>OY757141.1:25788051-26441258 GCA_963583835.1 Drosophila immigrans
AAAGCAATATCGATCTGCTGAAGTACCAGGCGAACATAATCGATCAGCAAGTAGATTTGCCAAAAATTTAAATTTTCAGAAGCTGGGCGGGTTTTTCAAATTTGAATTTGAATAATATACGTTAATAATAACGACGAAATTCCTTCCCAAAAGCAATATCGATCTGCTGAAGTACCAGGCGAACATAATCGATTAGCAAGTAGATTTGCCAAAAATTTAAATTTTCAGAAGCTGGGCGGGTTTTTCAAATTTGAATTTGAATAATATACGTTATTAATAACGACGAAATTATTTTATTCAAATTCAGGGAATTTCGCCTTGTTTATTAACGTATATTATTCAAATTGAAATTTGAAAAAACCCGCCCAGCTTCTGAAAATTTAAATTTTTGGCTAATCTACTTGCTACTCGATTATGTTCGCCTGGTACTTTAGCAGCTCCAAGTGGGTTTTGGGAAGGAATTTCGTCGTTATTTTTAACGTATATTATTCAAATTCAAATTTGAAAAACCCGCCCAGCTTCTGAAAATTTAAATTTTTGGCAAATCTACTTGCTAATCGATTATGTTCGCCTGTTACTTTTGCAGATCGATATTGGTTTTGGGAAGGAATTTCGTCGTTATTATTAACGTATATTATTCAAATTCAAATTTGAAAAGCCCGCCCAGCTTCTGAAAATTTAAATTTTTGGCAAATCTACTTGCTAATCGATTATGTTCGCCTGGTACTTCAGCAGATCGATATTGCTTTTGGGAAGGAATTTCGTCGTTATTTTTAACGTATATTATTCAAATTCAAATTTAAAAAGCCCGCCCAGCTTCTGAAAATTTAGATTTTTGGCAAATCTACTTGCTACTCGATTATGTTCGCCTGGTACTTCAGCAGATCGGCGTTGGTTTTGGGAAGAAATTTCGTCGTTATTTTTAACGTATATTATTCAAATTCAAATTTGAAAAGCCCGCCCAGCTTCTGAAAATTTAGATTTTTGGCAAATCTACTTGCTACTCGATTATGTTCGCCTGGTACTTCAGCAGCTCCAAGTGGGTTTTGGGAAGGAATTTCGTCGTTATTATTAACGTATATTATTAAAATTAAAATTTGAAAAGCCCGCCCAGCTTCTGAAAATTTAAATTTTTGGCAAATCTACTTGCTACTCGATTATGTTCGCCTGGTACTTCAGCAGATCGGCGTTGGTTTTGGGAAGGAATTTCGTCGTTATTTTTAACGTATATTATTCAAATTCAAATTTGAAAAACCCGCCCAGCTTTTGAAAATTTAGATTTGTGGCAAATCTACTTGCTATTCGATTATGTTCGCCTGGTACTTCAGCAGCTCCAAGTGGGTTTTGGGAAGGAATTTCGTCGTTACTATTAACGGATATTATTAAAATTCAAATTTAAAAAGCCCGCCCAGCTTCTGAAAATTTAAATTTTTGGCAAATCTACTTGCTATTCGATTATGTTCGCCTGGTACTTCAGCAGATCGATATTGGTTTTGGGAAGGAATTTCGTCGTTATTATTAACGTATATTATTCAAATTAAAATTTGAAAAGCCCGCCCAGCTTCTGAAGATTAAGATTTTTGGCAAATCTACTTGCTATTCGATTATGTTCGCCCGGTACTTCAGCAGATCGATATTGCTTTTGGGAAGGAATTTCGTCGTTATTATTAACGTATATTATTCAAATTCAAATTTAAAAAACCCGCCCAGCTTTTGAAAATTTAGATTTGTGGCAAATCTACTTGCTACTCGATTATGTTCGCCTGGTACTTTAGCAGCTCCAAGTGGGTTTTGGGAAGGAATTTCGTCGTTTTTATTAACGTATTTTAATCAAATTCAAATTTGAAAAACCCGCCCAGCTTCTGAAAATTTAAATTTTTGGCAAATCTACTTGCTACTCGATTATGTTCGCCTGGTACTTCAGCAGATCGGCGTTGGTTTTGGGAAGGAATTTCGTCGTTATTTTTAACGTATATTATTCAAATTCAAATTTGAAAAACCCGCCCAGCTTCTGAAAATTTAAATTTTTGGCAAATCTACTTGCTAATCGATTATGTTCGCCTGTTACTTTTGCAGATCGATATTGGTTTTGGGAAGGAATTTCGTCGTTATTATTAACGTATATTATTCAAATTCAAATTTGAAAAGCCCGCCCAGCTTCTGAAAATTTAAATTTTTGGCAAATCTACTTGCTACTCGATTATGTTCGCCTGGTACTTCAGCAGATCGGCGTTGGTTTTGGGAAGGAATTTCGTCGTTATTTTTAACGTATATTATTCAAATTCAAATTTGAAAAGCCCGCCCAGCTTCTGAAAATTTAAATTTTTGGCAAATCTACTTGCTACTCGATTATGTTCGCCTGGTACTTCAGCAGATCGGCGTTGGTTTTGGGAAGGAATTTCGTCGTTATTTTTAACGTATATTATTCAAATTCAAATTTGAAAAACCCGCCCAGCTTTTGAAAATTTAGATTTGTGGCAAATCTACTTGCTACTCGATTATGTTCGCCTGGTACTTTAGCAGCTCCAAGTGGGTTTTGGGAAGGAATTTCGTCGTTACTATTAACGGATATTATTCAAATTCAAATTTAAAAAGCCCGCCTAGCTTCTGAAAATTTAAATTTTTGGCAAATCTACTTGCTACTCGATTATGTTCGCCTGGTACTTCAGCAGATCGATATTGGTTTTGGGAAGGAATTTCGTCGTTATTATTAACGTATATTATTCAAATTCAAATTTGACAAGCCTGCCCAGCTTCTGAAGATTAAGATTTTTGGCAAATCTACTTGCTATTCGATTATGTTCGCCTGGTACTTCAGCAGATCGATATTGCTTTTGGGAAGGAATTTCATCGTTATTATTAACGTATATTATTCAAATTCAAATTTAAAAAACCCGCCCAGCTTTTGAAAATTTAGATTTGTGGCAAATCTACTTGCTACTCGATTATGTTCGCCTGGTACTTTAGCAGCTCCAAGTGGGTTTTGGGAAGGAATTTCGTCGTTTTTATTAACGTATTTTAATCAAATTCAAATTTGAAAAACCCGCCCAGCTTCTGAAAATTTAAATTTTTGGCAAATCTACTTGCTACTCGATTATGTTCGCCTGGTACTTCAGCAGATCGGCGTTGGTTTTGGGAAGGAATTTCGTCGTTATTTTTAACGTATATTATTCAAATTCAAATTTGAAAAGCCCGCCCAGCTTCTGAAAATTTAAATTTTTGGCAAATCTACTTGCTACTCGATTATGTTCGCCTGGTACTTCAGCAGATCGGCGTTGGTTTTGGGAAGGAATTTCGTCGTTATTTTTAACGAATATTATTCAAATTCAAATTTGAAAAACCCGCCCAGCTTTTGAAAATTTAGATTTGTGGCAAATCTACTTACTACTCGATTATGTTCGCCTGGTACTTTAGCAGCTCCAAGTGGGTTTTGGGAAGGAATTTCGTCGTTACTATTAACGGATATTATTCAAATTCAAATTTAAAAAGCCCGCCCAGCTTCTGAAAATTTAAATTTTTGGCAAATCTACTTGCTACTCGATTATGTTCGCCTGGTACTTCAGCAGATCGATATTGGTTTTGGGAAGGAATTTCGTCGTTATTATTAACGTATATTATTCAAATTCAAATTTAAAAAACCCGCCCAGCTTTTGAAAATTTAGATTTGTGGCAAATCTACTTGCTACTCGATTATGTTCGCCTGGTACTTTAGCAGCTCCAAGTGGGTTTTGGGAAGGAATTTCGTCGTTTTTATTAACGTATTTTAATCAAATTTAAATTTGAAAAACCCGCCCAGCTTCTGAAAATTTAAATTTTTGGCAAATCTACTTGCTACTCGATTATGTTCGCCTGGTACTTTAGCAGCTCCAAGTGGGTTTTGGGAAGGAATTTCGTCGACATTATTAACGTATTTTTTTAAGATAAATTTGTTTATTTTTTAAAATGTTTTAACAAAACTAATTTTTTACTTCTGAAATATCAGAATAAGTAATATTAATGTCCTATTGAATTAAAATTTGTAGGTAATTATAGTCTCAATGTTTCCTGTGAATTTCGTTGTGATCGAATGAAAAACAAGAAAGTTATTAAAGAATCAATTTTACAGTCAAAATTCACTTGCAGCTTTGTTTGTTTAGATGACAGTGTGACCATGTCGGTACGTTATGGATTTTTTTTCAAATATATACAACAAAAACAAATTTCAGTATATTCTTTGGTATATTTTTTGTTTTGTTTTCTCTGGAAATGGGTTGCGGGTATCGCACGGTCGAGCACTCTCGACTGTAGCTTTCTTACTTGTTTTTAACTGCATTTAGTTTTTTTCATTCTGCATTCAACAAATTTTGAAAATACCAGCATTAATGAAGTAAAAAAAATAATAAAGTACGTTGATTGTTGTGTAAAAATTCGCGAAAATTGTTTTATTTTGATTTATATTTAAAAAAAATAAAAAGTTTTGTCGCTGACAGGAATTGAGTCTACTCTGACAGCGAAAACTTTCTACGAAAATTCCAAAGAAAAAGTTCAGCTCCCCCAGATTTCTTACAAACACCTTTATGCATATCTGTAGATAAATACTTGTATTTGTTGAAAAAATATTATTTTTGTTTCCGTCGACATTCCGAGGGATTGCGCAGTATCTGCAAGTCGAGCGCACTCCGATAGCATTAATTTCCTCCTCAACTTTTAGTGGATTCCACAACAAAAGCTCTTCAAGATGATTATGTGATTGTGCGTAGTTACAGGTCGCCTAAAAGTATGCACTCGCCCAGCAGTTGCAGGCCATTGAGCTGAGTCGGGGACCTTCATTAATGTTGATATGAGACCAGTAGCAAAACGTGTCGCCGGAAATGGCGGGGTTCACAAGTGAAGTCGCTGACAAGCCCGATTCGATTAGTTGAATAATTGTGAAGATAGCACGCGGAGCGATCAATTCAATTCAGTTCTTGGAACGCCGTAGAATTAAAAGCTAATTACAGTAGGTGCGAAACCAAAAATGAGGCAGGTATATCAACAGATATCAGGTGAATAGATTTTGGTCATTCAAAGTTAAGCCAAGATAATGTCCGTATTAATCGGACACCGTACGAAAATAGCTTAATAGCAATGTGTGTGGGGTGTGTTTAGCAGTGATATCATTGTTTAGTCACAATTGTCACCGAAATGCGGTTAAATAGCAGTTAAGCAGGTCGAGAGTTTCAGTTCTAGCTGAAACTTTGGAAACACACAACAAAACTGATCGCCCAAGGAGACGGAGAAGAATGCTAGGTGAGATCTCTGCTGCGCTGCTCATTACGAGTAAAACGTTCTACAAATATTAATTACGGCATTCGCGATGTGTTTCGGTTTATCTGCAAAGGTTACAAACACTCGTAATTAAATGGCACGATAATGATAGGGCTTTAGGGGTCTAGTGCTGGTATATAAGGTACAACATAGAATGTAGGGGCTTAGTGCTCAAGTGGGTTGCTTCCGTTGCAAACAGAGCTAGCTACCAGAATCAATCAATCCAGCTCCAAGTCGTAGTCGTAGTTGTAGTCGTAATCGTAGTCAAAGTCGAAGACGAAGTAATGGCAGGTAGGATACACCCACACATCTCAATTGGATATTAACTACAATAATTCGTCGTCTTCTGCTCCTCCATTCGCAGCTTTCCACTCCAAGATTTCCGCCCTGGCGGGCGTCTGTCTGCTGCTCGCAGTGCAGACAAATGCGTTTACAATGCAGGATATGTGCAAGCAGTGGTCCGGCCAAGGATACATCGGCAATCCCACCGATTGCACCAAGTGGGGCTACTGCCAGGGCCAGAAGCTCGTCTCCTACGGCAGTTGTGCCTCGGGCCAAGTCTACGAGGCATCGTCGAGCACCTGCCAGTACAACACGAAGGTGGCGTGCTCGACTAGCATGGCCGAGACATGCAAGGTGCTCAAGACTCCCGTCTACCTGGCCAATCCCAGCGACTGCTCCAGCTATTCGTACTGCTTTGGCAATGGCACATCGGCCGTACAGAAATGTCCGGCCGGCCAAAACTATGCCGCCAACTCGAACTCGTGTGTCTGGGGTCCCACCTGTCCTCAGGACAGCATTTGCCGCTTCATGCCCAACAACGTCTATGTGGGCGATCCAAACACCTGCGGCAATTATGTCCTCTGCATGAATGGCTACGGCAAGTCCACCTCGTGTGGCCCATCCGAAACTGGTGTGCAACTCTACTACGATGCTGCTTCCGGAAATTGCCAAACCACGAATCCTTGCACCGGCACCAGCGACAACGACAACTCTGGCAACTCTGGAAATCTGCCCCCCGCAATAGACGCATTAATTTGCACTCCGTCTATTACAACAGATTTCACTTCAGACGGCTCCACATGTTACGGATTTTACAGCTGCACGGGTGACAACAAGGGCAAATGGGGAGCATGCCCCTATGGCACCGAATTCGATAATGCTGCACAGAAATGCGTCTCTCCCGCCTCCTTGGCCTGCAAGTTTGATCGTTGCGCGAACACCAATCTGACCTATGCTGCTGTGCCGTTCACAAATTGCAACCAATACACATATTGTCCAAATGGCGTTGCCGGCACCTGCCCCACCGGATATTTATACTTTGACGAGCGCTATGGCAAATGTGTGCCAACCAAGCCAGAAATTCCCATTTGCACATTAACGTCGTAATATAGTTGTACCCCGAGAGAATTGTAGTCGCATAATAAAAGCAAAAAAAAATTAACGTATTTACGTGCATGCATTCATTGCAAACCAATTAAACAAAAATCCTGTTGTTGTCCTTCGTAATCTGCTTAGTAAATTGGGGTTTGATATAAAATTACGCATACGCCGCGTTGCCCAGCTGCTTTCAACTATTCAGCCAGCGATTATAATTGTATTAAACAAATATATTAGCTAATTTTGAATTTGATCAGATTAGACTTTGCAGTTCTTCGCCTTCTGCATTTGAGTGGGCATTACGCATACGCCGCATTGCACAGCTGCTTGCAATTATTGAGCCAGCTGTTCAAAGGTTATTTAGCCTAAAAATATTTATACTTGCATCAAATATTAGCAGTGCTAATTTCGATTGTGATCTAACCCCACGAACAGATTAGACTTTGGAGTTTTTCCCCTTGCGAACATTACGCATACGCCGTGTTGCGCAGCTCGTTTGGTTTGTTTTCGTTGGCAAAAAGTCAATGAGTTCTTTAGTGTGAAGTGAAGCAAGTCAATGAGTTTGTAGAATTCAGAGGAGCGAAGCAAGCAATTCATTCAAGTCAATGCCGCAATGCAGAGCGACAACATGATCAATTTTTGCCTATCAGCATCTTGCGGTTTGATTTTCGGTTCTTGGTTGCGTAGATGCCACCGACATGGCGACATGCGATTGCCGTGTAATTTACATGCTATCTGATGGCAATGCTATCGCTCGCCCATCGTTGATAGCACAAATATTATCAAAAGGCAGCTGTCAATATCGATGTCGATGTCGATGTCGAAGTCGTCGATGTCGACGATAGCTGTGCATTTTAAAAGAATTGTTTTCTGTACATTTTCAATGGAATTGAAATGGTTTGCATATTTAAGCAGGCGCCACACGGTGGCAGCGCATCAGTCAAGCAGTCAAGCTTGCGGAGCTGTAAACGAAGCAACGTCTCGCAACGATTTAAGGATCTAACCATATCACATCCACATCCATCAAACGCATCGAAAGCCTTCAAGCATGCAAGCAGGTAAACGCACTCGTTCTCCACTTTAAGCTCAACTCCAAGCAATCTGTTTGTCTGCAGTTCGTGGAGTCCTGGTTGGGCTCGTCCTGGCGCTGGCGGGCGTCGCCAATGCCGGCAGCATGATATCCGATTTCCAGAGTCTGTCGGTGCGGGAAATGTGCGAATTGCTGCCCCTGAGCACGACCATCTTGCGGCCCAACACTTGCAACTACTGGGTGAACTGTCCGACGTACAACGCCAGCCTGGAGGAGGGCACCTGTGCCACTGGCCTGAGCTACAACAAGAACATGGGCAGATGCGAGCCGTCCAGCAACGTGGTCTGCCCCTATCAGTCCCAGCAGTCCAACAGCACCACCGGCCCCACCGTCAACAAGTGTTCCAACGAGACGGACGGCACTTTTCTGTCGGATGCCAGCAGCAGCAACTGCCAGGGCTACATTCTGTGCAAGGCTCGTCGCGAGATCAAGTCCAGCTGCCCCAACGAACTGGTCTTCAATCCCGCCTCTCGCTCCTGCGTCTATGCCAACCAGTACAGCTGCCCGACCGCCGGCATCGTCACCAAGTCTCCCGCCTGCCTCTCGCTGAGGAACAACACCAAGCTGGCCAACGACGACCATTGCCACAAGTACTTCGTCTGCATCAACGACGTGCTGATGCAGCGCGAGTGCCAAGATCAAACGGCCTACGACGTGGAGCTGGGTCGCTGTGTGCCCGCCCTGAATGCCACCTGCTACAGCACCGCCAAGCTGCCGCCTCCAGAGAACACGTTCTGCCGCATGGCCAACGGCACCGCTCGCGTCGGCTACTTCGCGGACAACGAGTCCTGCAGCCACTACTACATCTGCGCTGCCCCGGTCAACGGCAGACACGACACCAATCCGCAGCGCCTGCAGTGCAGCCAGGGTCTGTTCTTCGACGTCGAGAAGCTGTCGTGCCGCGACCGCCTCAACGTGCGCTGCCTGCTCGACCGGTGCGCCGAGACCAGCCTCGCCTACGTGAACGTGGCCAACAACTGCCAGAAGTACGCTCGCTGCTCGGGCGGCGCCACCGTCGGCACTGGACACTGCCCCAGCGACTACTACTTCGACGAGCGCAGCCAGGGCTGCACTCCCGTCAACCACAACTACGTCGCTTGCTCCGCATGATTCCCCGCTTCGTCCGCCCAGGAGAGGACAGGAGAGGAGAGAGAGGAAAAGTAAAAAAAAAACATTTAGTTACATCACGAATTTGAAAATTTTAATTAATTAAATCTGCATACAAAATATGGTGGAAGTCATTACAGGCATCGCACAGTCTTTTTTATTTTTTGGCGTTAAAGCGTATTCAATTATATTTTAATTGTAGGGGAAAATTCAATTAAATGTATTTATTTTGTAGTATTTGCCATTTATTAATTTATCGTCTATATTTAGCATATAGCGACGTATTTTTATCTAGCTGTTAGCATTGATAAATTTGGGACAGAAGTGTTTTTAGTAGTTTTAATGCCTTTATTTGTTGAGTGAAATGCGCAGTTAATACCCTCTAATTGAAGCAGTAATTATTGCACATAAATTTGGAAGCAAGACAATTTAAATAAGTCTATCTATTAATATAAAAATTGAATTACACTATTCAATAATGTATATCGAAGGATCAAGCATTAACAATGTTATTATTATTTTGCCAAATGAGGCAGTCTTATTGAAGATTAAATAAATTCAAAATAAAATGAAATTTTGTTCACAACAAATACCTATCGAAATAGTTGCTATACCCTGTAGATTTGAGTACAAAAAACTGTCTCCCCGTTGGCAATAAAGAATTTCCAATACTAAATTTAGCTGGTAGTAAAGAGCAACTGTTAGTCAAGTTATCGCGATTCTCGAAAATTCCGAACTTGTTTAAAATGGCGATCGCATTGTGTTTTGAAAATTTAATGGAATTGTTCATCAGATAAGCGCGCTGCGATAACATTCTAACATACATATTTACACCCCGATATTGTTGTTATTTTTTTGGCAGTTGTTTTATGATGACAGCACACTCGTAGAGCACTTCACACACCATCCCCGCCCTGCAACCCCCAACCCGCAACCCTCGTGTTGTCTTGTGTTGTCTTGGCATTGGTAGATAGATACTCGTACTTGACACCTACTAATGGCAGTTAACAGAACAAGTACCAGTAAGTTATCAGTGCTCGTGCAGCGATCATAGTTCGTATTCGGTGTACTATATTTGTTATATGTATATTTATTATTCAATAATTACTAATGCTATTTGTAGATTATGCTGCGACTTTCGCACAAGCGGCATACGAGATGATCTCACTGGTGCAGCGCTGCGTGAGCTCATCGAAGTACTGTTCGGCGGGACAAGTGTCCGTCGCAATGGTGGCTCCGTCTTGGCAAACGGCAAAGCCACGACATCCATCATCCGACACGTTGGCCAGCTCAATGCTCGCATAGCCCCGATTGGCACATCGATCGTAGCCGCAGCGCAGCTTTTCTGCGGGCACACACGAACCTTGCTGTGCGTCACTGAAGAAGCGACCTTCGGAACACGAGCCGGGCAGCAGCAGCATTTCGCCCGCCTCGTTCTCACGGCAGTAAAAATAGCCGTTGCAGGTCTGGCCATCGGACACAAAGACACCCGACTGGGGGCACGTGTCGGGCTCGGCTTTTTGGGGCGGCGGTTCGGTGTGAATGCACTCCGTGTTCTTCGGATACTCGCACTTGGCCTGCTGCGCGTCAAAGTAGAAGGTGTCGGAGCAGGTGTCGACGATCACCTGGCCCTTCCAGCACATCTGCCAGCCGTTGCAGTTGCTGTGATCCTTGATGAACTCACCGTCGGCCAGTATGTTGCAAATGCTGTTGGGATCCATGCCAACCGTGCACGGATAGTCCCGAATGCAGCTCTCGAGACCCGGATTGAAGTTATAGCCGGCTTTGCATTCACCCAGCGTCGCCTTGCCCTCCCGGCAGTAATAGTAGCCATTGCAGGAGTACGGATCGACGGCGAAGCCGGTTTCGACAGCTGCACAAGGATTGCTGGAGATGCACTTGATCTCGTCGGAGGGTAGACAGCTCTTGCTCTGCCTGTCGTAGAACTGTCCTTCGTCGCAGCTGCCACTGATCGGTGCTCCATTGACGCACTCTATCCACGTGTCGCACGCTCGCGGATCCTTCATTTTGGTGCCGTCCACAACCAGGGTGCAAAACAACTCCGGATCGAAAGCGCATCTTGCGGCCGGCAGAGCAATCAGCACGATGCTCAGCGCTATGCAGTTGTATTTAATTGAATCTGAGAGGAAAACGCAATCATTTAAAATTGAATCTCATTATTGTTAAATAAATTACTAAACCAATCAATCATAATTATTTGAATTAATTGATTAGCATATAAAATTCAACTGATTAAATTAAGTTTTTTGTTAAAATTGCAATTAGATTTACATATATCAGAAATTATATGTCTATTTCAATTTTACCAAAAATACTTTTACTTACTCATGTTTATTAATTTGAACAGCACAGAAAGAAACTTCGACTAACTAACTAGCAAGACTGGCGCTTATTAAATAAAACTCGCCAAATTTATTTCATTATATATTTAATCGAACATATCCGCGGACAGTTGGACAATAAATTTTGGAGCATTTGAAATGACTGCAAATGCCGCAAATCGTTAAAATTAGACACATATTCACACGGGTATCTGAACTTAATAACGAATTGGCCATAAATTAAGTGGCGAGTATCGCAAATAGATAACTGTGAATCTCAAATCGTTTATAAATATGAATTACAAAGCCAAGACAGTGGAACAATTAGGGGGACAGCAAATTGCGTATGATAACTAAGTTGTTTCTATTTCTTTTAAAAGTGTATTTTATTTAATTTCAACGGCCAAGCTATTTGTCATTTGGTGTGAACGTAAAGGTCAAACAAATCTAACTATTAAGTATTCTGGCAGTTATTTATTAATTATTTCAATAATTATTTTTGACTTGTGTTTATATTTTTGATTTGAATTATAATAATTTCTAATCACATTTAATTTCTTGTTATCTACTAAAAATAATTCTGTGACTGAAAATTATTGTTTGACAATATGTAAAAATGTAGCTTAGTGTTTTGTACTTATTTTGATGTTCAACATCTAAACAAATATGAATAGATATAACGAGCAAATAGTGTAATACTCACATAATTAAAATTTTAGAAACAATTTATTGTAGCTATGATTATGCTAGGTAAGATATGATATTATATTTATATTTTAAATTAAATTTTAAATTTAATTTTCGCATGTCGTATGCAGTAGCTCCAGACGCCTCCAGAGTATGCAATGATTTTCGTTGGGTAACTTGCATGATTCATGTTAGAAACTTGTTTGTACTTCATCTTGTGGTCCTCGTTTTTATCGCAGATATCGCACAAGTATAGAACCTGTGCGACTTTCGATAAGTGCCGAAGAATATGTTTTCATGTTTCAATAATTGTAGGCATAACTTAACGAAATGGGCTGCACCCAGCGTGGGTGTGGGGGACCGGCCATACTATATATAAAGCCCGTACTACTCCAGGCGAAATAGTAAAAAGTTCGTCATCCAACGCACAAAAGAGCTAAAGAGAATCGAGTGAAAAGGGGACACATGGATATACGCATCCATTTCGCACTGCTAGTGGGCATCTGTCTGGGCGTGGCCCAGCCAGTGGAGGAGACTGCATATGACATCCTCGATAAGAATACGGTGAGTTGAGCAGCTCTCAGCTGAAAGTGGACAACCAATTATTGCTCTTTATGCTTGCAGTTCTGTGTTGGGCTAACCGAAGAAGACTTGCTGCCGCATCCCTTTGACTGCAATGCATATTTCGCCTGCTCCAAGGTGCCCAAATTGTACCGCTGCAGCCCGGGATTGATCTTCGATGCCAACAACTCGCAATGCGATCTGCCCGAGCGTGCTGTTTGCAGGGTCATCGGTGCACAGCCTGTCAGCAGCACGACCAGCGGATATCTGGAGGCTGCTGAGAAACAATCGAATATGGATTTGAGCTGGTGGGAGCACAAGCCGCAGCCCGTGTTTTTGGCCGTCGACGTGGCCACGGGCCAATCGGTCAGTCCCATGGACAAGTACGACCCCAAGCACGTGGAGTGTCGTCACTTCGGTGCCTACTTCTTGCCACATCCCAGCAACTGCCAGCAGTACTTCATATGCGCCTACGGCCATTTGCATCGCCATCAGTGTGGCCTGGGCACTCTGTGGAACTACAAGAGCTCCGAGTGCCAGCTGAGTCCCAATGCCGAGTGCTATGGCCGCACCAGCCTGCAGCCGGAACAACAATCCGAAGTGGCCGCCAGCTCAGCACCGGGCCAGGTTACCGTCTGTTACATTGTGAGCACCAGCAGCAGTTTGGCGAGCAGCTTGCCGAGCAGCAGCGTTAGCGTCTCCAGCAGCAGTGAGACGACGTTGACCACCAGCGTGACAGCTCCATCGCCGCCACGGGCACCACAGAGCACGCTCATCTGTCCGTCGGAGCGCCAGAGTTATCTGCCGCACGCCGGCGACTGCAGCAAGTATTACATTTGCATTGCCGGCATGCCGGTGCTGACCTCTTGCCCCAGGGGTCTTTTGTGGAACCAGAAGATGGGTTATTGCGACCAAACCAAGAATGTCAAGTGCTTCCAGAATGAGTAAATAAAATGGTAGTTTACTTTATTTTTAAATGGAATGCATTTCAATAAATTGTTTGTTCATTACAAAATGCTTGACATTTTAATTCGTTCCCACAGTTGGCGACGTCTTTGAGCCGTTTCGGCAGTTTCCGACTCCGGTTTCTTCTGCTGCCACTGAAAGTCCTTGATGCTGGCCTTTAAACGCTGCCAATATGTCGGCGAACTTGTTTCGATCAATTTGTTATCATTCTCCAAGCCCTTGGAGAAGCCAATTTCACAAAGCAAAATTAGCACAAAACACAAACTGATTAATTTAGTTACACTCATGATTGGAGATAGAAGACTAATGATTTTGTCAACGTCGTGTTGCTATTTAATCTGAACAGACATTATTCTTAAAGACTCACCAAGTCGTCGAGTCATCTGTCTTATCAAATGGATAAGTTTTTGTTTAAACTTTTGCAATTGCTTTACAATCCATGATTAGATATCGTATATCGTACTTGAATTTCATGCAAGCTTCGCACAAACTGCTTTCTGTTATGTGGCTGTTAATATGGGCTGACAAAAGCTGAGTGATATGACTTCTTACTGCACTGTTAACAGTAGACCTAATTAACAGAGGTTACTTTGAGACGACATGTTGACAGTGAATAGTAGAATGGCGGCCATTTTTAAATTTAGTAATAAAATATGTTTTCTCATTAAAATAGTAATTAATTAATTTATTTTTAGATATTTTCTATAATTCAGCTGCGAGAGTAAGATTAATTTTTTATAGCATCATGGAAAATGTGTTCGTTCATTAATTAAAACAACTTTATGGTAGTGATCAATTTATTTCTTTGTAGATTTTTTGTAAAATTCTGCTGCGAACCCCAATTTTTAATGTAATCCTGGAAAATGTGTTCGTAATAAAATAAAAACAATTTGATGTTTTTCGTCTTTTAATCAATAAATTCTTTAACATTTTATTTTGTACTTACATTAAGTATTTACTGGTGTAAATAAAGCTATTTTTTTATTACATTTATTACTAAGTATTAATTATTGTACTTCATTACAGTAGATACACATGCATGCAAGTAAGAAGATTGCGTTCAGAATTGGGATGGGTTCGTGATTTCGTGTTGTCCCCGTGACACGTGCACGCACGACACGAAGAATTTGCTCGACGGTGTTACAGTTCCCAAATTTTCTTTAATTTCTTTTCGATCGGACAGACAAACTATATTGAAATGTTGAAGACAAAAACTACTCAAATTGCAATTCTTTATGAAAACGTATTATTACTTTTTGGGATGTTGTTGTTAAGTCGTGCGTGACGTGGGTTCAAAGCTTTGTCGTGCGAGTTCAAAGCTTGTGATTTGTGTCGAGCAGTGTCGAAAATGGAGACCATCTTTCATCCTTTTGAAATCTCCATCGAGTGTTTGGTTTCTGTGTTTTTGTTTGCTTTCTGATACTACAGAACACTAGTGTTAATATTGGAAATATATGTGTATGTATGTATATTTAAAACACATTCTCAATTGCACGCTTAATAATACTGTGGGAGTAGCTACGTATATTAATCCAGAATATGTGTAAATATTTAAAATATGCTTTCACTGTAAATACAATTTAACTGTTCATGACTACAACATAATATATATATGTATATAGGTATATACTTATGCAATTATTAATCATTTCATTTGTACCCTAACAATAAAAACAATTATATTTGTAGCTTACGTGTAATTAAGAACGTATTTCACACCACGTCTTCGTTTTGTTTTTAAATGTATAAAACTAATTATACGTGTAACAACTAATACAATTTCACATTACAGTGTTGAATTTCCATTTCTTCGTATTACCTTTTAATTAAAGTCTACACTAGACAGCAATCTTACTGTTGCACTATTGGATCGTTATTATTATTTTTGATTAAGATAGGTATTTTAGTTAATATGATGGATAGGTTTAATTAAATTAGCCAGAAAATAACCACAATTACTGGGTAATATTAATGGCAGGAAGAGCGGTAATCATTCCTTAGGCACTAGATTTCTATCGGTAAACAACTATTCAACTAACAGAGACAAATCAAGTTTAATTGATTAGTAACATTTGCATTTATTAACTTTATTAGACTTGCTTAAAGCCATATTATGTAAGCTATCACATATTTGAAATAATTGTAATGTCCGCAATTAAATTGAATTTATGCAACTGGTTTATATATCATAGGCATGTCGAGCAAAGAATTGGGGTTAGCCGAAGTACTGGAAAGATTGCTATAATGCCTGCCCCGTGGATACACTCATTCAAATGCTGCAAAACTATCGATTGTGAATAACGATAAGCTGACTATCGCCATACTATCGATAACTTAAAATTATTTAAAATGCATGCAGTTAAATGTTGAATTTGTAATAAAATATTTCTGTAATTTAGGTGGTTATAATAAAAGATATGTATTTAGAACTGTTAAAAACTATTGCTACTATAGATAGTTTTGCAAGTAGAAGAATTTAAATAGATTATTAAGTACATATTTTATGGGTTGCTATTTCTATGTCTATGTCTTTGATAAACTAAAAACGAGAGTGCTTGAATGGAAGATCCCCGCTGTCTAGGTCTACGACTAACCCTACTACAGCACTATACTACCGCTAATCAAGAATATGCATATTTTATTTTGTAACTTTGTTGTCTCTTTGCTGCGCTTTTAAAATAACATTGTTATACTACAAATAATTACAAACTGTCCAACAGTAAACTAAATTTCACATTTCAAATGGCAAATAGTTAATAGAGAAATCTTTTTATATGGTAGTCTGATATGGCCGCTCGCTCAAGAACTTTTCAAGTTGAGTTCAAATAGTTTCAGACGGACTTGTTGATCGATCGATCGATGTGGTCAAAATATGGTACAATCAAGATATAACTGCTATCTTATCATAAATATACTCTATATATATATATTATTGTAACATGTTATTAATGTTATTTTTGTTTTATATGTATGGCATATTTGTTCATTGATTTTTAAAATGTTTTGCTGTCAATGGTTTGAAAGTGTCTTTTTCTTTATTCATTATTCGTTATTTGGAAGAGTACCATTCGTATAGCTTCTAAGAATTGTTTTTTATGCTTTGTCTGTGTAGATTGCCAGATATGTTTGTAGACTTGGATAGACAATGGGAATGGGGAGCACATATGTTTGTGTATATAGTATAGTATCGTATAGTTTTGTTTTTGTTTTGGAATGTAAGTTATATAGTGTGTATATAATTTGTAGTTGTATCTTAGTTGGACCCAAAAGTGTACTATTCTCTTCACTGTGCTTTTAGCTAAAGCTTTTGCATTGCGATGATATTGAAATTGTTAATTGGTTAAACGTCTGTTTCATTGCTTGGATGTCGCTGGAGACTTTGCAACGGCGTCTGATGGGAGATCTGCTTCTGGAGCAGCGGCGGGCCAGCAACACCAGCCACGCCTGCCACGCCACCGATGGCCTCATAGCCTTGCAGGGTGGTTGCGGTGCCGGGCGAGTTGTGGTGCGATCGCGGACTGGGCGGTGTGGGCGTGGCGGGTATCTGATGCCAATTAATACTGTTCTGGGAAGTGATATTGCGTGTCTTCAGCAGGGGTGGGTTCTTCGTCGACGTCGAGAAGGCCATGCCACGTCGCAGCGGCACTCTACAGATACACACACACACACACGCACAGTTAGTTATCGATAGTATCGATAGACACGATAGTCGGATGAATGATCATTGAATTACATACATACATACATATGCGGCGGGGTAGATGGAACACTTAATTCGCATTCAATGTAGGCGTGAATGGTCTAGTCGAGTGCGCTCGACCAGCAGATACCCTGTACACACACCAGGACAGCATTAAACACACACACACACACACACAAGTAGCCGGTGGCATCATGAGGGGAATGAGGGATACAAAGAATGGGATTATGGAGTATGGAACAATTAAACTCAAACCTTTAGCAAGGAGAATTACTAGTCCTACAACAACACTCGGACAGACACACAGACTTCTGGCCCTTTTCATAGAGTACAGGGTATGCAGATTGTTTCAAAGTTAAACCCTTTTTCGACTTTTTTGCTGCTCACTCACCTAGTTGGACTCGGCGGCGGATACGAAATGCCGCGGTGACTGGGCGACAACAACAAGTTGCCCGAGTGACTAGTTGTTGTGCCCGGCACAAGCAGGGTGTTGTTACTATAAATATTGTATTGGTTAAGTTTGGTTAGCAGCAAACAGACGATATAGACAATCGTGGAGGACTACAACAGAACCACAAAGAAGCAAACTGAATAGAAATGGTGAGATCAGCTAACATTTGAGTGGATCAAGGAACCAAAAAGGAAACAAATAGTCGAAGAAAGCATGTACGAATAAATGTAGTTTAAGCGGATGAACAAATCGAATATTTATATATAAATATATATGTGTATATATAGATTCTAGATCTATGTGAGTGACAGCGCTGCGATTAAACTAGTTTTAAAAAAATAGAGCGTGTTGTAAAATATTTGATTGCTTTACAAATAACAAAACTAGGCATGAGTACACTAAATAATGCTAACTATATATTATAGTAATTTGTATAAATATGCGATTCTTAATGATAAAAGTGTACAGTATATATAAATATGTATAGTTGATGCATATCGTATATGGACGGTCTTGAACACGTATACAGAGTAATGACTGACGACTGAAGGACTCCCAATCGCATGATGATGATGGTGAGTTGTAGTTGTTTGTTGTTCTAGGTGAGTATGTGAAGGGACTGGACATGCTCGCTACAGATACTTACGTCTGGCTGTGCGGTATGCTCAGGTTGGGCAGACTCTGTCCCAGGTGATTGACGGGCTGCACGGACAGCGTGTTGTTCGACGTGGAGGAAATGGTGCCAATCTTTGGCTTCGGCAGGCCGGCAAACAAATGCTGTTTGCTCTTCGACGGCTGTCCATGATTAGCTGCAAACGTAATTGCGATTAACAATGGTAATTGGACATATGATTATATAATGTAATCAAATTGGTAAAACAGAATTTGTGAAATTCATTTGCATATATGCAAATATGTATATACAAAATAATTTCACTTGCATAATTTAATTAAATTTTTATCGTCTCAACCGCTTTTTTTTCTTACTTTGTTCTTTCAGAGTGGGAACTGAGAGAAGGCGACTTTTTTTTACATTTAATAATATATATATTTTTGTATGTATTTAATTAACTATATGTAAAGCTTCAAGCTTCAGAAATTCTTTAAAAATCGGGAACATTTAAGATCGAGATTGGAGCTTTATTTTATTTATTTAAAGTCGACTATGAACAGTCGACATTGAAGAAATTAATATAATTATGGCTAAAAGAGTAACATTATGATTAAAAATATTTTTATAGTTTAAAATAGAAAAAAATAATTCAGTTAAAATTAAAATTTGAAATCTCTGCCTCTTTATACTTTTGAATGATGAAAAACGAATTAATATCGAATGAAAGTTGTTAATAAAATAAAAAATTGGGTATGTTTATTACTTCAAGGAAATATTTGCTTCAAAACGGTCATGAGCAACAACAGTTTTATATTCATTTTGTGCAACTTTAAACTTATATTCGCTGATTGCTAATAAACTACAAATGAAGTTTTCGCTCACCCATCAAACTGAAGCCCTCGTCGCTCGAGAGGGAGTTGGTCTTCTCAAAGTCCACCGAGATGTTGCGTGAATCGTTCCACTCGACGCTGCCACTGTGACTGTTGTTGGCACTGGACACATGGCTGCACATGGACGAGTTGATGGGCGACTTGCGCACACCCAGCGAATCACCAGTGGCAGCACTCGCTGCACTGCCTCCAAAGCGAAAACTATCCCCACTATTGCCGCTAATGCCGCGCTTCAGTCTTTGATAGATGGTCTTGGCACGCCACAACGCATCGTACCAGTTCTTGGCCTCGGTGCACTGCAGCGTAAACGCTGTGGTGGCCACATGGAACTCATTGAGATAGACACAGTTAAGCGTATTGTTCGGCGCCAGATGCACGATCAAATGATCCGTTAAATATGGCTGACGAATGACCTTAAGTGCGCCCAAACCCTTGCGGGCAATCGTCTTGCAGACGAGCAGTATGTCGGTCAGCAGAAAACAGTGCACATCACTCTTGCTGACGTTGTCCTTGAACTTGTGATCGCCCTCCATGAACAGGTGACGCACCTGGTAGGCGGGACAGCCTCGCATCGGGGCGCACAAATCAAACATCTGACTGTGCTGCTTGATCAGCTTGTCCAGCACTTCGTTGTTGGTGTCCTGACAGCAAAGCAGAGTTATAACAATCCGATAGACTCATATAAATCTATACTCACCACCACCTCGTAGGATTCAATGCGCGCCATGACGCCCTTGAGGCGCTCGCTCTCCTGCCGCATGGTCAAATGATTGTTCACGCTGCCCACGAAATTCTCCACGCTGTGGATCATAATGTCCATCACCTCGATCTCCTCCCCATCATCCATTTGCTTGCGAATCGCAGCCAGCAACAGACTGTATTTGGTCAGGCGTTGCATGGGACGCACCACTATGTCAGCGAGGCGCAGGCGATTGCACATCTTCTGGGACTCGCACCACGCCAGATAGGCGGTGAATAGAGCGTTGTTCTGATTCAGCTCCTTGCAATAGAACTGGCAGGTGCTCTGCTCCGCACAATAGACCTGAGAAAGGGGCATTACACGGTTGTCAGTTTACAGAGCAATTGTTTTCATTTATTTAATGTAGAAGTATGGAAATATTATCACCAATTCAGGTTAGAAGTTGCTATTTAGTTCATATGAAAATAAATAAATAAATTATTTAAAATAATTTAATTTTGTTAATCGACTTTTACAAACAAATGAAGCAGTCTTTAGAAATGAAAATTCAAATTCTCCGGTTAAATGTTCAACTGGTTTGTGTCCATGTTGAATATTGGTTGAAGTATTTGCTAAGCAGTTGGTTTGAGAATTGGCTAAGGGAACAGATTTTCATTCTTTAAATTTACTAATTAAGTAAATAGAATAGGAATTTTGAAAAATTCGTTATTAGTCTTCACTATTTTATAGTATGCTATTTTATGCAAAAATTACATTTTAAACATGTTCGGGGAAAAACTGGTTAGAAAAAACAACTCACTTTGTAGGGCGCAAAAGTGGAGGCAAAAGTAATGAAGCCCTCCTGGAAGAAGGCACACTTCAGTGGCTCTCGCGTCCTCACGCTGTGCGCCACCATCGGATACAGCCAAAGCGTCCAAAACTTGATGTTTGCCTCGCAGACGGAACGTATGTTGGAGAACAGCCGATGCTGATCGACCTCAATCAGCAGGCGTTCCTCTTGCACCGCCTCCAAACAGGCGAGAAAGAGCTGCAACAACAATTAATTAAATTATCATATATTACTTGGATTATTTACAGCGTTTGTGGCTCACATCTGTCACAGTTTGCAATGCATGTATGTAGTAGACTTCAGTGGTGACTAGTTCCCAGATGGCAGTTTGTATCTTAATCTCGCTATCACTCATGGCTTGGCTGTCAACGAAATCCCGCCATGTCTTGTCCATATTCTGCAAATAGTCCAACGAATCTGAGAGCGTTGCATGCTCAAAGCCCAAAGCATCCGGACGCTGCGGCACACCATTCTTGGCAAAGTTGTTCAGCAGCTCACACAGTTGACTCTGCTGTGGATTCTTGATGCCAAATATGGAAGACCAGCGCTGCTTAATCTGTTTGCCCGTCGATTCGCTGGTCTCCTCTGTCGAGGCGGAGGAGAGCAGACGCGGGGGTCGTTGACGGGAGCCCTGCAGGAGAAAAGAGAAATAATGGATATATTTTTATATGTGTTATCTAGACACAAGTATAGCTATTAAGTAATCTACAGTCGCTAGCCGTTGGATATCCGTTACCCATTTAAAATTATGAACTTGCAATTAATACAATTATTTGATCATTTGAAAGATAATTATACTCAGAATTTTATAACAGTAGAATTTTTAAAATTGTCTAACCACAAAAAATGTAATTAAATTTAATTTCAAATTAATGAATTAATTTTTCATTATAATTTTTCTGCAATTATCGACTTTATACTATATAAATATGATTACTTTACTGTGTGACTTTATTCAAAAATAATGATAAAGTTTCAAAGATTGAGGTAATTAAATAATCAGAAAGACAAAACCACAGCAACATCTAGTCATCATAGAACGCTGATTGAAAATACATCATGGGATCAGTGTTGTTGTTTACATAAATTCATAGCTGACTGCGATACCCTTCGATATGATTCTCCTATATTAACTGTAATGATTTAAAAATAAGTAGTGAATGCACTTACAAATGAGGCTGCTTTCTGCAGGGTCTTGCGACTGTTATCCCGCTCGGTGACCACCAGATGATGGCCCGCCAAGCTCTCCACGTCGGTGTGCTCGTCCAGTAAGCTGGTCGCTGCACCTGTCAAGCGATTTGATTAATTCGACTAAATCGCACTATTTATTTTGCGTAACACGTACCCGTGTCCAGGAGACTGAGGCTGGGATTGCTGTCGGTGACCGTGATCTGGGAGAAGTTCAGGTTCCGTCTGTCCAATGCCTGCCTAAGTGCATGCCTACAAATGGAAATGCTTAATCAAAGTGCCATTATTTCAACGCCGCAATTTTCAATTACTTACTGCAGAGTTCTGCCCTTGGTCGCGGCGATGAATTCCTCGTCGGGACACTGAGGCGTTTCCAGGCAAAAGGATACCGAAAAGTATTCCGCACTCGATGCCTAAACGATGCCAGCCAGATAAATAAATGTGGAGCGCACCACATTGATATTTTGCAGCAATAAATAATAATCATAATAATAATAATAATAATGTGGTTACACACCGCTTTCTGGTGGGTTGAGGAGGAGGACGCCTGCTGCTGCTGCTGCTGCTGCTGGGGGCCAAAGGAATCGTTGGGCGGTATCAGGGTCCCGGGGGCAGTCGTCGTCGTCGTCGTCGTCGTTGTGGGTGCGGCTGCTTCGTGATGGCATGGCACCACCGTGTCGAGGCCATCCAAGTGGGTGAGACTTTTTGATTTCAGCTGAAATGAAATAAATTACAAAACTACTATGTGAGTCATACTCGTTTTACTGGGGCGACAACGACAACGACAGCGACACCGACGACAGCGACTCCAATATTGATTCACACGCGCATTCAATCGCAATTTGAATTTATTCATAGTCGATGCGCATATACTAATCTCATTAGCATACATAAATAAATTATTATTAAACGTCAAACATCTGTTTAAAATGGGCATTAAATGAATATCGATCAAATGCGAAAAATAACTAGGCATAAATTAACATAATCGACATGTTTTTGGCACTGTAAGTTTAGGGGTTGCTTCTTGGCCGCTTAAAGAGTTCCTTTGACCGCAGCTTATGGTTTGCACAACAAATGTAAATGTAAATAAACCATAATTGTAACAATACTGTGAATGCTTAAATAAATATAACTCAGCTCACATCCCAAGAAAACATGAATTAAATTAATAAATAGAGAAAACAAATATTGCCTTTGTATAAAATTGAAGCAAGAGGAAACTGATTGCAATTTTATAAAAATACTTTCTAGGAAAAACTGACTAGGACACATATTTATTTTTCAATAATGGTACTGCAAGGCTTCTAAACTGAATTGAGAGTGCTCGGAAATGCAATAAGAAACACACAAGTTACTTGTGCTCGCATTTAAGTGCACTTGAAGCTCTTTGAAGTGCAGCAAAGTCGACAGCATGCTGATAACCAATGAGAAATGGGTAGCAAATGGGAAATGGGCAGGTGATTAAAAATAAATCGATCCGAAAGGAGGAGGACGGGCATCAAAATAAATTAATGATGAAACTGTAGAGGTAATTACTACTAATAGGCGACTAATTGCTCGTACATCAACTGGGAAACTTTATAAATAAATAAAATAAAACAAAAGAAATGCACAAATTGAAAAGGTCTTTATTTTCACATTACGCACACAGAAAAAAAATGCATTCTAAAAATAAGAATGTTTAAGCATTTTAAGCATTTTAAGAAGGTAAAACTAAATTTGTAATCTTAAAATAAGAATTCAAATTTTAAGAGAATGAATATACATACAATATATAAAAATCATTAAATACATATTGTACTTGGATCCTGAATTTTGCTTTCTTCACAAATAGTTATTGAAATAAGAAATTACAACTTTAAGAAGGGCTTTTAACCTTGTTACTTTTAAAATGTAATGTTAATGTTATTTAAATAAAGTTGTAGACAAAGTAATATATGTTAATACATTTAAATAAAATTAAGAGTTTGAATGTATATTTTAAAACTTCCATTTACATTTTACTAATTTAGTTGTAAAATCCTTTTACTTTTCAATTTGTAAAAAATTATATATTTTGAAATTTAAATTAAATATACAAACAAATTTTCACATTTAAATTAAAAATAATATTTGTGATCTTACAAATAGTGAAGTCGGTAGATTTGAAAACATTTGATTTCAATGCAAATTTAAAACACATTTTAAGAATACAAAATAACTTCTAATAAAATAAATATATTCAATTAAAATAATAAAATATTTTCTTGAGTACACAATCGAATTTCTCTCTCTGTGGAGGCACTCTGTGGAGCCACTCACCTGCAGTTTGCTGGTGGGCGGCGAGACAACCAGACAGATTTTCATGGTGGCACGTAGAAACTCGTCCCGCTTGGTGCGCAGATCTGGCGGCACGGCGATTGGCGAGGTGGCCGAGGGCAGGAAGGGATTCAGAGTGTGCACCAGCACCGTGGAGCTGAGACTGTCCGTCGTCGGTGAGCTGGACATGGTTGCTCGTTGTTGCGAATGCAGCTGATGATGTGGTTGCTGCTGCTGCTGCTGATGGTAAGGATGGGGATGGGGATGTGGATGGGGTTGAGGATGCGATTGCTGTGTCGGATTGATCTCCTTGTGCTGCAGCAGCCGCGTGGGCGAGTTCAAGCTGAAGAGTTTGCGCCTGTGTCGCCCCGGGGTAGACGATGAACTCGACGCTGGACTCGGCGTGGGGCCTTGAGGTCCCACCTCGCTGTACGTGGACTCCTGGGAGCCGGCGCGACTGTAGCTGGGCGTCGGCATCTGAGCGGACCGCTGCAGCTCGTCGGGCTGCTCCAGCAGCTCGTCCTGCTCGTAGGTGCTGTGATAGGTGCGAGCGGTAATCTCGGGGAGGAACGGATTGTTGGGCGACGTCAGCGTGTACTGATAATAGGCGCCAGCCTCGCTGCTCTCCACCGGCAGCGTGCCGTCCACGTCGGTGTCATAGTTGGCGGTCTCCTCGGGGAACGACGAGGTGTTCAGCTCGTGGGAGACGACATGCGTGCCCAGCTGCTCCCACTCCCCCGACGACGAGTTGTACGAGGAGGCGGTGAAGCCGTCGTTCGAGTGTCCCTGGAAGCTGCGCGTGCTCTCGTTGCTGCTCTTGAACAGAAAGTTCTGCAGTCGCGTGATGCGCACCGAGCTGCTCTCGCTGGTCAGGCTGCAGCTGCGGCTGGCCGTCGAGGGAGCAGCAGCAGCAGCAGCGGGGTTGGGGGCAGCAACTGCTGGCGGTGCATGGCTGGATGCTTGAATCAGTGTGGAAGCGGGCGCCTCGTTGCGTCGCTTGAGCAGCTGCTCGGGCAGTTCGCTGCTCAGCTCGCCGCCCATCTCGAAGCTCTGCTGACAGGACCAGTAGTAGATGTTCGACTGCGAGCCCAGGTCGTAGCAGCTGCTGCTCTCCAAGGAGCTGCTCGAGTTCGTGTTGGTGGCGACGCTGCTCAGATGCTCGTATGCAAACTCTGGCGGCGTGCACTCGTCAGGGCTGTCCAGCAGCAGGGCCGTATTAATGTGTCCGCCTCCACCCAATCCCAGTCCCAGTCCCAGGCCGGGCAGTTGCACCTGACTCGCCGCCGAGGACGGCGCTCGATGGGAGGAGTGCTTGGTATTGTCCTGGTTGTCGTCGCGCTTCGGCTCGAGCGGACTGCGCTCGCGATGGCGAAAGGATCGACGCAGTCGCTCGGCGAGTTTGGATTGCTTGTGTGGCTTTGTGTCCTTGGGCTTCTCCTTGGTGGCGTGGCCCAGGAGCTGCACTTTGTCAGTCTTGTCCTTGCGCGTCTCCTCCAGCAGTTTCTCGTGCATTGTCCACTCGAACTCGAGCACCTCCAGCTGCTGCTGCTTGCTGTGCTTGGCAACTATCCTGGCTATCTGTTGGGCTCCCTCTTGGCTGTTGGCTAATACGATCTGCAGTTCGGCCAGACTGCCACCCATTACGGTTGCCACTCCTCCTCAATTGTGCACTCTAATCTCCCCGCCTCTTGATCGTGTTCTTGGCTCAGCGTTAATTTCCCCCCCACAGTAAACAAATCAATTATTTCTCAACATTTCCTGTTTCCTGCCCACCTCATTATTACTGCACGCTGTACAATCATATTTCCTAATCAATTTATTTCGATTATAGTATTCGTTGATTAGCTGCAATTGGAGGAAAATGTGTGAAATATTTACATTTAGTATTCTGCCAATTCAAAATCAGTTCTCAAACTATTAACTGCATGAATAATTTTAAAGCCCTTCTCTGAAGAAATATCTATTCCTATTTGTTTTGAATCTAAATTATTTGAATTAAATCATTTATAAGTAGCTTTTTGCTCAATCTAAAAAGCATTATTCCCATGTAAATTATTTGTATTAATTCATTTATTAAAACATTTACTTCTCAAATTATTATTATCTACATTATTTTAATTATTTATTTTTTAAGACAATATGTTTCTGTGGCTACTATTTTACTATCATTTTAATTACTTTAAATAATATTGAATTAATTCATATTTAATAAGCTCTATTGCTCTGGCTACAAATTTTTAATATCATATAAATTATTTCCCCTCATATGTTTTTTAAAAAATCTTTTACTCTATCTACAAATTATTATTATTATCAAAATTAATTTAATTAATTCATATTTTGCTCTGGCTACAAATTATTATTATATAAACTTTCTGAATTGGCTTTTAAAGAGTTTAACTGATCTTGCTACAAATTACAAATATGAAAATTTTATAATCGAAATAACTTTTCTAAAAAATTGATTTTTTATTATATTGAAATACTCTCAAAAGCTTTTTTCTATTTTTAAAAATTATGTTAACATGCTGATTGAGAGCATAAGAGCTTTCTTACAACTCTCAAAGGGTAAAAACGTAATATATTCCTTTCGTTTCGGTCTAGAAACTACCGAGAAATGTACTTGTCATTAATTCAGTCGGTTAACGTGGCCACATTTAAAGCACTTCTGGTCAAGTCATTCCCTATTAGTCACTCTCCCATCCCATCTGTTGAACCTAATTCACAACATACTCACCTCATCCGGGTTGCAGGCGAAGTGTAAAAAAAATTGGTTCGGTTTTTCCTTTTTCCTTTAAGATTTAAACACGTTGTCGGTATTTCTTTTCGCACTCTTCACTTTATTTACGTTTGAGAAATTATTTTCCGCTTTGATTTTTTCGTTGATTTTCTCAAGTCACACATTGCGAGGCTTTACATAATGTCAGCCGACACCGAAAATACATGATAAAACATGCTATATGCATTACACCTTGCACTCACAGTCACAGGTGATAATAAGTGCAAATAGGCGCTATAGGGAATAAACTCTAATGTTTGTCAAATAGATATCAATCACCTAATGAAAGAAATGATAATAAATGGGATTGCCAAAATACGTACATTAAAGTAATATTGACAAATGTTTACAGAGATTATAGTCACATCATTTCAAATCAACACACTTGATTGAATCAAAATAACTATCCAATTTGCTGCTACTAAAATATGCACGCTTCAATTAGAAAACGAAAAATTTGAATTGTATTTTTTGTATCCATTGGCAGCACTTTGCCATCCTTGTGACAATATTGATACAAAAACTATATTCAAATTAAAACGAGCTCGACAACTGAGGAATATCGTTAGTTAGATAGTGGATGACACTTCTCGCTTTACGAATTGTCCTTGATGCGAATTGAAATGCCATCAGCTGGCAAAGTTTTCATAAAAATAAAAATGAAATAATAAAATCAATTATTCACAAAAAGGGATGGCCATTGAGACCATCTGCCAGATGGACGTAAAATCCAAAACGGATTATAACCATTTCAGAGGGGACTCTTGCTGATGTCATTTCAGCTGAAAACATTTCGCACATTTTTCAAACTATTGATTTGTATTGGCTGCGAAGGGATGGCCAAAGGGAGGGGAGATGGGCAATTGGGAATAGGACTAGAATAACAGACAGAGCGTTGTGGGTGTGCCTATGAGCTTGAATCTAGTTAAGAACTCCACGGACTATAAATGCAATTAGCAGCTCAGTTTGATTTATAGTTAAAGAACGTCGGTCGCGTCGCTTCAATGTAACCTTTCGGTGTTGGCAGCTCACTTGATTTAACTACAAGCTGACCTCGTTGCACTATCGTTTATTACCACGTAAGACACAAGCCACTAACCCATTTAGCCAAGACCGTTTCTTTTCTATCTAGAAAGTTGCTCTTTTTCCTTTTCTGCTTGTGCTGGGGGTTGGGTTCAACTGGAACTGGAACTGAGAACTGAGAAGTGAAAACTCCATAAGGTTGTTTCGAAATCGATTTAAATGTTTTGTTTGCGTGTTTCGCGAATTACCGACGCTACTCTCACCATTACCGCGAGGCCTAGACGTATTTATGCGACTGTAAGTTGGTGTGTGTGAGCTGTGTCCTAGATAGAACCGCTAAGAACAGCTCTAGTCAATATTGCTCGGCTAGGAAACACCAAACACAACCCACCAAATATATAGAGTACTATACTCACGGTACTAACGTATTCATTTCACTTGTGCACACATATCCCGTACACTCGTATCGTATAAACACAATCAACCAGCGACCGACCACGTTTCAAACCGATGCTTCAGCCGGCGCTGGCCGTGTGTTTTTTTATGGCCATAAAAAACAAAGTCCCTGGCGATCTAATCAAACGCCACACAACATCGGCAAAAAATAAAACGGAAAACAGGCGAATATTTATTGCAGAATTGTGCTGCGACTCTTTTTCGCTAGTTGCACTGCTCGTCAACTACATTTTCATAAAACTTAATTATCGATTAAATATTTATGCGGAGTTGCAAATAAAAATGCCGTATTGCCAACAACTATTCTCTTTTAACAGCATATATTTTTGGTCAACGAGCAAATACTTATTTCAAACGAATTCATTTGTTAGTTCAACTAATTTTAATCGATTTAGCTTTAACTTTTAAACAGAACAGTCAACACTTATATTACAACTAAGCTCGGGGTTTTATAAATATAGTTCTATAAATCAATGACTTTAAATACAAAAAAATGTTTAAGTAGAAAAGCTCAAATGGGCCAATGCTTTTTTCCTTGTAATATTAAAATAGTTTTAACATTTCAAAATTAAATGGCAATTTAAATGAAAATATAACTAAGCGCACAATTCTGCTTTTAACTGCTGCTAATTTGTTAGTGAATAACTCTATAAACAAATGATGCAACAATGCGATAAATACTACATAGCTCATCATGTCGTGAATTGGGAAGAAAGAATTATTTGGCGGTCTCTTCTAAATTGATGTTAAATTTATTTTAATGTCTTGATAACATCCGATGTATCTGATTTGCGGCTGCTCTTTGTGACACATGGTCAACTATCTATTTGGCTCAGAAAAATAGGTTAAAGATGCTGCTAAGTTTCAGCTCACAGCAACTGTGGTCGAACTAGATCTAAGTTACAGATACAACTTAATAATATAGAATGATTTTAAATATTTTTAAAAATAAAAAAATGTATGAAATATATAATAATAATTTTCAATTAACTACATTAATTATGATAATGTCTATAGTTTGCATTTAATAAGAAATTAATACGATTTGTCGGATTCTGCATTATCATATGATTAAAAGCGAATAACTTATTTTCTTTGTTTGCCAGCTCTTATTTTAGCCCACATCGATCTCAACCAGAACTTTGTTAAATTTAGCCATTATATATTGAGCAACTGTTGACTTGAGTTTCGCCCCATTCGAACCACTTCAAATCAAGCTGAAACTGAAACGAAGAGTTGCCTGTAACAAGTTACCTTCAGTTGCTGTAACAATCAAGCCCGTAACCATGGAGACAATCAGATAAATATGACAAGTTTGTGACAGTAAATTGGAGTACAATAAATCAAACTAATCAAATTATTGTTTACAGATTTGACTCGAGAGAGAGCTGGGGCTACTATACTATATTATGCCATGTATAATTGAGGAGCTGTCATCTAAGTAATTCAATTTCGGCACACACACACACAAGCGCCAGGGAACAATCTTTTGTAAGGGGGCAAACTCAAAGATGTTATTGATGATTTATTGTCTCATCATAGGGGCTGAACGGGGGAAGGGGGTTGAGGGTTGGGGGGGCTCTGTGTGTGCATCTTGGCTTTTTGTCTTACGTCATTGGAGGTAACTCACGGTGACTTTGCCGCAATGCCGCAGCAAGGTTAGGGTCCCCTGTATGTGTCATCATTATCGCCCTCGCCTCACGTGGCAAACACAAGCCACCAGCCATCATCCTCCTTCCCCTCCCCCTCCTCTAGGCAGCCCACCTGCGGCCCCTCCCACCCCGCTCCCCTTGCTGATGATGGCGTTGTTGTTGCTGCGTTGCCAATACCAAAAAACCAAAATCGATCGTTGTGGTTACTTTTCGTGAAATGCCATATATATATTTTTTTCGCATTCACTTTTACTACCCGGTATAGCCGTTGTTCTCCTTCTGCTCCGTCTGATATTGTTGTAATAGAAATTTACGTAAGGCTGAGGAGCTCCGTCCCTCCCCGATACGCCTAGAAATATTATACACGCAAATTCGGCTCGGCTCGGCTTCAGCCAGCAAACGGCCGTTGTCCAATATTGCCTTTTGTTTGCCAATTTTTATGAGCTTTCCTCCCCATCCCCATCCCCATCGCCATGCCCATCCCCTGCTGGCTGTGCGTATATAAATACATTTAAAGTTTAAGGAGCTGCAATAAAACAACAACTTGTAGCATTATAATTAATGACAAATTGCAGGTGCGCGTTAACATAATGAATACACGCTGCTTTCATTCTTTTAAATTGTTCGCGTTGATTCGCAATGATTAATGGCTTTCTCGCCTGTGCATTCGTGAATGGAATGAATGGAATGAAACTTGGCTAAAAACTTGCGGCCAAATGCGCGACTAGAGCGCAAAACCCTAAACTAGACTTCAGATGTCCGTCCGTCTTTGAAGTGCTATCAAAATTTAATTAAAAGCCATGACATTTGGGCAATTTTAATAAATCCCTCGCTCTCATAAATAACGGTACAAATACTCGTTCTCGAGCTTTTGTTTGTTGTTAACAAAAACAAGCAGCAGCAGCAAAAAAAAGCAAATAATAATAATAATAATAATAAAGAAAGAAAAGAGAAATATACCTCAACTGCGGCAATGTTTCTCAAATTTAATTTGATTTATGACTTTTGCCCCAAAACATAAAACCCAAGGACAAAACGAAATATTTGCCAGTCGCTCTCGGCTATACGAGAATGTATAGTATGTTAGTACACATGGGGGCTCTCCACAAGAGCTGTGTTGTGTGCGGTGCGGTGCTGTGCTGAGCTGAGCTGAGCTGAAACCGAGAGCCGGATATGTCTTCGTGATACTTATTTTTATTTGCTTCATTCTTATCAGGAGGCCATATGACTGCCACACTCTGACACACAGCCAAGCAGCCGCATGCTGACGTCATCCGGAGCCCCAAAAGATGTTTCTTACCTATTTCAATATTACAGCGGCAGGGCAGAAACTGAAACTGAAAATGAAGCTCAGGCTGGAGCTGAAGCCGAAGCCGAAGGTGGAAGAAGGTAGGGCAGCCACATGAAGAGGGTCTACCTGCCGTAGTGGACTCTTACAGGCTCCAAAAATTTATTAGCATCTTAAAAGTTCTGACAGCCCAGCAAGCACCGAGATTGCGAGCGCGTGCGAGCGAGATAGCGACAAATGTCGTGGTTACACAGCGAAAAAAATCGAAACTGAGTGACAAGAACTACACAGCACAAATGAATGGAAATCAAATCATAAAAACGCTGTATAAGAAATGACTGTTCGTAATAGTAATTTCTTGAATCAAAAAAAATACAATACTTTTTAATACAATACGACAAGCATTCAGTTTGTTGTTTCTTAACATCGAGATGCTTTTAATTAGAAAAGTCAACGAGAATAAATACTACAAAATAAAGGAAGAGAAAAATCGCAATTTTTTAATTTTCTAAATTCATTCGAATTTTCGCATGAACAAAATTAAAAAAAAAAAAACAATCTTTCTCAAATAATTTTGTTTCTGTGTTATATTTACATCTTTCAAATAATGTAAATTTACCCAAAAATGAAGACATAAAGCCTGCCTCGAATCTGTACTTAAAGTTTTAAGTACACAAAATTCTTTAAGTGCTCGTCTTCGTCGTTAATTTAAATCGCTTTTCGCTCCGTGTAGCATCAAAGGTTATATGATGCGAGGGCAATTTCCTATAGCTATGATTATGATTCTACGAGTATAACAACCAGACAAAACACTTGAATCCTCTTTACCATAGACTAAAGCTTATTTTCGTAAATATCCGACTTAATATTGTTGCCCACAAAAGAGCGAGAGAAGCGAGAAGGAGAGGCGGGTAAAGGGGCGGAACGGGAGAGAGTTCGCATACCGGCAAAAGCGTTACAGAAGGACAATCGAAATCATGAGTGCATTCATCTGTGATAATACTCGTATAAGTCGATGACAATTCCGTTTGCCATTTCCTTTTCGGGGCCAACTCACACGGAGGGACAGATAGAGCAGGGCAGCGAGGGAGCGAGTGAGAGATAATGTCAGAATTCAATTAAATTCACTTGCACATGCACACACACAGACACACACACACAAACGCACACAGAGAGTCACACTCACGCACGGACATCAGACGTAATCAGGTGTTTCCACTACTCTTCACATTATGCGCGTTAATGTGATAAGATGATGATGCATCACATTTTCATTCGTTTGCACTTTGCGGATTGTTGTTTGGTAATGTTTACGGTTATGTTTACTTATGCACTTTGCACAAACACAAAAACAACAACAACAACAACAACAATCGAGTTAAGTTCTATACACAGTTGTTTGTATGTAAGTGAGTATATATATATATATGTATATGGGAAACGTTGCTTTGCGAAATGCGATTCGCTTCGTAATTGTGCAGTCCTGCAGTCCAGGGACGCGCGCACAGTCCTGTTTTGTCGTCCGGACAGCGAGACGGTTCACAGCGAACTGAACACGTCTGAGGACACGCTGCTTCGTTTAAAGGACGAGGGCATCGCGAATGGCAATGAAAGCGCAAAATCTGAGAAGAAAAACATGATACACTACTAGGATAATGGCGACCGCAAACAGTTGAAGAGAACGCGCTTGTGTAGCGGCATTCTCTATCCACTTGGCGTTCTCTTTTCAGCGTTGCCAGGGCTGCAGTAGCAGCTGAGATAACAGAAATGTTCTTTCTTTCTTTGAACAATGTTGCATGTATTACTATCTCCCATTGTTAATTAAATAAAATTTAACTATTATTTTTTCTTTAATTAAAAATATAAATGTTAATAATTTTTGTTTTTATTATTTTGTTTTTTGATTATTATTTCTCATTTCTGATTGAATATACATATAATTTTCAGGATTTATGTTGTAATTTGTTTTATAGTTTTAGGAAAATGTTTTTAATTTTATTATTTCTTTTAATACTTTTCAATAATTACATTTTATAAAATATTTTTATTTTATTATTTAATAATTTAATTTAATTTAAATAAAATTTTCATCGAGTTCTTACTAGTACATTATTTGCCTTTAACATTGTTCAATACGTATACGTATTAATTACACTCCTTGTTCACGCAAAATTACCCATTTACAACGTTTGTAGAATATTAGAATAGAGACCCATGCAAATATTTCATTCATAAAGATATCAAGAAATCGCTTCACTTATTGAGCACACCTCTTGCTTCATTTACATTGGCACAGAGATGCATGCATACATAAGCGATTTGCTTAAGAGAGAACATTTTTGATACTGTTTACTTTCTCTTCACTTCGTTACGCACACCGCACGCAGCTGTTGTTGTGCTAGGCTCATAGTCAAACGTAAATAAGTCTGTTTGCTCTTAGGCGCTCTCCGCCTCTCTGTGTGTGCGTGTGTGTGTCGCTCTCTCTCTCTCTCTCTCTCTCTCGCGCGCTCTCGGATGTGTGCGAAGCTTTTGCGAGCGTTCTGCGATAAGCCATATGTAAACAAACCTTACTTTCATTCACAGAAACAACAACGAATATTGTCACACTCACAAAATTATGCCAAAATACGAGTGTGTGCGAGTGTGTGTATGTAACGTGGCAGGTATATATGTAAGTAAGAGGTTGTAATGTGTACATATCTATATTAAAGCTCGAGCGACTCGCATGTGCTATCAAAGGCGCTTGTGCTGACTCATTCTGTCGTCAAAGCAAATCACGGTTTACGATTCATGAGCGCGACAGCATGTAAAATACATTTATACGTGTATGTATGCACATATGTATGTGTGCACAGCAAGGCATGTAAATGAAAAGGTAAACAAAAGGTAAGAGAAATAGGAAGGCATCCCCGAAACTCATTTAGTATGTATGCATGCGGTATTCGATCCATAAAAACAGGCAATACTATTTATGAAATCACAATTTAGAATATACCGCGCCACACAAGCTACAACGAATTTGTTTACAAATTCGAATACTTTCGCTGAAATGCAAATATTTAAAAAATTTAATGGCTCAATCGAGCACATTTAACTTTATTATTATGAGTATTTAACGATCGAATATTATTCCGCAGTCTATTAAAAGCAAGCAGTGTGTGCAGGGTATTCTCGAAGCGAGTAATCTTGCATATTAATTTGTACAGCAAATATACACATCTCATTTCTGTGTGTGTGTGCGCAACGTATGCAAACATTTAATATGTACATAATGTACATACACGTATGTACATACAATGTACATAGTTTAGTTTCGGCTGCGTGACAAATGCTTGGCCCCATGAACTCGCATAGTCGTTCACAAGCTGGTTGTTCTGGCACGCCTTGAAAGCTCCCAAAGTCGTTCGCTCTGTCAATGTTTACTGTTGCGTTCGCCAAGAGGGAGGTTTAATACGTAATATGTTAACCCTTTTCTCACTGAAACTGTGCTTTGAAAGTGTACCAACAGCTGGCATCTATTTTATAGAAAACGAAACTTTGGAAATTTATTTATAATTAAATATTTTAAGTATTTGGTGCTTTTGACATGCTCGCGACATGACCGGAAATTAGTCAGCAATGTTTCAAAGCACCCTCGTGTATGGGGGATTAAGCTACTACAACTCCCCGCTAGCGCTGCAGTTTTGACATCGACTTGCAGTGATTCATCGCACAAAGTCAGCAGCCGCAAAATCGCATACATATATACAGCATGTACTTGCAGTAGATACATATATACACATATTCGATGTATATAGTATGCCTGTAGTACTCTATATGTATGCGTATTGTGCGATTCCAAAATTAAAGTCGGCGCTTTGCTTGACTTGCATGTATTTGATTGAGCAGCAGCTGGTGCTGCGACAGCTTTAGCAATTATTTGCTTCACTTATTGACAATTGGTTTTAATGACTGGAAGCTAAGATAATGGCAGAGAAGCCGCCGCTTGGCAGTTATGGATTCTCTTACCTGCCTAATGACACTGCTTGCTAGCACTGCTTAACGACGTGCATGCTCTGCCGTTGAATCATAAAACATAACATGGAAGTTGTGATAAAAAAAATGTCTGTAAACAATTAGTAAGCACCTTGAAGCCGTTGGATTGCTTTTAGAATATTAATTTAACAGGTTAACCTTCTAGACCTATTTATGCTGCTTGTTACATACATAAATAACACAAGACATAAAATAGCAAGGTAATTCATAATTACATATTGTAAGTGAACTGCTTGCACTGCTTGCAACATATGCAACCAAATTAATGTTGATGAACATAATAAAGTGCAGACAATAATTTTTAATTGATTTCGAAATACACGCGCTCAAACATTTGCCTATTTGCCTGTATAAATGAAGTGCCAAAAGTCTATATTTGCGCTACTTGCGCAGCAAGCAAATAAACATAAATTGAAATTGAAATGAGTATAATGGAGTGCACTGCTTGTGGTGTCTATAAATACATTTGCATAAATATTTGTATGTAAATAATTAAGTGCCCACTCTAAGCAGTGCGAGTCTCGGCACATTATTACTTATTATTATTATTATTGCTATTTCAAGAAGTAAGCGCCGCCGTCGTTCTCGACAATGATGATGACGATGATGACGTAATGAGAAGCGTTTCCTGCACATTCAGACTCGCTTCGACATCGGGTTTTGTGTTGTGGCTATGATTCATGCCCCCATAAAGCGCGAGTATGCTTTTGGTGTGTGTGTGTGTGTGTGTGTGAGAGAGAGTTTGTGTGTGTAGCCGCAAAAAGAGACAAACCTAAGCACAGGCCGATAATTGCCTGAGCTCACAGCTAGATAGCAGCGGCGACCGTTACAATTCAAAACTGATAAGCGACGCATGCGCAACGACAATTCACTTGGTGTGCGAGCGAGTGCGAGCGAGAGAAGACGAAGGTGTCGCACTTTTCAGTGTAACCCATTTCGAAACGCACCTGTTATCGCGCATACCTGCCAGGCCAGTTGGCGTTATCTTATCAGCTATCGCTTATCGGCGCTTATCGCGTGCGCTGTTTGCGCTGCGATTGCAAAAGCTACAAATTCCATTTTACTTATTTTTTCCAAAGTTGCCTTCAGTTTTAGGCGTTCAGTGGAGACGGCGACAACGTAACGAATACGAATACGAATAGCGAAAAAGAATTGCGAATAATCTGAGTGTTTTTGTGCGTTCGTGTGAATCGATTCATTAAAGCATCGCAATGGTATCTGTGGAGACAATTGGTTCGATCTTCATCAAAGCGCTTAAGCTGGTAGGTTCAGCGATTCGATCTGCGATTTCGACGATTTTTCACCATTAATCGCAAAGATGTGTAGTGTGAAAATGTTGAGCAATACGGCTCTAAAGATAATGCTGCCTTGTCTTATCAGCAATATTACTCATACGCCGCGAAAGCACAATTTTATAGTGTTGAGGTCGTGTAGTAGTCAAAGCTTTCCAGGGCGCGGCTACTACCACCGAAAACTGATCATTACAATGGCATGATTCACAATAAAGAATTCATTTCAATTGCAGATCATCAATTTGGTCGTCATCATACTATATCGCTGGGGCGATGGCGGCGAGTTCTTGGGCATTGGCGGCACCTGGAACCTCAACGAGGAGAAGAGCGCCGATGCGGAAATCGTCGCCTCCGGCGTCATGGTTGGCTTCATCATCTACACGGCCTGTCACACGATTGCCTTCGCCTTCGGCACCACCAAGCACAAGGGGTGAGTTTGAATCTACAAATTCCCACTCAAATTTATCTATGATCTGTAATGTCTCTAGGGAGCTGTGCGACACCATCATGAATGTGGTGGGCACCTTCATGTGGATCGCTATCGGCGGCGTGGCTTTGCACTACTGGAAGGGCTACATGTCCGACGAGGGATTCCAGTACGTGAACTCGGAGCGACAGGTGGGCATTGCCATGGGAGCGCTGTGCGTCATCGAGGGAGCACTTTACCTGCTCGACACCGTGCTCGCCTGCATACACTACTCCAAGGGCGACACCGACTACACACAGTAGTCGCGCATGTCGAGAGAGCGTAGTCAGGATGAAGCATGGACATAACTTTTGAAGCGCCTTTATTTAGCCTTTAGGCAGCTAACGAATAACTGACAATTTTTCTACACTTTTTCAGTTAATTCTAAGTGCAAATTAGTTTGTAACACACACACGCATTAAGCCGATCAATTTTTCTAACAAAACATTTACCACTTAAAGACATTTTACTGTATCCCTTACATAATTTTTTGGCTTTTAACACTTTGGCAAATATAAATTGTTAAGATCCAAAACACACAAACAAAAAGGTTATCAATACTTTATAGGGCAAACCATGAATCGACCCTCGGCTACAGTAAAAACTGCATAACTGAGTCATTAGCTTTATTTCTCAGGAAATGAAAAGCTTTCTGTAGTCACTTCATTACAGTCACTTCGTCATTTACGATATGTAACTTTCGTAGGCGCTACAATGTGAAATTCCATCTGACTAAACTCATGTTATGAGTTTTCATAAACTTGACCCTCGATCTGGAAGATTTTAATTCGAGTAGTTTGACAATTTGCAAATTTAAATATTGATTGAAGTTATTATCCACTAATGGGAAATAATTCATAATGCAGTTATTGCATTTAAATATCGAATATGTCTTTATTTATATTTTTAGTCATGTCAATTGAAATGCTATAAATGTTAAAGTCGAATTTGTAAAGCTCTACATTTCAGTATTGAAATATTGTGAAACAATTAATATCAACAATTCTAAATGAATTTCAGAAATAATTATTTTAATCTTCTACATTGTATAAAATCGATATTTTGCGAAATTAACAATTATCAGTTCTCCAAATGAAATTCATTAAATTAACAAAATACTACCTCTGTTGCTACAATGGCTTTTAAACCATGTATCTTTAATTATCAATCAAATGATGAATTAAATTGAGCAATTTACACTTTCTTTTTCTACAACCCAATTAACTTCCTAATGGCAATTACACATGTCTTTAAAATGTAACTAATTAATGTCATATTGTGTTGAATAACTTTTTTCGAGGCTTTCTTTTTGTATAAAGTGGTAGCAAACTTCACATTAAGTGTTCAAGTTGTTGTCTAAAATACAATTGAGTGTGAACAAAAGCGAGGAGCTGCAATAAAACTTCACTGTTTACTAAACGCTTTTTATACTTAATTTAAAATAAACAAGCCAAGCGAGAGTACTCGACTAAGAGATATCCTGTGCATATTAATTATTTAAAAAATATAATAAATTCTGTAAAAATTGACGAACAAAAATCTATTGTTCTGCTTGACGAATTTTCGCGTTACAGGGTAAATTAAGAGTATAAATTATTAGGGCTGTGCATTGATAGTTTATGGAGAAATGTTTACAGAAAGTATTTGCAGTTATGGCAGTTATTTTCAGGGGAATGTTTTTGGTCACCACTCTTAGGGTGGACCTAAAAGGCAGTTCAAGATGGTGTGTGAAGATTGTTGTCCAGTTGGTTTATGGCGAACCGGTTGCTTTGCTTGTAAAGTCTATCCATATCTTTTTAGCTAGTTAATTTTTATTAATGACGGTTAAGATGTATAACATAAATATCGCTTTGTTTTGAAGCATTTCGAGAATATCCGCAGCTCTAGCCCATAAATCCAGATGGGCTTCAGCAGGTTTCTAATTTGGAACTAAACTGGGTTCTGATTCAAGTTCGAGGAACCATTTCGTTAGTCGAAGTTGCAGGTTTAGCTTTAGCTGTACCATATGAGTCTCCTAACCAGGAAGATACCTAGGTGTCTGACTGTATTCTCATAGGGAACCGAAGGCCATAATTTGGGCCTTATTGCAAAAGAGATATGAGTAGATTTAGCGCTCTCTCACACACACATAGATACAGTATTATATTTTGTATTTAACCCAAATATGAGTATATAATTGTATAGATTTGTAATGTAGATAACTAAACTTGCAGCTCACCTGTTTCTGGGGCTTGCCGCCGCTGTCGACGGTGTCGTGGGGGCCGCGCTTGAGGCTGTTGGCGCGGGTGACGGGCTGGGAGCAGAGAGCACAGCGGCGACTCGCGGAGCCGTCCTCGAGGTTGAGGGCGTCGAAGAGCAGCGGCTGGTCCTGGATGAACGAGTTGCGCGAACACTGATTGAGCAGCTCGAGGGTGCGCGAATCGAGGCTCTCGCGATACACGTTCTGGCGCCGGTCGAGATTGTGCTCGTAGTCGGTGTCCAGGTTGTAGCTGTGGCTGCTGTTGCGCGACGACGACGAGATCTGGCGCTGCACCAGGGAGCTGGTGCTGCGCTTGCGCCGCATCACCACGGTGCGGGGCGTGCTCTCCTGCGTCGAGCAGATGGAGGCGGAGGTGGGCGTGTGGGGCGAGGCGAGCGGGGAGGCGGTGGCGGTGGCGGTGGGGGGCAGCGGCAGCTTGGGCGTCTGCTGCTGCAGCTGCTGCTGCTCGGCGAGACTCATGATGGAGGCCTGGCGCTCCAGCTGCTTCTCGTAGCCGTTGAACTTGTCGTAGTCGATGAAGGACATGTTGGCGTAGCTCACCATGTTGTCGATGGCCTGCAACGACTGCAGCGATGCGCTCCACTTGGGATTCATCTTGTCCTTTTTCCGGTCGATGCTCGAGCTGCCGCCACTGCCGCTGCCTCCTCCTCCAATCGCTCCACCGCCGCCGCCTCCGCCAACGCCTCCTCCGCTGCCGCTGCCGCCGCCGCCTGTCAGTCCACTGAAGGTGCTCTTGAAGGAGGCAATCAGAGTGCTCGAGCGACGCTTCTGAAAGTTCAGCTGCGGATTGCCCAGCGATGGCTTGCGAGCCATCGACACCTCCGCCTCCACCTCCTCCAGCGGCGTCGAAGTCGACGGCAGCGCCGACTGTCGCCGCGCCGGCGTCTTGATCGAGCTGGCCGTGTCCGCTCGGCGGCGCAGGATGGGCGAACAGCCGTCGGCCGCATCGCTGGCCAGCGAGTTCTTGCGCGGCGATGTCGGCGACAGGGGATCGCCGGACTTCTCCGCCTCCTCCGACAGCTGCTCCAGCTGCGGCTCGATGAAGCTGCGTCGGTTCGGCCGACGCAGCAGAATCATCGAGCGACTGCGCGTGAAGGCGAACGGCGCCTTGTCCTTGTGCTCGTCCTTGGGGTCGTCGTGCCGCGCCAGATTCTCCTTGCTGCCCGTGATGTGGTTGATGAACCGCGACAGCTTGCCACGAATGCTGTTCGAACGCTCCATCTTGGAAGGCAGCTCCCCCATCGATTGCTGCAGCGACGCCCGACGCTCCACATCGTATTGTTCCCGGAATTTCTGGGTGATGTTTGTCGAGTTCGATGTTGTTGTTGTTGTTGTTGTCGGTAGCATTGCTGTTGTTGTTGTTGTGGGTTCTGAGCTGTTGTTGTTGTTCTGCACCATGTTGTTGTTATTAGGATGATTATTGTTATTGTTATGGCTAATATTATTGTTATTATTGTTATTGTTGCGAGTGTTGTTGGGCTTCGCTTCGTCGGTTTTTGTTGCTTTTCCACTTTTCGCTATTCCATTAACCAGTTGTTGTTGCTGTTGTTGTTGTTGTTGCTGCTTCTGCTTTTTATTGTTTATCTTTTGTTGCTTTTTCTGTCCCTTTGCGACACTTTTTGCCTCTTTGCTGGAATTCATGTTGTTGCCAATTATCTGCAAAGAGCAAGAGAGCGACACAATGAGTATTGAATGTTTTCACTGAGCGTAAGAAGAGAGCGAAGTTTCTCTCTCTCTCTCTCTCGCGCTCTCTCTCACGCGCGATATCTCTTATCTACGGTTGGCTATAAATTGACATTCCAATGTCCATAGCAGCTCGCCTTATAGCATATGTGTGGATAATGATATCTCATTTGGCGACTTGTCTAAAATCAACTACACTCTCGTTCCTCGCACACACACTTTACTTAAATATGTACCAGGTAATACCCTCTGGCCAAAAATAACCCCATGTTTTGCCAAGTAAATGGACTGCCGTAGCCAGCGTGCTACACTACAATATACCCTCTCCTCAACCGATCTTCATTAAGATTTTAGTATGATTAAACATTGATATTCTGAATTTAGTTTAAGATTAAGTTTTCAAGTCTAATTTATGGGGTTTCTGTAAATACTTGTTTGCCCTTAAAATGTATTATGGTATTATGTTCTTTACATTTATTTCCTTAAAAACATGAATCTTTTTAAGTAGAAAAGATCAAATGGAAAGTAGACTCGTAATTTGTTATATTAATTCGCTTATACAATTTTCAAATGTTTTTTCTAATAAAGTGCACGTTATATTATTAAAATAATGCATTTATTTGTATCTGTCAATTGATAGAAAATTTGCAATATATAAATATAGTGGAAATCTTGTCAAGTTACAAATAACAAACAAAAATTATACAAATCATTATGAATTATGAAAAACAGAATTAATTCAAAATAATTTTTGAAAATCAAAATCTTTATTATTTCTTTATGGTTTCAACCCAATAATTTTGAACAGCTTTCGCAATTCGAATTATTATTATAACAAATTATTTGAATCAGCAAGTCCTAAAAGCTGTTACAATGTAATTTTTTATAATCAAACGTATAATGATTATGGCCCTGGTTATTATGTATGTACATATGTTAATTTTATGGCAAATTGTAAATGTTTAGCAATAGATATCACAGCAATGCACTTAGTGATTAAAACAGTATGTAAATTATTATTAATTGAACAACAACCAAAACCAGTAAAACGTCGACTATTCGTAACTCTTTTCACTGAATTTCTATCTTTCTTAGTATTTGGTATTTACCTGGAAATGATTCATCTATACTAATAACAAAAATTAATTAATAGCAAATTCCAACTTGGATTACTATCAACATCAACGATAAAATAGAGTACAACAAAAAATTATACCTATGAATATGAGCATTTCGCTGACTATTCGAATTATTATACCCATTTCTTGGCCATATTTAATAAGTACGTGGTATCAAAGTGCACAATCAATGTGAACAAGCACACTTCGAAGCTATACAGTCAATAGTTTGATAAATATTATATTCTATATATAGAGGGGAATATGTACTTTGTAAATTGAACGAATGTTTTCGTCATTCCATGTAAGATTACAATTATACTAATAAAAGATACAGCTATACTAATTAAAGATAGTTTGATGCGATTGAAGACTCTATTGTTGATATTGCTAATCTAGTATCGCATTGAACGTATTATTATATTTACAACTTTTGCCATAATTGCTTTGCTTATTTTTAATGGGTAGCAGACCCCGTAAAATTTTGCATAGTAATATTTTCTTTATGGAGTCCAGACCTTATAAACATTTACTCGTTTTTAATGGGTCGGCTGTAGAGTTAGAGGCGAACCCCATTTAAAATCGCACTTCAAGCATGCATAAAGATAACTTGAAGAAGAAGTGGAAAGCAGAAGAGAGAGAGAGCGCTGATATCAGTGGAGGCTTCTGGATCAGTTTCCGTTATTTCAAAAGGATCGAGAGGCCATTTCGATGCCCTCGGGAATAGCGTTGGGGCTTCACTCGCGGCGCAGTTGCAAAAAGGTCGCGATAAGAGTTTTTGGGGTAGAAGAAACGGGCGGCGAGTTGATAGAAGGCGAAAAAAGAGTGATGAAGTATGGTATGACAGGGACAAGAGCACAAAGACTCATGCGCTGTTATCTTAAACAACGGTTTCCAACTAAGTTTAAAAACAACAGTTAACTGCGTGATAAGATTTCAAGCCAGCAACAAAATAAATATGAGGGGAATCATAGACAAATGCACTTGTCTGGCTAAATGACTGCCTGCCTGCTAGGCAATATGCTATTTTCGTCAACGATACGAAATCATAGTTAGTTGGCGGCAAATACAAGCAATGCAGCATGAGCCAACAGATACCCTGTAATCAGCGCAAATACAAAACTAATTCCAGCATCTGTAGCAGCTTTTTATCATAAACTAACTGATAACAAAAGAGACCTTAGTTTTGCATGAAAACTGATAACTATTGTCGCACTGTTTATGTGTCTAAAACACGCCACAGTCAGCGATAATAAATTTCCTGCACTTTAGGTAATTCTTATATGCCATGCCAAGGTTTACCAAGCTGTAACTGCAAAACTAAAAAACGTATTAACAAAATGAATACGCAACAATATAAAATACATGTTTTTTATATACGTTTAACGTGCGAAAAATGAAATCTCAAAGTTAATGTCTATAAGCCTATAAAAATGATCTACATATACATATTATGCCTTAATCATCTACTAACCAAATCTTTTTTTAATACCTTATACGAAAGCCTATGACACAGTCAGCTATAATAAACTTCCACCAATTGGTAATTTATAAATATATATTTATATATAAGAGAGGGAGTTTGTCCCGCAACTTCGACTAGGAAACATTTATAAATATTTATTTGTATTTTGAAGAAGTTGGTTTTATTAGGTGGCAGTCGACAAAGTCTTCAAGCGCTATTATTTATATAATATCTTTAAACATAAAATTGTACATTTTGTTATATTCGATTAACTATATTGTTGTGTAAAAATTGCAGCCTCCCGTTGCTTTCATGAAAATATGTAAGACTCCCGAAGACAATATATGTATATTTTCCGCTGCGCACTAAAATGAAAATCATATGGTAATAGAAAAAATGCTAACTAAACATTAAAATTTGTCGGCTGACAAATCAGTATACTAACCACTCTGTCATTTCCTATTTTATTTGGTTTTCAAAGCATTGTTTACAAAGGCTTTATACTCATTTTTATACATGACTTAAGAAAGTTACGATGGGAATTTAGAATAACACAGTTTTATTGCATGATATCTCCTAGCTACTACCGTTTGAACTGCGTGTTGATAAAACAGTTCTAATTGAATTTATCCTTAGCGATTGCAAATGTCAATTATAATAATATAAAAAATAATTCATAGTTCAGTCAGTTAATCAGGTCAAACATTTATGCTTATATTTAAATTAATATATTTATCCATTGCAAATATAAATTATAAAATATCAATAATAATTGATAGTTTAGTCAATCAGTCTGGTCTAACAGTAATGTTTGTGTAGATATAAAATAATTTAATTGTCATTAGTATATTTGCGAAAAATAAAGTAAATAAATAATATACTATATGTATTTATTTGCGAGTTGAAAATGCGGTTTGGCCGTCGAGTAACTTTTGGGTGTGACTGTGATATTCATTGTTATGTTATAATGTGTTATAATATCAGTTGGTTTTGATTTTGCATTCTTTGCGTGTTTGTTTGCGCCGTGAATTAACATTTATATTGCGACACCGAGTCAGGGTCAATTTCAACTTCAAGACTGATCAATGAGCAAACTAAACTTTGTAACACGCACAAAACCCCAGGCAGGAATTGCTCTTTGAATTTTGTGCTGTACACACACACACACAGACACACACGTGCACATGCACACGCACACACATACGCAAGTATATGTCGTGTACTTGATTAGCGTTGGAGCTTTGTTGACTGAACGGCGTAGATGTAAAATAAAGTCGCAAATAGCACTTTACTTATAATACTTAATAAACACACACACACATGCACAGCTACGTTTCGCACATATGTATGTAGTACATAAGCGTGTATATAAGTATTTTTCAAAATTTTGCGTTCTACGCACACATACACGCACGTACACACACACACATACACATGTGTAGAATTTTGCATGGCTACTTGCGCAACTTGACAACCAGCTGACAGTCGAGCGCGCGTTCTCTCTTTCGCTCTCTCGCGTCTTCAACACAAACTTATACTCCAACTGCTGCTCTCCCGCTTGCGCTCTCTTTCCGTGACAACGCAACAGAAGAAGCACGCTCATCTCTTCCCCCCCACTCTCCTCGCCAATAAACTTTATGTTGTATATATGTATGTATTATTTATCTACATTTCTATTATTTATCTACATTTTGGGCAATTAAACATTTGAGTTTTAATTCAAATTATGCGTTTTCTTATTGGACTTACGTCTTGGTCGAAATGATTACATACAACATGCGTATGTCTGCATTAACATATGTTTGTATTTATTTGGCATACACGCACACGCACACACATACATATGTATATGTATGTTTGTATTTATGTAAATGAATTTGTCATCACTTGTTTGCCGGTTTCCTTGGCTCACACACACACACACGATACACCATCGACTGCAGCAATATCTGTTCCCATTAACAACCGGCTTATTATTTGGGTTTTAGATTCATTTATCACATGGCCACTAAAGAAACGCTTATTTGATTTTGCTGTTCGAATAACGCGAGCAAACAACGTCCGCAACAACGCACAACCAAAAGAACGAACTCCTCGCGCGCGGGTGACTAGCGGTTAACTGATCGACAGGCGCTCCATACAGCTGGTGGCATGGTTAATGGAAGCGACAAGGTGACGCATTGCGCATGACCAAACGTATTAATCGCAACTGTGAAGTCACAAAAATCATTTCAAGTAAAAAAATGCTTAAAATGTGTACATTTAATTATTTTCTTTGCTATAAAATATACAACAATTTAAAGAATTTCATAAATATTTAATGAATTTATTCATTGTTGCTGCAGCCCTGGCTGATTTTAACGACCGCTTCCTAGTTGAAATATACTAAACACTGCCGTTGTTATCGGCGGCAGCGATAAATAGTGTGCATAATTAGCCAGCAGTATAATTCTGATCGATAAGCGCAATGTGACCAGTTGTTTTATATGCTGCATAACCGTCGCTTGGATCAGGCAAATTGGGGGATCAAAATATGATGAATTAAAAATAATTAATGTGCAGCGTTGTTTGTTTGTTTTCATAAATAGTTACAGTAAAATATGAATGTAAGTATTACCACAAATTGAATGGTACAATGTTTTTGTTTTATGCATTCAATTAAGCCGCGTTTGGCGATAGAAGCACAACAAATAATCGAGGCGATCGCGTTGCTTTGATTGTGTGCGTGCAATCTAATCAAGATTGCGCATACGCTTTAAGTTCAATTGAAATCTATTGTCTACATAAACATTTCGATTCCGTTTAATCAGCAGCGAGGCAGCAAAGTGATTAGCGATGGCCTCCGAAGCCATGAAGCCAGTGTTGTGCGTCGGTTGCACAGTTATCGACTTTGTCACCATTAGCGCCAGCTTCCCCCGGGAGGACACCGATGAACGCTGCCTTGACGGCAACTGGCAGCGTGGCGGGAATGCCTCTAATGTCAGCACCGTGCTGCGCCTGCTCGGGCTCAAGGTCGACTTCTTTGGCGTGCTGAGCAAATCCGCCGGGTTTCGAGTGCTGCTCGATGATCTGCAGCGGCGTCAGATTGGTGTCCAGCACTGTCCCATGTCGGAGCGGGATCCACCGTTCTCGTCGGTGATCATTGCCCAGGACACGGGATCCCGCACCATTGTGCACTGCAACAAGAACTATCCGTATGTGACGTGGGAGGACTTCCAGAGGATCGATCTCAGCCAGTATGGCTGGGTGCACTTTGAGGCACGTCAGGCGCAGGAAACCCTCAAGATGATCAGGTCCGTGCAGCAGCACAATGCTCGGCATGACACCAAGATCAGGATCTCTCTGGATTTCGAAACATTGTATGAGCAGAATCTAGAGCTTTGCTTACTGTGCGATTATGTTGTCTTCTCCAAGGACCTGGCCAGTCGCCAGGGCTGGCAGACGGCACAGCAAGCCTGCTCCCATCTGGTCAGCGCCTTGACCCCCAGTTGCGTCAACATCATTTGTCCCTGGGGCAAGCACGGCGCCAGCTGCGTCGACTCCTTCCACAACTACAGTGACGTGGCCGCTTCCGAACCAGCTGCAGTTGTGGATACGCTTGGTGCCGGCGATAGCTTCATGGCTGGCTTCATCTATGCCACGTACGTACAGCGGAACAATCTGTCGGATGCCGTTGACTTTGCCAATCGCGTGGCGGGACACAAGATCAGCGACTATGGTTACGATCACATAGCGCAGCTGCCACGGGACTAAAAGGCCCTTGCGATTAAATGTAAATACAATAAAATATAACTACTATCTAAAAAACTATTTTTCCTAACCAATTGAAGATTAAGAAGCTATAGATCTGATTTTTAAATTCCAACTATAAGTGGGACAAATCCGAAAGTGAAGAGATGACAACAATATAGAATAGCGATTCTACGTAGTTAATAAGTTATTGTTTTTTTCATGGATTCTCCTTTCATATGGGCAATTGTCTATATCTGTATAAATAAAAATTTAGACGAACAAATTTATGGTAGTTCATAAGTTGTAAGTCATCTACTTAAAAAAAGACAAATTGAAAAATTTTTAGCAATATACCAAAATCTTCTGCAACAGAATAATGAATTAATTGGTCAGATTATTTTAAACCTCATTGGAAACTATGCATTTTAAAGATCAGAAAATCATTATCATATTGCTGTTTGCCAAAGCAAAACGTAAGCATGGCCGAGAATTTGATTGTGCCATACGATGGAATTTCAAAAACGAAAAACCTGCTAACAAAACTCTACAAAAGAAGACGGCGAATATATGAAAGAATTATCTACATAATGTAGCTATAAATATATATGTGTATGTAAGTATAATAGTATGTGGTTGTATTGTTGATGGCTTGACAATCCATTTCCAACTCGTAGCTTATAAATTTTCCGAAAATGTACAAGTCTGTGTCTAGGTCTGATGTGTCTGGTGTCTGTATGCATATAATATATAAACTAGAATCTAAGTGAATTTGGTAAAGTCTGCACGCTGATCGTCAATGTCCGAGGAGGAGGCGATGCCGCCGCTGGATGAGTTGCCGCTTTGCTGCTGTTTGCTTTGTTGCTGCTTGACCTGCTGTTCAATGAGCTAAAAATGTAAATAAATAATAAGTTTACCATGCATTAGATTAGTTTCAATTTTAATGCTCACCTGAGATCGCAAACGCTTCAATTTGCGCAACCTCTCCAGCCAGTTGGAGGCATATGGATTCTTCTTCTGCACGCTCTGATAGACCAGCGAGGCAAGCTAAAGAGAAGGGAATTAGTCTGGGATTTATTTGGCCAAATTGGCAGTCTTACATTGGCATGGAGGGCCATCTGGCGGGCGAGCAAGGGAGCGCTGCGATCGGAGACAATGCGCGGCTCTGGATGGCAGACAAACTTGGAGATCTCGGAACGCGCCTTCACATAAACCCGATTCGAGTTCAGCTCCAGCGGCTCAACAATGACGCAGGCGTAGTTGAAGTGGCCCTGCTCAGAGGAAGATTATATCAATAAGCTGTCGAAGAATTACGAAGAGATCAACTCACCGATATGGTGGTCAGATTGTACTCCTCGCCACTCTCGTTGTAAATGATCTTGACGAAGTCGTTGCCAATGTGCTTCTTCTTTTCGTTGCAGTTGGGATCGTCCTGCAGATTCGTAGGCATCAACGTGGCCACATGGAAGGTGACCTGTAAAAATCGATTAAAAACAATTAATGGGAATTCCTTGAGGTTACTTGGAGTGTCACTTCACCTGGAGTATGTCGTCCTTCCAGATGTAGGCGAACTTGCCGTCGGTGCCGCTCTTGTCCAAGCCGATGAACAGATTGTTCTGCTCGGCATCCTTGAGGCTGACCAAGGTGCCAATGCTGCGCAAGAACTCCACGTAGCGTGTGCTGCCGTGCGAGTTGCGCAGGATTTCCACCTCGTTGTTGCACTGATTGGCACCCACATAGAGCACACCGATCTTGTGCGTCTCGAACGGCGGCACAAGATCGAGCAGCGACAATGCGCTGGACTGCTCGGGTCCCATCTTCAGCGGCGCCTCCGTGACCTCCAGCTGCCCGGTGCTGTAGAGTTGCAGGAACACAAAACTGGGATTCATGCACAGCTTGGCGCTTATCGGTGGTTTGGTCGCGCCAAAGCTCCGAAAGCTGCTGACAGCTGGTGCCGGCGGACGCGCCTTGCCATTGTTCACCTCACGCACCACCGAAATGGTCTTGGACCGGCCACGCATCATGTCGCCCCCGCCATTGTTATAGTCTCCGTCGTTGCTGCCGCCGCTGCTCGACTTGGCCAGACCCAGCGACGCATTCACATAGCTCGTCAGCTTGGCGGCCACCGGAGCAAGCGTCTGCTTGGCAGCGCTCACAGCAGCCGGCGCTGGCGACGCTGTGGCCACCAGCTGGCCGGGCGACAGCGGCGGCTTGCCCAGCTTGAGCGAGGAGGCCGAGGCGGAGGTCTGCACCAACGCCACCTGGCTGCTCACATCGTCCGCCGAGTGCTGCTTGGGCGGCAGCGTTCCCGCTCCCACTCCAGCTGCCGCCATCGGTTGCAGGCCTTGCGCCTGGGGCGGCGTGGAGCCGGCGATCTCTTCGGGTATCGCCTCGCAGCTGACGCGCATATCCTTGGTGCTGTACTGCACGTTCTTCTTCTTGGCCGCGGCGGCGGGCAGCTGCGGCTCCAGCTCGTGCAGCACCAGCTCAGGCTCCTGCACGCCGCCCGACAGCGGCGCCGGCTTGGCGGCCAAGATCGCCTGCCGCCAGCTGGAGCTCATCTCGGGACTGGAATTGACGCGTCGCACCGGATTGCGAGCACGACTCTGCGCATCCCCGAAGGCCAGCACATCGTCGTCGGCCTCGCCATCGCTCACCGAACCGCTCAGCGCCGCGTCCTTGCCCCGCTTGCCCGCCATGCGTGGCATGGGAATGTCAATGGCAGCGGTGCCGCCGCCTCCACCGCCGTTGCCGTTGCCGCCGTTTCCATTGCCGCCGCCGCTGCTGGCGATGCTCACCGAGTGATGGATCTCCTCCTGGCGCTGCAGCGCACGCGCCTTGGCCATCATGCGTTTGCGCATCTCGCTGGCAGCGGGCGTGATCTGCTCCAGCTCCTCCTGTCGAGGCGGCTGCTCCGCTTGCTCCTTTTGAGGCTGCAACTGTTGCTGCTGCTGCTCCTGTTGCTCCTGTTCCACTTGTTGCAGCTGCTGCTGCTCCTGCTGTGGCTGCATCATGTTGTCCGGTCCGAAGACGCCGCCATGCGACGTGGGCAGAAACATGGAGACCATGCTGTTGAACGGCAGATCCTGGCCGAAGCAATCGCTCGTTATGGGGTTCTGGATGCGTGTGATCCACGATATGTTGCCCGTCGGCCGTCGAATGTAGATCTCTGCCCAGCCAGTGCACGAGCGCACGCACACGGGCTGCTGCACAAAGGTGCCGGGCACTGAAGCCGGACCCATGCTGGCCGTGGACAGCGACATGGAGTTGCCCAGCAGCGAGGTGTTGCTGCCCGTGTGCGATCCCTCCACCAGATTGCTGGCCTCGGGATTGGAGCCGCGTCGCGAGTACGTGTCCAACGAGGCAGTCGAGCTGTTCGAGATCTGTCGATGCGGATGCGCACCCGAGTTGGAGGCGGATGACGACGAGGTCTGCTCTGTGCTGCCCGCACTCTCGTTGCCGCTGCTGTGCTGCAAGCTCAGCTTCGTGTAGCGTCGCTCCTGCTCCGGCGACAGCGTCGGTTGTCCAGTTAAGCCATCATTCAGGCTCTTCGAGTTCAGACTGATACTGGGCGCCTTGCCCAGCTGCGTGCAGCGCTCGCAGAGTCCGTTGCGAGTGGGGCCCGAGGGGCAGCCCGAGGTGGTAATGGTGATCAGATTGTGACCCACCAGCCACGTCTGCGAGACGCCGTCCTTCAGCAGATAGTCAATAGCCGGCAAGCTAAACAAATTGTGATTAATTAATATAGAATTCACTGATTGTTCTATCAACGCACAGTCCAAACGGTAGTTTGGTAGTTGTAGTACCCAAATTTATATTGTGCAATAATAAATGTTCGCAATCACAGTTTAGAGATATTTTGAAATGGCTTAAAATTGGATTTGGAATCCCCACAGTCAATAACGGCAATGGTATAAGACCAAGACCCTCAAATAGTAGATTTCAATTTTTAAATTGACATCAAGTATGTTTACATTTAAGTACGCAGCAGAAAATGTACATTTGTTGCTCACAAGCAACCACCTAATTTATTGATTGTTAACTTTGTCTTTGGAATATTCGTCTTCAAAAATGGAAATGGACCAAGGGAGAGAGAGAACATGGGATTCTTTATACCATTTCGTTTTTTGTTTCTAAATAAAATCAACTGCTTGAGTAACTGCAAGCGTTTTATATACATTTTAGAGACTAAAGTTGCGTTTTAGATTATCCTTTTTTTAATATATGTATTTATGCAATTCTAATCCAATTTTCAAAAAACAAACACTAAAGTTCAGCTTCATCAGAACCCAAAAAGGCCTCACTGCCAGTGGCTTTTATAAGTTACTTATGTTTTAAAGGCTACTCAAACTTTAACTATAAATATATGAAGTCGAAATCGAGTTTAATCTGATTACTCACCGCTTGGGCAGCGCGGGGCATGGCGAGAAAGTGTGCCGCTCCAGAAAATCGAAGCACGTCTCGGCGAGCTCGGCGTGGAAGGTGCGCAAGCTGTTGTTCATCAGCGGACGCATCTCAGAGTCATTCCTGGTCGCCGCGCTGATGCGACTGCCACGCTCTGTTAAGCTGGTGCTGCGCTTGCGGTTCGATGAATCCTCGTTCACGTTCAGCGAGTTAATGTTCACGATATCGTTGTACAGCATCTGCGCATTCGATTGCATCGACTGTCGAACAAGAAAGATACAGTTAAATGGAGTACAAAAGATTGACAACCTGTTAGACTCACCGATTTGATGTAGCCCACAAAGTTGCGACGCTGCTCCAGCTTGCACTTGAGGAACCAGCCGGCGATGACGTGATGCGCCAACGACACCGTGTAGTGATCATACCGATGCGGCTTCGTGTACGTCAGCGACAGTGCAAACACATACATGTTCTGCTTCGGCGTGAAGTTCGAGAACAGATGATTCGGCAGATGGATGAGCACTAACGATGGATGGAAGAATGAACGAATGTTAATAAGATAGTTACTAATATCTAGGAGTTCGAGCAACCAATAAAAATATCCTTTTTAAATTCATAAACGAACTTTATCTATACTTTACATTGTCCTAGTTCTTGTAGACACTAATATCTAGGTGATTAAACAGACCGACAGATATTCCTAATTTGGTTTGTATATTCTTCATGGGGGGATCAAAGATGTGTGCTGATGGCTGTCTATAACTACCATTTATAATTAAATCATGAAACCATAAAATACTCACGCGACAAGAACTCCAGGACGGGTATGGCCACGGTGTTGGTGTCGGACATGCGACTCATCTGGAGCAGGACGTCGGGCAGGGTGCGCATCAGAGCGTCGGGCATCTCGAGCATCAGAATGGTGAGCGTGTTGATGCAGACGCTGGCCGAGTAGGTGCCGGTGAGGATGCGTGACTTGAGGGCGGCAATAATCTTGTTGTGATGCGTGGGCTGCATGCACTCGTGGTAGATGACCAGCGAGGCGATCGCCTGCAGCACGAGGGCATCGAACTCGTCGGTGGGTCGCTTGAACTTGTTGGTGCTGCTCGAGTTGATTTTGAACAAAGTCTTGGCCAGCTCTTCGATGTCGTTGCCTTGAATTAAGGCCTTGTTCTGCAGCACCTTGGGCAGCTCCTTGATGACCAGCTGAAAGACCTGATAGTCCGTGTCCTGCTCGAGGCAGCGCACAATCAATTTGCAGGCGCGACGTATGGAGATGGTTGTGGTTTGTGTTTGAGGCGGCAGCGCGGAATCGGTGCCCAAATAGTGACTGAACTTGACCACATCGGTGCTGCCCTCCGGATAGCCAATGTGATAGGAGGCGTTGGCGCGTGCCTTCAGCATCCAGTTGAAGATCTGCAAGGCAGCAAATAAATTTAACTAACCGTTATGGAAACGACTGAACTTTGACTGACCTTCAACCGCACTATGCTCGCCTGCTCGAAGACCTTGGGTCGATCGTAGTGCAGCTCCAGGTGATCCATGAGTATGTTAAATATCTTGATGGCAGGCGTGGCCGGCAGACGATGCAGCTTGACCACAAACACCTCAATCAGTCCGCTGACGGCGGCCACAATGTCGCCAATTTCCGTCTCGCTCTTCACAATAACGCTGCTGCCCAGCTCGGATGCCAAACCCTCGGATGCCACCTGCCGCATGTGCTCGAAGGGTCGATTGATGAGCGTCTCCAGTATGTCCAGCAGCTCCATGCAACGCTTATTGTCGCAGTGCGCCGCAAAGTTGCACAGCGCACGCGCCACAGCCATGCGCACCTGGGCACTCGGCTCCTGGTGAATCTGCGCCAGCTGCGTGACGACCACGCGATCGAGTATCTCCTCCTCGTAGCTGGAGCGGTTCAGGTTCATGATCTGCACCAGCGACTCAATGGTCTTGATGCGCACATTCACATTGGACATGCGATAATATCGGCGCACAAACTGCGTCAGCGTCTGCAGCCATTCCGGGCGTGTGGCCGTCACACGACGAGTGCGATACTCGATCAGGCCCAGCACCGAGGCCTCGGGGCGTCGCTCGGCCACGCGCTCGATCAAGTCGTAGATGCGATCCACGTTGCCCAGTATCGGGGCACGATCGTCTGCCAGCAGCTTCTCAATGCAGTCGATGTTCTCGTTGAAGTTCTTCTGCAGATGCGACAAGCTATCGTTGCTAACACCAGAGCGTTCTGCAAAGGGATTGTCCAAGAATTAAATGCGAGTTGCTTGACTCAGGTCGATTTTAGATTTATATCGGGTAATATAAACAATCAGCAAGAGAATGCGGACAGACTTACCGTAATACTCGATGTTGTCCACGATGACCGACATAATATCACAGATGAGATCCCAGATGATCTCCGACAACTTGTGCTTGGTGATCACCATGCGCACGCTGAGAATCACCTCGTACGTCACGATCACCTGCCGGCTCTCCAAAGCCTATTTCACAACAGAATTAATCAGTAAACGAAAGTAGAATCTACAGTCTTACAAGACTTACGCTGAGGAATCCTTTGAGCACGTTGGTGGCATAGTTCATGGACGACACCTGGAAGATCATGTTCGAGCCAAAGATGTTGATGTTGAGGTGAAAGACGGCGCCACGCAGCAACTGCCCATCGCCGTACTGGGTGCGATCGTTGAGGATGCAGCACATCAGTTTCATGGAGTCGAAGCCCAGCTGAGTGCCCAACAGGTTCTTCATGATCTGGAAAAATCAAGTTGGCATTCGTTTTTAAGCACTTGAACATTTTCGAATACTTTAGGCCATGAAAAAGCAAATTATTAAAGAGTTCATAACGGTTAAGAAGGTGCGTCGCCTGCCCAAAAAGGAGGCGCCACCTCCGCCGCCCATTCTCCGCCGCGTGCTCGTCGTGGGTCGCTGTACGTTGGACATGATCACGATGTGCGACGATCATCCCTCGCCAGGCATCACGCAACGCACCGAAACCGGCTTCTGGCGTCTTGGCGGCCATGCGGCCAACGCATGTTGTGTGCTGCGCCGGCTGGGCACCGAATGCGAGTTCCTTGGCCAACTGAGCAGCATCAGCGCCTTCGAGCATCTGCTGTCCAGCTTCCATGCCATGGGTGTGGACATCTCCAGCTGCCCGCGCACACCCCACGAACCGGCGCATCAGAGCATTGTGGTGGTGCGCGACCAGGAGGCGCGCACCACTGTCGAGTACTCCAAGCCGAAGCACGAGCTGACCTTTCAGCAGTTCATTGGCGCCGTCGACTATTGTCGGTACTCCTGGATACACTTTGAGGCACGCAATCTGCGCGAGACGCTGCGCATGATGCAGGCTGTGCAGGAGTACAAGGCACGCAACGAAGACGCGCCCGATGTCATAGTGTCTGTGAATCTGGCCAACTTGCGACCTCTCGGCCTGCTGCTTGCCAACATCGCAGACTATGTGATCGTGCAACGTCAGCTGCAGACGCAAAACGGTTTCATGAATGGACGTGAGACAGTTTGGGCGGTGCGAGATCGTCTGCGCATGACGTACAAACGTTGGCTGGCCAAGCAACCGATCAAAACGCCGAGTCCCAATCCCGATGACTTCAAGATCGACACAAGCTGTGAGCCTAAGGGGCCCAAAGAGCCCATCATTGTCTATGAGAACTACGACGAGGGCGCCAGTTGCCTGCTGCCCGACGACAAGTACATCAAGGTGTCGGGCCATAAGCCGCAAAAGATTCGAGACACCATTGGCGAGCATGATACGTTTGTGGGCGCCTTCATCTATGCGCTGCAGGAGATCAAGCTGTCGCTGCGCGATGCCATGGAGTATGGAACGCGTGCCACGAGCCACAAGATCGAACAGATTGGTTTCGAGTGCTTGCGCTGCATGCCAAAGGATCTCAACAGCTGCTACTATGCGTGAATCTTCTAATAACCTGTAATTAAATGTAAACTAATCGAATAATACCTTGTACGATGCATGACAGTAGCGCACGTGGTTGACTGTCCAGCAGAGCGTGACGATGCACTGATGCAGCGTCTCGCTGGGGAAGATCGTGTAGCCAATGACCAGCTCCAGTATGGTCAAGCACTGCAGTCCGATGTCATCGTCCGGCTCCGTGCAGCTCAATTTGCAGGCATTCCTAAAACAAGCAGTTTAGTAAATACAATTTTTAATTATAATAATAACTCACTCTACGATGCCGACCAGAATGTCCTTGTCCAGATGTGCGGCATTGAATTTGATCAGATTGATCAGCATGTCCAGATAGAGCGACAGCTGATTGGCCTCCTTAACGTCGGGCATCCAGTGCAGCATAAACTTGCCAATCTAAAAATAGTCGAAACAGTTAAGTTGCAGTTTTAATGCAGTTCCATCTCCTTTACCTTCTCCTCGAAGTTGGTAATGTCTTTGCCGTTCTCGGTGAGCGTGATGAGCAGCTTCAGCAGATGCCTCAGATCCTCGCGTGCCTCGTGATTCTGGATGACCAGAAAGAACTTCTCCCGCATCAGCGTTAAGCTCTTGTACTGTGTGTGTATGAGACGCTTGTAGAAGCTCAGCGCAATTTGTCGCGTCTCTGCCGGTTTATTCGGCACAATCAGATCGTTGGTCAGATGCCACAGTTTGGTTATCGAAGTCTGAAATGTTTTGTTTACATTTAGTTGTCTACCTCTCTCGCTCGCACTCTCGCACTCACCTCGTCCAAGTTGATGTTGTGCAAATGCTGATCGCCCAGTTCTTTTAGCATTTTGCAGCGTTGGGCTATGGGCTGCTCTGGCCGCAATTCGTTCTCGAATTCTGGTCGCAATGTGCGCTCTCCCGCTGCGCCTGGTTTGGGAGTAATAATAATAAAAACAATGCTTTTGATTGCACTGGCTTCAGTTACCTGCGGGTTTTGTGGTCTTTAGAAACATTTTGAACTTGGATTTATCCTTTGAGCTCATCATTTGGTCGCTTTTCGTTTGGTTTTCGTTGTATTTGACAGTCACAGTAGCTTAGCGGTTATGTTTAATACTACTATACTGTGCAGAACCTTTTGTTTCAATTGAAATAACAAAAATAATTGAGAATAAGCACTTTCGGCTGGTAATTTAACCAGCGGCCCTCACAGTAGCGGTATTACTTGGCTATCGTTGTAATAGTGATATCGATAGCACAATCGATACATTTATATACATCTTGTTTTGCAAACGTTATTTTTTTTAATACATTTTACAAAATCAGACAACAAACCATAATTACCTGCTGATTGTTATTATTTATAAATTTACAAGCACCAAATACATTTTATGTTTATCAAAAGGGAACTGCAAGCCGGGATATATGAAGTTTAATAGTTTTTCGGTATTAAAATACCACAACTTCTAATTGCTAAGAACAAATAACATAATTGTATTTATTAAAAATTGTTACTTATTTATGTTCTTTAAATTGCTTAAAAGGTACCCAACATTTTTGCAAATACTTTAATTTTGCTTTACAATAGCACTATTCAAAAAATGGCGCCTTCTTACACGCCTTCGCTTGTTATGGTATATTTGGCAGCGAAAAATAGGTATATTTTCGTATAGAACTTGCGGTCACGCTATTTGCAATCTTTTGGAGCGTCTTAAAAAAGTTGGATTGAAAAGCGAAAAAGAAAATTCAAGCGCCATACACAACATTTCCGCATTAAAAGCACCGTCCGTATAAAAAGTGCTGTTCATTAGTCGCCGCCGTCTACACAAATTGCATAACGCTCCACCAATTGTGGTTAATTTTGCACGCGTGTTCTTAATTGCAATAGAAGAAGGAAAACAACAGTTACTTGTCATTTCTTTTTGACGCATCAAAGAAGGCTAAACAAAGGTGAGTGTTGGATTTCGAACATATATTCCCACATTCGCCCTACATGTATATTATGTGCGCAGAGCTATAATTTGTGTAAGTAATAAATATGGTCACAATATTTGCACATCAGATTAATACGATTTTATTTACGCGTTGTCGTCGTTCGTTTGCTCCGACTTGGTGTGTGTGTGTGAGTATGTTGGCGCAAGAGTGTATGTGTGTGTGCGAGAACACACAGACGCATGTGTTTGTGTGTGTGTAGTTGACGAAATGCAGCTTTATATGGCCGGTTTTATCGTAGTAATGTATTTTGCAAAAAAAAGCTGTTATCATTCGTGCATCTTCCAATTGGCGATTTTCGGCAACGTATAATTTATTTTTTCTTGTTCCCATTGTAGCTTTTAATTTAGTGTACTAAATTAACATGATTATCAATTATTGTTCCTTAGGCCAGCCATCATGAGTTCTACTGAGGAAAACAGTCCGGCGACAACGCCACAGGAGAACGAACCATCTGGTGAACAGGCTAATCCCCGGGATCTGGAGAAGATCGAGGAGGAGAAGCTAAAGTCGAAATATCCAACTGGCGTGCGGGTTCCCGGCGGCCATTCGGCATTCCTCCAAAAGCGATTGCAAAAGGGCGTGAGTACAGTTTATAATACATACATACATGTTATCGATCAAAAATTTAATTTTGTATATATTACATGTATATCTCCTTTTAATGGAATTTGCACAAATTGTTTTATATATGTATCCGTTTCACTCTCTTTTTGCCAGCAAAAATTCTTCGATTCTGGCGACTATCAAATGGCGAAGCAGAAAGGCGGCGGCGTGAAGCAGGTGTTTGCCAATAAGGTGACCACCGGCGATGCGATTCCCACTCCAGAAACGGTGCCTGCTCGCAAAACTTCGATTATACAACCATGCAACAAGTTCTCAACGGCGAGTTAAACAATTCACAGTGTCGTCTAAAGCGCGTCTAACATTAACTCTCGACGCCTTTCCAAATGCTCTTTACCTAATATAGTCTACTACTATTTGCTAGATCGGCTGATCTGTGTGTGCACTATGCCGTTTTGCGCTGGCGCTCATTTTGCCGAATTGTTAACATGTCATACAAGTTTTTTTTTTGTCTCCCTCTTAAATAATTTGATTTCGATTCAGATTTTTTATTAAATCTCAGTTATATACAGCTATTTACCTAAACACATAACAACAAAAAATTAACAATTATCTTTAATGTGTAACCCTTTAGCGTGCTCTAATATAATAACTGCGCCAATATACTATATACCTAGCTTATTATATGCAGTCAATCTCAAAAGAACGTTTAATGTATCATATAGCACACTTGAATCAGCACATCACTATGCAAAAAGAAAAAAAACACGAAAAGTTCTATTTAACCCTGATCGTACGTAGTCGTAAGTTATTGAAATCATAATAAAATTAAGCTGATACCAGTTCATATAATACATTTTGCAAAAATTGCCTTTATAGCAGTGTTCGGAAAATAATTTTTATGAAACGAAATGAAACCACAGTGAATAAACCATTAAAGAATGCTGACTATAAATGAACACATTTGTTTTTCATTTTCAATTATTTATCAGAATTTTGAAAAAGCAAGCAAATTTACGATATTATGTCGGTGTCTTCAGCACTGCGACTCGTCGATCGACGTGAATAAAAGCATAGTTGAAGATGCTAAATTCATGAAATATTAAAGTTAAACAAGTTGTTGTATACAAGTATTAGAAGTTCGAAAACTATTTTAATAATAAAAAAATTGTGTATATACATATACTAAACAAAGAACACGTTTGTTATTGGGTTTTTTTTGCAGTGGAAAATCGCAAAAAGGAGGAGCTATTATCAACGATTTCAAAGCATGATTTAATATCTTTTTTTTTCGACAACATTGATTATTTTCAGGTAATTCAATGAGTTCTAAACCGTAATTATTTAATATAATAAAAAAAACTTAATATTAATAATAATTGATATTTTTCCCTCAAAAACAGAAACATTTTTTTATTAGAAATAGTCTAGGCCTCTGAGCTAAGAAAAATGAAAATCATAAATCATTACTCAAAATACATTTAAAATCAAAATATAATCATTACTATGTATTTTGTTTAAAAAAACGTGTTATAATTACGGTCCTTGATTTAATTGGCGATTAAAAAAATGTTTTTAAAAATTCAAATAGTTGCGCGCTTGGAATTATTTGCATCTCGGTATATTTTTGCGAAGGGAGATGGCGAATTTTAAAAATAGAACTGCGGTCACACTGCGGTTAGGAAGTTTATTTATTGCACCCACTAAGTGTTGTTCTCACACACACACAGTGCGATTAGTTTGAATGGCTGCATCATTTGTTTGCAACCACAGCATCTTCGATTTAATCAGTCAACTAGCTGAATTACAGTTGCAAGATGAACGCGCCCCTCAACAAAAACCAGGTGCAGCTGTTGAGCCGCCTGCAACAGCCGAAGTTTCCAAGAGACGCTCACAAATTTACGAAGCTCTGCTGCGAGTGAAGCGAAGTCCTTTTTGCCCTTCGCTGGATGAATATCCGCAGTGCAGGAAACTGCTGAACGAGCAGCGCAATTATTTCGATGCCGAACTGATAGCGGATATTATCTATTGCCTGGTACACATATCCTTTGAGGCCAATGGAGGCAAGCAGAGAGCTCAATTGCTGCTGCTGCGGATGCAAACTGCGGCGCGAAATACGTTTCAATGCAAGGTGCTGCAACCGGAGGCGATGCGCTTGAAAAGGACGTTTCGGGGCAGGCGGCAGGTGCAACAGTCCTTCTGCTTTCAGCCTAAGGCATTCCAATCCATTCCGCCCGACCTCAACTCCCGCTTGCCTCGCCTGCAATTCGATTACAGCTGCAACAACCACTTTGGGCTGCAGCTGCTCGAGAAACGCGGCGACAGTTGTCTGGATGGCAATCCTTACGCATCTGCTTGGCGGGAAAGCGTTTCGCGTTTCAACGAAGATAAGACAAGTATTTTGCCTATAAACCTTAAGTTGCCATTGCCGTCAAAGAGAACGCAGACGCCAAAGAAGGAAATCCAAGTTGCACCGTCTCCGGAGAAGCATTTCCTCTCGGATCTAGATCTGTGCAACGAACTCAATTGGCACAAGGACCGCACCATTGAACTGCACTTTATCGAGCTGCCCACCTTGATCGATCACCTTAAAAAGGTTTCAGGTGAGTGCGAATTTTGTATTGCCTGAAATTCGATTATTAGCATCTTTTACCATTTTAGTTGGACTGCAGTCGGAGACATTTTCGCTGACACCGGATGGATATTTCTTGCTGCGACCGTTTAAGACGACGAGGACTCTGCTACCCGATGTATTGGCCGACTTTGCGCAGCCCTTTCTTGATGCTGGCCGTGCCTATATGCGTCTCTGCTTCCGCACCCAGTGGGACCTTGATCACGGCCGGACAGAGCGTCCCATGAACCGGGTAAGTTAACGTTACTATTAAAAAGTTACATCGAAATAACAAATAAACGCTTAACTTAGACTTTAGAGCTAATAAAGCAATAAGTTTAAGCTTTATGTTTACGAATACGTCTTATTTTAATAAGATTTATCTTCAACAAATAATATATTAAAGATAATATATACTTAGTATACTGGGATAAAAAAACAATCGCAAAGTATATACAAAGATTGTACGAGGTATTATATTTTTTGTTAATTTGTAATTTTTCTCTTTACAGACAATGCGCCACGCAATTATTGCTATCATGTCGAATTGCCGAGCATTTTTGCTCTCGCAGCCAGCCAACAACTTATCCGAACTGTTGTATAGTGCCACACCCACCATGCAGCTGTTGCAACAGATTGATCTTATGTTTCAGAACGAACCCTGTGGTAAGTATTGGATGAATGCGATATAAATTCTTATAATAGGTAATAAGGAAAAATTCTGTTACTACGTAATACAATTTATGTGTATAAAAATTGGGTTGGTAAACAATATTCAATGTTATGTATGTCCAATAGAGCAGTAATATTCTACACCGATTTGTTCCCAGGCGTTAAAAGTTCGTAGATATAGCCGTGGAGTTTGGGGAAATTTAGAGCTTAAGGAGAATAGTCCACTGACTAGCGCAACAGTGCTTGTGCAGCTTGACTGTATATATAACATGTTCATATCTATTCATTCTAAATCCTTATTATATTTAAACTGAATTTAATTTTAATTTTGTTTTATATCAAAATTGTATTAAATGTTGCAGCGAATATTGCGAATGGTGCGAGTGGTGCCTGCCTGTTGAGGGTTGTTTGGTCCGAGATTGATGCGTGCGTGAACATACAGTACCTGCAAATATTGATGTACCTGCTGAGATTGATCTGCGAGACCTACTATCACCAGTTGCAGCGTTGGCTGTATGATGGTGAACTCGACGAGCCTTTCAACGAGCTCTTTGTGTGCTCCACAAGAGGCTTGGACGAGCGGAGCAAAGAGTTTTTCGATAAGGGTTTCCAAGTATGCAGCAATATGGTACCCGGATTCCTGGCAGGCAATGAGATGGCTATTGTCCAGTGTGGCAAGTATAGTCGTCTACTGAAGCGCTACAATGCACAGGTGAGTTGCAGAAATTGAAAGTAAATTAATAATATTAATCTAATTGCTTTTTTAAAGCATGCGCTTTTCAGATGGAAACCTCCCAACTTGGCGGTGTGCTTGACGGAAGATCAGTTGTCAAACATGCAAAACAAGCTCAAGTTCCACTACAAGCACTTTCAGGAGAACATCACGCCTTTCAGCATGGAAAGCATGCTCGACGAACGCACCGTGCACAGTCATCGTTTTGGCAACCGCATGTGGAGCTGCACCCAAGAGCGCATTGCTGACTGGGAGGAGAGTCAGCGCGAGTTGCTGGCCAAGGCGAATGAGGACAAACAACGTCGCTATGCAGAGCTAAACAATGAGCGCAAGGAGGACGAGGAGTCGCGTCTAGAGCAGCGACGCCAACAGATAGTTAAAGAGCTCCTTTTTCGGGAGAAATGTGAGCAACAGAATGAAGAACGGCTGAAACGTGAAAAATTGGCGTTGGAGCAACAAATTGCCGCTTTGCAGAAGATTGTTCAACCGACGCCGATCACTGACGTTGAAGTCAGTCCGGTTGAAAGTTCAAGCAGTGGACGTAGCTTCGTTTCTTGCTGCGAGGAACTCTCCTCGGAAGCCAAGACACCTGAAGAACCAGCAGCAGAAGGAACTTCAAAAATCGAACTCGAGACTGAAGCCTCAGAGTCTCCAAAGAATCTCAAGCCAGCTGATGCGCGAAAATCTAATCCAGCTGCAGAAGAGGCTGCAAGGAAAGAACTCGAGACTGCAGAAGAGAATCTCAAATCAGCTGATGTGCAGAATTCAAATGAGCTGGTAACGGAAATCGATCGTAATCGTCAACGCAATATATCCTCGGGCCAGTTTCTGGAATCTCAAACGCAAGTGGAGCTGCGCCAGACTGCAACCTGTCAAGTGCTGACAGATGCGGAAACCAATCGATTGCGTGTGCTCAACTGCACGGAATTTAAAGCTCAACTGCCAGCCGATGAGACTACTAAAAACCATGTGCTGACGGATGCCGAATGCAACCGCTTGAGAGTGCTGAACTGCACGGAGATGACGGCTCAACTGCCCACGGATGTCAATATGAATGTCGAGGATTTAAGCGACTTGCAGCGCAACCGTCAGCGCATGCTTCATCATCAGCACTTTGGTACATTTAACGGCGTGTCAAGTAATGTGAACAAATCCGAGCTGAAAATAGTTGAAAGAGGCGCAGGAAGTAATCTTAAATTGCACCTTCCACTGGAGCCACACAAGTTGTTTGTGGAGCCCGCTTTGGACTCAGCAACGCCCATGTCAACCACATCGGATGTCGAATTTGAGCTGTGCATACCAAAAGAAACTTTTGATGTGGCCAATAACAATGTCTGCACAGCACTCGACCGTGAAGTCATTGATCAGAGTCAAGATGCTGCAGCAACAATAGCCAAGACGACGCCCAAAAGATTGCCCCAGAATCCGGATTGGGCCAGGAAAGCATTTGCCTGCAGTAAACCCGTTTTCCAGCTGCACAACAACGAGCTGGCGAGATACTCATGGCGCTTCCAACTGCCTAAAGAGCATAATCCGTTTCTGATCAAACGCTATGTGGAGCAGTCGATACTGCTGCCACTGGATACCCATTTGTCGCTGCTGCGCAACGAGGTGCTGCGTATCTTCGATGACCTCGATGTGTATGATCATTTTTGCCAGCTGCGTAACTATTTCTTCTTGCTGGACGGGGAGTTTGGCACCGCACTGGTTGGCGGCATTCTGGAGCGTATTGAAGCGGGCATGGAACCGAAAAGTTTATGCCAGAAGGGCACCCTTGATGTCATTCTCAAGAATGCACTTGGCCGAAGGGCTACAGAAGCTGCTGGTGCGGCAGCTGTGTTCGCTGAGAATCTCACATTGATAAGCTCAAACATACCGGAATCTTTTGATCTGATGAATATCGATGTGCTGTCGATATTTACGTTGGATTGCAAGGTTGATTGGCCACTCAATTTGGTCATAAGCGTAGAGACTATGCAGAAGTATACACATATTTTTTCGTATTTGTTGAAACTGCGTCATGTCAGCTTTATGCTTCAGCGTGCCTATCAACATCTCCAGCATTTGGCCAAGCTCCATGGCAAGGCAATTCACATGGCTCCACAATATCGTCACTTGCAATTGGTGCGTCGTAAGCTGTCGCATTTTGTGCTAACGCTGCAAAATCACCTGGAGACGAATGCGCTTCAGGGCACTTGGCGCACCTTTAACGATAAACTGCGCAAAGTGGAATCGGTGGAGGAATTATATCAGCGTCATGTGGAGTACGTAAAACAGATTGTTTTCATCTCTCTGCTGAATCGACAAAGCGCAAAGTTTCGGATTACAATTGACAACATTTTAGTGATTGTTTTACGATTTTGCAAGTGAGTTTACAATTTACATTTAACTTATTTCAATACTTATTACTTACTATTACTTATTGTTATCGTTTTAGGATACTGCACTCGAAATCATTTGTCTTGGACCAAAATCAAGAATTTATTCATCCACGTTATAAGCGTTTAGCATTTGAGGAGACCGAGTTTGAAAAGTTTATGCTTTATGTTATTTATTTAGGCAATAAGATTGAGGCGTCTGGATATAATGAAAAAATTGTTGAGCTCATAAGTATTATCAATTTTAACAACTATTATAATGTAACAAATGGCCCAAATCAAACTAAATAAAATGTTATGCATTCTACACATTAGTTAATTAAATGTAATTTATACTAATAAATAAATATACATATTCCTGCGATGTCCAATATGCTAAATAAAAATAAGAAATATAATAAAGTTAAAATAATTGTTTTGCAAGTTTTACTTGCAATTTATTTAATAAGTAAATGGTTTGCATTTTAAATTAGTATTTAACGGCTGTTCGATATTATGCGTTTAATATTTTACAAATATACCAAATAGAGTGTGTTATACCACGGAACTACTACGTATATTTTGTAAACTAAGCTAACGGTCACACTCCAACACGTTGTTGAAGATTAGTCACTTGTATTTTATTTTTAGTTTACACGAATATTTATTTAAAGAATATTTCGGACAATTTCCCAATCATTTTAATTGTACTGCCCTAAATAGAACAAAACGACTCAAAATGCAGGTAGGTTGTGGGCTCACTGCAATATGGTATTTTTAATTTATGTAAATATCAAATGCCAAGGCATAAACGAAACCGAATATTTCCATATTTGGTCAAAAGTCGTAAACAGAATGAAAATCTGGGTGCAGCAATTGTTGAATGAAAATGCAACGAACTGTTCTGTATTGTTGTAGGACCCCAATGAAGATACCGAGTGGAATGATGTGCTGCGCGCAAAGGGAATCATTGGACCGAAACAAAAGGAGGCCGAGATCACAGAAGATCAGATCCAGGCGTTGATGGACGATGCCATCCAGCGACGCACAGATCTGCCGCCCCAGGAGGGACAGCGCGACAAGAAGATCGATGACATGTCGCTGGATGAGCTGGACGAACTGGAGGACTCTGAGGATGAGGCTGTGCTGGAGCAGTACCGGCAACGTCGCATTGCCGAGATGCGCGCCACCGCGGAGAAGTCGAGATTCGGCAATGTGCGCGAAATCTCTGGCCAGGAGTATGTCAACGAGGTGACGAAGGCGGGCGAGGGCATCTGGGTTGTGCTACATCTGTATGCCAACGGTGTGCCGCTCTGTGCCCTCATCCATCATCACATGCAGAACCTTGCCGTGCGCTTTCCTCAGACGAAATTCCTGCGCTCCGTGGCGACAACGTGCATACCCAACTTTCCAGAGAAGAACCTGCCCACCATATTCATCTACTACGAGGGAGCGATGCGCAAGCAGTTCATTGGTCCCGTCGAGTTGCGTGGCGACAAATTGAAGCTGGAGGAGCTGGAGTTTATGCTGGGACAGGTGGGTGCTGTGCCCACTGAGATCAAGGAGGATCCCAGACCACAAATCAGGGATAAAATGCTGGCGGATTTGGAAGATAAGAGTGCAGACTTTTATTAACAACTGCAAGCGTCAACTATTACTCTACTGCATGTATTCATCTTATTTAATATCGTTTCTAGTACAATATCTGACGACGTGTGCATTTGTTAAATAATAAAATCCATTTCATTTCTAATTTTCCACCTGAATTCACTTGTGTGGCTTGCCACTGGTCGTCAGCGTCTTTGTCAATCCCTTGGGCTTGCCACGAAAGATGTTCGGGTCAATGATGTTGTAGGGATGCTCGCAGGCGGGATTTATAATGCGGCCACGTCGCAGCTCGTGCTTCTCCAGCAGATGGGGAGCGAGCAGCAGGAACAGCTGCTCCGTCCACGAGGGCAGGCCGAAGCTGGAGAAGCACAGCTCCCAATAGGGCAGGCCCAAATGTGCAATGGCCATGCGCAGATATTCACTGAATGTTTCGGCCAAAAACTGCCAGCTCAGCGTGTTCAGCTCCAGCAAATAAAATTTCGGATTGTTCGAGTTGGTTGACTCGTAAAACATGCAAACCTATAAAGCGAGCAATCACGAATGATTCACAATGAATACTTGGAAAATTGGCAAAATCACCTTGGCCACATCATTGATGTTGTTGATCTCAAAGATTTTCGTCTTCGGCATAATGATGGGCGGCGCATTGTCGCTCTTGTCCTTGGCGGCTGCACTCGATGTGCCCGCCAAGCTGGTCGAGGATGCCGCACTGCTCACCGTGTGAGTGTTCTCAATGTTCTCACGCAACAGCGTCACCTGCAGCAGGTGCGGAAAGTGAATATAACCCACGCGCCGAATGTCGCTAGCTGGCAGTGATAGTTGGAATTGATTGTTAGGAATATAAGTTTGCTACTCACGCGCATATTGATAGCTCCAGTTGAGCACGAATCCGTCTGTGGACAGATAGAACTTCTTCATGTCCTCCGGTAGATAAACGCAATGCCGCTGCTCCCAGTTGACCACCTGGCAGAGATTCAGCGGCTGACGGCGCTCCAAATTCACATTGCAGACACGCGGCACATTTGCTAAGAAATTCAGTAAAATTAATAAAGAATGTTGCTAACGCTATGGAATCTAGCACTCACATAAAGTTTTAATTAAACCTAACGTTAAATTTTCATAGAATGCATCTTCTGGGGAAAGTTTCTTGTTCATGATTATTTTCAATTTATTTTCAACTGCTCGAAAAACTAAATACTAACTTGATGAAGTAAACAATGCCGCCCTGGCACTGGTTGTTTTGGTAACGGAGACCAAATACGCGACACCTTAACATGCATGCGAGAAAGTAATTTTGAATAATCGATGCATTTAAAAAATAACGGACAAGATGAAAAATAAATATCAAACATACACTTTGATGTGAGCTTTTATCTATCGAATAATTATTCAAATACTTAACAATAAGATAAAATGATAAAATTCTGCATTTTTTATTATTAAGCAAAACAAAATAAAAGTTATAATTCAACAGCTTAAAAAATTAATTTGGGGAATCAACTTGTTGAATTTACTCATCCCAATCTCAACTGTTCTCACCATTTGCATCTGTTCCCAGTACGAGTTGGCGACACACTGCTTGCAAGCAGTTCAACACTACTTTGTTGTGGTGACTGCAATTGAGTATCATGAATTTATTTTTGTCTTTAAATAACTTGCAAGATTTATTTACATATAATAGTATTTATTTACATTAATATGGATCAGGTAAAGTTGTGTTCAAATTTAAAGTAATTATAATGATTGAAAAGAGACTTCATAATATGCGCTATGGAGAAGTAGGAGACCATAGACTTAGGTCTTCTATTCTCATCTGTTAGCATGATTGTTCGGTACATCGCTCTCGGCCTCCTCCTCGTGTCAGGAAACCTCCCACACCGTTGACTCCACCGATCGACGTGGCCGAGCCGCAACCTCCACATGGGCATCCAATCCATCGCTCAAGCGGCTAAAGCGACGTGCCCAACTGCCGCGCGATGTTGTTTGGCTGCCAGCCATCGACTGACGATTGGTGGCATCTCGGAACAGGCTGGCAATATCCTGACTGTTGTCCTGGGCACGCTTAACGCCATTATTGTATTTCGCCTCCTTGGCCAGCAGCTGTTCGCGCTGCATTTGTGTCTTCACCTCGGACGGCACATCGGGTATGATGAACTGCATGATGCCCGTGAGCACGAACACAACATGCTCAAAAACTACAACGAATGCGAGACGGGCGGCGAAAACATGCCAATAATGCGGACTCAGTCCATAGGGTTCATAGTCCTTGGGGCCATTGCTGCAGGCGGTACGTAATCGTGAGCAGATTAAATTAAAATATATAATTTCAGCTTACCGATAGCCCCGATATTGACAGGTATCCGGATCACGTTCACTGCTCGTAGCGCCCCATTCCTCTTTGTAATCGGATGTATTGAATATGGACAGCGAGTGCTCGATGTATCCAGCCAGAGTATGCGTCTCGGAGTAGACAAACTTGTAGACCACACGCGGTATGAAGTCACTTGTGTAGGCGATCACAAAGGCATTCGAGACCACAGCCGTATACGTAATAATTCGTAAAATCCCGTACCAGGCGCCAATGTCCTCCACGCGTTCAGCCAGGGGGCGTCTAGCCTGGGTGACCATCTTGTAGGCATCCAGGCGGATTTCGGCCACATTGTTGAGCAGCGCAAAGAGCGGTGCGAGGGGAAAGGCGGCCACAAAGAGCGTGACAAAGCCATATTGTAGAACTGCAATATTAGGCAACAATATGTCATTTAATTATTTTTTATTCAATGCATTTGTAACTCACTCATTTCGAGATACTCATCGAAGAGCGCCAAGCGACCAGGATCCTGCATATGATAGTCCTGCTCCCAGGCCATATGCAGATGCGACTCGTCTATTGTGGCCTGCGATTAAATGGCAATTATTTATTATCCCTAGACATTCATTATTGGGTGTGGCATGACCTAACATACCAATTTGTTTATTTAAAATGCATACCTGTTTGTGCTTGCGCTGACGCCACCAGTTCCAGAACTTGGGAAACAAATACTCCATGAAATTGTTCCAGCACTGCTTGCCCACCATAATGATGGCCTATAACGCATTACAATTTGTAGGTGAAGTTTGCATTATAAGTCAATGTATAAAAATAAAGATATAAATAATTGTATAAATATATGTAATAAATATAATATTTGTTCCAAATAAATACTATAGATAATAGTAAACTGCTTGCTGCTCATTTGAAGGACTTTGTACTGAATACACTGCTTGTGAATATACACAACGGAAACAAGCAGTGCGACGTTCGTTTTGGACTGCTTATGCTTATAAAGAGTTGTAAAAAGCTCAAACCAAAGATCCCAAATAATAATGCTTTGATAAACCCGTAAAATCATTCAAATATAAAATACATATTATATATATATTAAAGTCACTCACCAATTGAATACAGAGCTCAGACAAGCAGCCCGCCGGATCACAAATATCGTTTTTAAGTCGAAAGAACTCGCTGCGTCGCGCCTGATCGTCGCCTGGATAGTCGAAAAAGCGACCCTTGAAGAAGGCTATATAGATGAGGGACGAATAAAAGTTCATAAACTCAAAGAAGAATATCTTGAATGTATATGAATCCTCGTATTCGGTGTGAGTGCGTGGATTCTCCAGATTCGTTAACTTAATTGCCATGCGATGGTAGATCTACACGAAATTAAATACTTAATAAATATTTACATCATTTAAAATATTAAACTCACTCGTGTAAGTATCATGATGACCACCAAATTGATCAGCGCAGCAGTGACAGTAGTAAACAATTTGGCATGCTCCTTGACAAAGAAACCACCGCCGCCATAGATAACTGAGACCAAGGAGATGCGATAGATGATGGTGCCTAGCACAGCGGAGAGCACAACGGAGATCTGAGCAGATATCAAGAACATTATTACTCAACAAACAGTCAGTTATTATAGTATTTGATTAATTACCATGAAGAGCACTGCACTGCCTGTGATGACGAAGCGGATGGCCCGACTCCAGGTGGACATGTAGGGCTCCTTTTCTCGGGTCACTGGATTCATGCGGAATGTGGTGGCATTGGTTTCAAACTCGGGTCGATTCTCTTCATCCATTTCCACATTGTGCAGGTCCCATTCCCAGACCAGCACCGATTGCTTACGCTTCCACAGCTCCAGAAATGTGGTAGCTAAAATGTTGTATGATTATTATAATATGAGTTAAGAAGCTACAGTGGAGTTTCATCGAGATATATTAAAGGTATTTTATAAAAGTATATGTTAACCAAAATTCTAACATTTAATTTGTCAGAGTATAGTTCAAAACTAATAACTTTCATGTAATAATTGCGATTGGAATAAAATTTTCAGAAATTAGTCAAAATGTATTTGGTATTTTGGTTACAAAATGAATAAAGGTTTTAATTATTTTAAAAACTGTAATTATCACTCTGTGAAAAAGGTGTTTATAGATTGGACCTATGGGTTTGGTTTAATCAACTGGGTAGCTGATGCTGATCAAACAAATTTCACTTTCTATCCATCTCCCCTTTTTAATTTCTAGATAACTATATTACGATCTACTCACCCCAAAAGCTCATGAAGATGGCGAAAAATACTGTGGAGGGATTGTCAAAGAGATATGTCAGTCGCGAGAACAGGCACGATTCGGATAGTCTTTGGTAGCTGCAAGCCTTGTCGCACAGTGGGCAGAGCGTGATGTTTCCCGTGCCATATTCATTGCAGATCTCCTTGCTGGGAATATTGTCCTCCGACTCGATGGTCGCTAGGCCGTAGATGAAGCACAGTGTGCCCACAACAGCTGGATACACAAGCATCTCTGTGTAGAAGCCCAGCCAGCAGAAGTACAGTGCAATCTTGTCGCCGAAGTATTTGCGCACCAGGCACAATGGCTGCTTCTTGTACCACTGCGAAGGATGTGCCCAGGTCTGGTAGAGCACACGGCGGTCCAAGGACACGCCACTCGAGTGCGGACGATCGTAGCGACCCTCGTGCAGCGGAAAGCAGCCCAGATAGGTGCCATCGTTGAGCAACTTGCGAATGCCACTTCGCTCACTCTCATCATACGGAGATCGAATGAGCACCTGCATCACCATGAGCGATCGCTGGGCACTCGTGTACGCCGTGGCGCGATCCTTGACAATGAACCTAAGTGGGGAGTATTTATATTTAAATAGATATTTTAATTGGGTTCATGACGAAAACTCACTGCTCCTCGGGATTGCCATTGGCTGTGGCCGCCTTGAAGGTAGTTTCGCCTTCCAGCAGACTGTGATCGAGCTGGATCTTCTTGGTCATACGTTGCCAGACATCCTTCCAATACTGCACATTGCGCATGACCACGTTGTCCTCATCCTGAAATAGGCAAGTGAACTATAGTCGAAAGTGCTTGATGGTGAGATGTGCGCTGCCCATTGGAAAGTTGAAAACAATTTATTTTAAATAAAGCACAATTTTGCATTGTTGCTTTAATGATTTTTGGTTTTAATTCAAAACAAACATATAATTTTAGTGTTTCACATTAAAATTACATAGATTGGCAAAAATCAATCATCAAAATAGATATAAAATCCGGGATAAATATCTAGATTTTCATCCGACCCGTTGCCCAAATTTGGATAACAAAAGTATATGTTACTTAACTTTTCCAAGTTCCGAACATTCTTTAATTGTGGCCCATAAATCTTTCAACAAATTAAAAAAATTATAATTCTCAAAATGATTCAATTAAGGACTTCAAAATGGAATCTCAAATATTCTTCAATAAAAAAATTGTAACTATTGGTGGCCTTTCCATCCAGACGGGCAAGGTATTAAAGGGAATGCAATTTTCTACATTTTAATTCTGAATGTTATTCAATTCAGGACTTAAGAATTTAATCCAAAATATTCTTCAATATTCAATTCAAAAATGTTAATTATATTACTATATAGGTAGTCTTTCCAGGCTCTTGCTCTTGTTGCTCTTCTTTATTAAGTTTATGGGCATTAGATATAAAATCCTATTTTTCGACACTTACCCAAGACGGCTTCACGGATATGGTGATGAAGCGTTTGATGGGAAACTTGAGGTTCATAACCTCGGCGAGTCGCGTCTCTAGTCGCCAGGGCAAGTGGATCTTCAAGAAGAACGTCTTCTCGTTGAACGACTGCGACTTGTCCTCCAGCTCCACCTCGAGTCCCTCCTTCACCAGATTGTCCATGAAGCAGCGTCGAATGTCGCGTCGCCGTGCCTCCGCCTCGGTCATCACCCCCAAGTCCTCCTCCTCCCAGGCCAGCACCATGTCCACCTTGCGACGCCCGTCCCGAAAGAGCAGCGACTCTGGATCGAGTCCCTCGCGATCCTGCTTGCTAATGCGTCGCTCCTCGCTGCCATCGCCAGTCAAGCTGTTGCTCTTGCTGGCCTTGCGGCTGCTCATGTAGCTGCCGGCAATGCTACTCTCCTCTGTGGAGGTTTTGCGCTCGGCCGGCATCAGCTGGCGATAGCCGAACTGATCGTTCAGCACATTCGAGTGCGAGGAGTCGACCACCTCGTAAGATTGGTTGACCTTGTCGTCCGCTGTGGACTTGCGTGCTCCCAGCACGGGACTGAGGTTCAAGCCCAGCGTGCGTCGCATGGCCGTGCCGGGTATATCCTCGTCGTGACTGCCCACGATCTTGGGCCCAAACGCCTGCGTGGGACTCGGCTCGGCGGATTCGGTTTCCAGATGTGTGGGCAACGGCATCGCCATCGAGTTGGTCTTCTGATAGTAGGAGCCATTGCTGCCGCGCATCATTGAGGAGTTCAGCCATTTCTCGGTGTACGAAGCGGCCGAAGCGTTGCCGATCTTAAGCTGGGCCTTGGGCGAGTCGGGACGACTGCCGGCAATGGGAGTGCTGCTGTCGGGTTGGCGCTCCGCCTCCAGAAAGCTGTAGATGTTGTCCACAGTGATGCTGGTCTCCATTGGACGCAGCTGTAAATCCAGATCATTCAAGGGGCTCTCCTGTCGAGGATTGCTCAAATTAATATACAGAATTCATAAATGTTGTCGTCCGTCTGACTTACACCATAGCCCACCAGACGACCTGCCACGATGCCGCTGTCCTGGCTGAGTCTTCGGGGTCGTTGCTTGGGCACGCTGCTGCGAATCATGCGCTCACTCTTCGCCGGACTCGAGACGACTTCGCGCCGCGTGGTGTGCGTCGTGTTGTGGCGAGGATTGCGTAGAATGGGCACAGACAGAAATCCTGTTGAGAAGAGGTCTCTTAACTGGCTGAGAGGGTAACTGGGAGAGTAATGACTTACTGGGAAACTGAAAGACGGTCTCCTCGACTGTCCGTTCGCGCTCGGCCGCTGCACTGGCGATGAGATCCTCGCGAGAACTGGTTTCCGTTATGGGTGAAGTGCTTTCATCCTCAACGCTGTCAATTCGAATTTGAAACACATTCGACTTGCCGCCCGGCAGCTCGAAGTGATTGCTCATTTTAAGCACCCAAGCAGCTTGTTGGCAATGCCGTCACTGCAAACGGTTGGCTGAGCTATGAAATAATAACGCTGATAATTTGTAAAGTCGTGGATTGGACAGTTGAGTAATGCCATATGCATAAGTTGGGCCAAACAACACTTATTTGTTGTTGTTTCTTTTCTCCTTTTTTGGACTAAACTACTTTATAATTTGACCTACAATTTAGCGCGCGCGGTACAAAAACACCTGTCACAGTACCCATAATTAAATATGTATTTCCATTTCTATGTGGCCATTGCATATCATCTACGGTATCCTATATCTACTATTTACTCTCAGCCATCCACTAATAATGCGATTACTCATCCTCAGGCGGCACGCATTTTGTTGCGTGTGTCAACTCGCTTTAAATAAACCCTCAAAAGTCAACTGTTTGGGGTCGAAAATCATTGTGGACTCGCATGAATAATATAAATCGAGCATAAGCCGACGATTGACGTGCGAGCATAAATTTAGTTGCTTCCGTTGATGACTGACTTCGTCATTCACCGTTTATTATACTCCTTGAACTAGTAATCACACAGCGTGCCCTTCAACGTCATCGTCATGTGTATCAAATTGAAAACAACAGATAATAGCACAATATATTAAAGGAATTACTTCTGTAAATACGACTATGCATTGGTAATTTAATGTATACTCGTATAGTGGCAATTAACACAGGAACAACTATTTTTTGGCTGAAGGTCTGTAACTAACAGATAAATAATGCAGGGCAAATGAATACTACAATAATAAATAGTCACCAACAAATATAAACAATATGAATCAATAGATATGATGAATTATTTAATAAATTAAAAAAAGAAGTAATCACTTGTCAATAAATAATGCATGCTAAATGAAAAATAAAAACAACGTAATAAAAAAATAAAATAGTGAATTTCACTTATTAATAACTGCATGCTAAATGTCAATTAAAAACAATGTAATAAAACAAATATATTGTTTGATAACTAATAAGTACTACAAAATAATATAAGCACTAAATAAGATATCACGTAGAAATTAATAAAATATAAAAATAAAAAAATAAATAAAGTAGTTCATCACATTTTTGAATAAATAATACGTGGTAAATGAGGAATAATAATATAGCAATAAATAAAAACAAAAGAACAATGTTTGATAGTTAGTAAAAACTGAATAATATGCATAAATAAGTCATTAAATTACAAAATTTAAGTGACAAATAAAAAAAATTACAACAAATAGATAATAACAAAAAAATGATTGTATTTATAAGTTAATTATACAAAAAGATGATATAAACAATAAATAAGACTGTTCAGCACACTGATTGTGCGCACTGCGGTGCTTAAGATTTGATTGTATTCAACAAGGATAATTGTGTTGAACAAGGACGACATCTCGTGGTCGAGAAGTGCTTAAAGGGCACTTGATTCTTAATAAAAACGCCACGGTTAGAGTATTTATACATTGGCCAAACACGAGATGTGTATTTATAGAGTCCTATGTGGGTCTGATTGTCTCCTCGTGGGTCATGTCTGTGAATGGGTTTGCCTCACGCATACGTTACTCCTCCAAGAGAGGGGGCGGGAGGTTTTTTATGACCTCATATGTCCATATGATAAAGTTCATTAGTTCAAAAGACATGAATGTAATTGGATCGATAAATGTAAATAAATAAACTTGTTGCTTAGCTTCTTGACACTTTCCTCGGCGCTGTGTTGTGTGGAACGTCAATGGCCAAGGATAACAAATGTGTGTCGATATTTCGTTGGGCTTTGTGTTTCACTAACCCAATTTCAGAAGACAGCACAATTGAATACAAAGTATCAATCGAATGCGACTCAAACTGCAATAATAACTAAATACGAGCAAATAGTTCTAATGGATGCAATTGTACCTGTCTGGGAGTTTGCTAAATGCGGTTCTCAGTAGTGTTAAGGTTGCCTTCGGTTGTTATTGTTGTGGTGGGTTGCTTGTCAGTTGTGCAAAGTCCCATGCCATAGAAGCAATCACAGCAATTGAAGGTTTATTGATTCCACGTTGTCATTTTTCAAGTTCTATATTAATAATCGATTATTGATTCGAAGCGCGTTATTAAAATGCTTCGATAATTTGCTTTCTTGTTTCACTTTTGGATTCGAATATTATTCAATTGTGATTTCGTATTGATTTAAAATGCTTTCAATCATTGTCTCTTCATTATCGTTAGCATTGTTTCTATTCTATTCTATTCAACTTTATTCAGTCTCGCTCACTCGCTCGCTCGCGTGTCCATTATTAGTTATTAACACGTCGCCTTGCTATATAATGGAGACCAGGGAGCTTTCGACCGATTTGCTGAAGCACTCGCACACGAATGACCAACTACGAGTACCTGCAACAGTCACAGTCCCAATCGCAGTCGCATTCACTTCACATTCACATTCACATTCACAATCGCGGGAGGACATGTTAGGCGCAATGCTCTGGACAGCTTGTCACTGTCCTTTATTCTATTTTGAATTCTGACGACCCCCACAGGTCTCTGACTGCTGACGCAAATGTCGCCTTCGCTGCCCTTATCGCCCTGCTGTTGTGGGACATTTGTGAGTATCCTATAGATAATCAAAGTAGTTTACTGTATTCATGTGTTGCTCTCTCCCACCCGTGTTCCGAAAAAACAAAAAAAAAACAAAATACCAAAATGAAAATGAAAGAAATAGAGCGTACAACCTTTCGATGTGGGTGCTAATGCGTGGTCTAGAGGGTCTTGACATTTAATTGACGGCAACTCTAAACAAAATATGAGCTTACTATTACTATAGACGGTGCTCAATCTGGGCCATCGTTTTGAGCAATGTTAGCTTCAGCTACGTCCTTAGTTGCAATTTAAATTAGGATCTTTCTCTATGTAATTTGAACTGATTTAAATTGCAATGACATATCGTATACGAGTATGTTTCATTACATTTTGTGTAGAAATCTGTATCACATTTTGTGCTGTAACAGATATTCACATAATCTTTGATTACATTCTTAGTATTTTTATATTTTAAGCCATTATTTATAAGGTAAAATTATCTTTAGATTTGTAGATTTTTCTTTTCGTTTAAAATAATTGGAAAGTTCCATTTTTGATATGCCATCAAATTAGCTGTTATTTAGTAAAAATTCAGAATATCTCGATTTTAAATAGTTTCCGGTTGTAAACAAATAAAAATGTCGTATAACAATACAATGTCAGCGTAACTGACGCTGTTTTGTGGTCAAAACAAAACAAATTCTTTTTTAAAAAGCTGAAACGGTTTTCAGCAAAGTAGTTGGTTGCGGAGAGATATAGTCGTGAGGGACATTTAACAGCGTTATTCCTATAAAGACGACTGGATCAAAATGAAATCCGGCAACTTTTTAACCAAGAATATAAGCTGTACAACCCTTTGGTTCGAACTTTTGGTACCACAACCGAGATTTGATTTGGGTCTCTGTGTAGTCACATAAGCCACCTACTTGTAGCGTGTGTTTAATTGCACAAACTCTAACTGATCGCGAGCAGGGTTTTCTATAGCCTCTACTATATTTGTGTGTGCAGTCAAACAGAGAGATCGATCGCCAGATACTCGAAACACCGGCAATGTTTTCAATCGGTGCAACATTAATTGTAGGCTTACACGTACCTGAGGGGAAAAAAAGGTACGGATGCTGACAACGTGAAGTCTGCTGGCTTATGAATCTAAAAAAAAACTTAGCTTGAGCGTCAGCAACTGTTTAAATAGCCCGCGACTCTGTTAACTCGCTGTTAGTTCGCTGTTAGCTGACATTGCGCTGCTAACTGATCAACTGCTTTACGATCGGGGCTGTTAATCAGTGTTGCTATTAAAGCTATTGTATTGCCAGATCTAGCTAGGCGATATTAATATTGATGAAATGTTATTGTTACTATAATAAAATGATTTTTTTTAATTCATTTTATTATAGTCAAAATATATTCTCTATTTTCTCTTAAGCTCGCATCATAATCTCAATTTATCAACATTTAAGAAATTTGAAATTTTTCTCAGCATTTTTAAATATTTATTTTTTAATCAACTTCTGGCTTATTCTCAATCAATGTTTAAGGTACTAAATGGAAATGTCATAGTGGAAGAGAATAAAATTGAATACAATTTTAAATAAAAACGTTTTTACAATATGTTCATTTTAATATATTTATTGAGACCAACACCAAATAAGTACGTAATTAAATTTAAATGAAATTGTTTAAATTTCTATGTAACCCATCACCATGAATAAGTTTATTGAGACCAACACCAATAAGTAATTAAGTAAAAGAATACCCCAAGTGTGATTAGTTGAGATTGTATGTTAAGTAGTTAAAAGATCAAGTTGCTGGCTCATCGATCTTGGGCTTTGCCACCTCGTTGACGCTGTTGGAGTTGCACTGCTGCAGCACGTCCAGCTGGCAAGTGTTTGTGGTCTTGTTGAAGTAGTGACCCGGCTCGCACTCCGCCTCGATTTTCTGGCCGTGCACACAGACGAAGTAGCCGCGGCAATTGTGCGAGTCCCTGGCCAGCTGTCCGTGCCTGCCGTTGCAGACGCCGACGCGTTCGCCGTTCTCCATCAGGCAGGTGCCGTCGTTCTGGCGACAGATGCCCAGCAGACTGTCGTAGCTCTCGCCATTGCGACAGCGCTGCGAGATGGGTTCGTGCTCCTCGCAGCTGATGTAGCGCCGACAATCGCCGGGCTCAGCGATCGAGGCGCCTTCTCCAATGAATTCGCAGAGCTGCACGAAATTCGTGGGCGCATCGCTGCATTGCTCCTCCTTCTCGGGCAGTTCCAGCTCGGCAATTAGCTCCGATTTGCCCTCCAGCTGCGGATCCTTCTCCTCGTCCAAGCTGACCTCTAGAGATTGGCACTGCTGCAGCGTGGCATTGAAGAAGTAGCCGGCATAGCAGCGATCGCAGCGCAGTTTGTTGGCAATGCAGATGTAGAAGTTGTTGCAATTCGACTTGTCCGGCATGATGAAGCCGTGCTTGCCCTCGCAGAGCAGCGGATTGGGCGGCAACTCCCGCTGGCTGCTGGCGTGCCCGGGCACATAGGGACAGACGCCATCGTCGGGCAGACAAAGCAGCTGCTCGGCATCAAAGTACGAGCCCAGGGCGCAGTGTTGCCCCAAAGCCACGCCGCCCGCACAGATGTAGTACTTGGTGCAGTCGCGATAGTCGGGCACATAGCTGCCGTCCTGCAGCGTGTCGCAGCTGTAGACGGCGCTGCTGTTCAGCTTCTCGTCCAGCTGGCCATGCAGGCAGTCCAGCTGCTCCAGATCGCTGCTGCAGCTGCCCAGCGTGGCATTGAAGCGCTGCTGCTCCGCGCACTGCACCGAGATGGCCAAGCCCCGCACGCACACGTAGTACAGGTTGCAGTAGAGCTTGTGGGGCAGCTGGGCGCCGTGCTGCAACCCCGTGCAGAGCCCCAAGCTGGTCTCCGAGTCGGACATGGGCTGCTGCTTGCACTGGCCCAAGTCGAGTCGGCACTGCAGCAGCGAGCCGTCAAAGTATTGCCCCTTGGGGCAGTGCAGCAGCTGAGCCGTGGCATTGGAGCAGTTGAAGTAGGCGCGACAGTTGTGCAGATGGGGCAGCAACGTGCCGTTCAGCTTGCCGCTGCAGATCGTGGCCAGCTGCTGGCAGCTGCCGTCGTTGGGGCGACAATAGCCGCGCTGGGCATCGTAGAAGCTGCCGTTGGCGCAGTTCTGCGGCAAGGCGGGCAGCTGCTGCAGGCACAGATAGAAGCGGGTGCAGTCATCGGGATGCGGCACGCTCTGGCCATCCGGCTGGCCCACACAGCTGCTAATCGAGTCGCCTTTATCCCTGACTTGGGTCTGGCACGAATCCAGCGACTGGCATTTGTTGAGCTCAGCCACAAAGCTGTGGCCACGCAGGCAGCTGCTGAGTTGCCACTCGTCGGCCACACAGCTGTAGAAGAGCTGACTGCAGTTGTCGCTGCTGGGCAGAGCACGCAGCTCGCCGGGATTGCAGACGCGTCGCAGGCCATTGCCTTGGCAGCTGGCGTCGCTTTGGATGCAGCCCAGCTGCGGCTCAAACTGTTCCCAGCTGTTGCAGGTGCTGTTCAGCCAGCTGCCTGCCACACACAGCTCATAGGCGCGACAGCTGCTCGCGATGCCGCGTTGCTGGCCATCCACACAACTCGAATTCCGCGTCAAGTCACACTGCTTGGCATCGTTGGGCAGACAGTAGTTGTGCTGCCGGCTGAAGTACATGCCGAGAGGACAGGACTGCAGCCACCATTCGTTCTCTGTGCACATCAGAAACGTGGAGCAACTGCCCGCTGCTGGACGCACTGCGAGATGGCGACAGCTGGCGGAGTTCTGGGTGCGATTAAGCCAGCCACAGAAGTCGTCGCCCTCGTAGACGGGCATGGGCAGACAAGTGTTCACATGCGTTGCGTAGTAATGGCGGCGGGGACAGCTGCGCAGGCGCCATCTGCCGGCATTGCAGCGGAAGTACTGCAGGCAGCCATTCTTCCCACCCCGACTGGGAACAGCTGCGGACTCGCTGCTCGCATTGCACGCAGGCAGTCCTGGCACTCGAGCGTAGTTGCAAACCATGTCGTCGCGGGGTTCGAGGCATCGCTGCTGCTCGGGGTTGTAGTAGCGCTCGTCGGCGCAGGTGCGACGCCGCCAGTCGCCGTCCACGCAGATCTCGTACTGGGAACAGTTGGCGGGCAGGGAACGCTTCTCGTTCACTTCACAGGCGAACTGCAGGAAACAAAAATTAACTCGATTAACACAAAATATCAAAATTGTATTAATTATTATAATTCAAAAAATATTATCTTCATTCACTTGCTTTTCCCTAAATACTGAAATTATATGAAATAAAAAAATAATAGAAAATTCAATGTGCTATTGTCCGATTTCATGTTGGCCTTAAATAAGCGCCACATTGTTAAATATTATTGTAATTTATTCAGATAACAATCTGTCCTTTAAGTACTACCACGTAGAATTTATCGAGTAAGTAAACGCGAATATAGCTAAATAAAATCCTTGATTCCCAAGCTGGAAAAGTAGACTAGAACATTCCAACTTTTGTTATATATTGGGCTTAAACTCATTCTGTGCTTTGGCTTTTGGACAACCATATCTGATTATATTTGAGCTAAGTGGAAAAGGAAGAATTATTCATTGTAAGCTTATTATATGGATAAATGTAGTTCGTCTGGAAATTACATTGTAGTTGTTTTCAATGAGGCTCAGTTTGCATATATATATATATATGTATATAGAGATATAAAAGATGTTAAATAAGCGACTTTGAATTTGCACTCAGACGAATTAATTCAAGATAACAGATAAGGAAAAATGTATAAGAAAAATTACCGTTTCCATGTGTTTTTATAGAAATTATTGATCAAAATAGTCTGCAATAGAAATGATTGAGTTTCGTATGCAAACTAACTTTATGTAAGCGACCATGAATTAGAAGTTTTCGCTTAATGAAAAGAATTCAAGATAACAATGAAAAAAAATTAAAGAATTTATCAATTAAATGAGAGCATTTTATAAATACAAAATAGTTGAAAGACTATGCCAAATGTATTCACTCTGTTTAATGACTAAGCGAATTCGAATTAATGTTTTGCAGTCAGATTGCAGATGAGGAAATATATTGAAGAATTCATCAATGAAATGGTAGATTTTGTATGGAAATTATAGAACTAAAGAGTCTGCAATAGAAATCATTGATTGTATTGGTAATTTAATAAAAGATCGCAGAGTTGAGTAAGTAAACAATATAGTATATATTTGGAGCAAGCGGAATTTCTACTAATATATCATAACAACTACAGACAAATAACAAGCATAAGTATAAACGATTAGATAAGTAGGATAAGTGTATATGGTATATAGCAGATAGGTCTACGGGGTGCAGGTCATTGAACGAAGTCGTAGGTCGAGGTCGTAGGGTCGCATACAGTCTACATACAGTTTAGACTAGTTTCTGGAAGAAGCGCTTAAGCAATGAAATCGATCTTACTTTTTCCTCCGGCTCAACGGATCTCTTCTGGACGCTGTGCTCGCTGCTCAGACACATGGCCAGCTTGCGATCGAACAGTTTGCCCTCAACACATCTGTGGTAGGTGACCAGCTCCTCCTTGCCGTCGCAGGAGCAGAAGCCGTCGAGTGTGTTCCTGGCAGCGAACGGCTCGAACCGAACGCGATTGCGGCACTCGCGAGGATCACAAGCAGCCGCCGTGGCCGTCAGCTCATCCACACAAACGCCCAGAGCCTCATCGAAGACATGTCCCTCCGAGCAGTGGTAATAGATGGGTGTAATATCACAGGCACAGAAGCCCTTGGTGGAGTTCTTGGCCGCAAAGGCCTCGAAGGGAATGCGGGAGCGACACTGCATCGGATCACAAGCACTGTTCACACAGCTGCCCGTGCCCTCATCGTAGATGTGGCCCTGGATGCAGGCCTTGTAGCTGACACTTCCGTTGGCCGCGCACAGGCAGAAACCGTTCAGGGTGCCGGAGGCAGCGAAGGTGCCGAATGCGGTCAGGTTCTGGCATTGACTCTCGTCGCAGGTGGCCTCCTGAAGGAGAGCTTTGGCTGGAGCCAGGCAAATCTGATAGGTTGGATCGTATAGCTTGCCATTGGGACAGGCTTCATAGGTGTTGACGCCCTCGACGCACAGACAGAAGCCCGCGGTGGTGTTCAGCGCCGCAAAGTTGGAATTGTCCGGCAGAGTGGCGCATTTGCCTGCAGTGCAGACGCACTCGGAAGCCTGCATGAGAATAGAATACATTTAAACTATATTGTTTAATTGAATTGATTAATTAATTACCACTCGGAGGACGCAAATGGCTTCCTCGTTATCGAAGAACTTGCCGTCTGGGCAGTTGTCCAAGATGCCTACGCCATTCTTGCAGTAACAGAAGCTGGTGTCATCGTCCTGGTTGGTGGAGGGATAAGGCTCGTACTCAGCCAGGCAGCTGCATTTCTCCGAGTCGCAGAAGCAGCTTGGCACCTTTCGCATAAACACAATTTAATAACATATTTTAGGGAATTATAGTACGGTTGAGCTCACCAGTTGATCTACGCATATGCCTTCAGCTGCGTCATACTCCTTGCCGTCGGGACAGAGCGTGTAGATGGGCAGACCGCCCTTGCAGTAGCAGAAGCCCTCGGTGCCATCGATAGCCGGATACGGTTCATATTCCGGCAGTGTGTCGCACTGCGTCTCATCGCAGACAGGGGGACCCTTAAAATAGTAGAAATTCAGTTGAAGTTTCAAACAGTTTCTTTGCTCGCTTACTAGAGGTTCCAAGCACAGTTCGACTGCAGCATCGAATTCCTTGCCAGGCGGACAAGCCTCGTACACGGGGCAATACTCCTTGCAGTAGCAGAAGCCACTGGTGTCGCCCGGGATGCCAAACACGTCGTATTCCGGCAGCGTCGCACAAGCTGTGGAATCACACTGATTGCAGGCGCACTCTCCCACATCGGGCTAAAGATCGGTTACAAAATATACATTAATTATTGCTCAAAATATGATTTTTGTGTTCTACTTACAATGGGAGTCAGGCAGATTCCCAAGGTGGCATCGTAGGTCTTATTCGCTGGGCAATCCTTGTAGGTTGCCGTCTCATCCAGGCACAAGCAGAAGCCTGCATCTGTGTCCAGGGCCGGGAAGGTCAGATCGTCGATCTTGCCAATGCAGTAGTCGCGACAGCAGCGGGGCTACAAGGTGGAGAGCAGCGGGAATCATTAAGAAAATAGTTCACAAGAATTATTAATATACGACTAAAATATTTGTAAAGCATTTCATTTCATTTGAAAGCGAAGAGCAGTTTTCAATTATGATGGTATGATTTATCAAAAGGATTTCCAAAATATTTTAAAAATTTCGCATTTCATTTGAAAGTGAAGTCTTCGGAATTAGGAAAGTTCTCAAAATATTTATAAAATTATATCATTTCATTTTAATAGCGGAAGAAGTCAAATTAAGTATTTTAACTAAAAAATAAAAAAATAATATACATATGAGTAAGCCAAAAAAAATTCAGTTCAGTTAATATGCGAATTAGGTAGGTAATTTGGTTTGAGAAAAAATAAGTAATAATTCAATAAAGTAGATTAACAAGACGAACTGAGTATTTGAATTATACGAAGAGAAATTCGGCAACTTACATCGGGAATCACAGCTGGAATGCAGAGGAGCTGAGTGCTGCTGAAGGTGTAGCCGATGGGGCAGGGCACAGGGACCGGCTGACCAACGCGGCACAGACAGAAGCTGTTGGGATCTTCGTAGTTCACCAGGGGTGAGTATTCCGGTTCGTTGACGCAGCCCTGGGGATCGCAGGCACCCGTCTGCAAAGAAAACACAATAACTGAAATGCAAATAATTTACAGATGATTAAATAAGTACGACTTACAAAGGTGCAAATGCCCTCGGTGTCATCAAAGAAATAACCCGAGGGGCACGAAGTCAAGTAGGCACCGTCATCTTTGCACAGACAGAAGGTGGTATTGTCATTGTTCAGGGAAGGATAAGTCTCGTAGAGGGTGTTCTTGTTGCACAGCGTCTGGTCGCAAGAGCACAGCTAAAGGATCAAATTTGTTGAAACAAAAATAAATTAATTGCTAAAGAAATATGTGTTCAGTTAATACTATTGATGGAACAGATTCTGCACTTGTTGGAAATAAATAAATAAAGTACAAAAATATTAAGATATAAACAACAAAATAAGAGCTTCTTTTGGAAGAAATTGTAAACAGATAAATAATTTAAAAATGATATCCAAGAAGCACTTTTTGCAAAAAAAAAAATAAAAATAAGAAGCACATTGCAAATACATAAATATAAAAATATTAAGCAGACTATATAAAATATTAGGAAGAAACACTTGATGTAAATAAATAAATAATCAAAGAAATAGAAATAGGCTCGTAGTTGAAGAATCTCTTCTTGTTCATAAATAAGCAATTAATTTAAAAATTGAAATTAATGTAATATTCGAAAAAGTACTTTTTGTAAATAAATAAATAATATAAAATATTGAAAAAAATTAAATTCACAAAAAGTAAATACATATTAAAAGCACATTGCAGATAACCGCATAATATCGAAATTGGAACAAATTATGTAAACAATAAGGACTTCTAGTTGTTGTAAAAAAATAAATATTTAAAAAAATGGAAAGAAATTGAATGAACTATGAATTAGACTATTCGAACAAGCACTTTTTCTGCATAAATACATATTGTGGAAAATGCTAAGAATGGAAATTGAAGTGAACTTACGCTGGGCACGGGCATGCAGATCAAGTAGGTGGCGTCCAGAGCAGTGTTTGCTGGACACGCGTGGATCGTGGCCACATTGTTCATGCAGATGTAGAACTTGGTGTCGTCGCCAGCAATGGGAATCACGGTGCCGTCGACTTCAGTGGCGCAGAGCGTCGCGTTGCACGCGACCTTGGCGGAGCACTGTTGGGCGGCGGCATCGTAGCCCTGACCGGCGGGACAGTCGACGACCTGCGGCACACTGTCGATGCACTGATAGTACTTGGAGCAGATGGGATGAGCGACGTTGCCATTGGCGCAGGTGCAGGGATTGATGCAGGCTCCGGTCACCTCGATGGCACACGCCTGACCCGTGAACCATTCGCCGGCTGGGCAAGTGGCCGGAATGGCAGCGCCATTCTGGCAGGTGGAATACGAGGTGCAGTCAGCGGGATTGGTGATGAGATAGCCGTTGGGTTTGTTGGCGCAGGGCCAGCAGGTGGCGTCGGTGTCGGGCACACAGACGCCGTCGCAGCTGCTGAAGACGTTGCCGGGTCCGCAGCTGCCGTCGACGAGCTGCTGGTTCACACAGACCTGATACTTGTCGCAGTCCGTGGGATGCGGCACCATGCTGCCCTCGGCAATGTCGCCGGGGCAATTGCAGTCGCTGGTCTCCGGCTCCGGCTGTGGCTCCTGATCCACGCTACGCTTGTTGCGGGATCCGGAAAGCAGCCTGTTCTCTGGGCACTCGTTGTCAGAGTCCACGACGCAAGCCTTGAGCTCCACATTGAAGTAGGTGCCGGGCAGGCAGGATTCCTCCCGCCAGCTGCCGGCGATGCACGTGAAGTACGTGTAACAGGAGTCAGCCTTGTGGGTGGGATCGCCCACATTGCACTCGTTGCCGTTGTTGGGCTCAGTTGTGGTGCTTGTGGTGGACTCGGTGGTGGCCTCGTTGTCATCGCACTGCGGGCACACATTGTCGGTGTCCTCCACACAGCTGCCGCAGTCCGGCTGGAAGTAGTAGCCATTGCGGCAGGTCTGCGACTCCCAGATGCCGTTCTGGCACTCATAATACTTGTTGCAGTTCTGCGCATCGACGGTCACCTCGCCCTCCTCGCAGTCGGGCAGCCAGCTCTCCGGGCACTCGCCATCGACGGCGGGCATGCAGACGCCCAGCAGCGCATTGAAGTAGTTGCCCCGCTGGCAATCGCCTGGCAGCAGGACGCCATTGTCGCAGGCGTAGTACAGACGGCAGTTGTCCTTGTTTTCCGTCAGCTGACCGTTGGGCACATTGCCCTCGCAGTCGCAGCCCGTTCCGGGTCCTTCCGTTGTGGTCGTCGTGGTTGTGGAGGTGGAGGTGGTTGTGTCGGGACAAGTGCCGGGCTTGCAGTACTGTTCGGTGGCATCGAAGTAGGAGCCCTCGGAGCAGGATTGCAGCGTGGCCTTGTCGGAGAGGCAAATGTAGAAGGTGTTGCAGCTCTCAGGGTTGGCCACAGCGCTGCCGTCGGGCTGGCCAATGCAGAAGTTCTCCCAGCAATGGGAGTTGTCCTCATCGGTGATGCAGGTGGACAGCGCGATATCGAAGTAGGAGCCGCTGGCGCAGCTCTGCGGGTTGGCCTCCTGATCCTTGCAGGTGTAGTAGGTGGCGCAGAGCGTGGCGCTGGGCACAACGTGGCCATCGGGCTGATCGATGCACTGGTTCTGCCAGCAGACAAGCTCGGTGTCCGGCTGGCAGGCGCCGAGCGTGGTGTTGAAGTAGCTGCCGGCGTTGCAGGACTGCGGATAGGCCTGCTGCTGGTAGCAGGCATAGAACTGGCCGCACAGGTCCTTGTTGGCAAGATTGGCGCCATTCACCTCATCGGCGCACACATTCGTCGCCTGCAATGAAAATTAATGAGCGAATTTGAGATGTAGCTGCTATCGATTGATGCCCTCGTCGGGGACTTAGCTTAGTTAGGTAATTGAATTAAATGAATGAGACTCACCTCGGTGAGAGGGGCTGCCAGGGAGAGCTTGCAGAGACCTCGTCCGGCAGTGCCGCATTTGCCGTTCTTGGGATTGTACTCCTTGCCGGTGGGACACGTGATGGACTTGGCCACATTCTTGTTGGAGCAGCGATAGTAGCTGGCGCAGTCGGTGGGATTGGGCCAATGTGGCGACAGGCCACGTATTTTGCGGTAGATGCATTCAGGATCGGCGGCTCCGGCTAGGGATGCCAATGCGGTGACTATAGCCACAGCAAGCAGAGTAACTGTAACGGAAATTGATTGAAGTTGGCGTTAAAGTTGAATAATCATTGCAGTTCCTTCGACCTGACCTTTCATTTCAGTGTGTGCTCTAATATTCCACGGCTAGTGCTATAGTTGTACTCCGCAATTTAAACGCAATTACGCAGCCTTTATATAAAGCGATCCCCACATTAGATTGCGCTTATCAGGCCCAGCATCGATCGATCTGCCTATTAGTTACCAGACCATTTTAATGTTTTACATGCTTTTCTAATTGACTCGCGATCTTTTGCTTCAATTCCGGGAAGACAAAAATCTGGGAGAAGAGTTTCGTGAGCCGCACCCATTAATGTTCAATTTGCACCAATTATGAATGAGGCCTCGATCGTTTACGACTACGACACTGAATGTCAAGTGCATTCCTGATAATATTCATAGTATTGCGTGATAACATCTGTAAGTTGAAGATCAATTGCATATTACCACATCACACGGCCCTATCTCGATGTTTGGATGGTGTTTAAGATACAAAAAAATGCTGGCAATTTTTAACAATATAAATTATTTAATATTTATAGTATTTCGCTGTTATAGGAAATGATTTTAAGAAATGTGAATTTATTTATCGATTTTACATTGCCAGTTGATGTGTTCATAGTCGTCTAAACAGTTGCTAAAAATAAAATTTTAATTACATCCTACCCTCAAAAAGATTATTTTTTTAATTCGAAGATATAAGTCGAATTGTGGTATGCAACTTTATTTATTTTTTCGCTCAACACAGCGGATACTAATAATAATTAACATTCAATCAATTTCTTCGATTACTGGTTTAATCCTAACGATTTCAGGCACAGGCAGTCTCACAACTGTTTTGCTTCGAATCCCAATAGAGATTCGATGGACACGTTTTGATATAACCATTATCATTTTCGCAGTTTATGAACTGATGACAATCGTAGGGATAAGGCAGATACTCGACTCCAGGATGGTTCTTGCACATGGTGTTTGCATCCACGAAGGCTTCCGTTGTTGTTGTTGTCGATACTGTTGTTCCTGGCTTGGTTATATCGCTGGTCTGCGGGAAATCAGTCACTGCAGTCGTGGGAGCATTAGTCGGATTGGGGCTGGGTGCCTTCGTCGTATCTACATCAACAGGATTCTCAGATGCTGTTGGCGATACTTTATTTGTGGTCATCGGTTCTTCTGTTGGGCTAGGTGCCTCCGTTGGGTTGGGCGGAGAATCTGTTGGGCTTGGATTGTCTGTTGGATTTGGAGAATCGGTTGGATTTGGAGAGTCCGTTGGATTTGGAGAGTCTGTAGGATTTGGAGAGTCTGTTGGATTGGGAGAGTCTGTGGGATTTGGAGAATCTGTTGGGTTAGGAGAATCGGTTGGTCTTGGAGAATCAGTCGGATTTGGAGAGTCTGTGGGAATTGGAGAATCGGTTGGATTTGGAGAATCGGTTGGAGAGTCCGTTGGATTTGGAGAGTCTGTCGGATTTGGAGAGGCAGTTGGATTTGGAGAGTCTGTAGGATTTGGAGAATCTGTTGGATTTGGAGAATCTGTTGGATTTGGAGAGTCCGTTGGATTTGGAGAGTTCGTAGGATTTGGAGAGTCTGTTGGATTTGGAGAATCTGTTGGATTTGGAGAGTCCGTTGGATTTGAAGAATCCGTTGGATGTGGAGAGTCCGTTGGATTGGGAGAGTCTGTGGGAGTTGGAGGAACAGCAGTTGGATTTGGAGAGTCAGTTGGATTTGGAGAATCTGTTGGGTTATTAGAGTCCGTTGGATTTGGAGAGTCTGTCGGATTTGGAGAGGCCGTTGGATTTGGAGAGTCTGTAGGATATGGAGAATCTGTTGGGTTAGGAGAATCGGTTGGATTTGGAGAATCCGTTGGATTTGGAGAGTTCGTTGGATTTGGTGAGTCTGTTGGATTTGGAGAATCTGTTGGATTTGGAGAGTCCGTTGGATTTGGAGAATCCGTTGGATTTGGAGAGTCCGTTGGATTGGGAGAATCTGTTGGATTTGGAGAGTCTGTTGGATTAGGAGAGTCTGTGGGACTTGGAGGAACAGCAGTTGGATTTGGAGAGTCAGTTGGATTTGGAGAATCTGTTGGGTTAGGAGAGTCCGTTGGATTTGGAGAATCGGTTGGATTAGGAGAGTCCGTTGGATTTGGAGAGTCCGTTGGATTTGGAGAGTCTGTCGGATTTGGAGAATCGGTTGGGTTCGGGGAGTCCGTTGGATTTGGAGAGTCAGTTGGATTTGGAGAGTCCGTTGGATTTGGAGAGTCCGTTGGATTTGGAGAATCGGTTGGATTAGGAGAATCGGTTGGGTTCGGGGAGTCCGTTGGATTTGGAGAGTCAGTTGGATTTGGAGACTGTGTTGGACTTGGAGACTCCGTTGGACTTGGAGGAGAATGTGTTGGAGTAACAGTAGGTTCTGTAGGTCCCGTTGGCAATTGAGTTGGTCTCGTTGGCGGCGTTGCAGTCGTTGGCTTATCCGGATTCGCTGTTGTTGGGGCTGCGGTGGGTGGAGCTACTGTAACACATCGCTTGGCGCTTAGGGCCGTGACCAGCAGTATTAACTCCAGGCATATTACCAGACTGAAGACCACTGTAATGTATAGAGAAGTATCTTTAGATTGCACTTTGTATATTCCAGATGAGGTGATTTAATTGCTTTTACAAAACGCACATTTCATTTTGCTCTTAGAACCAGCCAAATGATGTCGGAACTAAGGCAGCAGTTGCATTGTCTGCTTGTATTTATATCATTTAAAAATGCATCGCAATGTTATCAATACCAAATTAGCATAAAACATGCCAGATGTCAATATAATTATCTTATCTTAACCAAATTTGTTTAATGTTACATCTTTCAATCAAACCGCAGACGTAATACTAAACGTACGTAAGTGAAGCTAGTAAACAACTTTTTCATGGAAGCTTTACTTTTTGTAACAAATTCATTATCAGCCTGAAAGTATGCGAGTATTTGAATGAAGCATTTCTTTTTTTATTGGATGAAAAAAGTATATGTCTCTAACTAGTCAATGCATTGACACTGCAGTATATAGTATATTGTATAAAATTATGATTCAAAAAGTAATTTCATCTTTTATTTTTAATATGTTCATTTATTTCCACTTTTGGTTTTAGATAATTATTTCACTGAGTTATACACATATTTTGTCACAGGTAAGCAGCTCAGAATTCCAATAAAGATACTCCGGACAAATCTTCACGAATGGAATGTAGTCGCATTGTATGAACCGTTTGCAATCCCCCGGATATGGAATGAACATGCCCAATTGATGGGCACATAGCTTGACCAGAGCATCTTCGGGGCGATTGTCAGATGGTGGTTTAATGACAGAAATTGAGCAGGTGGAATGGTTTATATTATCACAACGTTGCAATTTGCTACTCCAGTAAGTATTCGATGGACACCGTAAAGCTCTTTGTTCGTAGTAAAGATTGCAGTCGCCTGGATAAGGAAAGTACGTAGAATCCCTTAACGATGTGGAGAAGCTATTTGAGGTTGATATTGCGATGCACGCAATCAAGCACAGTTTAAAAAACACTATAAATTCGAAATAAAATATAATAATTGTAATTAGTTAATAGTATTATGAATGTATCTCACTTTTGACTGAATAAGAATAAAAGCGGAACGTGCTGAAATGTTGCAAGATTTTATACGGTGTCAGAAAGAAACATTCCCCTTAGAGAAATCATATTTATAGCTGATATCTTTGTGATTAACACTCTCTGAAGGATCACTTCAGTTAAGCATAAAACAAATATTTATAGTAATAAATATATAAATTTCGAAAAAGGAAAAGGAAAAGGGAAATTTCTTTCAGAACCGTTTAAATATTTAATGAAAATATATTGTAAATAAATCATTTTTATAAATAATGTCTTTGTTTTACACTATCTGAAAAGTCACTTCAGTGAAATAAAATTCAAATATTTATAGTTATAAATATATGATTGATATATTATAGATTATAGCTCTGGAATATAAGTATTAAACAAACAAGTAGATACAAGATATTATAGATATCTGTGTAAATCTTGGATTTATTCATTTGACATGTCAAGCAGATAAGCTGGGGCTGAAAACATATATTTTAATAGCACTCGACAATGCGATTTCTTGTTTCATATTTAACTTATTGTACAGATAAGAAATGATATAAAAAGCCGCTGAGAATATTAAGAGCATTGAGTATTTTCCCTGAACTTGATTGATTCACAAGTAGGATAATTGAACTTATAAATTTTCTGACTATTATAAATTCATTCATTTCAGTGCTGAAGTTTTTCTGGTCCACTTTGTTGCTTGCAGTTGCCTTAGTTTCCTGCTGTTATGGGGATGCTAGCAATGGATTGGTAAGTGACAGGAAAATCAAATTACTTTATTTCCCTTAATACTTTATTTCTAAAAGCGGATAGAGACTGAAGCTCCCACTCAGTTGTCGCAGTGCCCGGCCTATGATGATCCCAATCACATTGTGATGCTGGCCTATCCCAACAATTGCCGCAAGTATTACACCTGTCTGAATGGTCTTGGCTATGCTCATCAGTGTCCCGATAATTACTACTGGAGTCAGCTAACCTATCGCTGCGACTTTAAGCAGTTCTCGAATTGCGATCAGACTCCCGATTATCCAGTAGAAGAAACTGATCAGTATAGTGTTTATCCCGGCGATTGCAGCCGCTACTATGAGAAACGAATTCTTCGCTGCCCGGACAACTATCATTGGAATGCTCAGAGTCAACGCTGCGATCTGCCACAATTTGCGGGCTGTGCGGCACCAACTACTCCAGTCATCATTCCAACAAGGACCCCGCTTAATCCTGCTGAATTTGTGCCAACTGCCGCCACTCCACCTACTATTATAGGTCAGCCTACTGTTCGTCCTCTACCCAATGATACTAAAGCACCAATAGATCCTGAGTATATTTGCCGCAATCCCGGCCAGACGAACTATCTGCCCTATCCGGGAGATTGCCACAAGTTCATCTACTGTGGGCACATAGCAACTGTGCTCTACTGTCCCGATGGCATGCTCTGGAATCGCAATACCCAATCCTGTGATTTGTCCGCTGCGGGCTGTTAAAAGTATAGATCATTTTATACTATAATTGTGCAATAAAGACACAGAAAAGTCTATGAGTTGTTGTTTTATTTCCACTTTAAATTAAGCTTTTGATGCAGTTCCGATAAGGTTCAAAAGTGACAAAAATAGTAATGACTTTGCAGGGTTAATCAAATAAAAGGAAACTATGTATACACATTTCAGATATGGATCTGGTAATTTTACTCATTGGAACTTGCATAAAAGTCAAAGATAATTAAAATCTTTAATTGAGTCATTTATTTAAAGTTATTCTTTTTTTCGAAAGATTAAGAAACAATCGCCCTTTCATTATGTTATTGAAAACTTTGCTTTCTCGATAGATTAAATTATTAGGGATCCACAGGTGTGCAGTTGGCAATCCAAGGAGCCATGCAGCGCTCCAGCTTGGCGCTGAATTCCTGACCAGGTACGCAATCTATGATCACAGGAAGTGCATCGCACCTGATGAACTTGGCACAGTCGTAGGGATAAGGCACCAACTTGCCAGCAGGAACATTCGCACAGGGATCAGGAAGAGGAGCAGCAGTTGTTGTTGCGGTAGTTGTGGTAGAAGTTGTCGTTGGCATTGGGGTTGTTGTGGTTGTTGATGTTGTGGTTGTCGTTCTGGTTGTTGTTGTGGTTGTCGCCCTGGTTGTTGTTGTGGTTGTCGCCTTGGTTGTTGTCGTTGGTGCAATTGTGGTTGATGTTGTCGTTGTTGAGGTGTATTCACGACAAGCATCGGGCGATGCAGTCGGACTGCATTTGCCAGTAGCTGGATCGTAAAACTCTGCGGCATTGCAGACGCCCATCATATAAACTTCATCGTTGATGCACTGTATGAACCAACCGCAGTTCTCTGGATATGGCAACGTATCCCCATTGCTGTTCTCACAGATCGAGGGCTCAGAGCAGCCTGGAGTGGTGTATTCTGGAGTATCTGTTATTGGACAATCACTGTGTTCCCAGTCGACGCACTGCTGACGATGTTCGCTGAAGTAGTAGCCGGGAGTGCAGTAAAACGCGTAGGGAATCGGCTCCACACACACAATGTACTTGCTGCAGTTGTCGGGATAGGACACATATTGTCCATTCTTCAATCCCGCGCAGATATCAGCGGGAATCGGAGTCTCTGTTGTCGTCGTAGACACCGCTGTACTGGTAGCCAAGGAAGTCTGCTCTGTTGTTGCTTCGATAGCACCTTCGGTACATGCCGTTGGCGACACATCTGGTCCGCAGTTGCCGGTTAGAGGATCAAACCAGGTGTTGTAAATGCAGTCAACAACAGCTCCCTTGTCATTGCCCAAGCATATTACATACTTTTGGCAGTCTGGCAGATACGCATACGAGGCTCCCATATCTTTATCGGCACAAAGTTCGTTTGGACTGAGTGTTGACATCGAAGTGGTGCTCGACACTTGGAGTTCAAGACAAGCTGTAGGCGAAACATTGGGTCCACAATTTCCATTTTTCGGATCGTACCAAGAGCCCACAGGACAGTTGGCAACATAAGACTGATTGTTGCCCAAGCATAGAATATATTGATTGCAATCAATCTCATTCGGAAAGGAAACTCCTGCCGCTTGATCAAGACATTGATTCGCTTCTCGATTTGTGATTTTTGCTATTTTATGATCATCTTTGGAACACTCAACCGATTCGGGTGTATCACAAATTTGCAGTTTTCTATTAAAGAGCTTATCTTCTGCACAGTATTTAATTTGTTTGGTTGCATCGCCGCATAATAAATATGCGTTACATTCATGTAGGAATGCGTAAGTGTCACTCAATTGGTTATCACAATTTATCATCGTCGAAGTTGTGAGCAGAAAAGTATTTCCATATACAGGCGTTAAAATCCCAAGTATCATTAATGTCGGCATCATGAAACGCCATATCCAACATTGATCTGGAAAAAAACACAAAGATTGCATTACAAAAAATGGAATATTTTACAAGTAACACATTTGTATACTATGTACATAACAAAATCGTATGTGCGGATTTATAAAAATGTGTATGACTTTCCCGAGACTATTTCGAAGAATATAGTACATCGATTTGCATAAATATAAATATTAAAAATAAAAAAATTAATATCGACCCTAGCAAACCGTTATTGTCATTATTGAAAACCAAAATTCTAAAGACACAGTTAAGCCCAATATTGGTTAAATGGAAATTAAATAAATTAGATAGTTGTCTAAAAACAATTGAACAATTGAAAACCACATTGAAACACATTAAATCTAATATTTAAATTTAACAATTTCTTAAAGCTATTGAGAAATCGAGCTACACAAAGTAAAACCAAAATGCTTTTCATACTTATTTTAATGAGGGGTTTTACATAGAGTAGGAATTTTTGCGATCAAATGTCTGCAAGTGTGTTATGTAAAAATTGCAGCCTCCCAGCTCTTACCGCTTTGGGCTGTGCAAAAATGTTTCAGGCAGTGAAATAATAACAGAAATAATAAAATCAATTAATTTTGATTGCCTTATCGAGGCGCGTGCATGCTTTATTTTAAATTCTACATTAATAGTTAAAGATCGTTTTCGTGGTCGTAGTCGTTTTCAAATAAGGCTGTGCGAGGAGTCTAGATCAAGTTGCTTGCTTAGGACTGAATGCATCCAGTATTCTCCGGCAGATCACAGATGCCCTTCTGACCGTTGAAGTATCTCTCACCGCAGCTGACCTTCAGGGCCTGCTGGTGACGGCAGATGTAGTAGTCATTGCAACGCTGCGGAGAGGCCAACAGGAAGCCATCGGGTTTGCCAACGCATACGATATGAATGTGGTTGTCGCCGGTAGTGCTCGTGGTGTCCTTTGTCATCAGAGCCTGCTGTGCCACTTCCGGGAGTGGTCGGAAGCTGGGACGAACGCGATTGGGCTGACGATTCTTATGCGAGGCGCTGGCGACATTAGATCCAGATGCACAAGGTGCTGGCGTGGTGACGCAGGCAGTTGTTGCTGCTGGCGTTGAGACACAGGCAGTTGTTGGGGCGGCTGTTGAGGCGCAGGCGGTTGTTGGTGCTGGAGTTGAGACACAGGGAGTGGTTGCTGCTGGAGTTGTTACTGGCTCTGGAGCGCAAGTAGTTGTCTTAGTTGTTGCTGCTGGAGCGCAAGTAGTTGTCTTAGTTGTTGCTGCTGGAGCGCAAGTAGTTGTCTTAGTTGTTGGTGCTGGAGTTGTTACTGGTTCTGGAGCGCATGTAGTAGTAGTGGTTGTTGTTGTGGTTGTCGTAGTCGACGTTGTTGTGCTACATGTTGTTGTAGTGGTTGTTGTTGTGGTTGTCGTAGTAGTTGTGGTAGTAGTCGTCTTAGTCGAAGTTGTTGTGCTACATGTTGTTGTAGTGGTTGTTGTAGTAGTGGTTGTTGTAGTAGTCGACGTTGTGGTACTACATGTTGTTGTCGTGGTTGTTGTTGTGGTTGTTGTTGTGGTTGTTGTTGTGGTTGTCGTAGTCGACGTTGTTGTGCTACATGTTGTTGTAGTGGTTGTCGTAGTGGTTGTTGTTGTGGTTGTTGTTGTGGTTGTTGTTGTGGTTGTTGTTGTGGTTGTTGTTGTGGTTGTTGTTGTGGTTGTCGTAGTCGACGTTGTTGTGCTACATGTTGTTGTAGTGGTTGTTGTTGTTGTGGTTGTTGTTGTGGTTGTCGTAGTCGACGTTGTTGTGCTACATGTTGTTGTAGTGGTAGTGGTGGTTGTCGTGGTTGTTGTTGTGGTTGTCGTAGTGGTTGTGGTAGTAGTCGTCGTAGTCGTCGTAGTCGAAGTTGTTGTGCTACATGTTGTTGTCGTGGTTGTTGTTGTTGTAGTAGTGGTTGTTGTAGTAGTGGTTGTTGTAGTAGTGGTTGTTGTAGTAGTAGTTGTTGTTGTGGTGGTAGTTGTAGTTGTCGTCGTAGTCGACGTTGTGGTACTACATGTTGTTGTAGTGGTTGTTGTTGTTGTAGTAGTGGTTGTTGTAGTAGTGGTTGTTGTAGTAGTGGTTGTTGTAGTAGTAGTTGTTGTTGTGGTGGTAGTTGTAGTTGTCGTCGTAGTCGACGTTGTGGTACTACATGTTGTTGTAGTGGTTGTGGTAGTGGTTGTTGTTGTAGTGGTTGTTGTAGTAGTGGTTGTTGTAGTAGTAGTTGTTGTTGTGGTGGTAGTTGTAGTTGTCGTCGTAGTCGACGTTGTGGTACTACATGTTGTTGTAGTGGTTGTTGTTGTTGTAGTAGTGGTTGTTGTAGTAGTGGTTGTTGTAGTAGTGGTTGTTGTAGTAGTAGTTGTTGTTGTGGTGGTAGTTGTAGTTGTCGTCGTAGTCGACGTTGTGGTACTACATGTTGTTGTAGTGGTTGTGGTAGTGGTTGTTGTTGTAGTGGTTGTTGTTGTTGTAGTGGTTGTGGTAGTGGTTGTTGTTGTAGTGGTTGTTGTTGTTGTAGTGGTGGTTGTTGTGGTTGGCGTTGATGTGCTACATGTTGTTGTAGTAGTTGTGGTTGTTTTAGTGGTTGTGGTGGTTGTTGTTGTAGTGGTTTTAGTTGTTGTGGTGGTAGTTGTTGTAGTGGTTTTAGTTGTTGTAGTTGGAGTTGATGTGCTACATGTTGTTGTGGTAGTTGTGGTTGTTTTAGTGGTTGTGGTGGTTGTTGTTGTAGTGGTTTTAGTTGTTGTGGTGGTTGTTGTTGTAGTGGTTTTAGTTGTTGTAGTTGGAGTTGAAGTGCTACATGTTGTTGTGGTAGTTGTGGTTGTTTTAGTGGTTGTTGTAGTTGTTTTGGTTGTAGTTGTGGTGGTTGGAGTTGTAGTGGTTTTAGTTGTTGTTGTGGTGGTTGTTGTTGTAGTGGTTTTAGTTGTTGTAGTTGGAGTTGAAGTGCTACATGTTGTTGTGGTAGTTGTGGTTGTTTTAGTGGTTGTGGTGGTTGTTGTTGTAGTGGTTTTAGTTGTTGTAGTTGGAGTTGAAGTGCTACATGTTGTTGTGGTAGTTGTGGTTGTTTTAGTGGTTGTGGTGGTTGTTGTTGTAGTGGTTTTAGTTGTTGTGGTGGTTGTTGTTGTAGTGGTTTTAGTTGTTGTGGTGGTTGTTGTTGTAGTGGTTTTAGTTGTTGTAGTTGGAGTTGATGTGCTACATGTTGTTGTAGTAGTTGTGGTTGTTTTAGTGGTTGTTGTAGTGGTTTTGGTTGTAGTTGTGGTGGTTGTTGTTGTAGTGGTTTTAGTTGTTGTTGTGGTGGTTGTTGTTGTAGTGGTTTTAGTTGTTGTAGTTGGAGTTGATGTGCTACATGTTGTTGTAGTAGTTGTGGTTGTTTTAGTGGTTGTTGTAGTGGTTTTGGTTGTAGTTGTGGTGGTTGGAGTTGTTGTGGTCTTGGTTGTTGTAGTTGTAGTGGTCGTCGTTGTGGTTGTTGTGGGAGTTGAATCGCATGGAGTCTCGCCAGAAGGAGTCGTTGTTCTGGGAGTCGTAGGTGTCACAACACCGGTGCATGGTGGAGCGGTTGTAACACATGGTGGTGGCGTTGTTGCTGCACATGGAGTATCTGCAGACTTGTGTTGAGCAGACTCAACTACAGATTTCGTTTCAGTGCAGCCCGGATTGAAGTCAACGCAACTTCTTGACTTAAAATCATAGTATTTGGGGCAAGAGTATTCCGTGGCTTTTCCGTTTTGGCACTCGAAGTATGTGGAACAGCTGCCTGGCACTAAAGACCGAATACCATTGGCATTATTGCGACAAAATACCTGCTGATATTGTCGGCTCTCGAAGCTAGCACCAAGAATACTAGTGGCGGACACTGCCAGAAGTAGTATGGTGAAGACTGAAATATTGCAGAGGGATTAGATTAAGTTATTCCGACGGTCTGATTTCGATCCAGGTGTTTACCATATACGTTTCGCATAGCTGGGGATAGGCTGCTCAAGTTGAAGATGTATGTTTGAAGGTTTGCTGGAGCTCTACAGCAATGAGTGGAGTTCCAGCTCGCCGCTGTGTTTTATATACTGTACAAAAAACTATGAATGATGCTAAAAATAATATTCACCAAATGTCTGGCTCATTAGCAAAGTAGCTTACAGCCTCCTTCCTTATCAAATTGGTATCGAGATCTTTATCAAACATACTATTTATACAACGGCAGTCTGCTATGCCAATACCCTATTTATCAACACTTAGATATTAAGTCCAAGGATCTTACAAATAATCGCGCACACACTGTCCATGCCATTATTATTATTGTCAATCTTGATTTACCTTTTTTAAATTATTTTGTATATCATTTTTTTTATTTGCATCATTTTTAACACAAGTTAGAGTATTTGCACTTTTATAACACTCATCGAATGCACGACTTTAATTTTATTGCAAGGCGTTTAATTATATTATAAACATATCATGTCGCATTTTTACTACTTGTATGCCATCATGACATGCAATATGACAATGTGAAAAGGGAAATGAAAATGCACTCGTCAATTAGATAAATCGTCTGAACTTTCGCGGTAATTGTTCATAAAGACAGGTAAACATAGGTAAACACGTGCGAAACTAAAAACAGTAAGGAAGCTGAACTGCTTAAAAATTCCAATTTTAGAATTTTATCTTATAAGTAAAGAGTAAAACATAGCAAAGTGAGAACAAATTTATATGTAACATATACAAATATGTATGTAACATATAGAATTATGAAATAAGTCATTTACTTACCTTTCATATTTACTCTTTGAATTTTATGTTAAATTTCCAATATGTTTTTTATTAAATTTTTATATTATTATTATTATTATTGCTAAATAATTTGAAATTTACTAGGAAATTGTTTTTTATAAGGACAGTTCTATGAAATTTACGTTTATTCCCCGACGGAAACACAAATGTGACTAATGGATCAAATTTTAGTCACTTGCTCATGTCTATGAAACTTATGTTGACAGAAAATAATAGCGGATACATTATCGATAAGATATTGCGTGAAATTCATTCAACATCGCTTTGTTAATTAAAGATTATCTGAACTCCTAGTAAAAGAGTTTTGTTGTTTGCTTGCTAGTGAAGTTTTTGGGAAAAGCGTTTAATGGGTCATTCGTTGTTAATTGGCTTTTATAGATTTGTAAAAATAACAATTAATGCACTAAGCGTAGTTAAGAGTTTTTTAATTATAATAAACAATGCAAATATTTAACAGGAGTTGAAATATTTTCTTCTTATCATATATGTATGTATATATACATATATGTACTATATGTATGACTGATTGTACTATCAGTGCTCAGCACAAACTGTAAAATTCACGAAGCTGCAATTTTTACACACCGTAGATATCATCATAGTGACGTCTACTGAGTCATTTCGTAAAATACATATTCTAAATATATTTAATCGCCGCTTAATAAAATCACAGCAAAACACCGATGTTATGGTAAAACTTCTGTGTTGACGTAAAGAAAGGCTTTATTAATTTAGATTTATTTTTTTTTTTAATTTAGTTTGTGTTTCCCAAAAAAATTGATGGGCACCTATAAAATGAATAAAAGCTAAGAGCATTACTTTTTGGGGAAGTGGAGAACGTTGGTTCGGTCCCAAAAATACTCAACTACCTGAGATCATGTTCTCAACTTCCGGAAAACAGATTCAAGCTTTCTGAGAACAAGCTCTCAACTTCCGGTGAACTGTTCTCAGCTTTCTGAGTACTGTTCTCATCTTTCTGACAACTGTCCTCAACTTCATGAGAACTGTTCTCAACTCCATGGGAACTGTTCTCAACTTCCTGAGAACTGTTCTCAACTCCCTAAGAACTATTCTTAACTTCTTGAGTGCTGTTCTCAGCTTTCTGAAACTGTTCTCAACTTCATGCGAACTGCTCTCAACTTCGTGTTGGAAATCAGCCACAAATGTGCGAATGGTGCATATTTTTGGACGGGAAGAAATTACTTTCATAGCATGTGCATACTTTTAGGGATGTTGAGAATGTTTACAAATATTCAAAATGCTAAGTGCGTTTATTTCGAATACTCTTTGGTAGAAGCAAAAGCTAAAATAGATATAATGATCAGTTTGGCTATTCAGCCGAAAAGGTTTTTTTGAATTTTCTATAATGATGGACAGAAGTTTCTGTAGAAAATTTAAGAGTACTTAATAGATTAAGGTTGGTTAAGGTTATAAGTTAAAATCTGGCAAATAAATCGCACATTTAAATTGTTTTGATGTATAGTAGTTTTGTTCTTTTCATATGAAGGTAAGTCATTCACCATCAAGATATGAAATATTTGTGTTACATCCGTTGTTCATCAATGGAGGTTGTTATCAGTTCAGAGTAAAATCAAAATCGAGTGACAAGTACACAAGTCACAAGTCTAACTTGGAATTGCCATTGATTTCGATCGATAATTGTACATTTTACACACTGGTACATATTGGCACTTCATGCAAATTTTCCAGATGACTTCAGTCTATAAAATACAAGTGCGAATCGCACTGAGATCCAGTTCATTCAGCAACATGATCGCAACTGGAGGCATGAGGTCTCTGCTGGCACTTTGGATAATTCTTCTAATAAATAAGTCATCATTCGCTCAAGTAAGAACAGTCGGAATTCCTCTCATCAAATTATTAATAATAATTATTTTCGTTTAAGAATGGTTTGATGTTTCCAACCTCTGTGTGCGACGGCAAAGATGGCGGATTGTTTCCCATGTATGGATCGTGTCAAGGCTACTACATTTGCAATAATGGCATGGCTATAGTTGGAACTTGCGATGAGAAGAGTCGATTTGACCCAACCACTTTGCGATGCGATGATGCCAATAAGGTGGAGTGTGTCTATGCCGAATCGGGCGATGCCGATGAGGATAACGACGAGGATGATGATGATGATGAAGATGACGAAAATATGTTGGATTCGGATAGCGTTGAGATCATTGAAACTACAACCACAACCAGACGTCCACCACCTAAACAGCAGAAGCCCATAACGCCGCTAGTTCCGATAATAAAACCAAATAAGGACTTTGAGCAAACTTCTGCGACAGATCGATTGTGTTTGGGTAAAAAGAATGGTTTAAGTCTGGTCAAGGAGGGATCCTGTACCGAGTTCTATGTGTGCAAGGCGAAGCGTCCTCATTTGCGTCAATGTCCAGTGGATCAACACTTCAGTCCCTTCCGTCACATCTGCATGAATCCCGAGGATGCCAAGTGCGCCTTTAACGAGGAGCTCGTACATCACGATACTCCGGCTATCACCGCTGGTCTCTGCTCCGAGTCCAAGCAGGATTCATTGGTTCCTCATCGCGAGGATTGTGGCAAGTTCATGCTATGCAGCAACATGATGTTCCTGGTCATGGACTGTCCTGTGGGATTGCACTTTGATGCCGAGGCGAAGCGCTGCGATTACCCAAAGGTCGCACAGTGCGAGGCACAGAAAGCGCAAAAGACAAAGACAAAGACAAAGAAAAGTGAAAAGAAAGGTTTAAGCAAGCGAAAGCCGAAGCGAAATACATTGTGACAAAATATCGATATATACCCATAATATACATTTAAGCGCAATCATATGTCTAAGAATTATTTTTCTGGGCCTCTCCTTCTGTGATCATTTATTAAAAGCTAAATTTGAGAAGAAAGGAAGTGTTTCAGCTGTCATCAAACCGAGCATCTTTAAACTGTGTATCCGTAAGCTAGAAGGATTTAATGTGAGATATATAGTATATGCCTGAAGGGAAGTCAATCCATTTATTTATCCGTCTGTTAAACACATAAATAGGTATTCTGGTAATGTTTAAAATACCTCATGCATTATTTTCTTCTATTGAGTTTACGAAATATTGACAATGCATTTTGATATAAATCTAATAATATAAAAGAATAATCAAAAATTTCAAGTTTTGCTTCTTGCCTATGAAATGTTTTTAATCTTATGTAAAAAAGGCAGCCTTTTTTTTTATATGTCTATAATACAATTTATTTTTTATTTAAATATTTGAACAAACTAATTTTAATTAGGCCGTGTTCTTTTGAGTTTCAAGCAAAATAACACGTATTTTATACTAATAATAAAAACACTGCGTGATTTAAGATAGTTAGAATGGGAATATTGAAAAACCGAGTCTTGTTCTCAATCAGTCAATGACATATCGATTGTAATATAAATCGATACATACTATTATTTTTTCTTATGTACTCCCTGCTGAGATGGGAGATAATTGCTGATATCGTTTTTCCACAAAGAAATATATTTTTCACCCTTTTTTTACCCAATAGCTTTATAAGCGTTTGAACTTGATGATATTATATGTAAGGATAGCTCCCATTCATCAGTTACAGCAGATATTCGGATGTTTTTAATGAAAACTCGATTCAAATGCAGATTCATATATTGTATTTTTATTTTGAGAGATTTAACAGGCGTCAACATTATTGGGCCAGTCGCAAACGTTGATCTTCGGATTGAAAATCAGACCGGCGTTGCACGCGAAGTTGATCTCGCACTCACACTGGCAGACGACATAGGCATTGCTGCAGGTATTCGGAATGCCCAGCATCTCTCCATCGGGCTGGCCAACACAGCGACCCTTGGCCTCGCAGTAGGTGCCCGAAGGACCCGCAGTGGGACCACTTGGAGGAGCCGAGCCATCTTCGCACTTCACATTTTCGGGATAGTCGCACTGCTTGGTATCGTCGTTGAACTGCAGATTGTTGGGACATCTCACCTGGAACTTGTTGCCGTACACGCAGTGAATGTAGGCGGAGCAGTTCTTGTCGACGGGACCCATCCAATCATTGGGACGATCACAGCAGTCGGGATCGCAGACCTTGGGAACGCAAACTCCCTCGGAGTCCACAACACACTTGTTGGCTGACGTATCGAAGTAGTTCGTTGGCGCACACTGTCTGGCCACCCAGACATTGTTGATGCACTCCAAGAAGCCGGCACAGTTGGCGGGATTCGCTGTCACTGTGCCCTCCACACAGACGGGAGATGGCGTGGGCTTGCATTGTCCTTCGTCCTTCTGGCACTTCTTGGCATCGGCGTTGAAGTAAAGTCCTGATCCGCACACCTGATGCACAAGTTGGCTATTGGAGCAGTTGTAGAAAGCAGCGCAATCGGAAGGATCTGGAATCGCATTGCCTTCGGTACAGCCAGGACCTGGCGGGTTGTTGCATTGTCCTTCGTCCTTCTGGCACTGCTTCTCATCGGCATTCCAGTAGAGTCCTGTTCCGCACAGCTGAGCCACGAATTCGCCGTTGATGCAGCTGAAATAGCCAGCGCAATTGGCCGGATTTTTCTTGACCTCGCCGTCCACACACTCTGGTGCTGGGGTGCCATTGCATTGTCCTTCGTCCTTCTGGCACTTCTTGTCCAGGGCGTTCCAGTAGTTGCCAGCGGAGCAAAGCTGCGCCACCCACTGCCCATTGGTGCAATTGAAGAAGCCGGCACAATTGGAGTCGTGCGCCTTGAGATCGCCATCTACACACACTGGAGGAGCTGGCGTTCCATTGCACTGACCCTCATCCGTCTGGCATTGCATCGCGCCAGAGTTCCAATACTCTCCGCTGGGACAGGGCTCCGACTGGTACTTGCCGTTGACGCAGATCTTGAAGTTGGCGCAGTTGTCGGCATCGGCGATGATGTCGCCCTCGGTGCAGGTCTGGCCATTGCAGTTGCATTCGCCATTGTCGACAGCGCACTCGCCGGCTCCGGCATTCCAATACTCACCGCTGGGACAGGACATGGGCTTGAACTTGCCGGTGCAGCAGACGAAGTACTTGGTGCAGTCAGTGGGATCGAGCTTGACATCTCCGGGCTGACAGCAGTCGTCAGCCGCAGCTCGTGTGGACAACGAGACGGCAATCAGCAGGAAGCATGCTGCAAGTGGAAGGCCTTGAAATGAAGAATCGAAGGATGTGCTGTGCAGTGGAAGGCCTCACCCAGGTTGAGTTTGCTGAAGTCTAGCATTTTGTTGCGGGTTGAACGACGACGTATTCCTTTGATGGAAGATTCGCCTACTGACTTCAGTTGCCTCATGTATCTGCTTTTATATTTTGCGGCAATTAATATAATGAAGTGTTTCTGTTCTTTTGGGACGGATGCAAATCACAGCGATAAAGAGGACTTCACCAATCACTGATAGCATCAGGAATATATAAGTATCATAGCATGCAAGTAGAACACGCTCTTGAAGCGATGCTTTTTTTGCTCTCTTTTATCGATGCTCGCAAATAGAAAGTATAAATCTGATAAAAAAAAAACGCATGGAATATATAAATAATTTCTTCTCCCGGGAAGTGTGTCATTTTGATATCTAGACTCAACGATCAGAACTGTTTCATAAGGTCACTGAAAACAATCACCGACGATAAAACCTGAACAAATAAATTGAAAGTGCTCTGGGGGGAGTGCGATTGATAAGAAAGCCTCGTGCCGACAACAGCACCTCAGATTTCTCTCCAAAAATAACTTTCCACACACTCGGAAGCAGAAAGTCCGACAAGTTCAAGTTTATCTAGAAGTCAATACACAATTAGAATTTGTATTTTTAAGTAGATGATACTCAAATGATTTTAGTCATTTGGCAAGTCAAATGCTATAGAGTTATCAACTTTAAACACTTGTTATAGTTGAACGAATGTTAAGATTGTTTTAGATAAATTCGAAAAAAAAAACAATTAACGTGCGTAATTTTGAAGCTAGATGCACAAAATTAGGCACTTACAATAAAATAATAATAATAATAATAATATAATTAAGATCGGATAAACAACATAGAAGTTATTCACAAAACAATTTAATTAGTTAAGCCTTTAAAGCCAGTTAGGAATACATGCAAATTATTCTTTATTTATCTTTTCTGATTTTATTTGACAGCAAATTAATCCCACATTTGTGTGAGACCTTGGTTTTAATGCAAAAAAGCTTTAAAATTGAAGTTCTTGGAGCTTTATTTGGATAGATAATCCTTTTAAGCTTACGAAGACTTTACTTAAATTATTCAAAACTAGGCTGAAGATTCCATTTTGAGATTCCCAATGCCGTGGAAGCATCTAAGTGAAAATAATATTACTTGCTCAGCCTTGATCTTACCTAATCGTTCACCTCAAATAAAAGCAGATATATTTTTGTAATTCAACGTAAAATCAGAATGAATTTTTATTGCTCCATATTATAAGTGCTGCTTGAGCAGAAACTCAAGAAGTTAAACAAGGCAAACGCCTTCACTATCGACAACGCAGGCCTTGATCGAGGAATCAAAATAGGTTTTACTAGGACACTTCTGACTCACAATCTGTCCATTCACACACTGATAGTAGGCAGCACAATTCTGGGGATCCACCTGGAGATCGTTTCCGGAGCAGGTGCCAGGACAACATTGTCCACTATTCTGTTCACACTGGCTCGTTGCGGAATTCCAATAGTTTCCACTGGTGCAGGACTGGGAGACAAGGACTCCATTAGTGCAGACATAGTATTGGGTGCAATCGATGGGGTTTGCTTGGGTTTCTCCTTCCGGGCAGCAGTTGGTAGTCAAGGTTTCGGTGATCTGCCAGCACAGGACGCACAGCAGGAGCACTATATGGTAAATTGATTATTTGTAACTCTTTAACTTGTAGGGATTGCGGTATTTTCAGGATTTCAACTTTACCAGTTTGATATTTCTTTTGCAGATACATTTTGTAATGTAATTTCCTAGATTCCCAGTTGTTTACTAACAGTGTTGCTCTTATTCGCACCTTTTATATTTTTCTGCAATCATAGTAATGATATTTTGTTATCTGATATGGGATCTGATAATTTATCATTACATGTTGTATATATCGCAACTCTAGCATGACTTTTCAAAAACTTTAACTTTTAACTATTATTAATTGCCAATAATGATGCTGCATGACTTTCTAAACATCATTTTAACTGCCAATACTTTAATTGCTAAAACTGTTGAAGTGTATCTCAAAATCTAAAGTATCGTTGACCATATACTAATTGAAACTAATAACTTTTAAAATATATACATCTTAGATGAGAAGTGTAGTATATGAATTAGACATGTTTGCAGTTTTTCGATCGATCATGTTCATGCTTCTTTATTTATTTAATTAATTATGTTGGACGTTGACGTACATTGTATGCACATTCAAGTGGCCCAAGCGATACCAAGCCAATGCTTGTTACGCGCGGATCCCAATAAACCCTCCTCCCGCCCAACCGATCGAGAGGCGCTGTCACAGTACGAACGACACGATTCGCGTTCGGACAGGATAGATTCGGGCATGCAAAAAAAAAACGCGGATAGCATAAAATAGAAATTCAGGATCGGACATAAGAAATAAACGGGTGGAATGAAAATTTTTTAATTTATTACTATAAGCTAAATTCGGTCTAATTATTAATTAAATAGGTTAGTAGTAAAGTTTTAAGATTAAAAGCAGTGTTAGCGCTAGAAAATACATGATAAAATCTATTATAGTTATAACATAAAACTCTAAAAGGGTCATGCAATGCAAAATTAGATCTACATAGGGGGAGAGCAAGCGGGATGTAACTACGGGTTAGTCTAGTAAAGGATTTAGTAAAGGATTATAATATAAAAATATTATATAACGTAATATTTTTGCGATGACCAACAAAAATAAAATTAAATGTGTTTTTAATAAAATACAAACAAAAAAAATTAGCGTAAGAAGCAATGCAGTGTAACCTTTCTACTTGGCTTTGATTTGTATAATCCTTTTGTTATGCAATATTATTATTATATATACTATATATAGCGCCTTATCAACCTTTGCACAAATATAGAACTTTATATATCATTTCATATGATAATATGATAATAGTAAAAATGATCAAAACACAAAAAAAAAGTTAATTATTAATATATGTATACATATGTATATGTACTACATATACATATATTATTATTATTGACAAGTACAATGATATGCAACAGTAAGATTTATTCTTGCATAACATTCGAATACTTGCCATTTCAAATATATATATAAATAAATAATTATATAAATAATAATAATAATAATAATAATAATAATAAAAATAATAATAATAATAATAATAATAATAATAATAATAATAATAATAATAATAATAATAATAATAATAATAATAATAATAATAATAATAAAAATAAAAATAATAATAATAATAATAATAATAATAATAATAATAATAATAATAATAATAATGATAATAATGATAATAATGATAATAATAATTGTAATTAAAACATTCGCCATTTCATTATACATTGTATATTTATTACTGCCAAGTCTAGGCTTTACAAGGTACACTCGACCTTGTCGGGATAGTTGCAGGTCTTGAGCGACTGATCCCAGTAGAGACCGTTCTTGCACTGCATCTCGACCTCGCACTCGCACTGACAGACCGCGTAGCCGCTGCAGCTGGTGAGGGAGGGGAAGAAGGTGCCTTCGCGCTGGCCGAGACAACGTCCGTTGGTCTCACAGGATATGCCCGAGGGTCCGGCGTTGGGACCCGTGGGCGGCGTATAAGGCCACTCACATTTCACATTCTGGGGATAGTCGCAGAGCTGGTGCACCTGATCATAGATCAAGTTGTTGGGGCAACTCTGCTCGACGGCACAGTTGAAGTTGCACTTGTAGAACATGTTGCACACGCCCTCGATGGGAAAGAGCGCGCCCTCTTCCTTGCCCTGGCACACGGTGGCCTCGTTGTCGCACACCACTTCCGGCACATAGCCCTCGGGATAGTCGCACTGATCGGACGTGGCATTGTAGACCAGGCCATCGGGGCAGTCCACAGTCACCGAAGCCGCACTGCGATCCCAATCGCAAACCTGTGCCGTCTCATTGAAGGTGAGTTTGGGATCGCAGGCCATGGCAATGGGACACTGACACTGGCAGACCACGTAACCATTCGAGTCGGGAATGGCGAACATGCGACCGTCCCGCTTGCCGGCACAGACTCCCTGATCGCTGCAAGAGGTGCCCGAGGGTCCGACAAAATCGCCATTCGCATCCTGATTGGTGTCCGGCTCACACTCCACGTTCCAGAAGAAGTCGCACTGCCCGGTCACGTCGTTGAAGTACAATCCACCCGGACAGAGCTGCTCGTAGCAGCAGCCGTGACTGCACTGGATGTAGCTGGTGCAGACGCCGTCGACGGGGATGAGAGCGCCATCCGGCTGGTTGGCACAATTGGACCGCTTGTCGCTGCAATATTGCGGCACAATCTCAGTCCCGGTGGGACTGCTGGTGGTAGTCGAACCTGTGCTGGGTCTGACGGTTGTAGTCGAACCTGTGCTGGGCTTCGAGGTGGTAGTTGAAGCTGTGCTGGGTCTGGGCGTAGTTGAGCCCGTGATGGGCGCATTTGTGGTCTCGCCATCGTCGAAGGTGCTGTCGCTGCTGCCGTCGTCCGTTGTGTCCGTCTCCTGCTCGGGAGCACAGGGCGTTGTCGTCTCGCCGATCTCGCTCGCCTGGCACTCTTCCTCACAGCAGGTGCAGACGCAGTCCTCGTCGGCCTCGGTGTTGGCATAGAGCGAGAGACCGCTGCAGTCGGCACGCCACTGGAAGTCGCATTCGCCCAGCTTGGGATTGAAGTGCAGGCCACGTGGACAGCTGCGAATTTGGGCGATTTCGCGATCCGCACACAGCACAAATCGCTTGCAGTCCATCGGCAACGGCAGCCGAGCGCCGTCGATCTCAAAGGCGCAGATATTCGACCAATCAGCCGCCTGGGCACTCAGCACACAGAGCAGACCCACGAAGACTGCAGAGAAGATATAGTGTAAGAGTATTTCTTGATTTTCATGAACTTCTCTCACCGATTCCCTTTAGCTTGCACATTTCAGCGGTTTGTAGTTGAACTGAACCTCCGGCTATTCGGCTGCGGGGCATTTATGGAAGTGGAAAAATTGGCATACGCCAGGTATGTACATTCGTGAATGAAATCAGTAGTCAATCTTTTGATAATACCAATAACCTTATTTATCTCTTGATTAATTCCCTCTTGCATGTTATCGAAGCTGCTTGTGTGAGTAATTACGCGCTTGTTTCGGATTGCGGCGCTTCCTTATCAGGGGAAGCATTTGCTTGTAGTTTGCACCGCACCTACCATATTTTATGTTGTTCTCGCTCTCTTCGGGCTGATAAGGCATCATTAGGATTGCGAATATTGATATCAACTCGTCAATGAAATGGAAAACATTTCAAATTTGCACAACTTTTCGCACTTCAACAACTTGCCATTGCTCGCTATTAATTTCTATTAATCAATCTGAAGTGCAGATAATTTTATGGTGTATATGCTAGGTAAATAAATAATTTACACATATAATGAGACAGTATCTTATCAGTGTGTTTTTTTTTATATGCAAATCTGGCCGAAAAGTATGCCACAAACTATATTTTTCGCTCTTTTCGGTCTTACATCAAACATTCCAGCGAATTCTCCTTTTATAAAGCATACTTTTTACCTCGTCAGAAAATTTCGGATGCGTGATAATAATTTAAATAACATTAAAAACTATAAAAAAAAAATATACCTACCAAAAATTTAACATATATTCTCTTAAAAGAAACCAAACCACTTGATGTCGTATATTCATTAAAATATTATGGAACATTAAACATATTTATTTAAATAATACATATTTAATAATTAATTAATTCAATACATATTTGATAATTATTATATGAACACATTTCGCTAAATTGCTAATATCTTATTTTTATGAGGAATTGGGATATTGATCCTAACTTTATTTGGGCAAGCAAATTCAACAATCGTAATACAGGTATAAAATATATATATATTATTTTAAGCAATCTAGCGAAAATTATCGTATGTTCTATGTTAGCTGTTCGAGGCTATTTTATTGTAACATATTGAAGAGATACAAAAAAGTAAATAAAAAATACATACGTACATATGTATATTCTCTCAAAGCAACAAAAATACATGATTTCATATTAAAATTAGAATATTTAAATAGAATTTTTTATTTCGTAAATATAGTTTACTTATAAAAGTATTATTAACTAATCATATTTATTTTTTGTTGATTACATTTTTAACACGTATATTATTTTTAAGTAATTATATTTATTTTATATACAAACTCAAAAAGTATTTGTTTTGTCTGCAAACAGTTAAATTTAAAATACATCTATGAATTTATTCAAATTACTTTTATTTAACTACTATCAAATAAAAGGTATCCAAAGCGAAAACTTACTTACTCAAAAATTGGCACGAGAAATTCATTAGTGTCAATTTGAAACACGAACTTTGCAATGCAAACAAAATTCCGCGTTATTTTTGGCATCAACTGGAACAGAAAATAGAGTGACAATCAGAAGAACATATTGTTTTGATTGGGAAATGCCCACTGTTTGGGGGTGGTATTTGCCATAGAGAATTGCGTGTCAATGATAATGATAATGATACACGTCACGCTGCCTATCACTAATCGTGCACAGCTGGTCGCTGATCAGACGGTCTATCAGTCGGCCAGTCAGCGGGAAGCTCGAGCTGTAAATATAGAGATAGTATTCGATATCAAAGAGCCAATCGAATAACAGTATGCGACTACAAAAGCTGCATAGAAATGGTGTCAGATCGGGTGACGGACAAGAAATTGTTCAGCTATTTGCATGGGGCAGACAATGAAGAAAAGAAGTGCGGTGACTGGCTTCCTGCGTTAGATGGGATCCGCTGGAAACTGAAACCAAAACAATTCTAATTATTTAATAAAGAAAAGCAAGACAACAACTAAAAGAGGGCAGGCGAGGTACGCTTGAATTAAATTACACAAGCTCGGCTTAAACGATGAAAAGAAGTGCAACTTTTGCACTTGGGCTAGACACTTGGGAGATTGATCCACGGCAGGCTTATGCGTATACATTACCTGGTAATGTCACTGTGTGTGTGTGTGTGTGTGTGTGTGTGTTAGAGGGTGTGGCAGAGAAATACGAGTGGATCGCGACAATCTCTCGCATATGTGCACGACGACGAGTCCATTGTAAAAATCTTCTCAGGTGTAACAGGTTTCTCAGATTTAAGCAGAGCAGCGCCATGTGCTGCCCACAGTCTGCTCTGACTCTTGACTCGTTATCAGTCGCAATCGGGATCGCAATCGCTCGCGTATTTCCAGGAGTATTCGCCATGCGCCATCCAGTTCAAATTGAAGAACTGAGATCGATTGGTGCATAGATATATCGCCGCAAAAATGCCAATTTTTTACAATTCTAGCACCATTCGAAATCAGTGCTTTTTATTGGAACCGATCAGCGGTGCATTACAACAACCAAATACAATAATATTTCAAGTGCTGAAACAAAAGTGTGAACTAACAAATAAACTATCGATATCTTAGTCATACGACGACAATTTAATTGTTATTTTAAACTCATTTCAACAGCATGCAAATTAAGTGCACGTATCGACCGCGATCATGGTTGAAGCCTCTCAAGTGCCGCTCAAAAGGTTTCGCATTCCGGTTTAGCTAGGGTCGTCGGTTAACGATTCAATTAGAAATCATATTATAATAAACACTGTAAATATTTAGTAAACAAAGCACAGAAATTGCAATTCATTCAACAATGATTAATAACATTTTAAGAAAAAATTTCAGAGTTTAAATGATAAGATGAAATATATGAATTAGAACATTTCCATTGGGTGCTCAATAAATTAATTTCTGTAGAAAAACATTCTTAAAATAGTTGAACAGAGAAATCAGTAAAGGTGGCGGACATTTCGTAGAAATTCTATAGAAATTCTTGGAAAATGATAACTAATGAAGATTTATAAATAAATTAATTCAAATAGGAAATGCAATAGAAATATACTTTCTATATCTACAAAAAAGGGGGTAGAATAAATTTAAAATAAATTAAATTTTATTTTGGTTCTTTACGAAGTAAAAACAACAATATTGACACAGTTTCCATAGCTTGGTTCCTGGAAGTCACGAAATTTGTCACTATATATGCGAAATTCAAAGTTCCCCTCTGTGAATCAGTTGAATAAAACCCCAGGAAGAGGTCAACGCTTGTTTCTAAGGTTGGTGCTCTTGTTTGTGGCCTAAAAATGTCCGAAATCTTATCAGTAAATGATTTAAGTATTGATAATTTACACTTGTCGTTATGAGTGTAGTCAATTTAAAAATAATTACCGTCCTGTTATCACATTTTCGCTAGCATAAATCTTCCTGAAAATCTCACTAATAAATTAGCGACAGAACAATTTGTGTAAAGGAAGTTTTGCAAAATACGCCAAATTCCAGTTGAATCAAAGTCTTGCTGTGGCGTCAAAGCGATCGAGAATCGATCAAGGCCATAAAAATGGAAATCTTAATCTTAACTTTATTCGCGCAATTCGCTGCAAAAATAAAAACATGAAAAGAATGCAGCAAAACAATGAGAGGCAATAAGGCTGTATTAATTTTGTGTGAAGGGGTTCGGCGTTTTACTGCTGCTGCTACTGGTTCTGTGGCTCCGTCTGATAGCAATACAATAATACAATGTGACATTCCCAAATCTTATCTGCAGTGAAATAGTAATTGCTTTCTTAATATATGCCTCTGACATTATGGAAGTTCCAGCTTGTGTGACGAGTCGACTTGTGATTCTGATGTTCTGCAGCCGTATAAATGCCATATTCCCGATTTGCCGCCAGTTAGTTTGGTTTTCATTAACCGACAAGGCGTTCACACCACACCAAATATGCAAGGTCTGCTGCTCTTCGCACTGCCACTTTCAAAACAGTTCTAAACGATTTGTGAAATCATCTTTGCAGTTTCGCTCAAGTTGTTGGCTTTTGCTGCGCTGCTGCAGCTCAGCAGCCAGACCGAGTATCTGAGCAGCAGCGAGGATATTTGTCGGCTCTTTAAGGATGGCACCGTACTCCGTCAGCCTGGCTATTGCAATCGCTGGATTGTTTGCAAGGACTTTAAGACCACCGAAGGCGGCATCTGTGACAACGGATTATACTTCCATTTGGGCAAGGGAAGTTGCTACAAATCGCTGGAATCATCGGATACCTACTGCAACTCGCCGTGCACTTCGAAGACGAACGGCTACATTGGCGACACCTTCAACTGCGCCAACTGGTATTACTGCGAGAAGGCCAACACCTTGAGCAGCGGCAAATGCGAATACGGCATGTACTTTGACCAGAACAAACAGATGTGCGTCTACCCGAAGGACACCATCTGCAATGCCAAATTCGAGCTGGTCAACATTGTGCCCACGGGCACCAAGATCAAGGACGAGAACAACTGTCATCAGTATCTGACAACCAAGACGGGTAAGATCACCTCGAATGACTGTGGCGAGGGACTCTATTACGATGTTGCCACGGCCACCTGCATCAAGAAGTCGCTGGTGCAATGCCTGAAGGTGCCGCATCCCGAAGAGGTGTGTGGCAACAAGAAGCTGGCGATACGCAACAAGTTTGTCGCCGACGGTGCCACCTGCCGCGGCTACTTCTACTGCCGTGATCTGGGCTCTGGTGTGCCAGATACCGCGCCCGTTTGGCACCAATGTCCTGTGCAGTACTTCTTCAACGAGGATCGTGCCGCATGCGAGCTTCGTTTCGATCGCAAGTGCGAAGAAGATCGTTGCGATGGTCGCACCGATGGCTTCGAGCTGGCCGAAGTCCTTGGCTGCCAGCATTACATTAAGTGTGTGAACAACGCGCAGTCTGGTGATTATTTAAAATGCGATGATGGCATGTATTTCGATACACTGACTGAAGAGTGCACCACCGAAGTGAAGAACTATGGCGCCTGCAGCGTATAAAACTGCGTTCGGCCCAAAAGTATGCAATGAAAATATATATAAATGGATTACATCTGACGAAAATTGCATTTCTTGTGTATTTATCAGTCCCATTGAAAGGTAAACAATACGTCAAAGTCGACGCCGCGAAGATTTTGTAAAAGCGAATAATACAAAATTAATGCAAAGTCTAGAAATTGCAGCATGCAAATAAATACGTTACTTTTTTGGGCACTGTGAATAAATTCGAATTAAACAGCAAGAAAGCAGTGCAGTTAACAACTGGAAGCAGTTTACTGCTTCTCAAGCAGCTTAGCTTTAAATGCAAGCAGTGCATGCGCTTGTTCGTTACTTTTTAAAATTCCCATGTAAAGTGTCAGTGTTTTTTTTATTAATTTAGTTTTTTAATGAAGTGAAGTTGTTATTTATTAAAAGCATTTAAATAAAGTTTAATGGGTGTGTAAAAGTCATACATTTAATTATTCTTGCAATTCTAGAAAACATTTACTTTCCGATTTAGTTGCATTCCAGAACTTTTGCTAAAGTTGCTCCCTTATTTATTAATGGCCCAACCCGTCTGTCTGGCTGCCAATGCAATCGTGTGGAGTGCACTCCAGAAGTGGCAGCTGCCAGACGATACATGGTCCAACCCCCAATGCACTGAGGGGCAGCTCAACTCCCAATTTGGGAGAGTAAAATACATTTCAGAAAACTCCAGTTTACAGCTCTGCAGCCTGTCTGCAGTCTGCACAAATTTCCCTTTTTTCTATGTACAGACTTTCGCTGTGGTTTTCATTTTAGACTTCGTTGTGACATGAAAGCCAACCCAGAGACAAAAACACGACAAAAAAATAAAAATAAAAAGCACAAAACGAATAACCAACGTGGGAGTGTGTTAGTAAGACTAATTGACTTTGCTGATGCACTTCGAAAAATGATTCATTTCTGTTCTGGACACGATTACATCTGCTCAACCAATATGTAATGCACATTACATTGATTTACTTTTACTATTTATAATTTATAGAATGTGTACTAATTTCTTCATTGTATTTTCTAATTTGAAGTTGTTTATATTTTATTTAATAGATTTACCTATATTATCTTATTTCAGAAGTAAATATTTTGAAAAGTTTCCTACTATTAAAATATTTAGCATTTTATATATGTATATATGCATCTCATATTTATCAAATACCTATTTATATTTTCCAAAAGATATATTTTTTATTTAAAGATTTTTCTTAAATATTTTTTTTTATTTTAAGATTTTAAGGCGTCAGGTCGTTTGCCTTTTTGGCTCTTATAAATCATAACCTTACTGTTCTGCATTAATGTTATAATATTTTAATATTCTACATTGCAAATGCTCTCCCTATTTTTAGTATTACAATCTCTGACATTGAATTTGTCTATTCCAAGTCTTATATATATTTTTTTTTTATATTTATCCCTATACTTTTCCAAAATATAAATTAATATTTCTCTATAAAACATTCCAACTTCTCTTTCTATCATATGTAATCCAGACTCAAAAATTATGTATTTATATATTTTCTAAATATTCAATGTCATTTATTTTAAATACTTATCTCGCTATATTTTTCCTTAATAGAAAAAATGTGTGTATACAAAGTATTCTTTTTATCTGCCCATTTTTAGCATTACAATCTTGAACATTATATTCATCCACGCTAAATACTTTTACATACATCCCAATATTTTTCGTAAATAGAAATAAATATTTGTATCCAAAGTATTCCTTTATTTAATTAATTCAAATCAAATATAGTTGTTAGCTGGCAAACAAACAGTTTTATCGACATGGTTACAGCGACATGGTCTGCTGTCTGGGTTAATATCAGATGCACGTCGCCCTTTGTTGGGGCACTCAGACAACACCCCGTGGGTTGTGCGCTCTTTGCCGTTGAGCCGTTGAGCGGTTGAGTTGTTGGGTTGTTGGGGGTTGTCGGCTGTCCTTGTCGGCATGGTGGTTTATGAGTCGGCTCTAATGTCGAGTGGAGAGCACAGTTATTGGATTCTGTCTGGCCTAGGACCCATGTTGGGGGCCATAAAGCCATGTACATCTATCAACAGTTATATCAAATATTTCGCTCTTATTGAGTATTTCATTGTTTTTGTGTCGCGAATGTCGGAAAGTTCTGGAGCAGCAGAGCTTCGGTATCCACCCTCTTGCTGGCTGAGATCCCTTGTTGATTTCACTGGCACTGCGTCACGTTCGCTACACGCCGCATGCCACTTGCCACTCTGCCACTCTGCCACATGCCACACACACACACACAGACAGTCGACTGCTGACTGCCCATTGCTGTCTGCCATTTTGGCTTTTCCTGTAGGAAGCTTGCATATTTTACGTGCTCCATCCACGTTGTTGTTGCTGTCCTTGTTGTTGTCCTCATTGTTGTTGTCTGCTGCGAGTACGAGTATTTTGTCTGTCTGCCGTTGCTGCCGCCGCTGCTGTGTGTGCTGCTGCCCCAACTCTATGCATTTATCGATTGAAATGTGTCTCAGGCTGTGAAATACAGGTCATTGATCTGCTCGTGCCACACGATGCGTCCAAAATCCTTCTCGCTCCCTCTGTGCAACGCGACACTTTCGGGAAGAGACTCGAGTCAACGTTGGCGAAGTGGTTGCAACTGGCGAGTCTGAGTGAAGCCCCATTTTTTGGATAAGCATTTATTAGTTAAGCAGATATCTGAATTAATTCCCTTTCCACTTTCCCAGCGAGGAGTGAGAGTTCAGCAGGCGAGCCAGCGAGCGAGCGCAGTTTGCTTCCTGCCTGCTGAAGGAAAACACCGGAAAATGGCGACGATAACGAAATCGTTTTCTAGCTTTGGGGTAGTGGGGCAGACAGGCAAGGCACCACAGACAAGCAAGGGGAGCCGAGTCATGTGGGGGGAGGCAGGGTGCACTTTATGCTGTTGGGCAAACTGTACCGAAAGTGTGCATGGCACTTCAGCAAGACGACGTGGCAACCAGGCCACATCGCCAGGCCCAGACTGTGGTAGAAAGAGAAACCAACTGCGACTTATGGCCCAGGACACGACAACGAATCGAGGCGAGGCGAGGCGAGGCGAGGCGAGGCGAGGCGAGTCGAGTATGTTTGCCAAAGTTTCGCTGAGGGTTGCAATTCAGGCGGAAAACGAAAATTAAAATAAATGAAAAGAAAGAGACACGAAAAAAGTATGAAATAAAATAGGAACAGCAGCAACAGAAATGTTGCAGCGACGAGGAGGCGTCCACTCAACTGAACTGTTCTGGTTGTGGTTCAATGACCAATTGCCGGCGATGCTATCACGGCACGGCATCTGCTGTTTGAATGGTCCACACCTTGCCCACTTGGCCGCATCGCAAATGCTGAAAAGCTAACGCTGATTCTTCTGGTCAATGCAAGGTCGATGAACGCGCTGCCCGCTTTCCGCTTCCACATCGCACGTTGCACGTTGCACGTTGCAACTGATAAATCTGCTTTCGATGGTCGACCAATAGTTAACGTGTCAAAGCCAAACTTGTTTTGTTTCCCTTTTTTTTTTTGGGTTGAGGGAGAAACCACGCAGTGTGATTTGTGGCTAGATTTTCAATAATCCGAAGTGGAAATCTATTGCAATTTGTGTGCTGTAAGATTTATTTGCAACTATTTAAGGAGTGTGTGGAAAATTTTAAATATTCGACTACTTTAATTTATATATTTTAAACAATTTATTTTATTTATATGCTTCATAGCGATCACATAATAAACTAAGAAATTTATAGGAATCTTGTATGACAAGCGCAAGCAGTGCAAAGTGTTCGTTTGGGTGCACTGCTTGCGGGGGTATACAAGCACTGCAAGCAGCACAAATACAACTCAATTGTCTGGCAAGCAGTTCAACTGCCTATTTCCTAATGTTTTTAAAACTGAGCAACAATAAACTAACTTTACAGCTTAATTTGAATAATAGATACAAAAATGAAATCTGGTGAATATATATTTCGTTATCCTTGAAACTGCATAAGTTTAGTTGCATAACTCGGCTCAATGATAAAGCGACGTGCACCACTCATGGCTCCTGTTGATGGAGGTGCATTCATTGCAGTTGCCGTCTGAGGTGCGAACGACGCATGCGCTGCCAGGAGAGGTGCCTCAGCTGAGGATATTGGCCTTTAGAGTTTACTCGTTAATGCCATAATCATTTGGCAACGAGGCATGCTCTCAAAAGAGACCACATCGTCATCGCTGTGTGGCATCGTCATAGCGGCACTCTCACGTGAAATTCATGGACGCCGCCTCTGGCATTGACAGCGGACTGTGTGCGGCATCGTGGCATTGGCCATGGCATTCAACAACATTGGTGTGTGTGTGTGCGTGTGTTCCGTATCGTAAGGACTTTCACAAGGACTTTCAGACCTATTCAAGTGATTGACATTGCGATCTGCAGCCGCAGTTGCAAACACGCAGAGTCCTTGTTAGCTGATGTGAAAAGGTTATTTGAACACACTGCAAATATGTATAAGCTGCTGAAAGCCTGAATATTGTTAATAAAAACAAATATTTCTGTAGAGTTTTAAGTAATAAGTCCACACATATGTATATAAAATAAAGTTCTGAATAACTAAACTTAAATTTTACTTGAAAACTTGATTATAAAATAATAATTAACTTCATTAACATATCAGCTGCCTAGGGATGTTTTTCGCATTTTTAAAAAAGTATCTGACTTTGTTGTACATTCCAATTTATTAATTTGTTGTTGTTGTGAGTATTTTTTAAAGCTAAACAAACTTCTAATTTGCACTGGTTACGAGGCCATTATTCATTCCAATTATTATCATAGTAGAGAAGGAAAACTGACCTTACGGATCATACTATTAATAAATTTATATATTTATATTCAGATAAATTAATAAATCGTTAGTTAAAATTTAATGAAATAATATAAGAATTTCGAATAAAATTGTCGAAAATCTATTAAAAAAATAATGGGCCATTGAATTGCCAACGACTGAAGGCCTTTTGATTTTCGTTTGGGCCATTGATTGGCAACATTTCGTTGGTGTCAACTGGTCCTGTGGACGACATCATCAAGGGAGTTATAGCTGCAGATGTTCCGATGTTCTGATATTTGTTCATCATCGATTGTATTTGCGCACAATAAAGACTTTTGGCTGAAGCAGCTCCATTTCTCTTTGTTTTCAAATCCTGTTTCTTTTTTTCTTGTCCAAATAGAAGTTTAGTTCTTGCAATATTCAAATCTCTCTCTATTATTTTGGCCTTCTTGTTGATGACCCTCTTGGTCATTTTGGCAGTCCTTTTGAGTTTCTAAAATGGAAAATAATGTAGCAGGATATAGATACAAAATTGGTTGTCCTTACCACATCTTGGTTGATAGGAGTAGTCCATGACAAGGCGCTAACTCCAGGCGCAAATTCAAGGTTTTGACGCAACGCAAATTCCGAAGTGCCAGAGCGCACTAAAATACCCAAATGTGTTAAACTATTTAAAGATTGGCTTACACAAAGATCGCTACTCAATTTCTGCCCATTGGCCAGATAGTCGCAGATCTTCTTCTCGTGGACAAATAAAGAATCGGTTTCTGTATTTTGAAGCTCAGTGATGGCCTTCAACACGCTGTTATTCATGTCTTTGTATACCTTGAAGTTATCCATTATGAATTGAATGTATAATTTATGAATGTGTTTTTATGAGTTTAGTGATTTCACTGCAATGAATTTCAAAAGTAACAAATCGCACTATTAAATGTTGACATAGACTACTTGTTTAATAAAATTATACAAAACTATGAAATAAAAGTCGTAAATGGCTTGAAGTAGCCCAAAAATATGAGTTATTCGACCGATCGCAGTGATATTTCAAGGTGACTAAACAATTATTTTCACGATCTCAATCAAGATGTTGTGTCTGTCAATTTCTATTTAAAAAAACAAAGTGAAATTATACCAAAAAATATAAATATTAAAAATAAATCTATAAATCACACGGAGAGTTCTTTCATTGGAGTAAGGAACCAAGGGTTAAATAGGAATGTTAATTATGAAACCGCCGTCTGGAACTGAGCAAATGAATTCTACTATTTGACTAATTTTAGCTACTAACTCCAAACATCACATTACGCTGTCATCGTAAGTAAAAAGGTTAGTCAAGCAGCATTTCCATTGTGCTGCTAATCAGCGAAAAGCAGTGCTGGCGCCATCTAGCGCCTCGCAGCTACCTGTGTAATTATGAATATGAGTTTGAATGTTTCTCATTCAAAGGCCGCATAGACTGGCTTCTTGTGTGTGCTATTTTAATGTGAAATTCGTGTGCATTTTGGTATGGAAATAAAATGCAATAATGCTTAGTCTGCTCATGGAGTTATCACAGTGTAATTAGCGCACCCCCTACGACCATGCTGTCAGCAGATTCGCCATAAAAAGATGATAAAAAATGCATGACAATTAAAATGAAAATCAACGAAAAGCGAAAACTTTTCACACTCACACACACACATACATATACATACATATTTACACACACACACACACACACAGCGCAGCATGTATAGAACAATAACAGACTAACCTATTGTAAAGTGGGCAGCATTTATGTATGTGTGTGCATGCATATGCATATGTACAGACAGCATTTTCCAAAATGGCGTCTCAGGAACAGCTCCTGCTGTTGCCCCATCTCCCTCCCACTCCATCATTCATGCATGCATCACCATGTGCATGTGCATGTGTGTGTGTGTGTGTGTGTTTACAGACGGAGTATCAGCGACAGCGGCTTTGTCTGCTGCACAACTCCAGCAGAAAAGCAGCAAAACAACAACAACGTTTGCTGGCGTTGTGAGTGCAGGAGCGGAGCAGGTCAATGATACCAAAAGTTAACCCACACCAGCCGCCAACCGTCTGCGTCGCACTTGAGCAATTTTCACAAAAAAAAAAAAAGGAAAAGAACAAAACGAACAACAAGCAAACAAAAATAAAACAAAACCAGTTCGGGCAGCGACGGCGGCAGCGGCAGCAGCGACGGGGCCGCTCCCTTTGGGCGAAAAAACACCACCCACACCCACGGCCCACAACCCACAGCCCACAACTCACAACCCACATAATATTGCGCTGCAATCGAAGCCAATGCCAGCAAAGCAGCGGCAGCGACAGCGGCAGCGGCAGCGCCAGTGTCAAGTTTACGCCACTTCCACACACACACACACACACACACAGAGAGCGACGTCACATGCACACACACACACACATAGAATGCCATGCACACAGACACTCCGCAACCTGGTCATGAACTCCATTTTCAATGGCAGCCATAGCATGCCTATTCTCCCCCCTCCTCCCTTCTCATTACCCCGCTCTTTGGCACAAAAGCTCTTTTATCTTTTGTATGTTTAATTTGTGCAGTGAAAATCGAGTCGAGCATAGAGAGAAATGCAAGAAGAACCACAGAGTGCGAGAGAGAGAGCGCGCGCGAGAGAGAGACAGCAAGAAAGAAAGAGTAAAAAGCGAATGCGGCAACTGTCTACTTAGCAATCATATGCCCCCAACTCCCTGCCGCCCCCTCACTCACTCTCTCACTCTCTCGCTCTCTCACTCTCTCACTCGCACTCACTCTATTCGGCTGCTCACACCAAAAGCTTCGCTCGAAGCGAACAGCAACGACGCCTTATGCATCATTTATTGCCAACGATTCTCGCATCTGTATCTCTTTATACATTGCGCTGCAACAGCAACAGCAACAACAACAGCAACAACAAACATCGTTGCACGCCACAACTTGAACAACGCGGTGAAGGTCATTGCTACCAAAATTGTGTCTCCCTTTTGTCCTACTCTACTCTCGGCGCGACTCGACTCGACTCGACGCGACTCGCCTCGCTTTGCCTCTCGCCTCGCCTCGTCTCTCTTCGCTGCTCCTCTTTGCGCCACGATTCGACTCGCATTCTCATTCTCATTCTCATTCTCATTCGCATTCGCATTCTCATTTGCAACGCTACAGCCCAGAGCAACTACATATATACACTTGTATACATATGTATATATTTTTGCACTCAGTCTGTGTGTGTGTGTGTGTGTGTGTGTCTGTGTGCCTTGCAACGTTTGTCGTCTATGCTCGCTGTGGCATACACCACATCCGCATCCACAACATTGCAACGTTTCGCTTGCTGTATTCGCTGCGCCAGCCATGCAGCATGGCCTAAAACAGCGTTGCCAGATTGCGTGGATAAGCTTATTTTCGATCGGTTACAAGCTTTTGAATTTTTGAAGTTGGATTGAAGAAAGTATTTTCATAATCAATAAGCATACGGTTAAATGCTAATATGTTTCGCTATTATTTAAAATGCTTTACAAAATTAATATCATGCGACAGGTTTAATGACTTAAATGATTGCGTTGCCGGATTAATAATTACTTTTATATTTAACCAGAACTTGCAAAAAAATAGTTAAATTGAAAGCAAATAAAAGTTATTTTTGGAATTATTGTAAAGTGATATTTTCCAGTTTAAATAAAATGAGTCTATAAATTAAAATTGTATTTATGCATTAGAGCAATACCACTTTCTTTAAATTAAAAAAAAAAAAAATAATAAAAGGTAAATTAAATAATATTGGAACGCCCAAATACACCCCCCTGTACAACGTAAAGCTATTAAGTTGACAATTACCAAACGCTACTAAACAAAGAAAATCAAAAGTCAATAAATTATTGTATGTAACATATTTATATAAAATATGTAATATAACAACTGAAAAATTGGGCTATCATTCAATAATGAATTAAAGAAATTCGTCTCTTGTGCATTTGTCGCTTACGTTATTTTCCCAAGTTTTATTTCTTATTATTAATTATTATTTATATTAAAAGACTAATTGTTGCAATTTTTTCTATTTACTTTTACTCCGAATTAATTGTATTAAGTTACAATAATATCTGCACACTGATTTCTAAAAGTTTTGCATGGTGATTCCTAGCTAAATGTCGAGATTAATCTTTGTTGACTATTTAACTACTGGAATATTTAAAGTTACTGTTGCCAGATTAATTTCTCTATTCCAATTAAACAAAATTAATCAATATTAAGTAAAAATGAAGCTGAAAATGAATTATCAAACCCTTAACCAGACTTACGACTAGGAAAAGTTATTCTCGAAAGCTAAGCTAATATTCTACAAATTTAACTGACCAGGAGCCTTCTCAGAAAGTAGTCTCGATTTCCAGGTCGAACAGCACTCTATAGATGGGCTGTGTGTGGCAATGTGGCAACTCTGGCAGCCCTAATGCAAAATCTAGCCGAGTGACGGCAAAAACAAAGCACTGGGGGGAACAAAAGTAAAGGAACATGAGCAAAAAAACTCGTTCAGCGCTCGACCCGTTCCGCTCTTGTGGCAAAAGCAAACTGTGTCTGTGTCACTCAACCCACTAAACTTGCACACAATGCCAATGCGATGACGAAGTCGAACTGTGGCACGTTCGTGTTGCAAGCTAGGCAATCGCCATCCCAGTTGGGTGTGTGTTGCTCTCTGACTGTGTGAGCCTGTCTGTTGTTTAGTTGCATGCAACATTTTCTGCTGTCGCTGTTCCCAGTTCCCAGTCTCTCTCTCTCTCTCTCTCTCTCTCTCTCTCTGTCTCTGTCTCTGTCTCTGTCGGCTTATGCTTGCTTTTTTGTTGCTCTGCCTCGACTGCTTCTGCCCCGTTGTGGTGGCAGCTTGACGTTGCACGTTGGGTTCAATGTCTGGTGGTTGACCTACCCGTACTACAGATTTTCCACAGGACGCATTTGCTAGCTGTGTGTGCAACTTTTGTTGTTTGCCTGCAGATCCATCTTGTAGCTGCAACCTGAAGCTGCCACTGCCACCACCTACATGCCACATGCCACAACTCTCTCAGCATCGTCGTCGTCGTCGTCGTCGTCGCTATCTGTGTGACAAGTGAAAACTAAAACAAGTCGACAACGTTGTCGTCTTCGCCAAAGTAAAAGTTGTGCAACTGAGATAGTTAATGCAGACGCTGTGGCAAGTGGGGCTGCAACAGCGATGAGGCAACTGAAATTACACAATGACAGACAGCTGCAACGTTTAAGCATTTTCCATTTACGATTCGCCATCAGATCTGTGGCATTTGATTATCGCACACCCAACTCGCCGCCAGTCTGCTTCGACCACTTCTCTTTCTCATTGCATTCGATTCGAACTCATGCATGAGTACTCGAACTCGTACTCGCATTCGCACTCATAGTTGTACTCGTACTCATAGTGGTAATCCAACTGGTTTTCCACTTGTAATTTCACTCGCTTGGCAAGTTTTCACGCTGCCTCACCTGGTTGCAAGAAAAGCGCAGCAAAACCGCACCACAAACTATTAGAAGATTCAAGGCTAAGGCTGCAAAAGTCTAAGGCTAAGGTCATTGCCATGCGCCGTCGCATAAGTATTCTCTCGAAGATACCCTCGGCTCTGGGCCTCAAAGGGTATGTCAGACATAGTACTATATATAATAATTTATTAAAAAATTCTTCAATTCATATATTGTATCTTTTGAAGATAATTGCTTTATAAATGAATTAATGCGAATTCGATAAATGAAATTGAAAAGTTGCCTGAGTCATTTACAGGGTATTTTTGTATTTCAAATTGAAATAAAATAAATGATAAATAAATAAAAATTCATTAAAAATAAATAGTCTTACAAAGATCAAGAAAATTACTTTTTGATGACAGGATATTCAATAGTTGAGCATGCCTCAGCTACAGGGTCTTTCACAGTCGATTATCCCACATAAATAACTGCTATCGATGCAAGGCATTTGAATGTAGCTGGAAAAACTTGTTTTTCTTCGCCATGCAGCTCAAAGACAAAAGCCAATTACTTTTACAGGCATTAGAGAAAGTTCTGGGTTCTTGCTTCTCGGTTCTCGGTTCTTGCTGCATGTTGCAACTGCTCGCTTTGGGGAGGAGAAAGTACTTCGCACCGTAGACGTAGAAAGTAGAGAATTTGTTGTAACTGCAACTGCAACTTGGGCGAATTAAACAGGTGACTCACAGTTCACCAGAATTTGCAACCCTCGCAACTGAAGTTGTAGACGGGCTTCGCTGGGTGGCGATTCCCAGGCTGTTGTTGTTGTTGTTGTTGTTGTTCGCATTGCAATTCCTGTTTACCTCCCCCTTCCGACACGTGTCCAAACAACAGTTATCGGGACACGAATGACAAATTACCCTGCAGAGCTGCCGCTGCCACAACACACGAACAACACACAGACGTTGCAGCTTGTGTGTCACTCACAGCTCACAGAGTCCCTCAAAACATAAACAAATCGAAACAAGTTAACCAAAAAAAAAAGGGGAACAACAGAAACTTTTGGCATACTGGATAACGATAAATTATGTTCGCTAGTTTACGATGTTGATTTTCAAAACATTTTACTTAGAGGATTTTCACATTTCTAGCTTCACGATAAAACAATTTGTTATACTTTATGCATACATAAAGTAAAGTGTTATACAGAACAATATCATAAAGTTTAGTGGAATTGAATTCATTGAACTTAAAATTAAATAAACTCACTATATGGGTTCGACTTTGAATTTAATTATCTTTAATATGTTATTACGGTATAAATATTGGTATTAAAAAAAAAAAAGGAACTCAAATATTACCTGTATGTTTATTATCTAAGAAATTCTTGAACTATGCAAACAATAAAATATTTAGTAAAAACAATTTACTTATTTTATAATTTCCATAAAGCATATTTATTCCTCGAAAAATTTGGAATATAAATACAAGTATTTTCATATAAGGTATTTGAAACCTAAGTTGCTTGTCTGTTTATTGCATATACCTTTCAAATATTATCTCACAAACACATTCAATAAAATTATTAATTAAATATTTCCTTAGCAAATGCATCATTTAACTTTAGTTAAATGTATTTATTGGATGGAAATATTACAATGATTTATATTCGCTAATAAAATATATAATATAAATGTAATACATGTTTTCCAAGTTCAATAGTTAATTTTAATTATTCGCATATTTCAATGATTGAAAATAAATATAAACTATTTTCGTGTGTAAATTTTGTAAGCATTTTAATCCTAGTTATTAGCAGCCTAAGCAGCTTGTCTGTTTATTGTGCCTGCATTTTAAATAGCCTCGTAATCTTACAAACAGTTGCAATCAAATAATTGATTAAATATTGCCCGAGGCAAGTCTGCATTTGGTTGATGGGAAATTTCATTAGATACCCAAATCCAAATGATTGAAATTGGAAATATTTGTCATGGCAAATCCGGCAAAAATGCCAAATGCTCGTGCTCATGTCTGGCTCGATGGCAGTTTGAACTTTGAACTTGTGTTTAACCTGCCCTAATCGTCAACGTGAGGCACAACGACAACGACAACGACATCAGGTGTTGCAATGGACACAAAAGATTACTCATACAATCCCAAAAGCGAATGATTCACAACGAATGAGTCTCCCACCTTTGGGGTACATAAACCAGAGGCCAATTCCCCATAGAACATGCTCTGCATGTTCCCCATGCTGATGGACAGCCTTTTTGGGGCAACGTCACCGACTCCCTACAGCCAGGTCCCTAATGAGTCACTGACCGGCCGCTGACTGTTCTGCTTTATTGTCAGTATGTGTGTGTGCTCGGCTTTTTCTCGCTGCTCGGCTTTTTTCGAGGGTGCATAAATCCAAGTGGCGTCGTCGCCTCCCGCTCCGCTCTGCGCTTTTTTCGGAGGTGTTTAGGTGACTGACTTGTAGCATACATTTGGGCTGAGGTGACTGAAAGCCACAAATCGCTTCACTGCACGCACATTGACCCAATAATTGGCTTTAATTCGGCTCGTCTTGCGCTAATTCCCCGAATTCCCAGCGTCTATCGTATCGCAAACATATTAAGAATTAATGCACACATTCCTGGCTCAGGTTCAAATGCAGGTTAATAACCAGCATAAAAATGAACTTGCCGCCTGTTTGGGATTCAGCTCAGCAGCTCAGGTGCCGATTTAAGATGGAGATTCGCTTGATTTCATTTGGGATCAAAATACTTTTCTTATCTTGACACCAAGTAAAAGCAAGATAAAGATAGATTTGACTCCATTTGTTACTTTATTTCTGCTCATTTGAAGATTGAATTAATTAACTTGTGCAAAAGCTTTTTGGGAATTATCGTTGCAGTTATTGTTTATAAATAGAATTCATTTTGGATGATAACTTCAGTTAAAAGAAGCCGAAGATTTACTTGATGAGTTTTATAACATAATAATAATTATTCATCTAATTCAATTGGGGTTTTGGGTGTTCTCAATTCCAGTTGCAAATGGGGGTCTAGATTTATATTGTTCTATGTTAATTTTTTCAAATATAAAATTAATAATATTTTGATAATGGCAATATTTAATTTAAAATGTGAAATTTTAAGATACATTAATGATTTTATTTACTATTCTTAATTTGATATTACTTTCTACAGGGTCGACTGTTGATAGTCGACATTAAAATAAAATAAAAATATAAATCAAATGCATTTTTTATGATAAGTTTAAAATAGAGACTTGACCGAACTTTCAAATCTATCTGAGTGCTGAAAGTTTTTGGCTGCTTCTCACAATTTATGGCACGACTGCGAGTACAAAATATTTCAAAGCATGCGTATACTTAATCTTTGTGAAGCTGTTGCTAACGTGTTTGGTTAAGATGGATGTTTGGAAGTTAAGATAATTTTACTCTTGGAAAATTCTCGGTTATTGCCCAAGCCTGCAAACGTGGCTGATAACAATGCAAGTGATAATGACGCATATCGAATTGCATATATAAATACATTTCTAAGAGCTGAAATTAGCACGTCAAATATGTGAAGCAAATGGGAATAACGAATGCAATAAATTGCAAAAGGAAACGTGGCTAAACGATGGCGCACAAAAGGTTAAAGAGGACAATGGGCTATGCGGATGGTCAAACCGCAGCTAGACAGTTGCCTGACTGAAATTAATCCCGACTGCCCAGCAGCCAGCAGCTCGTGCCCTTGCCCTTGCCTCTGACCATGCCGCATGCCACATGCCACATGCCACCAATGTTCGCCCTCTCAATGTCACTGGCGGAGACCGGCAGCCGGCAGTCCTTGGCCATGATGAGAGGAGGCAAAAAAGGAGTCCTTGCAGCGGAGCGGAGTCAATGCTGCAAGGCTGCAGCCACCTTGCGTCGTGTGGTGCATACGGAAATGCGCATGCTTGCGTGTCCTTGCCCTTGGTTGTGGCAGTGGCACTGAAAGGGTCTCTGTGTGCCCCTGAAAACGCTTAACCTTCGTGCAGCGTGTGCAACGTTGCAACGAACATGCGCATGTTGCATTCGCTTCTCTCTGAGAGAGTGAGTTGCAGATTCGCGCTGCTTCCCCCCCGCGCCTCTGAAACATTCTGAAAATTCTGTGAGTCGGGTGTCGTCTGGCTGCCCCTGCCCCAAAATTGAGACGGGACGAAATTCAATGGGTCTGTCATTGCCAAAAGACCGTGATGTTTAACTAACGTCAGGCTGCGAAGGTAAAAGTCGACAAAAAGAGACAAAAAGAATGTGAAGACCTTACGATATCTGAATAGCTTTGAGTTGAGGTCGCCCGCAGCTGGATATATATATAGTAGCCAAGGAGGGAAAGGAAAACAATACAGTTATTATGGCAACTAAAAGGAAAGCTTCATCGCTCGAGGGTTGCAACTCCAGACAGACAATCCACAAAATGTTGGCATTAAGAGTTGACCCACCCACCGAAGATGTTTGCAATTATATTCGTACATTTGTAATTTCTATGCGACGACAACTCCCGGAATTCTGTGCCAAACTTTGCAACCCCAAAAAAATATAAAGCACACATTCACCGCCATAAATAAGGACACAAACTACAGACGCAATTGAAACCGAACGAAACAACTGCGAATCCTCTTAAGCATCGCAGCAGCCACAAACCGAATACCCTAGAATTTCAGCTTTAAAGGATCATTATGCCTTCTAACTATATATTTAGATGTATTTTATAACCATTCATCATTGTTTAACTTATAAAATAGATAAGTATTTCAAGATTAAATAGAATTTATTTTTTGTATAGTCTAAAAATAAAGAGATGTATAAAATAGTTTGGCAAACTTTTGTATTTTCCTAAAAACTGATATGTAATAAAATTTATAGGTATTTTATTTACTTTTTAACAATTTTCGATAAGTATCTTGCAAAGCAAAAATAATATTTTGCTAAATTGAAAACAGTCTGAGGACCTGCTCTCTTCTATAGGTACAAAAAAAAATAAATAAGTTTACGAAAAACAATTTCAATAAATCACTTTTAATAAATCACTTTTTATATTTTCCTGTAACCATTAATATTAATTCAATAAAATATCCGCAAAAATAAGTTAAATAATTTGCAAAATAAAAAAGAATATGGAGTAGTAATTTTAAAAAATAATTTCCATCAATTTATGGATATCATACTAAAAAACGTATTATAAAATGTTGAATTTTCCTAATATTGATAATTCAATCAAATTAAATTACATATTTTATTTTAAATAAATACAAAGCATTTCCACAAATTCCAGGGCAAAGATCGTAAAGAGACGCGTCTCGCTTAAAATTACTTTATTTTGCCGCCCTGCGCTGATACTAAATGGATGTATTGTCATTCCTCATAAATTTGCCTTATTTGTCAGACTCATTTTAATGCTCTGTCTAAAGGGTATTATAACAGCGCTAATCTGCAGTCCAACACTTCCGTCCCCATGCCCGCGCTGTTCTCGCCGTCGTCGTCGTCGTCGTCGTCGTCGTCGTAGTTGCTGTCGTCGTCGTCATCGGCCGCTTCTTGTTCATTGCACCCCCAACGTATTGTACATTGACTTCTCTGGGCTACGTTTTGTTTCCTGCATTCGCCGACAGCGGCAGCGGCAGCGACGTCGCCACAATGCGCTGCCTACTCTGGTTCTGGCACTGGCTCTCTCTCGTTCAGCTTCTGCTTCTGGGCGCTGTCCTCTCTCGCTCTCGCTCTCTCTCGCTCTCTGAGTTGTGTACGCTCTCGCTGAGCGACATTCCCATACCACGACCTACCTTACCCACACCCACAGTGTGCGCTTTCAGCTTCAGCTTCAGCCTTCTGCCTGCTGCTTTGGGCTTTGGGCTTTGGCCGTTCTTCCGTGCACAACTCCAGCCCAACTCGGGCTAGAGACTGATGGTGTTGTTGTTGTTGCGCTGCCGGCGTCGCAGTCGACGCTGCTGCACCAATTCGCAGTTTGGTTTTCATATTGAAAGTAGAATTTTTCACTTTTGCAAATTTCTGTCTCGTTTCAGTCGCGCTAACGACGTCATGTCGCACGTTTGTTCTCCAAGAGATCTGTCAGACTAATGTCAGCTCCACAAATCGCCTCTCTTAGTCTGACGGTATATACACACACACACACATATTGGTTAATAAACTATTAACTTTCGTTTTGTGAATGTTCAGAACTGTTGCCAATTAAATCTCGGTCAAAGTGAAAACTAATTAAGCTGTGACTCAAATGCAAATACTAAACTGAACTGATAATGATCAATGTGAAAAGTGTGCCCAACACATGCAAAATATATATAAAGCTTGAACTACTCTTGATATTATATATAGTGATTAGCATCCGTAGATTTGCATTTGTTTACTTCTTTTTTTTAATCGTCTGCACTCGTCAATTTGACCTTTCACTCTCAGCATCACTGCACCCTTAACTAAATTAATCTGTCACGCCCCCAACCCAAACATTCATTCCGATGTCGGTTTATAGTACATATATGTCTGAATGTAGCTCATCTCATTTTGGGTTGTCAGTCCAAAATGTCTGACTCATTCCACCCCCCAACTACATTTGCACAACTTTAAACTCCAGACAGAATTGCAACCCTCATTAAGCCCCAAACCGCTAGTGTCTGGCCCGAAAACGGGGCTGCAACTCCAATTACCCACCATCCATCGCCTGTTCACCCCATAACCCCCAATCCCTTTTGCCTTGTGCGAATTTACAGTGCGCTGCTCACTCAACTGTAGCGCCGCTGTAGACGCGCTGTTAAGTAACAGTGACACACAGCAATCGCAATCTGTTAACCTTGCCTTGGTATTGGTGAACTTGACTAAACACGCGCTAGCCTAGCGCCTGCTCTTACGCCTCGCTCTCTCTCTCGCTCTCCGACGTCGCTCTCTTGCCATTTGCTTTGTTCTCGCTCTCTCGTCGTTCAAGTTCTTTTGCACACGCACACACACACACTCACATGCGGCTTGTACTTGTGTGGATGCCATGAGCAATGAGCATTCAGTGTTAAGGTCAATACATTTGTTGTGTTTTATTTCCACATGGCTGCGACGGCGACGGCGACGGCGACGTCGACTGCGTCTGTTGTAGACTGCATTTGCCCATATGAGGTTGCAGTTTTGTTTGCTGATTATTTTGCTATTGAATTTATGTTGCACACATTTTGATTGCGGCTTTTGTTTGGGGTCAAACTGTGACGGCGACGGCGACGGCGACAGCGACGATCTGCCGTTTGCGGAAGCTTTTTTTTAACGCCGCCCTTGAATTATATATTTTACACTCTTGAATTGACTCACAAGCAATGCATCATTCATGGCATTTGAAACGTGACTGCAGCACTGTTAATAAAGACAAATATAAATTTTATAATTGTTTTAAAATATACATATTGTGGGCATTACTTTTTGACATCATAATAAACACATGCAAAAGTGTTTCTCAAAATTTTATTATGATTCAATTTTCATGTTGGCAGTAAATCAATAAATAATATTGCAACAAAATACATCTTCATCCATTGCTGTTTCTTGCTGAAACACGAACCTACCTCAATGCGTAACTCTGCCTGTCGTTGTCTGCGTGTTAGTTTCGCCTCCTACGCACCAAAAAAAAAAAAGAAAACAAGAAAAGAAGAGCAGCCAAAACGCATTGTTTGCCGCCCCCCTTAAGCTCCACATCGCGTGTGCAGAAGTTGCCAAAAAAGAAAGCAAGAACAACCCCCACATTGAGGGAGAACAACCCCCAGTGCGTATAACTCCAGTTGGCTGTCGGGTTTTGGACCCTACCCAGTCTACAAATTGTTAACCCCAAAACGATACGGGGGGTTTTACACGTTTGTTCGCCTGCTCATTCGCGTTTATTTTTGTTTATTTATGTTTTGGTTTTTGCATTCTTTGCAGCTTTCGTTTCCTCATACAGAACGCGCTCTCTTAGTTTTGGCGCTCTCTCTCGTTCGCGCTCTCGCTCTCGCTTACGCTCAGACGGGCCCACTTTGCAGTCGGCGAACGGTTTTCACTTTCATTGTGCAGCTCATTCGCCAGTTCTCTCTCTCTCGCTCACACACACACACGCACACACACTCGCACATGCAAGAGTATTTACTCTTGCTCTCAGCAGGTTCTGTTCTGTTCGTGTTTTGCGCTCGTGTTCTGGTCCGGCAGCTTTTGCGATTTTCAGTTTCAGTCAGAGAAAGTACGGCGCACGCAGCGGTTGCGAAATTCAAGCGCGTCCCAAACAAACCGAAAGCCAAAAGCATAATAACAACAACAACACACAGCCAAATTGGTAATCATTGCAATTCTGCCAATTAATCAAATGTGCAATAACAAATGCAGATCGCCCTGCTGCAAACAGTGATTGAAAAACGAATCTAATCGCATCGTGTATCCGTGTATTCGCATCGCCTCGCATCGCATCGCATCGTGTCGCGCTGTGTCCTTGTCCTTGTGCAGCGCCCAACGAGCGAACAGCTGTTGGTTGGTATTCGAAGTTCTCGGCCTCGTCCTCGTCCATGTCCACATCCTCGACCACGTCCACGTCCTCGTCCACGTCCTTCGTCGGATCACCTTGCTCTTGAACGCTCTGACAGCGCATTGAGTTCTCGCCACAATATTTTCGGGACAATATTCATGTTCATACTTTGAGATACATCCATATCGACGTGCATATGTGTGTGTGCGGCACCCTTTGGCAGCCGCCTCAACCGTTCCCAGCTGTTGCTGGGACCCAAATGCACATAACAACAACAACAGCAACAACAACAGCAAGAAAATCACAAAACGAAATGGAAGAGGAAAATCAGCGAGAATGTTAGGCGAGAAATCTGTCGATAGTCGTCTCGCAATGTGTTTTAACAAGTTGTTGCTATTAAACAAATGCATAAATTATTATTCGGCAGGTGCAAAGTTCAAATGTCTAACGGAAATGTTGTAATTATAATTGAGAGTGACATAATCGCGATTCATTTACTTTCTTCAAAAGAAATTGTGTCAGTCAGACGGCCTTCAACAAAAGCAAAGCTCACACGAATCCAACAAAAATATAATAACAACCAGCAACAAATACTACATACATAAATAATCACAACTATATATTTTTATAACGGCATTTTAACTGTACAAGTTCGATATAACAAGTTTAAAGAAATTTCAAATATTAATGCTCAGGTGAAACAAATTTAAATGCAAATTAAGCAACAATTGTGTTGTATTTTGTGTGTAAAATTTAAACAAATATATATATATATATATACATATATTTTTGGAGAAAACGCAAGCATAACAAATATATATTATTCATACATAAATATTATATTTAAATATAAAAAGTAATAATGTTAAACTAAAATACTACGATTCGTCTATAATCAACGGTGTAATTTCAACAATTTGTATAGCAAAACATTTGCGAATATTCAACATCAGCATCCATACATAAATCTATCAACAATATCCAACAAGACATAAATATATAATTATATATTTTTGCATATTATTACTCAACAATTTTAAACAATCAACAATCATCAATCAAGCAAAGAATCAATCAGGTCTTTCTATAATTTAACAAACAAATGTAAGTGATAATTCTTAATTTTACAGACTAATTTTAATTAAATAATCATCATATAATAAACAGCAATTTGACCTTCACTTGATCATTTTTCTATCCGTATGATAATTTTTAATTTCACAGACTAATTTTAATTAAATAATTCATATAATAAACAACAATTTGACCTTCACTTGATCAGTTTTCTATCCGTCTGATTGAACTCAAATTTGGAATTATTTGACTAACTAAAAATCTAAAAATGATCTTATTGAATTTTGCAGATACTTAAAATACCTAAAACATACTCAGAAGAAAAGTGAAACGCTGCTGTGGAGAGACGGAAAGATCGAACAAGAAGTATTATTAGTATTTAACCCCCAAGCGAAACAAAATCCTCATACACAAACGGAGAAGCCTCATTAACTTTAGATCGATAGATGATATAGAGCTCTGGGCAGGTTTAAGGGCAACGCTAGCAAAGTAAGCAACAATTCTAGGATACTACGAACACACACACACACACACACACACACACACACATATAGAATGTATATAGTAAGATATGTCTAACTATATTCGAACATAACTTTGCAACATTGAAGGCTGATAACATTTTGATAAACACACAATTACTGGATAAATTTGCAACAAGTGTAAAGAAGAAGAGACTGATTTTTACAAGTTCAAGAAGCGTGAGAGTGAGAGAGGCAAGGATCAGAGGCCAAGCAAGTGATTCGGGATCAAATCCAAACCAAAAGAGACACACACACACATATTTACAACGCCTTACAACCTGCCACCTGCAACATGTTGAAGAAACTCAAGTGCATGGAGGCGGCAGCAGCAGCAGCAGCAGCAGCAGCAGCGGCAGCGGCAACAACAACAGCAGCTGCAACATCAGCTGCAACATCAACAAAGCCAGTGATCAAGACGGAGCCCATAGACTACGAGCTGCTGCATCTCGAGGAGCAGGCGGAGCCCAGCAGCAGCAGCGTGGACAAGGCAACATCGGTGGCAACATCGGTGGCGGCACCGCAGCGCTATACGCACGTGCAGGTGCAGACGGTGCCGCCGCGACAGCCGACGGGACTGACGACGCCGGGCGGCACGCAGAAGGTGATACTGACGCCGCGCGTCGAGTACGTGCAACAGCGCAAGCAGCTGTATGCCACAGCAGAGAGCGCCGCGGCGCCGCAAATAATCATAACGCGCAGCTTGCCACAGTCGCAGCAGCGTCGCCACTCCGCGAGTCCCTCCGCCACGCACGCCTACGCCACGCCACAGCAGCAGCAACAACAACGTTTGGGCCACTCGCCACCGCCGCTGCACCACCAACAGGAGCCACAACAACAGCAACAGCAGCAACATGTGCGTGTGATACGCGATGGTCGCTTGTACGAGGAGTCGCTGGCGTGTGCTGGCGGCGTGCGTAGATTGTCGGTGTCGCCGCCGCCGCTGCATCATCATTCCCGCTCCGCGCCCGTCTCGCCGGTGATCGCCAGACGCGCCTACGTCGACCAGTCGCCGAGTCACGTGCAATACCAGCAGCAGCAGCAATGCCAGACGCCGCCGCTCGCACCGCCGCCGACGCCGCCACCGCCACCGCCACCACCGCTGCCGCCACCTGTCAAGCAGCAGCAGCAACATCAGCAACAGCAGCAACATCAGCAACCACAGCAATATATGGCAACGCCAACGGCTGCGGCGCGCAAGTTTGTGGTCAGCACGAGCACGCGTCACGTCAACGTCATTGCCGCCAATCACTTTCAACAGCAGCAGCAGCAACATCTTGCACAGCAGCAGCAGCAGCAGCATTTGGCGATCGCCAACGTCAGCTCCAGCAGCGCTGCTGCTGCCTCCTCTGCCGCCTGCCCTTCGACCTCCTCGGCGCACATCTTTCGCGCGCCCATCGTCTCCAGCAGCAGCAGCAGCAGCAGCAACGGCAGCAACAGCAATGTCTGCCAGCAACAGTTGGCGTCGCAGCACAGCAATCACAATTCGGCTATGCGTCCGCCACCGCCGCCGCCGCCGCCCAAGCTCAAGCATGCGGCCAACAGCAACAATCACAACGGCAACAGCAACAATAGCAACAATAGCAACAACAGCAACAGCAACAACAGTCATGGAGAAGAACCCTCCAGCTCGATTCCTGATCTAGGTAAGTCTTGAAATCATTTAGCGCTGCCCACAACACTGACAGTTAACTGTAAACTTATGTCGTGAGTGTTGCAACCCGTTGACCCTGGCTGCAACTTGTCGCACGCAACGAGAGCAACTGTTGCTCGCTGCATCGACTGGTTCTGTGTTCTCTTCACAACCATCCGCCTGCAAATAACTCTGATTTCTTTACATATATTACCAAGCACATACATCAACCAGATGCAAGCATACATCAACTTACACACGAACATACATCAATATAATATGTAAGCGGACAGCGAAATCAAACTGCAGTCTTTGGAGCTGCTGAACAGTTATTTAACTGAAACAAGCCAGATCAAGTGACAGCACACAACATTTATTTCCCACAACGAATGCGGTATACTCTGACTACTCAGTTTACAAACTATTTAGTCTATAAATGAGAGGGAATTTTCTTTAAATTGCTTGCATTGGAAATTGTCTTACATTTTATATATTTTATCGATTATATTTTCAATTGGATATATAATCGATTTTATTTGCAATACAAATTGTTGCTTTAGTTCCAGAAAGAAAAAATTAATAATTAATTAATATTTTTAGCTTGGAAATTATCTTACTTCAATTTTTAATGGGTATCAATGTTGAAAAATACGCGATTCTCTTTTCACATGACTATAAAATATCATTTGACAAGGTTTTTCTAAATAGTAATTTTGATCAAATTTGGAAAAGGTAAAATAATTTAATTCCTTTTTACTAGTAAATATTTCTTTCATTATTGTAAAGTAAGGCAACGAGAAGTAACAGTTAACTATATAAGTTTTTTTTTAATAAATGATTTAAAATACATTTTAATAGGTAGACAAATATTTCACTTTTATAATAGCTCAAATATTTTTCATATTTTTTTTTTGTGTATTTTTGCTGTTCAAAATCGACATATTTTGTTGATTAAGTGCCGTTATTTGATGGCGGAAATAATTTGAACAGAATATGCGCTGTACTATAAATTATGGTTTTATTTTCTATTTGTGGAGGTGAAAACAAGTTTTTAATAATTACGGCTATGGCTACAAATTCCTATAAAAGATATTTGCTATTGCCGTTTTATTTTCAATTTAAAACAAAAGACGTGAATTTGTATACAACAACAACAATTTTATTACTACAACTGCAATTCTTGGTTTAATGGTTCCCAAATCGATAGCTTGTGTAAAATGTGTATATTATTAATTTAAACTCAAAAGTTTAACACAAATAACAAAGTCTTTTCAACCTCTTATTTCCGTCAGAGCGCTAAAAAATGGCATCATCAATAGATGCAGTTACGTGCCCTCAAAACTGACCCTGACCTTGGTTACGTATACGCAATCGGGCCATATAAACAGTGCTCAATGTGTCGCATATCATGTAACAAAATGATTATACCCTTAACGATAGTGGAGGTGGACGCAGTAACGGTTGTTTTTACAGCCACAAAGGTCAGATCGGATAATCAGATAATCAGATAATGCCACAAATGACTAATGAACAATCCACCATAAGTTGTAGTTGTCACACTAAACTACACAGTTTTATATGGTATACATATCGATGTTTCGACAATGTCAAAATCAACGGAAGTGATTAGCACTCACTTACACTCACTTACACTCACTTACACTCACTTACACTCACTTACACTCACTTACACTCACTTATTCACTTGTTTAGTCGGCTTACAAATGCTGTTGCTGGCGAAAATATTGCACAAGTTATAACACACTGAATTAACTGAACAGCAAATTCGATTTGTTTGCCTAAGCGATTAATTTTATATACGAATGTATTTATATATTTTGCATATGTATCAAATAATTGTTTATAATGATATTAGCGCTATGCGGAGGAACGTGGCTGAGCTGCGCCTCGAATTTTATTTATATTAAATTGAAATTGGAATTGAAATTGCTCTCAGGGGTCGCATTCTCTGCCCCTGATCACGCCGGTCCATACTCTCTGGCTGCGACTCGACTTGCGTCGAAATTGCGCTGCTCTGTAGATATAGCTGGAAGGGGATTTCGATTACAGAAAAATTGATCACAAAATTTTGGTCTATTTTTGTATAACAAACATAATATCGATATTCATCGATTGTTGTAGAGAACATCACAGTGAAATTTTGAGTAACCATGCAAATTAATACAGTATTCATTCTAAGTTATATTCTCTAAACAATAAATATTATATTCAATCAATAATCAATAATTGTTGAAAAAACTGCAATTAAATTTAAAGTTATCCTGGAAATTAATTCACTCTTTATTCTTTATTGACATATATTGTCTAAAGAATAAATATTATATTCAATCAATAATCATAAATTGTGGAAAACGCTGCAATGGAATTTTAAGTATTTCTGCAACATTTTTAAATATTTATTGACTTATATACTCTCCAAAAAATAAATATTAATAATTGCAGAACATTATTGCAATATTAATTATTTATTGACACATTTTATCCAATGTTATTTCTGACAAATATTTGACTTTACAGGGCATCTACTAGTCGTGTCTATTGCTCGTGCTGTTTTATTTATTTTTATTTGTATTTTGTCTTGGCGGTTGGGTGTTATTGTCAAGGCTGCGTGCTTTTTTTGTTTGTGTGTTAATTTCGAATATACGATAATTCTTTTGCGTGTCTGTTGTTTTGTTGTTGTTTTGGACTGACGCTTTTACCTTGAACTTCAACTGGAATAAACTTGGCGCTCAGCTTTCAATTCACAATTCCCCAAAAACAACTCAAATGCTGCTGCTACTCGCAGATACCCTGTAGACAAGTCAGAATATTTGTTTTGTTTGAGTCAGCACAATTAAATATATGTTAATCGAATGCAACTCGAACTAGTTATCATTAATATCAAGTATACGTAACAGCAATTTATTCTTTTAATCTACCCCAATGCGTGTTACTGGGTATTTTGAACATTTTCAAATAATAATACAAAATTAATATGATATAAATACAATATTCAATTCATGGTTACTCTGCACAACTCTGGCTCACATTACGTATACGCACATGCTGCTGTAAAAATATTTAATTTTATTGCATTTGTTTTGTTTTTTTTTTGCATTGGCTGGTTGTGATTTCTTTCATATATAATATTTTATTTTGTGACAGCAACATTTGCATTGTAAATTCGCCATGAAGTATCCGCTCTGTCTGCGCTGTCTGCATACCATTGTCGCTTTTTCCTTTATTTGGAGTGCTGCTAAACGGTGCTGAAAATTCACTATAAATAGCCTTCAAAGGCATTTAAATTTGTTTATAATATTTAAATAAAACAGAGCCTATCATTGTCGCTCTTTCCTTTTATTTAGACTTGTGGTAAACTTGAAAATCATTTGAATTCTGTATATTATTTAAATAAAAAAGAAACTACTGTAGTCACTATTTTATTTAGTTAATATTGTCGCTATTATCTTTTATCTAAAATTATGTGTGCTGAAAATTCACTATAAATAGCCTTCAAAAGTATTTAAGTTCTTTTTCAACATTTTAATAAAACATTCGTTCTTTCCTTTTATTTAGATAGTTTTGTTAAACTTCAAAATCATTTAAATTCTATTATTTTACTTACGTACAAAAAATGCTTCATTGCTGCTTTTTCTTTCATTTGAACTAATGTTAAACCATCTGAATTCTTTAATAATATTTCAATACTATTGACGCTATTTTCTTTCATTTGAAATTATGTTTAACAGTGCTGAAAATTCTCCGTAAATAGCCTTCAAACGCATTTTATTCTTTTTTAATATTTAAATGATGTTAAAGGTTCCATTGTTTGCTTTTCTTTTCATTTGAAGTGTTAAACCATTTTAATTCTTTAATAATATTTAAATAATATTGTTTGGAATTATGTTTAACTGTGCTGAAAATTCTCCGTAAATAGCCTTCAAACGCATTTAATTCATTTTAATATTTGAATAAAAAAGAACCTTTGCTGCTGTGATTAATACACATGTCTATGGTTTGTGCTATGCAAAGTGCGATTTATTCGCAAACCTGTTCCCCCAATTCCCAGTCCAGAAGAGAGAGATAGAAACACGCAGAGAAAGAGAGAGAGGGAGAGACCCAGTTAAAAGTGACAGTATGTTTTGTGTGTGGATTGGAACCGTCATCGGGCTTTCAAATGATTTCATTCTGTCGGTTTCGACTTGAACAAATGTCTCGAATATGCTCAGTTATAGGAAACGAATACAAACGAGAATATAATATATATATACATACATATATAAATGGACAGTCGGGCAGTAGATTTTATTTATTTTTTTATTATTACTTTTTTGATCGTACTGTCGCTTGACTAATAGTATATAAACAAGTCTGCTCCGTCTGCTGTCCAGTTACCAGTTGTTGTTGCTGGCCGCGCTTATTAGAAGTTAAGTAAATAAAAGTCAAGGCCAACTGGGGTGCAGATCGTGTTCTGATAGATTTATGTGCCTTTAAATGGGTCGCCATCGACGACGTCGCTGGTGTGAAAGTGGAAGCTGCCAATCCGTTGCCATTCTGCCGTTGTTACCTGTCCTTTACCTGTTCACTCGAAGTACACCTAATCTCGAAATCGATGTCTAATAGGGCTTAAAAGGCATTCGCATAGTTCCTAGTATATTCATCACCTTTGTTGTATCATATTTTTTACTCGAGCGTAGTTTGAATTCAGTTTAATAATCATATGGGTAAATTCATTATAAGCATTTTTCATTTCATTGTTGATATTCGCACGAATGGCAACAATTGTCAACACAATTCCATTCGCAGAAGAGCAGCATACGTAATGCATAATGAGAAAGTAAATAGGACGTCCACGACTTTGAGATACCCTATATTAAATGTTGAATATATAATTTAAATTATATAATTCATTCAACATCTAACTCATTTACTCCGCATCTCAAAGAGTGGTGACTTCAAACACTTACACACTTTTTATACCCGCTACCCATAGGGTAGAAGGGTATTATGACTTAGTGCAAACAGAAAATGTATGTAACAGGCAGAAGGAGGCATCTCCGACCACATAAACTATATATATTCTTGATCAGTGTCAACAGCCGAGACGATATAGCCATGTCCGTCTGTCCGTCTGTCCGTCTGTATGAACACCTAGATCTCAGAGACTATAAGAGCTAGAGCTACCAAATTTAGGGACAGTACTCCTATAGGTCCTACGCAGATCAAGTTTATTTCAAAAGTTGGATGCCACGCTCCTTTCCGCCCCCAAAAGTCTGTAAAAGCCGTAATAATAGACCTAGAGCATTGAATTTTGGTATGCATAATAATAATTATATTCTTAATGATTCCTGTGAATTTGGTTGAGATCGAATGAAAAACAAGGAAGTTATTAAAGAATCAATTTTATATGCAAAATTCACTTGCAGCTGCCCGCGCTTTGTTTGTTTAGTTGACAGTGTGACCATAACGGTGTTGTGGATTTTTACCCGCTATTTTCAAATATATACAAAAAAAAACAAGTTTCAGTATATTTGGTATATTTTTTGTTAATTTATCATTTAAGTTTTTTGTTTTCTCTCGAAATGGGTTGCGGGTATCATACGGTCGAGCACTCTCGACTGTAGCTTTCTTACTTGTTTCTACTGATGGATTGTACAAAAAACATATTAAAGACTAAAAATCCCTTACATCCGTCTTAAATGTAGGGCATATCTGCACATTTGAATGAATTACTGCCATCGATATGTCGAAGCCAATTAATTGTTTTAAAGTTTCGCATTTAATGCAATTGATACAAACTTAATTAGCACTCGACTTCATTAGCTTGATTAAAGAGTGTTAAAAGCGAGCGTGAGGAATGCGTGAACACTCACAATCACAATCTCAATTACATATTAAAACAATTGTAATTAATTCAACTTTTCGATTTGCAATCACTTTTCAGCTTATACAGCTGTCTAACAGTTAATATAATATAATAATTTGCGATTAACATATCTTTAACATTAACAGAGGAGATTAACAAAGGAAATTAACATAACATACGAATAACAGACGAGTTCCAAAACTACTTTTTCGAAATCTATTTTCTAAAATTTCCTTATTTAAAAATGATTATTCAATTAATCAAGGTTCATGTAAAGTATATATTTATAAAAATATAATCAATAGTTTTGCAGCCGAAGGAGGCATAATTTAAAAGAATTTCCATAACACTTGAAGCTATCTGAACACTTGTGTTGTGTACTAATTAACTTGCCGCAGAGTCATCGACATCGACTTGTAAATATTTATGTATATATCTGGCTCCCAGCATCCCAGGTGCAAGTTGGATGCCCTTGCCCTTGCTCGAGAGTGTTTCAAAATGATTAGGTAATCGGATTACTTAGTTATTAATACCTCTAATAAACAAAGGCGTAATTTGTATAGCGCACTTGCCTCGGACATTTGCCGAATAATAAAAATAAATTGATAATAGAACCGCCCTATAACTATACTATATGTCGTACTGCACATAGTGTGGATCGTGAATAACAGTTGAGTTACTTAGTAAGCAGGGAGGCCTTGGAGTTATGCAAACTAAATGCATAATACACCGACTCGTATAATACATTTAATTGAAAAGCGATTAAGTATTGTAAGCAGCAATATTTATACTTTATTAATTACTAATAACAAGCATGAAATATGCTTTCAACGCTGCAATTCCATGTGCTAAGTTAACAAAAGATTGTCGCACCCGAAGCACTTGCAATATTTCACTATAGACAGTTTTATTGATTTGTTTAGTTTTTGCTGGAGTGTTGTTTGTCTGTCCATTTGGATGTTAGTTTTTATACCTAATATTCGCTCATTCTGAAAGCTACGATTATCATTTTAAGCGCATATTGCAGTCTTTAGTTAGTATGAATTTTATAGTATATGTTTTATTTTATTATTATTGTGCATTAAATTCGATTACTATTTTGAAAGCTGTCATGAATAAATAACATGCAATAACTAATATTATATTTATGTTGTTTGCTTCTTGCAATAATTAATGTTATATTTATGGCTACTATTTATTTTATTAATATTTCCATTTATTTTTTAATTATTTTATTTAGTGTGCTTCAGTGCAATAATTATCATTTAATGTATATTCACTATTTATTTTATTGAAAATGTTTTAGTGCCATAATCAATATTACATTTATTATTTTTATATATTTTATTCGGTATGCTTCAGTTCAATAATTAATATTATATTTAAATTTACTACTTATTTTATTTGGATTGCTATGTATATTATTTAGTTTATTTATTAACCGTTTATTTCATATTCATATATTTTTTTATTATTTTACTTAGTCTGCTTCAGTGCAATAGTTAATATTTTATTTACATATATTTACTATTTATTATATAATTATATCTTATTCGCTTTGTCAGTAATTTAATTTCATTCTGGTAGGGTATTGGAATTGTCGTTGCGAGGATCGCTGTTCTCCAGTTACTTATTTACTTAGCCATTTAGCCTTAAAAACAGTTAGCTGAATGCTAAAAGCTGCTAGAATCTAGCGGTTAAACGAAACTCGTTTGGGGAAGGCAAGAAATTATATAATGTGCAATGTGCGAGTATAAAAATGCGAATTACAAGTGGGAGCGCAATACAAATCGCAACAACAGCAACAACAAAAGCAAAAGCAAAAACAAACGATAGAAGCAACAACAAAACGAAGCACAAGGTCATTTGACGTGTGACGCGGCAACGCGGCATTAGAAGCGGAAGAGAAATAGCAACAATAATAATACGAGTAATAATAAAAGCAAAAGGCGGCGACAACAACAACAACAACAACAAAACGAGGCAACAAATAAAATGTGACACACTGAAAAGCAACAAATGTTTTGCTGTCTATTTAGCTGTTGTCGCGAGAGCAAGAGCGAGCGTGAGTGTGAGTGCGAGCGTGAGTGCGAGTGGGAGAGGGAGAGCGAGCAAAGACAAGTGCAGGCGACGTAACGTAAAAATCAACACACTTCCTGCATTGCTGAGAGTGAGCGCACACACACACACATGCACACAGAAACACTCTCACACACTCATACAAGTACAAGTACGTATGTGGGCTGTGACAATTAGCGAAAATCGAATTTGATTACAGTTACATGATATGCAGTTCGATTGTGATGAACTCGAGTTCCACATAGCATCCACAACAGCATGCCGCTCTCCCGCTCGCCCACGTCTCTCTCTCTGCTGCTGTTGATAGCCGTTAGAGGAAGAGCGAGCGAGAGCAAGCTTCGAGTACGTTTTCAATTACCGAGGTTGAGTAACGGACCTCGCCTCTAGGCCACCCAAGCAATAATTACGTGGCGAGGTCTTTTGTAATCCCAGACGTTGCTTAATTTATTCTATATACAATTTTATACAGTTTTTTTTTTATTATATTGATTATCATTTGAATGAAGATAGTTATTACTGTGATAAGTTTGCACTTAAGTTTTATGGCCGCTTTATTTTGTATTCACTTGTGAAAGCATCGCGTCAAGGTCATTGCTGAGTCATTGGAGAAAAGTTTAAAATTTCTTCGGCCCTCCGATTGACTCATCGCGATATGTGTAGCTCACATTCTCTGATAGCCTCTAAAAAGTCACGCAGCTTTTCACACCCCACGATTCGCATACGAGAAGCGCCGCACAATAGACAAGGTCACGTGTGTAAGTGGAGCAATGGATTATATTCCAGAAGTGATTAATTCCCGGCATTATTAGATATGGCAAACAATATAGAACATGTTGAAGAGCACGCTTTCAATGCTAATAATTTGAAATACTTGTTGAAAACAATTCGATTTATTTACTATAAGATATCGGATATGGAATTGTTATGTGTAAAATTAAAGTTCAGTATGAAGAATTGTAGAGATTCTATATCTTTAATATTCCACGAAAATTTAATTTAAATGTGGAACCAGAAGATGAAACAGGCATATCTCATAGATATTTAAAGAAAAAGAATAACACGATAATAAACATGATAATAAATTTATGTTGAAGACAATTCGATTTAATATACCCTAAGCCTAAAGTGGACTTGTTGTGTAGGATAAGCATGAATTGTAGTAATTCCTATCTTCAATGTTTCATGAAGAGTTATTTATGTAAATGTGTAACCAGAAAAAAGCATTTGTCATTGATTTTTCGCAATACAAAAATATAGAATACGATGATGACCACGACTAAATATATTTCTTGAAAACAATTTGATTCGGTTACTTTATTTAGGATATTAAATCTAATTCTTATCTTCAATATTCTATAAAGATTTACTTAAATGTGGATTCTGCAAAAAAGACTTTTCTCATAAATATTGCAATTAAAATAGTACACTGTGAAGATCATAATGAACGACAATTCGATTCAATTGCCTTATTATAAAATTGATATAAAATCGATGTGTTGAATGTATTTACGAATTGAAAAGATTTTCAATCTTCGGGGTATCGAAGAAGATGAAGAGTTGAATATGTGCAATAAATTAGCATCTCTCATTGCGGTATAAGTGTAAAACTATTTAGCATTTAAATATATTCGCTTTATATAAGCGAAGTGACTGCACATTATGGCAAACCCTGTGGCTCATCGAATAACACATATAGGTCATGAACAGGAAACGTCTTAATTACATAGCGAATAAGTGGGGCTCGAAAGTCAAATTGCAGGCTAAAAACACAGCGCAGACAGTGAGACAATACAAACAAACAAATGTACAACTAAATGGATGTATGTATGTATAGATGTGTGTACGCGATGTATAAAACTTGAATCGAGTCAAATAATTAAAGCGGCCAGCAGAGCAGAACAAGCGAGAAAAAAGGGCGATTTTGATATGGAGTTGAGGCAAAGAAGCGAAGAAAAGAATTCAAAATCAAAGCGCACAAAATGGGCAGACAAAGGTCTGACGATCAAACATAAAACAAGCAAAAAACAAGGCTGAAGAGATGCCGAAGAATTAATACTCTAAGCAAGATGGTTCAATGAAGTAGGGAATCAAATTTGATGAAATATGGTTTACAACAGATATGATGAGATCTGAAGGTTTGCAGACAGCATGCAGCATGGAAATCTATATTAACTATATAGCGAATTCCTTTGTAAGAGTATTAAAAAGATAAAGAATGAAGCAGATTGTAGAGAAATCTGCGCAGACAACAACGACGACGACGATGACGGAGACAACGCCGACGATGAACTGCTGCTGCGAAGACCTTGAACTTTGGAAAAGCAGCAACAGCAGCAACTGAAGAAGCAGAAGCGAAGATAGCATGCATAAAATCATGGCGAAGAAGCGTTAAATCAAGCCAGACCCCAACGTTGGGTCTCATGAAACAGAATCTGAAGTTGTAGCGCCCAATCACAATGTAGGGCAGGCTGAAGAGCAGACGAGCGAAGTGCAGAATGTCTGCTTATTAGCTGGATCAGCAGCACAAAAGAACTGGTTGCAAACGGCGAGACAGAGAGAGAGAGAGACAGAGAGAGTGAGAGAAAGAGAGGGAGGCATGCTGCAGCAAGTTGTGGCAGCCAAGTGCCATTGACCCAGAAGCAAGAGTCGTTGGCTTTTTGTCTGCGGCTTCGCTGCGATCCTCAGCAGCAGACTGAAGAGAGTGAGCAGACAATAAAACAGCGCCAAGGCCTTGATATTGTCAACGACTAAAAATACAAATCAGCGAGGAGTCTAGTTCGCGTTGCAAGCAAGTTCTGCCATGAAATGAAGGCTATTTTTACCACGCAAACTATTTATATTTTCGTTTCGATTTTTTCGCGCCTAAAAACTATTTGCTTGAGCCTTGTGATCCTGTGTCTGGATAATCAATTAGGCTGACACACTAACCCATTCCCTGAGCTGCCGCTCACCCATTATTCATGAGCTGACATCGGTGAAATGTCAAGTGCCATGGCCCTGACCTGACCTCCATGCAACAGTCAACCTCCGGAGGTGGCAGGGGCAAGAAAATTGCATTGCCAGCCGCACACACAATTCACGTTCAATGTCAGGTTCATGCGCGTCAACTGCAAAAATGCAAATGCCTTCGAGGGGGATGCGGGGCATGCTAGTTTTATAGAATTTCCAATAGTTGCAAGACCATTAACATGCTTGGGCCAATGAATTTGCCAATGCGGCAAGTTCAAGGCTAAACAGTCTCACAAATTACCACACTTGTTGGCCAGCACAAAGTAAACTTGGCCGGAATATGCAGCGATAACTTGGCTCAACTCGAGGGAAATGGCAAAAGGGAAATCAGTAAGAAAAGCAAAGAGAGAAGTTGCCTGTAAATAGAGATGAGGTAAGCGGCTGTTGCGACTCGTTGGCAAAGGACCTGCAGCTTGGGCTGCTGCAATTGACAAGTTCTTGTTCAGGGCCAAGGATGCGGGTGCCGACAACAATAACAGCGACATTGCGAGAACTCAGCTCATGTTTGGCGCGTGCGAGCTTGTCACAAGGATTGTATAATCGAAAGGACGAGGACGAGGACGAGGACGAGGACAAGGACAAGGGCGTTGACAGGCTGAGGGCAGCCACACACACACACACACAGAGAGAGAGAGAGGCAGACAGTCGCCTATAATTGGCAATTTGCAGGCGTATGGGGCGTATGCGTTATATTTTTATGTAATATGTGTGTTAAGTATACGCCGTGTAATCGATTTCTTTTTGCGTTGTTCGCTTTACTAGTTTGCAGTTATTGTCGCCCAACTAACCTAATTTTAAGCAGCGCTTTTCACTTTCACTTCGGCTTTTAGTGTTGCCACCGAAAAGGCCCAAAAGGTCGCCCCCCTTCCGTCCGTCAGCGCTGAGTTTATTATGAAATTGTGTTTGCCATTTGGCGTATAATTATATTTGGTTGCCACTTGGCTCACTTCCGCGCATTAGGATACTTGGCACGCTGCCCACTGTGTTGCCAGCTGACGTAGCTGCAGCGTCCCTCCTGCCTCCCTCTCCCTCTCTGTGAATAACGGCCGTATTGACCTCACCCACATTACTTTTTACACAGTTTTTGTGCGGCGACATTGAAAATGTATTTTTATACGCCGAGCTGCGAAGCGATCGGAAATATATTGCTTGGCCACCAAAACCAAACGAAACGAAACGAAACGAAATGTTTTGAATGCTTCCGCATTAAGGCACAAATTAATAACAAATAGACAAACAGACCAAGTTTTTATTAATTTCTAAACGCATTAGTAGACGAATATTATTTGTATTTGTCGAGGGTTCGCTGTAAATTTGCCATTCCAAACTGTCGATTGTTGTCTTGTGTAAGCAGGCACTTTGCCACATGGAAATGCCACCTACATACGCTACGTATACGTAATGTGTGTCACTCAAACGACAAACAAACTCATGCATCACACGGTGGCAAGCGAGACAGAGGGAGAGAGGGACAGAGAGAGCGAGAGAGTGAGCGAAAAGTAAAATGAAAATAAATTGTGATGGTCAAGGTCGTTGGCGTGCGCTTCGCTTCGCTTTGCTTTGCGCAATAAAGCGTACTACACAATACACAATACACGAACAGGCAGCGACAAAATGTGCAAAATAGATAGATAAACACAAGACAAACAAGTGAAAAGTCGCCACTTTAAAAAACAGCACGACTACGAGATACTCTTTAATCCTGTTTAAATAAATAAGCAGAGAATTGCATTGGCATACATTAATTTGATTTATTTTTCTACTTATTTGTTTATTGACATATTTATATCTTTTTCTAGTTTTTACTAGTTAGTTTATTTATTATATTATTTATTGGTTTATTTAATTAAAAATATATATATATATATTTATGGATTTATTTACATATTTATTGATATATTTATTTACTTATCTATATTCATCATAGTGCTGCAAGCTAAATCGTATTAATTATAACACTTGTCACTAACAATTTTTATAAAGTACTTAAATATTTAATATATTCTATATTATTATATTTATATCAGTGTAATCGCTATGCATACATTTTTGATTTTTTTCATCTATTACTTTCGTATTATTACTTTTTGTAAATGGAAATTAAAAAATTCAAAATTTAAGCGCCACATTCCACGGCAGCTCGAATATTTTTATTCGCAAATTTTAATTGTGCAGTTTGCATTTAAAGCGAATAGTTTTAATTAATTAGCATGCACGTCAGGTGTTAACTTACTTGATATTTAACACCCCCATTTTTTATGTGATGACTACGCGCGTTTTCTAATTTTCCTATATATGAATATAGCTTCCGCGTTATCTTATTATTATTGTTATTATTTATTGATTCATTTTCTAGAACAACATATATTTATTATATTTAATATTACAATTTTCTAAGTGACACGTTCATCGAAGCATTTTGAAGACACCCAACTAGAGTATTTTTAAAATTGTATTATATTAAATAAATACAAGATGAAAGAAAACAAATGAGCTCTCACTCTTGAAATATGCAGTGTATGAAAGCAATTAAATTAGGTTTGCTTTAACCATTAGTTATATAAACTTTTTCCCCTCTCTCTGTCTCTCTGCTTAAAATAATGCTTGAAAAGGATGTTTATCTTTGAGATATTTGCACAGAGACAATCCAGATGCCCAGCGAATATATTGTGCAAATAATAATAATAATTGTAATAAAGTCAATTAAATGTGAGTAACGATTAGGAAAGGCGCTGTGGGAACTCTTGAGACAACCGAGTAATTAGTGCGAGAGCAAGTTTAATTTGTTGCAAGTTGAATGCAAAAATAATGCCGGTGTCCTTGCCACAGGACGCGGGTGCAGCGGCCCGAAGGTTACTTACGATCAAGGGCAGCTCAATGTCAGCAAATAGGCGACCGAGTGGGATCCTTGAAAACTGGCACTCGGGGGGCAGGCAGCCAGCATGGATGGGGGCTTGGAGCATAGCGTGCTTGCTGTTGACTGTCAAGGTCCCAGCGGCGCATGCAACGAAGCTTTTCAGCTTTGCACAGCTGTTCGCCTGTTCACTTTTTTGCTGCCTTTCGTTGCGGCAACTGTTGCGCCCCTCGGTTGCAGCAACAACTTGTGGCGCAACATGGCGACAGGTTGACTCAGAAAGCTCTACTTGCCACCCACTCACACACTGCCTTTCTCTTTCTCTTTCTCTACATACTAACACACATGCAACAGGATTTTCACTACCCAGCAGACAACTAGCCAAATAGTTAGCTGCAAAAATAGTTGTAGAAAAAAAAATATTGTAATCTGTCGATTGGAAATATTTTGATTGTTTTAACAAGTTTCATATTGGTCGACTCGTTTTAAATATTTGATGTGCATCTAAATGTTATAAAAGTTTAAATTACTGGAAATTCTTGATAGGTTCTAAAACTCAGAGACGTTGGAAACATTTTAAAAGTATCACAAACAGATATTAAGTTTTATTAACTGAATGGCGTAAAAGTCATAGTCGTTGGAAATATTGTAAACTACCAAGAAAACATATATCGTGTTTCGTTCTCTCTTTAGTGGTGGAAAAGTATCGCTATCGTATAGCGAACGCTTTCTTAGTTCGCTGGTTGGCTGCAATTGCAATGCAAGCAAAGCTTTCTGCCTGCTCTACAACTACAAATGCAGTCGAACTTTTGGTTTGAGCTTTTTCTAATAGTTTGGCATGCAACCCAAGAAAGTGCACTTCCGAAAGCTTTTGCAGTTCAGCTAAGCTTTGCTATGCGCTGCAGCTTTGTTCTAGCTAATTTCAAATGCAGTTTGCATTTTAAACAAAATACGTTATGAGCTTTTTTTGCCAACAAAAGGCTGAAAACTTTTAAGTAATTTGAATACCATTAAATTATTTGTATTTTATTTATTTGATATTTATCCTGAAGACATTAGTGCCTGTGGCTACAGAATTAAATTTGCAATTGCAAATCATAATAAATAAATTAAAAATATTTATTATTTGTACTGCAAAATAATTAATTTTTTTTGATTATCTATTTCTTCAAATGTGTCGTTGATAGTGTGAAAAACTTAAAGACTTGGTCTAATTATAAACAAGTTTTCCGTTCCGTCTTCAGTCGACTAGACCTTAACCTTGACCAAAATGTGCCCACAAAAAAAAAACACTCTAATTGCTTTTAGTATAGGAAAAACCAAGCCACACATTTTCTTATGCTTTTCTCCAAGTTTTCCTACGTCGTCTAACTGTCATTAAATGTTGACCGAAAAGACATAAAGTCTAAGCAGCTTAGACAAAGCTGAAATTAGATTGCCACAACGTGGGCGTGGCAGGGGCGGAGGTGGAGGCGGGGGTTGAATCATAATAGTACATTTAACTCTCACACACATTAACGCTTGGCCAAGACTTGTGTTCGCTCTCTTCTTCCGCTTTCGCCTTTCTCACCCACTCCCTGTACGACAAAGTGTCGAACGGTTATGCTCTAGTAAAATGTTCCATCATCATTTATGATTATTCTAGGGTATCCTGAGCGTCACGCAAAGTTCCAGTTGGTCTTCGGTTGTCGGATTTCTTCGTGTGGCGTGTGTCGGATTTCGCTCGTTGGCATTTTGTTATTGGCTTATATATTTTGATTGCCTGGCCTTGACTTTTAGTAACCTTTCGGTTCATTTTAGTGTTATTAATGAATGACGCTCGGAAATTCGCGGAATTCGCTCTTTCGCCTCTCTCTCTCTCTCTCTCTCTCAATGTTGCCCAAATTTCGGCAAGCCGAGAATAGCGAAAAAAAAGCTGTCATTTATTGTTGATGTTGTGTAATTGAATTTGTCAGTTCTATTGATAAGACGACTGACACTTTGTGTATTTTGCATAAAATGCCGATTGTATCCAGCACGTGGAAAATTCCCCAACCAAAGAGGAAGAAGCAAACACAATGTATCTTCCTCTCGCTCTAACGCATTGCCCCATCGAGCCAAAGAAAAAACTTTCTGCACGCAATTCTCGAATTCATGGTCAATGTGTCAAACCCCCCAGAAGCAACACACACACACACACACACACAGGCTTATATACGTATTTGTATGTATGTAAGAGAAACCCACCACTCCCCACCACTTCATGCTCAATACACGCACTGTTGTGCTAGGCCTAAATGAAATTCTCTTTCTCACTCTCACTCTCTCTCAGATGGATGGGTGGGCGGCCTGGGACTTTTTTTCTGAGCTAAAAATAAACGCAAACCGCTCTACTAACCCAAGCTCACAGCTTGTTTGTTGTTGCCCTGCTCTCGTTCGCTCTCCCACCAACACATTCTCTCTCTCCGCTCTATACATAAATATCTATCTTGCTCCCTCACACCTGGTGGCAAGTCGCAGTCGACCTCTGTCGCACATCGATTTGCTGCTAAGCATTTTGTTTGCACTTACTTTTTGTTGTTTTTTATTTTACGCAGTTTCTTGGCTATTAATTTTGATTTTGAACTTGGCGTAGCAAAGCAAATGCGAACAAATATTTCTAATCACTTTTGTTTGTACAGCAACAGCTTAGACTTAACATACTTTGCAAAGTAAATATAGTTAAGTAAATATATGGTGTCTATGCTAACTTAGCTTGGCTTAGGGCACATTAATTTAAGCAACTGCTTAGGCGTAACATACGCTGTAAAGTAAAATCTGTTATGTCTATGTTAACTTGGGCTTAGCTTACACCACATTATGTAAGCACATTAAGTGTATGTTAACTTAACAGCGGCTGACACACGTGTTTATTAAGCTCTTCGGCTTATTGGTATTTGCAATTCGTTTGTTTATGCCTGCGCTTATTGTGAATAATGCGTGTTAGCAAACAAAACACATACATACTCGTATGTATTGCCAACCAATTCGTAATAAATGAGTCGACCGCTTGGAATGTGCACAAAAACAAATACGCTTCCTTCAACGCTTTTCCGCATAATTTTTGTTGTGTGCCCCAAAAGCAGCCAACTGTCGCACAAGAAAGTACACGCGCAACAACAACAACAGTGATGAGAAAACTGCTGATTAAATATACACCTAATGCCACGGCAGTCTTATGTACAAAACTCGCAAACACACACACACACACACACACACACACACACAGGCTGGCAGGCATACTTATGTTATACATAACATACATACAACAGAGCCGAAAATGCGGCCCCGACACTTCACGAAATTAGCCGAAGCCGCATTCGGAGTCGGCGTCGGCGTCGCCTTCGTCGGCGTCAAATAAATAGGTGAACGACCGTCGATAATACGCGACCTTCAAAATAATCTGGGCCAAGTGGAATATCATCATCGTTTTCGCTGTTGCTGTTTCTCAGTATGTACAGCGTTTTTTTTCTTTTTCTTTCTCTTCTTTTTCACTTTTGTATGTGCTACTGCTCAGCCTATGAGGCGCTCTCACTCGCTCTCGCTCTCTATCTCGCTCTTTCTATCACACACATATAAACTCTCAGTCTGGGGTATTGGACCTGCCCTACCTAAGAGGAGGCGCGCCTAGGCTCCCGACTCGACTCTTTATGTGAGGCGAAACACTTTGTCGCGTAGTTGTCGAATATATTTTTGTGTATTTCTCGGTATAAGCTCATTATTAGATTTTTCTTTCTTGTATAGTATTTATGGTGAACAGCAAAGCTTTGCTATAAGCATATGCTTATAATGCAATATAAATAAAGTTCTTTCATACACGCATTTATGGTAATGCTTTCCTTAACTCCAGTCAAATGAGTGGGCTCCGTAATTAATTGATTATGATTTCATTTTCAACAAAGCAGCTTAATGAATTAATTTTGAAGAAAGTTAATAAAAATGATTAGCATTTATTATTGTACTTTGACATCGAAAATGTATCTAAAAAATATATATGTACATATATTAAAAATACATTATATATTGTAAGATGTGTCTCAAAAAGTAAACAAATTCATGAATAGAAATCCCTTGAAAGAAGTTTGAAATTCTTGAAATTGCGAAAAAAAATCTAAGCTCGAATCTTAATAATACAAAAATAACAGATTAGATAAATGTATAAATTATTTCAAGCTCCAAACGTTTTTCGATGGAATCAGTTTGATAGTGTATTTATTGAATCATTCTCAAGCTGAAGATGAATGTAACTGTTGTCGCGAGTTTAATTAAAAATTCACAATTTTCTTTTATGATCGCCCAATGCGGCGAACTGTTAATGGATGCTGCTCTTGTGCCATTTGCATAGTCGCAACCTCACATGCAGTTTATACGGTGCACAGTTTGCGTCCTTGCCCGATTTTCCGAGTTCAATAGACGCAGAAGGTTGCGTCGATGCTGCCACTGTTGCCTGGGGTGGTTTGGTTTTGTAAGCCTGCTACAATGAGCCGAGCAAAATGGCCAAGCAGCACTGAGATTGCATATCCAAATGAATAAAACTGTTTGAGCAAGAAGACTGTAACTTTTAAACAGCCTTGCTCTTTAAATAAGTTGTCGATTCTCCAAATTTCAGCTGCAAGCATGTCGGATTCGGGTCGAAGTTCGTCGGTTCTATATATAGTTGAATCTACACAGGCTTGGAGTCTGCGGCTAATGAAATTAAGAGTGCTTTGCATTAACATAAGTGCAACGCTTAATGAAGCGGCAACATAGACAAAACGACTGAACCCAACAGCAAAGTGAGCAACCCAATCAACCCACTACAACGAAACCTACATGCAGTCAATCGCTTCGGTTGGCAACCAATGGCCAGCTGAATGCAACGTGCTGCAAGCAGAGTAACAAACCCAGCGACTGTGCAACTGACCCTGAACTCGTGCAACGACACAGAAACTTGCCACAACAGCAGGGGCACTCTCGGCAATTTGTGTAAAATGCTCTGTTGTGCAGTTCACTTTGGCTTCGATGGCTGGGCAGAAGAGGGGAGCGGAGGGGAACAATAGAGGTTGGGCTGTATTTTGGCGAGTGGGCGGCACTTGGGTCTGGGTCTGTCTGTGTGGCAGGAATAAAAAGTTCAAATACGTTCGCTGACATTTTGCTCCGCTCCAGCTCTCAATGTCGCGTTACTAATCGCTGGCAGACTGAGCAGCTCACACACACACACTCGGATTACTTGGGCTCCTAAATGATATGACACAGATACAGATACAGCCAAAAAGATTGGCTTTTCTGTTGTTGTTGTTGTTGTTTTGCGCCTTCGTCACGTCCCTTTTGCTGCTACTTTGGCCAGAATTCGTGGTTCGTCTTGTGGCCTTGAATAATTCTTCTGTCATTGGCATTTTTGCAGTTCATTTAACTTTATCGCTTCGGTAGCATAATGTGGACCACTTCGATTAGTTGGAGGCAGACAATGTAAATGTGAGAAAAAAGCAAATGACAATTTTATTCATTCCATAAATCAAAGATACAAAAATCTATCATAAATTTCATGGAAATTCGATTTTTATAATATCTCTTATTTTGTTGAAGCATATTTGAATTTTCGCACCAAAGTGAAAAAAGCTTTTCACAAAGCGACAAACATTGCAGCCCTCCCCCAACTGTTGGCTTAACATTAACATTCAATGTTAACAACAGCGCTTTTCAAATGTTGACCGCAAATTTCCGTTACAAGCGCTGCTGCAATTTAAGAGAATGCAAATAAGATTCCCAAATTCATTTATTTCCAAATTAATTTTGTAATTAAAAAAGGTTCTACAAATCTAAATTTAATTTTTAAAATAAAACGCTATTCATTTGCTATTTATCTGACGGCAACTCAGTTTCTCAACCAGCGCTAGCAGTGCCAAGTGAGCAGCACAACAGGTCAACGCTTAACAGCATAATCGCAACAGTGCCATTTTGAGCATAACAGTGCGCAGCACAAAAGTTGCTCAGCCAGCTATTTGAATTGTAACAGAACCTTCTGAGCGTAACAGCGTAGAACAAGCGCGTGTACAATACGTTGGACAGCCCTGTGTGTGTAGTGTGTTTTGTGTTGTTGTTCCGGTGCTTGGCGCTCAAAAACTTTTCGGCATTTTTGGCGAAAAAACCCTGTGAAAGTGCAATTGAAATTACAAATCATAATTCCCCTCAAACCAGTGTGTCATAATTCAAAAGACTAGACTGAGAGAGAACAAAAGCATAGACTTAAGTGTATCCATTCTATCTGTCTGTCTATCGCACAGAAATTATAGTAGAAGCAGATGTATTGGGAGAGCGTGGAAAGAAAGTGAAAATAATAATAATAATAATGTGGAAATTAATTGTTGCATTTATTAGATGAAAATGCATAAAGACTTGTCCAAGAATAAAACCCGTAAAAAATTGTTGATGCCAATCAAAAGTGCTATTTTGTGATATACACATAATTACAAATCTAGAATACAAATAGATCTATTTTATCATTAGCCAATCGAAACGGGTATCTAGAGACTAAATAGTATATTGAAATTCAAATTTTTTTGATAGCATAAAGTGCCATAAGAAATTTGCTTAGTTGAGAAATCAAGTGATAATATTTATAACATAGTTGCAACAATCAAAACAATCAATCCAATCAAAAACTGTAGCTGCGAAATACTATATTCATATTTTGTCAAACGCACAAAACTCCCAACTGAAAATGACTGTGGGAAGTCGAGAGGATCTGTTCGCTCAGGCCAAGCATATCGATGATACGGAACGTTTAATCGGCCGAGTTTTAGCTGGTGAGTGAATCACCCCAAAACCATATCGTATACTATGTGGGAGTCTGAAATTACCGTCTAATTAATTTACTCGCTCAAGATGTAGAAAAACAGTTTCGCTTTCTATCGCACATGGCATTTTGTGCGCTTCCTCTGCGGTCATTGAACTCATTAACCCAAATTCGCAATTCTGTGTGCAAAAACAACCAGACAGCAACGCACAGCCACATACCCTACAGAGTGAGCACAACTAAAGGGTGTCTCTTATCTCTAATTAATGCCGAGTCCTTTGAACCCTTAAGGTCATGTGAGACGTGTGACCGGGTCGTATACTTAATATTGCATGACTGTCGTGTAACGCATACGCCGCATTGTCAAAGGGAAAATATTATTTTATTATAAATGTAGCAAGTAAATATCAATAAATATTATGCGTAGCAAAAAGTCAGAACGAACGACGAGCGACAAATCGGCAAAATCTAAATGCAGAGCCGAATGAAGTCATGAAACTAAACGCACGAAAGTAAAAGCAACAACTACACACACACACACACACACACACACACACACACACACAGACAGCGATGTCGACGACGATATGAACGTTTTTGTTGTAAAATCTAGGCCATGGACTTGTGCGGTCGTTGAACTTGGCAAACGCTATTGGCTGTTTATACTTAGATAGTGGGTGCTGCAGGGGCAGCTGAAGCGTGTGGCCGCAAAATTTCGCTTTCAATTGATAGCAGAGAGAGCGGGAGAGAGAGAGAGAGAGAGCGGGAGCGAGAGCGAGAGCGAGAGATGCGATAAAGTCGCCAAGTTGCACAGAAATATTACCCATACGCCACGAGGTGCAGCGTTGCAATTGTTCTATTCTATAAACTATAGAATTTATTTGCACGTGTAGTCAGAAATATTTAGGGCATCTGTTGACATTTCAAATACATATATTTGCGCCTTTTTTTGTGGGGTTAGATAATGGGACTGTCCATAGAAAAGTGATGCTGAGAAGGCGTATTGAATAAGCGCAACTTGGGCAAATATTTGGCAATTATATTTTTTTGGTTATTATCTAGCTGTTTTTAGTGCCGTTGTTCAACTTGCACTATCTTTTTTGCCTTAAACTTAGAATTACACGTCGGATGCGATAAGATAAGGTTAGTTCCACTTGAACGTCTATCAGCAAAAAAGGTTTCAACTATTGCGACTCATGCCATATTCATGCAAAAAAAAAACACACTCTCTTTTATGGCTTTCGCCTACTTCGAGGCGTTCTCTCCCACTATCTAAAGTCTGTTTGCTCTCTCTCTCTCTTGGTGTTTTTGGGGTTCTATGCGCCGTGGCTTTGGCCTTGGAATTGCTTTGAATAACTGCCTCGTTCATTGACCTGCGAATCGCGAATTGTGCTCATATCTGTGTGTCGATGTGTGTGCGTGGTTGTTTGTGTGTTTATTTCCATTATCACCATAGTCGATGTGCGCGGCGATATGAATCCCCATTCGCTAGTACGCCAGCTTTTTTTGCCAGCTCGCCAGTCTCATGACCCAATAAAATTTGCCTGCTGAGAGAGGGGAGTAAAGAGGGGACGCAGTGCGCTTTCAATTGAAGCAGCGGCAATAGATTTTCATATAGCGCACACTTGTGTATTTACCTACAGGGCGTATACACAATGCATATATTACGTATACGCAGCTTGGCAATCACACAATCAATTAACATGAATATGCCGCATAATTAATCCATTATTTGCCATATTAATTCAGATTTTTCTGCTTAACTTTTCATTGCAGGTAAGTTCTTGAGGACATTGCACAAAAGAAATCCCAATATCCCAATGCGTAAGTAGGAGAATTGATTGTGTTTGCGCACATTTGAATGTCATTAGAGGTTTTTCACCTGACGTGTGTTTGCCAGTTGCAACCTTGTTGCGTAGAGCAACGCAAAAACTGAGTCGAATAACTCATAAAAATAAACGTCTACTTATTAATGCACTCGAGTTGTGTTCTCTGTGATGTTTTCTGCTCCATGCTGCGGCCTACACAATTTGCATTTTGCAATTGAAATCAGAAACAGCCACAGAAAAATACCAAAGTGCCTCTCTTGGAGAGCAAGAGAGCCGAAGCATTCGTTTTATTCGTGCAATAAATAAATTCAACATAATTTTTCTTAATGTCATTTTTGCTTGTCGTCGTCGTCGTCGTCGTCTAAGCAAACGGCAGAAACTGAGTCGAGAGTTGAATGCACGGGCAGCATTGTAAAGCAATAACCTCGATCTAAATTTACACACAGATACGCAACGACACACACACACACACACACACACGCTCAGACTGTAGTTGCAGCAAAGTTTCATAGTTGTTGCTGTGTCTGTGTTGAACTTGCACTCAATTTGTGTGTGTGTGCAAAGCACAGTGCAAACCGGCTCGAGTGAACGAACAAAAGCTCGCGACACAGAGCTTTTTGCATCGCACGGAAATGCCAGACAAATATATATTTCTATTAAATTAATTGAAATGCTAAAATTAATATTATATATACCACTATTAATCAACAGAAATTAGGCATAAATCCCTAAGCTATTTTATGCACATTCTATGCTCTCTATTGCAATAGTTTTTTAGAGGTTGTTGCGAAGCGGGTCAATTCAGTTCATTCGCCTGCCGAGCGCCATATTGTAATCTGCACGTGACCTCGTTGCAGGCAGTCAGTCAGTCAGGCCTATTTGTTGCTGTTGCTGTCGCTGTTGCTATTGCTGTCGCTGTTTCTGTCGGCGCCGCAAATGCATTTGCTTTTGCCAGTTTGTTGATACTGCATGTGTGTGTGTGTGTGTTTGTGTGTTTTATGCACATTTTTCTAGTCGCAGAGCAAATTGAAGTCGACAAACGTTCATGAACTCAATTCGGTTTTTCCTTCAAACGTGCAATGTGTGCAATGACGTCAAAGAGCAACTGTAAATTTTATATGCCTCACAGAGCTTTTGCCCTATTGCCGATATGGTTAATTTACATGCCATATCTGTTCACTTTTTACAATATATAGCAATTAATTAAAATACATAATTGCAATTTATGCTAAATGATTCCATCAAAATGCAATTGCGAGGTTTTTTACATTGCATTTGGAAAACATTTAATTAACATTCGAATATTTGAAAATATTTCCATTCTGTTGCATACTTTTGGGCTTGCTCGAAAATATTTATAGATGGCGCCACACACGTACGCTGAGTTTATTGACTCTGTGGTGAACTGCGCATAATATATGCTCACCGACAAGATAGAAGGGCCATCTAGCGGCAGTCAGTGGTATCTGATGCGCCTGAGCAGAGTTGCGCTTTTTTGTCGCTAGAGGCGCTGCAGCTGTTTGCTTCAGCAATGTGAAGCTTTTCTGTATGAAACTTTAGTTGGGCGGGAAGATTTAAAACGTTTGTTAATTCAAAGTTTATATATAATTTTAAAAGTATACTTACTGCGATGTTAATGTGAGTTATTTGTGAGGAGATTATAAACTAAAGACAGCCCTTTGCTTTATTCATTTTAAATTTATTTGTTCTAGACTGAATTAAATTAGAACTTTGTTTTTATTTTCTATGCAAATTGTGTACTATTCATTATTTGCCGTTCTTCGCGTTGCGCATAAATAGATCAGATATATTTCGAGTGCGAGTGTGAGTGCGAGTGTTACGCATATTACGCATTCGCAGTTTGGTTAGCGTTTTTGGTACCTGCGCCCCCGCCCTCTGAGTCATCTACAATTTAGATTGCCCTTAGTTATCGATACAAAATAATTGAGGCAACAACAAGTTTATGCGCATTACAAATTTAGTTGGCCCTTCTCAATACGCTCGCCGTCTCTTGCACACATTCTCGCTCACTCTCTCACTCTCTCGCTCTCTCCCAGTCTTTCTCGTTCTGTCCTCCCTTATGTTCTGTCGCTCTGTTAGCTTTTCTCCTCTGACTGCTTTCAAGGTTGTTCGGACATTGACATTTTCATTACTTTTTGGGCAAAAACAGAACAAAAAAAAAAGCCAAACTTTTTTTGGGTTCTGTTTTTTTTTTTGCTCTTTTTTTGTGCGTATGTGTGCGTTTCTTCATCTTCACTCTTTGACTTTGTTTTGCTTATTTTTTGTTGTTTTTGTGTGATACTCTGTACCCATCAACAAGGGCGAAAAAGGGTATAATAAAGTAGGCGCAGAGGCCTTCGATGACCCTTTACCATGTCCAACTGTCTGTTTGATTGAAATGGATATCAAATGAAGAGTGATTTTTTATAGAATCGAGTTTAAAGTAGGTAAAATAATTTTAGTTATAATTTATATTTGAAGATCATTTAACATAACTCATCAATATTTTTAATTAAAATAGGGAATAGAATTGAATAATTGAACAGTAGTATAAAATACTTTATATTGATGTAATAATAATGAAAAAAGAATAGTTTCCAAAGTAGGTAAAATAAGTTCAATTATACATTAATTATGGTAGTTATTTTTTACATTAATACTTATAAATTTTAATGACTAAGCTATCGAAGAAGGTTGTATATTTTTTGGAATATTTAATTGCATTATAATCTCCTTGCAACTGAAGTTATAATAATGAAAATATAATAGTTTGCATATTAGGTACAACCATTTTAATTACACTTTATATATACTGATCATTCAGTATGAACCTGATCGCTTTTGAAGACTAGAATATAGAAATCTATAACCAAAAGTTTAGTTTCCATATTTCAATTAAATTCGTAAAATGTTCAAATGTTTTATTCATTTTCTCAAATGATTTTCACGAGACCGTAACTTTATGTGGCGTTACAGGGTTTCTTGCAGTCGAGTAGCCTCACTGAGCACTGTCTTACTGGTTTCCTTTATAATGCTGCCGCATAAAATTTGACTAAAAGTGGCTGGTGTTGAAAAGTTGTTTCATTGCCTTTCATTTCTCTTTCTTTTGCCTGTTGCCCGTGGCTCGATGGCACAATGATTGGCTCAGTGTGGCGTCCATTGGGTTTGTGGATCCCCAAAAATGGCGCAAAACGTGCCGCGTGCCACGTAACCGCCCACACCAAAAAAAAAAAAAAAACTAATGAAACTAAAATCTAGGCAATCAGGCAATCAAAAATGTCTAACACGTTCGGTCTATGAAGCCAAAGCCCTTGGCTTTGGAGCTGTTGAAGCTGTCGCGTTGTGTCGCTTCCTTGCCGAAGTTCAAGTTCATTTTACGCATTTTAAATGTCGACTCCGCTGTGCATATCATTTAAATAAAATACAATTTCGTGTGTGGTTGCTTCTCTTTTTGCACCGTCAGTCAGTTTGTAATTTGTAATTGACACTTGTGTATGCCCAGCATACCTCAAAAAAAAAAAAAAATGCCTAAAAAGCAACGAAAAGAAACAGAAAAAATGGGAGCTTGAGCCTAGGCCGAAGTTGGCTCTGCCGCCTGGCAACTGAGCCGTGACATGGCCAAAAGTTACTTGAACTCGTCATCTGAAAATGCCAGCTGAACAATTACTTTGTGACTGGCAAAAACGCTGGCCCAAACCAGACAGCCACGTTAGAAAATACTCTGTAGAAACTACTACAACTAGCAAAACTATTTAAATACATGCTGTTGACTAAATATATACCCTATAACTGGAGTCCACAGGGTAGCGAATACAAAGTTCTCAAAGGCACGTTTAATAGGCTTTGGCATTAGAACTTCAACTTCAGTTTCAGCTTCAGTTTCAGCTTCAACTAGTCAATGACATCAGCAACCTTGTCTGAGCCTACAACAATTTAATTGTTAATAACATTAATCATGAGCCTTTTGTAGCAAAGGCAACAACAATAAGGCCTAGCAACTGGCATCGTTATTAGCATAATCGCGACTCTTAAACATTGGCTATAATGGCAATTCCAACACGTGTAAGCGTACTTAACGAAACTTCATCACCTTTCCGAGTAGACTCGAGAAGTCGGAATTACTGGAAATAATTGCAGGTAAAGGGTGTTGGAAATACGCTCTTGAATACGGAAATAATAGCTCTGATTAATAACAATTTTTTACAAACTAATTTGGTAACAGGTGGAATTAAAGCTATTGTAAATTGCTGGGAAAATTATAATTTAAATTATATTATGTATACAATTAATATAATATAAGTATCTGAAATTTAATGCAAAATATTATTGAAATTATTATTTTATGTCTGATAATTTAAATATTCTTATTTTCTCATTTGTTCGATGAATGCTCGAAGCTAAATAGTTTATGTATCTTAAATTCATTACATTATTATTATTATCATTTTGTGTTAGATTTGTCTGATAATGCTAAAAGATGATGTGCTTTGAAGTTGTATGTGCTATATCAATAAATATTGTATATAAAATTGAAAAGACCATAAATCATTGATAATTATTTCCTAGAACTCTGAGAATGTAGTATTTTATATCTTAATCATTTCCTGAAGATCATGCGATGTACCAATGCTATAAATAGCAGACAAGATTTTAATAGATTATATTGTATTTTTATTCCAATATAATATTCAGAGATTCCGTGTTTTTTTTCCTCGCTGATGCTGAAGCGCATTTCAGTCCCAACTCAATGACCATTAACCCATTTCAATAGACCGAAAAGAGCATGGCCAAAAGCAGGCCACGGTCACAGCGTATGTGTTACATAAAAGTCGAGCAGACAGCCAGCCAGAAAGAGAGCGCGAGCGAGAGCGAGAGAGACTGAAAGAAAGCAGGCACAAAAGAAAGCACTGCACAAAAGAAAGTTGCCGAGAGGCAAACAGAAACAACAACAACAATAAGAACAGCTGCTGCCATGAGACGACTTTTGATTTCAGAATCAGTGAGAATTCAATTAAATAAGTATTTTTTTATGCCTTCTCGATGCCGCATAAATTGGGGATTTCGTTAATGAGTTTAGTTGCTATGAATTAATAAATTATTTGCAATTACTTTTGCTTTTTTGTTGGCAGCACTTTTGAAGTGTCTTATCGATAGATAAGCTGTTGGCACATTCTAATAAATGAATGTGCTGATGTACATATGTATGTTTGTACATCCAATAACATCGGTGACCTTCGCTGCGTGCTTTGACCCAGGGCATTTAGTTTTGGCCATTGTTTTGATTAAAAATTCGGCTGTTTGAACAAGTTATTCAACAGTTTCGCTTAGAATGGCCAACATTTTTGGTTTTGGTTGATTAATGAAAGTCGTAGCAGTTGAACCGGTTCCCCACTCAACATTCGTATAAGATCATCATTCCAAGTTATAAACAGACAAAATGCCTCGGCTTAGTGTCTATAAATGGTTCTAGCCATAGGAAAACCCCCATCACGCATTATAAATACATATCTTCATATTATGTTTATACATTTCACACCCGCAACTCTTCACAGAACGAAGAAACTATTTTGGTAAAGGTTTTCAATACCCTACAACACCCAAAATTAGTTGTTGTGTAAACATGTGCGCTGTAAATTGGTAAACAACAACAAACTATGCGCGGAATATTTAATTCAGCTGTAATCAGATTTTACGACGTTCATTTTTTTTACGAAACCTGTAAACGGTTATTAAACCCGGAAGCTGGTCGAGTGAAGTTCTAATATTTTCCACGGGCAACAAGTTTGCTTAGATAATCGCCGCAGATAAGCGTGCGTGTAAATATTAGTAGGGTATCTGGCAGTCAAACCAACACACTTCACACTACTACATATCTGCGTAGATAACTCAAAACAGGGCTCAGCTCATTTCGAATTCGTTCTAGTTTCATTAAAACGTAACAAAAGAGAGCGCACAGGGCGAAGCAAAGAGAGCAGCCAGAAAGAGAGCGACAGCGAGAGAGAGAGCGCAACTATCGTTTCTATTGCTGTGTGCGTGTGTGTGTGTGTGTGTGTGCGTGTTTATCTTCCATTTGTATCTCCATATGTAGCCGAATGAATGTTTACCCGGCTGCTTCGGTTCGCTGCGTGCGCCGCCGTCGACGTCGTCGTCGACGTCGCTTCCATTGTGCGTGTGCGTAGCAAGTTTACTGACCTTGAACTTCGAAATCATTTTTGTTGCTTTGTGCGCCGAAAATTCGACCAGCGACGACGACGAAATTTCAAATTGACTGGATGTATGTAAATATGTGTGTATGTGTGTGTGTGTGTGTGTGCCCAACCCCCTTCGACTGCCTTCAGCTTTTACTACTATATGTTTTGTTAGTGGAAATGATGTGATAAAAGTAATTTGCTGCCCGCTGCGCAATGTCTGGAGTTCAACGCAGTTCGATTTGGCCGCAACCTTCAGCAGTGCTCGCATAGATAAAGATATAGTCGCGTCTATTATATAGTAGTGTCATATTTGTCGAAACTTGTTGTTGACGTTCCGTTCACGTGTGTTTTAACGATAAGATAAGCGACCATTTGCCCATGCTCTGAACCCTGCAGCTGAACTCTGCCAAGGGCTTCCACAGCGAGGTAAAAGAAGTAATACAATAATACCTACAGCTGTCGTACATATGTATATAAATGTCCTCACTTGACACGCACACTTCTTTTCTGGGCCATGTTCTTGTCTAACTCGAAAGCAGGTACCGCAGCCCAAGGCTGTCAGACTGACAGTTCATTCATCAAGCGACCCTTTTTGGTTGCCCCCATAAAAGACATTAGGCAACCATAACCTAACACACACCAGACATTGTCCAATTGGACTCTCTACTCTACTAGCTCTATAATTTCGAAAACCCTATTTGAAGGGGGCGCTCAATTTTCACACAGGTTAAATAAAACGCAAATAGCCCGCAATTACCAAAGTTAATCATCGTTTTATTATGATCATCATTATCGTTGTGTATTATAATTATTCGACTACAGCGAGAATAAAAGATTTTTAAAAACATTTAATTATATAAGAATTGTAGTTTCAGTGGGAATAATATATGATGCAATTTTTGATCATATTTGAATTCTTTATTTTCAACGGAAATTTAATTGTCAAGAAATTTAAATTCTCAGAGAAATAATTAAACAAATCTGATACAATACTATATAGAAATAGGAATTATCTATTTGAGAATATTTCTTTAATGCAATATTCAATATTAATGAGCAATTATTTATTTGAGAATTTCCGGTTGGGTTTTCGTTGCTCAACATTGATTTTAAAACACTTCCAATCAAAGCGATATATGTTTTCATATCGATGTGGATCAGCTCTATTTTGGATTCTAAACTGTACCAAGTTGCCGATTGTCCAGATGGGCGGGCGAGTAAAGACAAACGGCAAAGTGTCATTCACACTGTGGCGAGAAAAACAACCGTACAAAAAAAAAAAAAAAACAAAAACAAAATGTCGGAAAGAAAATGGCGATCGCTGTCGAAGTCGAAAAGAAAAAGTCTTTGCCAAAAGGGAAACAACAAGCAGCAAAAAAACAAAAAAAAAAACAAAAACCAACGACAGCAGCAAATCAAATGGGGAAAGAGGTGGAAATGAGGAGAGACAGAATAGCAAAAACATAGCAAAGAATAAAGCATAAAATGGGTACTATTCGTACTGTCCTCTTCTTCTTCTGCTGCTGTTGTTGTTCTTGTTGTTGTTGTTGTTCCCCAAGTCGACGCCACGAATCTAGGTTATTACGCCGAAAATAATTAAAAATACAACGCTTTGCCCGCGGGCTCCATGTGCCAAACGCAAATCATGCAAATGCTTGCGATATACTCGCTGTCTGTATATATTTATATATACATTCATACTTCCCTCCCCGCCCCTTCGATTCCCCCAAATGAAGTGGTTAAGGAAGGGAAGAGAGAAAAGCTTGCATCATGAAATAATTGCGTTTCCTAGCGTGTCTCTTGGCCAGAATGGTCAACATGGCCAGAATGTGGCGCAAACTTATTCATATGCATGACGCGTGTTTCAAGTTCATTGCCAAATATACACTCACACACACATACATATGCCATATTATTTAGTCAACAACAGCACAAAAACGGGTAAGAGCACCGCAGCACCGATCGACCGTAGAGATACCCTAGATTTGGGCATGCTTTGTTGCTTGTTGCAGATACGATCGAAGCTACTTGAATAAGGAAATTGTGTAGAAGTCGCGGGATCTACAGACAACAGATTGTATGAACATTTTAAATAAATTCAAATGTGTTTGTGTATTTATTGTCTGAATAACAAGACAATAAATCTCAAATTCTTTGAAAATCGAATCAAAATTATTCAACAGAAATGCTTTAAATGGTTATTTGAAAAAACAAATATATTTTTAACCTGATGTTCTTAAAATTCTGAAGCAATATTTTTGATGCTTTAAATAAAGTTTTACATATTCAATTAATTATTTATATGAATGATACAAATTGCTTAATTGTATTGTAATCTGGTTTTATTAAAATCAAGATTATTGCAAATAATTATAATATATTGTTTATAAAAATAAATATATCTTCCCTTAAGTTCTTAAAACTCTTCAAAAAATTTGGTAATCATGTTGTATATATTTCATGAGTATCATCTCTACTCATTTTATTGGAAACTTAAAATCAAATTTACTGTCTTAACTTCAAGTGGACGAATAATTCCGAATCAATAATTGTTTTTTAATCCATAATCGATAATCGCAGTCGACAGATTATTTTGAATCATCAAAAAATAATAAGTACGAAATAAATTTCAAATTTACTGTCTAAATTTTACTTTGGAATTCATTTTAAATGTATAATCAATAATAGATGTTCACTGTTTAAATTTAAATCAGACATATAATTTTATAATAAATTATAGCCATAGCAAATATGAGTTTCACTGAATTTAGTGGCCCACTTACAAAATGAATTTCAAATTTACTGTCGAAACTTAAAGTGGACGAATAATAGATTTATAATCAATAATAGATATTCAGACTCTAAATTTGATTCGGACATATTAATTTAAATAGCAGATAAAAATGAAGTTTTATTCAATTTATTGCATTAATTACAAAATTAATTTCCCACATATAAATTCTTAATTACTGTATTACTTTACAAAGGGTATCTAAGCTTCGACTCCGTGTAGCTAAACTATTATTTCTTTTGAGTTTTGGCGATACTCAAAGTAAGTCACAGCCAAGCAGATTTGGAGAGCGTTCCTTTCACCCAATGCGAGCGTGCGAGCTTCACGCTAAAACCAACTACAATTTGCGATCTGGATTCGCACAAGGCGAATCGACAATGAATCCGCACAAGAAAGTCACATGCGGCACAGTTGCCGCCACAGTTCAGCTTGCAGCTTGCGTCGCAGTCGACGTCGCAGTCGCAGCCTCGTTGCGATCATTGCACTTTGCGTCGCAGTCTCAGTCTCAGTCTCGGTCTCGGTCTCGCGGCATGTTGCAAATTGTTTTCTTTATTTATTTTGTTTTTGCCTTGCAGTAAAACCTGTTTGGCATTCAAGTCCTAGTCGGTTGGCGCAGCGTGTACCGAGCAGAGTCAGAGTCGAAGTCGAAGTCGAAGTCGAAGTCGGAGACGATCGTGCGGCGTCTGTGTTGCAACTTGCATGGCCGCATCGATTCGGCTTCGTCGCTCTGGTCGGTCAATGGTTCTCTGGTTCATTGCCATCGCGCTGGAGGTAACTAACCCAGCAATGCGACACCACAACAACAACACACATTAAATCGGAGGCAATCGGAGGAAATGCCACAACACAATGTGTAGATACGACTCGGCACTCGGCACTCGGCACTCGGCACTCGACACTCGAAACTCGACTCGCGACCACTTTTGCAACGTCATTGTCGCATTTGTTGCTGCTTTTTTTTGCTGCCAAAACGCTGCTAACTGAAGCAAGGACGTCGTCGGCTCTATCGAAGCTCAAACTGTAGCTGAAGCTGAAGCTGAAGCTGTTGCCATTCACTCGAAAGTGCGCAGAAAAGCCGCCAATAGATAAAGATACTTTTGTATCTCGTCGACTTATAAGTGGTCGGTTCGCCCGCTTGGTTCGTTGACTTACAAATGGAGTGCCAACATGATCATGTGGGCTTATGACTTTGCCAATAAACACACACACACACACACACACGCACACGCACACACACACACAGACACGAGTACTCGTAGTTGTGCCGATCATGAAATACCCTCGCCAATTGCTGTTGCCATGGCAGACATACTGTGAGATACTTTTGGCGAGTGTGGCTCTAATTAAAATTGGTTTGCCTAGAAAATCACCCGAATGCTGACCGTGAATATGTCTAGTTTAGAGGAATGTCGTTAGAGTTCATTCAATTTATAACACAAGAGCACCTTTTACAGCTAATTTGAATTAGAAATTTGTATCGATGCGTATTAAATATTAAACAAAATAATACTTTTGATAGGTAAATAAAATGGCTTAATGCTGATGTCAGCTTAAATATCCGATAAATGGAATTCTATGCTGCAAGAAATAATAAATAAATAAATAACATATTTAAACATATGTTTTTTATAGTTTATAAATTATAAGTATTAAATGAATTATATATAAACAAAAGATTATATTTTAAAATAATTTATTTATTTATTATTTTGTATCAAGGAAGTAAAATTTATAGTAGAAAGTTTTACCCAAAGCAGATTAGTTGAAAATTCGACTTTCTTCATTAAATATCGATACTGCATTTACGAAATAAATTAATACTGCAATTTTAAAATAATCTATTCTTATTCAACGCCAATAATAAATACTTGAAAAATATTAAAGTTAAAAATTGTTAGCTGATGCAGACTTTAGACATTCTTGGGAAATACATAATAATAACAAATTTACATATCAAATAAAGATGGAATTTATTTAATATATTATATGAGTGTACTAAAAAGTTGTAATTATAATTGAGCTACAAATTGAAGTTCTTAAGATAATACTGTTGAACGAATTATCCACTTAAATAAGTAAATATTATTTATCTGGAAAAAAACCTTATCAAATTACATGCTCTTCAGCGTTTATTGCATGCCAGTGGTAAATAAATACGAAAATTTAATAAGATCACTTGGTCAGCAGCAGCAAAGAAGCACATCGATATTATAGTACTTATTGTGTACGAGCTCGCTGCAAAAATATCGTCACAAAAATACGTTTTCCCCCTGCAGGGGGTAAATTCCACAATCTATGTATAAATACGGGATGTTTCATGACGTTTCTCATACGTATTCCGTGTGCACTTGAGTTCCCTGATAAAGCCGTGACTCAAGCTGCATTTTTCGACGAATCCAACGAAATCAGGAAGCGGAGGCAGAGGCGAGAAGTATTCGGGAATCGGAGCAGAGAAGAGCAAAGCATTTTTGTGTTCTTTTTTGGAACTGCAATTGAGTCGAGGGCATTTCAATTCATTTCTCATATTCAGAAACGGTCAGCGGCTTCGCGTCACGATTGTATAATCGTGTCATTATACACACTGTGAGTACGAGTATTTTTCGGATGCATTCGTCAGCGTTTCACACACTCCAAAAACAAAAAGCATAAAAAAAGAAAACAGCAACAGCAACAACAATAACAATAACTAAAAACAAACAATCACGGACAAATTAAATTTCACGAGCAGCAAGCAAACAGACGCGAAAGGCAATTGACCGCTTAGCAAATACAAATCCTGATGACATTCACCCCGTTACGACCACCGAGTAAGCAAAACGTCAACAACAAACACAGCAACAACAACAACAGCAACAACAACAACAACAACAACAGCAACAGCAACAACAACGACAACGACAACAACAACATGAGCAACAACGTCAGCAACATGTGCAAAAATGCTTGAACGATTGCAATACAACAACTTTGCAATCGGTCAGACAGAGAAGTAGCTCCAAAGGGGATTGCAAATAAAAAATAAATAAATACATAGCATGACTTAAAAGTAAATAATTTTGATAAAAAAAAATTATTAATAGCCTATTAAATTCATAATAAATACTAAATAATAAATAACAAATTATTCAATAGCTTTAAATATCTCTGAAAAGTCTCGTATTTAGTCAGACTGAAATGAATTTTTAAAATGCATAAAAATTCGAAAAATTCTCCCAAATCTTGTAGATTTTATATATTAAACAATTTATATAATTTAATATATTTTCGAATATATTTATTTTAAAGTATAATTAGAATTATTCCAATAAAGATGCAGCGTTATCCCCTTTTGGGGGCCGCCTCATGCATCTTTGCTTTTTACGCTCTCTCTCTCTCTCTCTGTCAGTCTTTTTCATTTGCTCTTACTCTTTCATTAAACTGAATATATACGCTTGCAGAGCGTAAGTATTCCAATTTTGTCAAGCAATGTGTAATGCCTAAAAGAGGGCGTGTCTGGATCGCGAGAATATATTGATCAGTGTCGATCGACTCGATTTGGAGTCATGTGCGACCCGCAGTTCGAGTTGCGGCAATCATTGATGACAAAGTATCCAAAACATAAATTATTACTATTTTCTAAAATATTTTTCAATCAGTAAATCTATTTGATTAATTATGTTGTGATCAAAATTAATTATGTTCTCCAAAAAAAGAAGATATTTCGCATTAATTAAAATTCCGTCACTGAATAAATTAAAAATTAAAGGGTATTAAATATTCTTATACTCAAACATAATGCATTCGTATCTGTTCCTCATATTGAACAAAGTCTGTGTTCTTGTTTCTCTTTTAATAAACTTGAAAATTCGTTTAAATGCTTAACGTAATGTTTGAAGAAGAACAAAAGTAAAAAAGCGTCTTCGAACTGGTTGCAACGATAGATTGTTTTTGTTTTTTTGGGTTTGTTTTTTGTGGCAGCCAAAAGCAAGCAATTTTTTTGGTTTGGCAATTTACCAATCTGAAGTTGAATCTGGATGGACTTGACTTTCATTTAAGGTGCATCGATACCTGCCCTTATTTTTGCACTGCAGTTTCGATCTTGATGCTTTATTCTTCTGCTGATTTCTTGTTGGCAACACGCGCCATTAATTGGTCGTAACGCTAATGGCATCAAAATTATAACAAAAACTGTACAGCAGAATGTTTAACGTTTATTAGCTACTGATGAAATCGATCAAGTATAATGACTTTGAGCTCCAATTGGGCAATCTTCATAAAGTAGCATTAATTATTTATAAATTGAGAAGTTCAATAGATACTTCGAAAGGTTTTGCATAACAATTTTTGAAACACTTTCTTGAAATAACAATCAAATAAAATCTGGCGCTTCTTTAAAGATTAAGTAATGTTGCAATAGTAAATAGAAGAAATCGCAGCTACAATATAAATATTTAAGCAAATAAAGCTAAAATTAAAAGAGAATCGAATTTATTAAGTTTGTGATAAAACGAAAATAGAATAAAAACAATTTGTCTTGATATACTTAAGGATAAAGATTTTGCTGAATTATTAAGCGTTAAATGTATGATTCTGGCAAATTAATAATTATTTTTAAATGTTTAAAATGGTTATTTAATAGAAGTTGAATTTATTGTTAAGCGACTCAGTTCTACGGCAATTTAAATGCAGGGTATCTTTTTGCGAAGCTTAATTTTTTCGCGACTTTTCCGGTGAGTTGTCGACGACATCGACGACAGGTCTTTTGAGCTGCTTTAGCTAAATACCGTTAATTGAGTGTGGCTAAGATTTTTGCAGTGCGCTTCTGGCCAAACTTGTTTTGATTACCAAAGAACTAATCAAGCCGTGGCAACAGACAGCTGAAGACCACAACAACTCTTAACTAACCATAAGAAATATTTCATATGTGCCAAAAAAATAGAAAAAATAGAGAAATAAGAAAAATACAACGCATTAGCCCGAAGCCTGAGGTTAAGCCCCAACACGTTCTTCTGTTCTATTGTTGTTAGCTTTCTTTGGCTCGCTCTTCTCGCCATGTTGACGACTTCATGGAGGAACAAAAAGTAGAAAGTCATTAAGTAAGCAAACGTCGCAAAACGCAAAAAAAAAACGAAAAACAACCTAAAAACCGAAATAAAGACGAGGGAAAAAAACAAAAGTTGTAAACAAATATGAGCGTAAAGGAAAATGAAAATCAAGCCAACCGCTACAACTATTACAGCAGATAGATAGACTATCCGTCTGTCTGTCCGTCCGTCCGTCCGTCTGTCTGTCTCTGTCTGTCCGTCCGTCTGTCAGATCGTCGTCAGATCTTACCGTAGAATGTGTTTTTTTTTTTTAAGTTGGCTTTGCCAGTGAACTTGTCCCAAATAAACAAAATTCCACCGCTCAAAAGTCAGTTAGGTAATGTTGTTTTCTTTCTTTCCACTTCTCAGCACTTCTCTTCTCTCCTCTCTCTTCTCTCCTCTCTCACCTTCTTCTTTCACTGCCGACGCCATTTTCATCTGTTGTTATTGTTATCGTTAGCTGCTATTACGTTAGCTTCTATTCCTACATTCATTTTGTTTATATGCTTTCAAAGGTGTTGTTTTTTTTTTACTATTTTTTTTTTGGCTTTTTTATTTGCTATTTCGCAGAAATTAAAGTCAAAGCTGATCTAAGACCAGATTGACTCATTGTCTGGCACAATTCCGACAGTCCGTAAAACATATTCTATATAGAAAAGTGATTTTGGCAAACAAACAACAAAGCTTGACGTGGCTCAATTGTAAATGTTGTGAAATACAAATATCATTCTTAAATATATTGAAAATAACATTAATTTCATAAACTAGTTGTAATTTTACTACTTCTAAATTTGGTAAGAAGATTAACTTTTTCTTAATTAGTTCTTATTGAAAATTTTCTGTATATATTGAGAAACTGTTACTTTTAAAATTTTTGTTAATTAGTTCACATTTTAATACTGCTAAATTTTGTATATAAATTGAGAAGCTGTTACTTTTAAAATGTTCTTAAATAGTCAGACTTTTAAAATTTCAAAATTGAGCAAATACACAAATTCAAAAACTGTGGGTAATAATATCTATTGTTATTTTAATACATTAAATAGTGCCAGACTATTATCCAACTTTTTTCACAATTTTAAACTTATTTAAAAGGGCTTTGGCAACAATTTTTTTATTTGCCGATCAAAATCTATTTCAAAAGTATAAGTGGGAAACTTGTCCAAATATTTATGAATTTCGATCGATTTTTTTAAGGAATTTCTTTATTGTTCAAATACTATTTAGTTTTTTCAGGAATTTTATCAATGAACCTTTTTTTTGTTAATTCGTATCAATAATTATGAATTCATTTATAATTATTAAAATTAATAATTAGGTAATTAACCAATTTCCTTTGTGATAATTTCCTTCCATTTATAAATATAGGTCGAGTTCAATGTTAGTCTCTAAAAATCGAATTTATTTGCAATTTAAATGCCAATTGTTCGTTCGCCCATTAGCGAAGTGGCATTTTCTGCATTTCCACAAACACTTTCCTTGCAATTCATCTGAAATTAATGTTCTGCTCTTGCAACGTTGTTGCCGTTGCTGTTGTTGTTTGTACGACTTTCACTGCCACCCACGGCATTTGCATGACCTCCAAAAAAGAGCTAAAATAAAAAGCGGAAAATCAAAACAAAAAAAAGAAGAAGAGAGGCAAAGATCGTTTCGGCCAAGTGACTGAACAAGCGATCGGATGGCAATAGACTTGACTGCTTTCCAGTCGTTGCACTCGCTCTATAAAGTTAATAAACTATAAATTACACACACACACACACACACACACACACACACACACACAAAATGCCGAAAAAACTTTCACAGCCAAAGCAACGAAAATGATTGTGCGAATTGCCGATGTTGCCGTTGTTGTTGCGCCAATTTTCCCATTGGCTTTTGTGCAACACGTGGAAATTCCCCAATTCCCGAACCGAACCAAAGCGAAGCGAACCGAATGAAAATCGTCGACTTGAGAGGCAGCGTTGACTTTGACTCTCTCGAAGCGCCCAGCAATTTCACTTTGGCTTGGGTTAAAGTCCTGCCAACGCGAGTGTCAGTCAACTTTCAACAACAACTGTTGTTGTCGAGTTGTTGTTGTTGTTGCAGTTGAGTTGTTGTTGCTAGTATCACTAGCATAGTTGCCCAGCAAACTCACTCGAATGCTCCACTGAATGCAACTGCGACGCAAAAGTGCAGCGACCTGCGATCGGCAAACTGCAAAATGCCAATGTGCCCACTCTCCATCTCTCTCTCTCTTTCCCACTCTCTCTCTGTCTCTGTCTCTTTCTCTGCAGTTTGGGCCAAACTATTTGACGTGGCAGCGGCAGCGACATCAGCTGTTGCTGCAGTTGCACATACCAGTTTTTCTTTTATTTCTGCCACGCTATTTTGCATGCCACATGTGGTAGAAAGTGCCGATGGACCCGACTTTAGCAGCGACGTCGACTGCGACTGCGACGCCGACTGCAGCAGCGAGTGGACTGACAGGCTTGGGTTGAGGTAGTAATGACCTCTATGCACGGGGTGCTTGACTTATGCACCCGCTGGGCGCGATCCCAATCTCCAGACCCCGAAGTCCCTCCGATCGCCCGATGCCGATTGAAAGTGCATTGTAAATGTTATTCGGATATGCGGCGTTTGCATTTGCATTAAGCGTCAATGCCTTATGGCAACGCCATCAAAAGTTTGCATTATCTTTACATATCGCAATGAATCGCAAAGTAGTTGTGTTCAAAATATCACCAAAAAGTGAAAAAAAAAAATATATACTGCGACTTTTAAATTTAAATATATCTCATATATATTAAATTGTTTACTACAATATTTTGCATAAATAATTCTTTAACTTAAACCAGAAAAATCAGCTTAATTATGAGTTTTTTTGTTTCTAAAATATAACATAATTATAGCATAGTATAACACAATCATTCAGTAGAATGATTTAGCAGTTTTTAAGGAATGTTGTATTCATTAATTTAAATCACAATACATAAGATGATCATAAAAAATTATTTTCATCAAAAAATATAGTAATCATATTTTGATAGTTTGCCAAATCATAATTCGAATTAATAATTAATTGATCTGGTTTGGCCTGAAAAATCAGTTGCATATTCCAAAAAAACATTTTTATTATGAGCGTAAACTAATCTTAAATAGAAACGTATCAAATCTATTACGTTTTATATAAGTAAACAGAAATGAAATAGACATTGACAACGCTACAAAAATATTTTATAGGCCTAATCAGCGATAAGCTTAATCCATTAATAACGATTATTTCCTAAAAATCTGAAATGATTTTAAATATAGAAATAGTCGATCATGATCAGTTGATAACAGTTGTATATTTTAGTTTTCCTTATAACTATATATAAATTTAAACGATCGTTTACACGTTGAAATAATCATTTAAATAATTAAGTCGATCTTGATCACTTGATAAGATTTGTATATTAAAGTTTTAATAATAACTATATAATTATATATAAATTTTAAACGATCGTTTTTTGCATATGTTTAAGTTATTGAAATAACTATATTAAAATTCAATCGATCGTCTACTCGTTAAAGATAATTTAGTCGATCTCGATCACTTGATTATATTTGTATATTTTTATTTTAATAATAACTATGCATATATAAATTTAAGCGATCGTTACTCGTTAAGGAGATCATTTAAATAATGTAGTCGAAGTCGAACACTTTAATATATTTATATTTTAGTAAAAACTATAGATAAATTTAATCGATCGTTTATTGTGATTTACTGGTTGAAGACAACATTTAAATTGGCAGTTGGCGATAATATGTTTTTAATTTGAGACCAAACTTGAGCTGGGTGTATCTCACCTCTCTCTCGCACCCTCTCCCTCTCTCTTTCTATTGGTTTGCTGGCACAAGTCAGCGGAGTAAAACTCTTCCTGTTTGGCAATAATTCTGCCAGCTACTTGACGCTCATCACGTCATCGCTGGTCGTCTACCCGAGCAGTGCTAAACTAATCGACCTAGAGTCGATCAACGCGTTAGCCTCAAGACGGCTAAAGACCCCATCCACCTACCGTTTAAATAATGCCTGTTTTATTTTCGCTTTTGGCCCACACGTTCTGCCAAACGATGAGTTGTCGCCGACTGCGTACATTAAACCCAGCTCAACTTCCTAGTGAGGAGGGCACTGGCGCTACGTTTAGCTCGCATTCATAAATTATGGCACTGGCAAACAGCGAATAATCATAAAAAATACAACACAACTGAGAAACTAAAATTATGCTAGGCGCATACAAAATATATATATGTATGTATATAGTTTTTTTTTTTGCGCTTAACTCGCGTCGTGTTAGTTTTCAAACAGGTTTCAAATTCCTGGCCAGTTGGTCGCGACTTTTGCTCACCTGACGAGGGCCATAGAACAAAGCCAGCGAACCAATAAAACAGCAACAAGCGTTAAGACTGAACATTGGAGAGAGGAAAGAGGAAGACTGGGGGGAGGGGAAGACATTTCGGGTCCCGGTCGCCCGGATCGGGTCTGAGCCCAGTTTTTGGCTTACTAATTATTATGCTAAGCTTGATATGAACGCCGCTCGAAAGGGTTCAAGCGAATTCAAAGAGACGACGACGACGACGACGTCGACGACGCATGTTTCTACAGAAGAAACAGCAGCTCGGCCAGAAGAAGAAGAAGGCAGCTTGGAGCTTTGTTCTGGACTCTCGTCGCTTAATGGCGGTTAATGGAGGTCATTCACTTTCGCACGAATTGTAATTTTTGTGCTTTAAAGTCACAATTCCAATTCGAACGTTTTCGTCTTTTTTTCGGCCAGTCAGCGAAGAAGTTTCCAATTCCTTTCATTTCACATACATAATCTTATTATGCTGCCACAGTCGAGAAGAAGTCGTCGTTGTATTTGTGATTTAAATCTTCTGCGGTGGTGACAAGTTCTTCAATGAATCATCGCCTGTTTAAAGCACTTCCGCTTTGGCATCATAAATCATAGACAGGCTGCAATGAACTACCGTTGGGAATCTATCGATCAGTCTATAATTTGGCATCACACATCTGACAAGTGCAAACGTCGTAATCATAGAAAGCACGTGCGGCTATTTCCAATTTTCCCCATCCCAGCCACAAGTGCATTCAACTTGGCCTGGCCAACTGTGTCTGTGTGTGTGTGTGTGTGTGTGTGTGTGCACATGCGTGGCCGACCGACAAGCACAACTGACAAGTCAATAAACTCATTGCAACCCATGCGCTCCGTCTCGCTCGCACTCTCTCACGCCTATCTGGCAAACTAAGCACGATCAACGATCATTGGCACCAACTACCAACTACCAACTGGGCAACTGGGCAGAACGATGTGGCTGCAACTGCTGCGAATAACCCTCAATAACAGTTACAAAACGAACTGTATGCAGTCGTAAAGCAGAGAGACAAGATCAGAGGCATGGCAGTGCAATGCACGCAACTAGACCTAGGCAAACTCACACACACACGCAGACGCACGCTCTTTCGCTCTCTTCGTCTGCGCATGAAGAAGAATGTGCAAGAAATTGCACAAACAAACACACACACACGCACATGCACACACACACGCAGCAGTCGCACTCTTGGTGGGGTTGGAAGCGACGTGAAGTGAATTGGAATGAAGTTGTGTTGTTGTTGTTGTCTTCGTCATCGGGCTGCGGAGTGCATTGCACTGGGGAAAGGGTTAAAGACCCTCAGTGTGCGAAGAAATGTGAGTGGAAAAATCCAAAGCGCAGATGCAGATACTGAATACAACAACAACAACAACAACAACAACAATGAGCACAAAACCAAATCTGTGCAGCGGAAAAGCAAAAGTGCAGCAGCCCATTAGAAATGAAGACAGAGTCCGAACCTACATCAACAACAACAACAGCGCACACAGAGTGGAGAACGATGGCATAGCTCACTAGCAAGCGGGAGAGTTGTGCTGGTGGAGAGAGAGTGAAGCGAGACATGCTGTGCATCGTGTAGACTCCACACACACACACACACACACACAGTGCAATGGCTTTGAACTTCACACAGTTTGCAGCCAGTCTCCACGCTTGCTCTCTCGCTCTCGCGCTCGCACTGCTGTAGATAATTGTGATGAACGCTTTGCTTTTGTTGCTTTTCAATGTCGAGTTCACTTTTCAAGCGAGCTGCTGTATTGGAAAAGATCGTTAAGCGTTCAATGCGCCATAGTTGGAGTGTGTCTGTGTGTGTGTGCATGTGTGTGTGTGTGTTCAAGTGGCGACGTCTGCGCTGCACTTTTGATTAATTTTCACTGCACACACGCACTCTCTCTCCCTCTCTCCCTCTTTCTTTCTCTCGCTCTCGCTCTCGCTGCACTGATAAGCCTTCAGCTGCATTACAATAAAGTGTGTTGCGCTTCCTGCCCTTGCATGCTCACTGATAATAACAATAGAACCAAGCCACAAGACGAACCAGAAGCAAAAGAAGCGTTGGAAGAACGCCCCGCATCCATTTGATAAACGATGATCGCTTCAAATTCTAGGCGAAAGCAGAAATTTTTCATTTGAACAGCACAGAAACGAGTTCAAGTACATGCGAGAAGAGTTCTAGAAAGAAGGAGAGAGTCAGGAGAGAGTGAGCGAGCAGGAGAGAGACAGAGAGATGGAATGGAAAATTTGCTGGAGTTAAAAGATCGGCTTCCAGAAGATTCGTTCTAACAAACCAAAGAGACTTTAGAACATTGAGCAGACTTTCCGCCAATCCATTTACATTTCCATCCAACAACTAATTCATAAAATAAATGCTATTATATAGAGCTATTAAAATCTTTAATAATTTTAATATGAAAATGTTTAATACGAATGTGTTTGCTTTAAAAAAATCATCAAGAATTTTTATTAATTATTAATGCTGTCATTAAGACAATTTTTGGTATAGAATTTTTCAACATTTTCTGATCGTTCTAAAAAAGTTTCCTTAAATACTCATGGCTTTGAAACATATTTAGATAATTTACTTCAAATTTATTAGAAATGCCCGCAATATCTTTAATTTTTCCATATTTCAATTATTTATCTTAATTTCCAACAACTGATCTGAACAATAAGACTTTCTGAAATGACAATTTAATTTTTGTGTCATCATTTAGTTAGTTAAATAAGTGATGTTCCCATGATTATTTGGTAGAAAAATTATGACAGACTTGCCGAATTTGTGAATGTTGCCTTCAGCGTTTGATTGTGATATTTTAATGCTCACGACAAGATACTGTGAGAATGGCATAAATTAAGTTCTAACGACTGTTTGAACGCACCCGTGAAATTCGCTTGTGAATCAGCTTATTTCAGCGACCTTGGCTAATAAAGCTTTCCATGAAAATAATGACAATCTTCCGCACTTTCTCTCTCACTCTCGTCGCCTCTCTCTCTCTCTCTCTCTATCGCTCTCCCACAAAATATAGAGATATTGTGTAATAACTATGCCCAATCATTAATAGCACGCGCTTCTTATGAACTCGACGTGGGGACCTTGAAAACTCTTATCGAATTTTCACCTTTTGCGCGAAAACTACAAAAACTGTTCAGCCCTTGATAAGGCAACTAAACACGTTTATGCAACAATTGGCAATGCGAATTGTGAATGCCCTACACACTGTAATGTGAACTGATTTAAAATAATACTAAATTGTAGGAATTAATTTAATCTATAATTATTATTTTTTTAAAATAATGCATTTATGATGTTATATACGTAATATTTCTTCGAGGTAGCGCCCTCGAGTATTCGTTGTGGTCGAACCTCGCGGTTGGTCCACAGTTCCCGACTATTTTCCATCTATTTTTATCAAAGTGACGCGTTTTGTGTGTTGTTCTCTGAGTTGTTGTTGCTGTTTGCGTTTGCCAACGAAATAGATAAGCGCACATTAGGAATTTGTGCTGCTGACCTTCATTTTTCGCTGCTGTCCGCTGATAAGGTGCGATAACACCGATAACCGATAAGCCCGCCCGTGTCTCTGTGTGAAATGTTTATTATTATTATTTAAGTTCTGCCTCCTCCAGCGCCTCCTCCCCCATCACCACCCACAGACAAGTAGTAGTTACGTCTGTGAAGCGCATGTTCTATTCAATCGCCATTACGACATTATAAACAAACGATTACATCGTGCAATTCCCCATTTACGGGATGCGGGCGACATTGTTATGGGGACATAAACAAAAGGCCTATTAACACTCTATATCTAATGTAATTTTACATGCTAATAACTACACAAAAAAAAAAAAGGAACACTAGCGTTTCGCGTGTGGGTGATCAGCTTAAATCATTTAGATATTACGTATTCCCTGGCAATTGTTGGGCACTGCGACTTTATTCAATATCTCAACCTTGAACCTCCATTTGATTCTCCCAAAAGAATTATCTTTATCGCCGCGGCCCCTCGACGCTCTCTTCGCGCTGCGGCATGACATCATGAGATCTCTCTGGACAGCCCAAAAATTATGCGTAATCACCAACCCTGCAAAAAGCACACTTAACGTCAAAATCTGGCAACATAAAAAAGCCACGCAAAAAATTAAACTGCTCGAGTACACAAAAAAATAAAGAAGCCAACAAGAAATGAAAGTCGATTAATCGATGCTCTTTCCTTTGGGAATTAATGAGAAATTAAACTATGACTAGAGGGATAAGGGATATTTAATTTCAAAATATATTTTAAAAGAAACATTAGCGAAAGAATTAGAATTAATCAGCATATAAACATTATTGTATTGATACATTTTTTGGTATATTATATATCAATATCAATGATCTTCCAAGGCAAAAGCGATTAATTAATTTCAAAATATATTTTAATAGAAACATAGGAGATAGAATTATAATTTGTAAGCCTAGAAACATTTTCATTAATATATTTATTTCTTTGCACACATTATTTGATATATTATATATCAATATCACTGATAATTGATAAAAACATTTTGAATGAGTTCATTAATTTCTTAGTCACTTTCCCCTATGAGCTTGCATTTGTTCATTACAATTCAAGACTCCACTTTCTATCTTTTATCAATCGGTCTATCGGTCAGTAAGCACAAAGACTTTGAACACAACGAGCTGGGCACGATCGGTAACATTATCATGATACCTTGCTGTAAGTGTAGAACAACGAACTCGAAACCGACAAAAACACACACACACTTTTTTTTTATGCGTACGCCGCAAATTGTTGGCCTTCAAATTGACCGAGTTCATGAACACCACAAAACGAAGCATAGACAGACGGACGGACAGACGGACGGACGGAGCACGCACCTTCTCATTGTGCGTTAATGATATAGTGAGAGCGAGAGATATAAATACAGATACAGATACAGATACAGATACGAATTGAAACACAGACACATAGATTAAAACAAATAAGCCAGCATAGAGCAGATGGTTGCCACACAAATACTTCTTTATACAATATATTATACTATATGGAGTCACAATTTCGGGCAGCAAGCAACAAGTTCAAAAGTTGCGCAATCGTCGAAAACTGGTTTTCCAGTTCTAAACTTAATAAAACAAAATATACAATAAAGAACAGCACAAAAATTACTCGAGCCCAAATTGTTAACAAGTTATCAAGGAAGTTGATTTTGTCTGAGCGTCTCTCTCTCTCTCTCACTTTTGATGCGTCGCTTTCTGAATCGCACAATTTTTTTTTGCCAAGGAAAAAGTCATCAAGAGTCGTTCAACTTAGGCGCGGGAGAGCGAGAATCGAGAGTGTTAGACGCGAGAGAGAGAAAGAGGGAACTCTTTGTGGAAGGTCGATCTGATTATTGACTAGCGACATAACCGATTAACAAGTTCGCTCGCTTTAAACCGCGCTGGCGATGGTGATGATTGACTATCAATGCTGATATGCTTCGATGTGGGAGCTGGCGATATCCGAAGATGCCAATGACACTTGCCAGGGGTACATTCGCCTCGGTTCGACTCGGATGCGAACTCTGCGAATGCAGCATTGTCATGACGCAGCCAAAAAGCGTGAGCGTGACGTTGCGACTTTCATCATCATCATCATCATCATCGCGAACAGATTGAAACGAAAGCTCGCTCCTGAGAATGCACTGACTTTCGCCCTACCTAAATCCGCAGACTGCAGACTGAACTTGACCTCCACTTGAACCGCCCCATGGCCCCATAACCAGAGATACAGAAATATATATAGTTACCTATATGTATCTGTATCTTTAGCTGACGCTGGCACTTTCGTTTTGTCTGCTCATTTATTTTTAAACGAAGTTCGTTGTTGTTGTTATTGAAATTGCATTAATAAGGAAGTTAAAAGTTTATTTTTGTTTGGTCTGGCCGAAAAGCTTTCGCTGATCTGGTTTACAGACATTCTCAAATTACGCTCCACACAATCAGGCGATCATCGCATTTATCAATGATATCAAAATACTGCTCTAGATATGCTCCACAATAAATTTCTGCTGCAGTTCTCACGCCCACAATATTCGAAAATAGTCGCGTAAACAAGAAAATGCGATGAAAAGCCAAAAATATGCTGAGAAAAATAGAAAATCGATCGTTGCAGGGATATTTTCATTTTAAACGCCCACGTAAAACGCAGAGACTAGAACAATGGGAAGAGCGCGTGAGAGAGAGCGCATGAGTTTGTAGATTTCGGTGTGGAGAGAATGAATTGCTGCCTTAGCCTTGGAGAGGCAGTGTAGTGGGGGGGAATGGAATGGCAATGGAATACGGGAAGAGAAACGATCAATGGCCACACGTGGCATTTGTTGTTGTTGTTGTTCTCGGAGTTGTGGCTGCAACAGGAAACATTTTCAACATTGACCTAGGCGGGCTCAATGTATAATCATCGGCCATAATGTAAATATTTATGCACATTTTTTGCTGCGGCTGTCGAAATGTCAACGGCACAATGTCAATGACTGATGCAGTGTGGCCAATGCACCGCAAAGCCTCGACTGCAGGCATTGTTGTGATATAATTTTAATAATACACGCAACAAGTAGTAATTAAATAAATAACAACAACTGTCGCATTTCACTGGACGACGCTGACGGCGCTGAACTTCGCTGAAGTTTTATTGAACTTTTGAAAATGGCGCCATGAACTAGCATGATTATATGGCATACAGTATGTTGGCAATGGAATTCGCAATCGGAATTGGAATCGAAATCATTGCTAAAAGAGTACAATAACCGCAGACAGCGCTTACCTTGGAACGACGACGACGACGCGCCGCTTCGGCTATCGTTGACATGTGTTTCACTCGGCACAGAGAGAGAGAGAGAGCGAGAGCGCGCCTGTTGCCAGGGTGAACGAGGCTGACAAATCGAGGCTTTTTGGGGTGGATAATGGCCAGCCTAAAGAATCTAGCAGCAGCAACACCCTCAACTCTGCTCACAGCTGTAAGCTGCGGATCTCTCTCTCACTCTCACACACACACACACACACAGAGCAAACTATGTTACTCGAATGTTTGCTCACTCGCTCTTGTTGATGTTTTGATTTCATGCTCGCGCACACATGTTTAATTTATTTTCAAGAGCACGCGAGAGCGCAGCGTAGCACACAACGAAGAGCGAGAGAGCGTTCGCTTGCGCTCTCTCTTTTTGCGCTCTGCTCTCTGTCAGGGTCGTGGCTGCGGCCGGCCGAAAAACTGAACAAGATCCAAAGCGAATGTTGATTTTCCTTTCATTCAACGTTGAAACATCGCAACGAACAGATCGTCGTCGTTCCACATCCACAAAACCGTTCAAGCTTCGTCGTCGTCGTCGTTTTCGTTGTTTGTCGTCGTCGCCGTCATCGTCGTCGTCGTCGTTTCGTTTTTCGTTTTTCGTGCTGCGCGTTTTAATTTTTAAATACAAGTATTATTAAAACAAGTGCATCGATAGAGAAGGATATGCGCAGAGTGTGGTGAAAAAATACATATACAAAACAACAGCAACAATGCCTGTCTAAACAGGCCGCAACACCAACAACAACAACAAAAAGTATTAGTGAAAAAGTTCCCCCAAGTAAACGCAATCAAAATGCTAATGTCCGCGGACAGTTCCGATTGTCAGCCCAGCAGCAGCGCTGCCTCAGTGATCTGCCTGGGTGCCGCCGCCGTGCCACAGGTGGCGCCATCGAGCACCACCAGCAACGCACAACTGCTGGTCGCGGGTCGATCGCATCTCGAGAACGCTCTCAAGCTGCCGCCCAACACCAGCGTCTCCACCTACTACCAGCACAGCAAACTGATTGTCGGCCAGCCCAACAGTGGAGCAACCACAGCAGAGGCAGCAACAACAGCAACAACAGCAGCAACGGGAGCAACAATGGGAGCAACAGGAGCAACAACTGGTGGAGCTGGCAATGCTGCTTCGGCTGTCATCTTTCAGACGGAATACCATCAGCGCCAGGTCGCACCTGTCACAGAAATGGATACTGTGCCGCCCACAGGTGTGTCCATGGCCATGGCAGCCGCAGCCGCCGCCGCTGCCGCCGCCGCCGCCGCAGCTGGCAGCAAAATGCCGCACAGCAATGTCATCTATGTGAACAAGTCGAGCTCCAGTTTGGTGGTCAGCACCACGGAGCAATCGCCGCACTTTGAGCAACATGCGCATCACGCACACATGGCCGCCATGTATCAGCAACAGCAACACCAGCAACATCAGCAACATCAGCAACACCAGCAACATCATCATCAGCAACAGCAGCAACAGCAGCAACATCATCATCAGCAGCTGGTTCCAGTTCCTGTGGGCCAACACAATGGCGCCATTGTCGTTATGCCCGCCGATTCGCGTCCTCAGACACCGGAATACATCAAATCCTACCCAGTTATGGATACAACTGTCGCCAGTTCGGTCAAAGGCGAACCCGAGCTCAATATTGGTGAGTCGTCAGCAACAAAAACAATTCACACTCGAGTCGGAAATACAAATTGAAATTGGGGGCTAAGGCTAAGGCCTAATGGGTGTATTGACTTCTTGACGTCATGCTAATTAGCCAGCTTCAGCAACGCTTCCGAATTGCAGTCAGTAGTCGGCAATCGGTTCATTCACTCAGCTCAGTCAACTTATGGCCACAACAAGGTCGTTCCGCATACAATACAAATCAGCTGAAAAAATTCATTGCTGGATGATGGAGTTCAATTAACTCGTTTTATTTTTAACGACAACTTGCGAACAAATAACTGTACCAATGTCAGACGTTGCCTTTATTCGCTTGTTAACGCAAGGAAGTTAATGCACTTTATCAGACCGGTCGCCGCTGCTTGTAAATCAATTCAGTTCAAGCGGATGAGTCAAGGTAATGCCCCAATGACGCCTTCACTCGCAGTCGCAGGCGGGAAGTAAATACATTTATTAAATTCAATTAAAGTCGGAAAAGTCAATCTCATCTTTAATACCTTTGTAATATAAATGATACATTTTCTCGTATTCAGTTCCTTCAAAGCTAACCTTAGCAAATTGTCGCAACTGAAATCTCAAGAACAAGGAAATGCGTGTATTTCCCCATTTCGTTATATGGCTGGCATCCGAAGGTGATCTGGGTAAAAGTTTATTATTATTGAAAACGCTCGACAGCTCAGCGTGATAACCTGAAATGATAGACAATGAAACTGAAACTGGAAACGCAATGAAAGTGCCAAGCTCAGGGATAAATAAATAAATAAATCAAGCCATTCAATAAAAAACGATTGAAAATATTAAATTCTAATCAAAATATATTGCATATATTAGTGGTATGGAAAACATTTTTAAAAGATTTAATTCTAATAAAAATATATTGCATATTTGATGATAAAAATATTTAAGACAAAATTTATTGCATAAATTATTGTTATGATTTCGATAGACCCCTTTTAACTATAGTACAGCGTATTTAAATATTTAAATATGCAATTTATTAAGTATACGCCTGTATATCAATTTGAAAAGATATTCGCAAGAATTGGTCATTGCTACAATTAATGACCCACTGAATGGCTTTTGAGCGATCCGCTTAAATAATAAATGGGAGACAAAATCGCAACCCGCAATTGATTTACAATGCTGGTCACACGCATAGAAACAGCTGCATTCATTTCACGCCTTGTCAACGAAAGTGAAATTTGTGTGCGCGCCAAGTTGAAGCCAAGTTTGCACGTTGATTTAAGTGTTATGCGTCGCTTTTTTCCACTAGTTTTTTGTTTTTTTTGTTTTGTGTTGCTGTCGCATTATATTTGTATCTGTTGTATTTATTTATTTATGTTGCCGTCTGTTGGCGTTGCATTTCTCCAAACAGAAAACAAAAAAAAACTGGGCGACCGAATGCATTTGATACGCCAAAGACTCGCGCACTCTTTGCCCAAGTTCATTGCTACCCAAGCGATATATATATATCTATATAAATAAAAGATATGTGTGTTTGCCTGTTGGCATTTGTAAGTGCATCCGTTTGCCAAGTTTTTAATTTCAATTGTGAAAACGAAAGTGAAAAGCAAAAAAGCGACGAATGCATCTGCAACTGCAACTGCTGAAAAAAATGCACTTTTCGTTTTCACTGCGCATGCGCAGTCAATTTATGGCCAAAACGCAGTCAGCTTAACACAAGTCAAACACCTCAGAGAGCGAGACAGAGAGAGAGAGCGATAGAGAGAGAGAGAGGCAAGAGGAGTTTGCTGTTGTTGCACCTTCGGCTGCCGCGCTTAATTTAAATTTGCTGCCAAATTGTCTTTGACATTTTTACTTCGGCAGGCGACTCGTCCGTCCGGTTCAAGTCCCTGGAACGAGCCTCGTGCCCCCGCCACATGCCACATGCCACACGCCGTTGCATGCCCCCGCGCCTTGGCTTTTGCTGAATGTCGGTGAAAGTCATTGCAACGTCGCGTCGCGTCGCGTCGCCTCGCTACAATTGTGCAAAAGAAAAGTTATTTGCTTTTTGCACTTTTTCGTTTATTTAATTTGTTTTTTTTTACATTTCGTTTTGTTTTTTTGGTGTTTCATTTTCATTTTTTCGTAGGCGGCGTTTGAACTTTTGCTTGGAAAGTTTTTCTTCATCTTGTTTATTTTTATTGGCACAATTATTTTGTGCATTTTAGAAATTTATTAAGCGGTCAAAGACCCATTCTCTCTCTCTCTTTTGCTGTCTATATAGAGAGTGAAAACAGCGTCGAATTGAAAGTAAAACTCATCGCTGTTTAAAGTTAAATAGCTGTGTACTTGTATTTCACTTTGTCTGGCGCATCTTTTGAGCTGCGATTTGTTTATAGTTTGGCAGTTACTTTTACCTTTTAGGCGCACAATTAGAGACGCCGACACGTGTAACAGATAGCGATCATTTATTTGATATACGGCGATCCAATGACCTGCATTTTGATATATCAGCAGAGAGTTTAAGTAGTTAAGACAAGCATCTATTTATTTTTAGTACCAAAAGTTCTTATTGGTTTAATTATTCATGAATATATCAGCAGAAAGTTAAGAAAGTAAAAGAATCTGTATTAAATATGGCATATTCTACTATTAAAATTAAATAGTATATTACCAACAGGTCGTATGCTTCATGCAAGACTGCTTTAATGATCTAGTGACCTACTTTTCCTAAAGAAACGAACAGCACAGAAAATTAAATTTAATTTAATAAATTTAGGAAAACAAAGAAAAAAATAGAATGCTTTGAATATCCCTCTCAACAATTACTTATTGGCAACGAATATATTGTAATTAAAATATATGTGTACATATATAAAATAAATATAAAAAGTATGCCGATATATTCACATTTAGTGTAGGCATTTTATATGAGGCAAAATATATTAAATTATTTATGATTTTCTGTTGATCTACCAAACAGCTATTATATTATTCTTTATTTTTATACCGGATCAAAAAAAACTCTTTCGGCGTTATCGATCTAGATGTTTGCTGATCGACTAACCGCCATTATGCGCTGCACAAAGAGCCTCTCGAGATCGATCGATGATTCAGGCTGTGAACTCTGTGGCCCTTTTTTGTTGCCAATGCCCTGGGCTGTTCCCACGCCAACGCATCGCTCGCGATCGTTAACCCTTCCTGGGCAGAACAGATGCCGAAAGTGCAACAGAGAGAGAGAGAGAAAAAGGTGGCAAGTCAATGGACGTTGCGACATTTGTGGAGCGGTCGTTGGCCAGCTGATGAATTTGAATGAAACGAATGCAAGTGATTGCATAACGGTGGTCAACAGACTCTGTGTGTGAATAGGGGCGGCAAATCCACGCCCACATTTACAAGGTGCCGCATTCAAATTCGCATGACCTCAGCTGCGTTTTTTGAACTCAATCAAAAACTGAAAAAAAAAAAAATGAAATTATAATGAATTTTATTGCACGATACATTGAACTGCCTCGAAACCTGTACGAACACATTTCCGCATTGAGCGCCGTCGAGAAGTCTTCTCTCTCGCTCTCTCTCTCTCTGGCGCTGCACGCGCTAAACTTTTATTTATTGATTTAGATTGGTGCAAGCGGGAGCGCAACACACACGAGAGAGAGAGAGAGAGACACGAAAATTTCAATGTCAAATTTTAATTTAGTAGAGTTTTTGACTCAGAACATTAGCAATATGGCAGCTCTCAGCGTGCTTCCCCCTAATTCTCCACTCTCCACTCTCCAAGCAACGCAATCGTGCTCAGCGTATGCGTGCGTGTGTGTGTGTGCGTGCGTGTGTGTATCATATCAAGCGAGTCAACCAAAAAAAAATATTCGGCGAGCTGTCGGAATTAATTTGTTTGTATTGCGCGCATGTGTGTGTGTGTGTGTGTGTGTGTGTGTGAGTGTGTTTTTGGGGCTGCCATTTGTTTGTTTGTTGTTCTTTGGCGTATTTCTAGCTGATAGTGCCAACCTCCTCCCCCTGCTCTATCCTCTATCTCTCTGTGTGCCTGTGTGTGTGTGTGTGTGTTGGTGTGAAGTGAATGAAACATTCAAGGTCGCCTCGCCTCTGTCTGTGTGCGTGTGTGTGCGTATTAGATAATACTAATAGATTTCGACTATAGATTGTCTATTTGCTTGGCCAAAAAAAAAAACGACGTCCTTGGCTAGACTGTGATATTTGCGTAGGCTACACGGCGAAACACTTGCAGATTCATCATAGTTCCGCTTTGATGGCTATCGATAAATCGATAAACTGCAGATAAACATTTTTATCGTTTCACTAATTTTATTGCTTTCGTGATCACATTTTGGCCCCGTTAACGATCTGTTTACAATCAGGAAGCACTATTTGATCTTTTTACGATACGTATGTATTTTTTAACATTGTAATCAAGATCACAGCGTCACAAGGAGGCGGGGGAAATTACGTCACTAGCATTCGCATTCGCATTCGCATTCCCATTTGGTATAGACTATTTTTGGAAAACTTGCTTTGTAATAGATTAATAAGCGCTGGCTGCTATGTATATAAACAAAGCACCCGAAGCGACAAGGTCGATTGTCTTTCCCCCGCCTTCGAGCGGCGAAAATTAGTTCGCATTGCTAATCGGCGACACGTGGACTGATAAATGCCTTGTGTAGTAATGCCATAATGTTAATAATAACATGAGAAGCGACCAAATAACATTAGGAAGTAGACAAAGCGCCGTTGCAGCGAAGAGTCAAGTATTTAGTGGCAAAGTCTGCAAACAACAAAAATAAATGCGTATACTTATTGTACTTTAACAATGCTTCGGGTATGAGTTTCTCAGAAACTCTGTGACGCATTGCAAAAGTCGGTTACGATGCCATTAAAACGTATTTCATTCCGTTCTGAAATGTAGATTTAAGTAGTTTAAATTGGTTTTTTATTTTAGTAAGAGATTCGATGGGAAAATAAGTCATAAGGGCTTTCAAAATATCTTATTAATTTAATTGTTTAGATTTTCATTTTATTTTATTTACTAATATTTTTTTCATCTCTAATTTATTAATTGTCGGTCATTGTGTTAAACCATAAACCAATTAATGGATTTACTTGAATTATTTTTATTTATTTGTACATTTTTGGTATTTATTTATTTTATCTGTGTCCACTTTATTAATTTAGGTATTTATTTATTTTTTTGTTCTCATTTATTTATTTTTTGTGTCGAATTTATTATTTATTTTTTTATGTTTGGTTCCCAACATTTCATTCCAATTTAATTAGAATATCAGACAGCTGCCTTTGCAATTATTTGATATTTATTGTCCTTACTTTTTCTTGCCCAAAATTCCAATAAACAAAGGGACAGGCCAAAAGATACAGCTTCTAGAGGAACCCTCTTCATCTTGTTTTTGTTGCGATCGCTGAAGATTTCACACGCACACAGACCGCAAGAGAGAGGGAGAGAGAGCAAGAGAGAGAGAGAGAGAGAGAGAGAGAGAGAGAGAGAGAGGGAGAGGCAGCGATGTTGTTGGTATTTGCGTTGTTGCAGCAAAAGTGCAACGCTCTGCAGTGCGAAATGTCAGTGAACTTGTTGAGACAACGACAACAGCAACGACAACAGCAACGACAACGGCAACGACAACAAAAGCGGCAGCAACATGAACAACATGAGCAACAAGAGCAACAACTCGAGTTGCAGCGACGGACGCGAAGCGTGTCTGGCAACGAGACAAAATATATATGTACATATATGTGTGTACTTGCGATGGTTGCCATAATAATGCTAATGATAATGAGCATAATGATGATAATGCTGGCGATGCTCATAATGATGACCGTGACAGCGTGAAGATCACGAGCAGACCACAAAACCTTTTGGCAATGCGAAGACAATGGCAACAAGACTTCAGCGTCAGCGTTCTCACTGCCTCTCTCTGTCTCTTTCGCACTGTCTGCATCTCTTTCTCGCACTCTTTCCATTACATTATTTAATAGTAAATATTGAGCGAGTGAAAGGCTTTCACATAACCCGTTTGGCTGCCAAAGAAAGTCTTTCCTCACTCGCAAAGTTGTTTGACAACATCTCTCGATCGCCCCCTCTCTCTCTCGCTCTCTCTCTCTCTCTCTCTCTCTCTCACTTACTCGCTCTCTTTTGCGCTCGTGTTCTGGCGGTGAGAGATTCTTGTTCTGTTGTGTTTACTTTCTTCGTGTTTGCTCGCCTGCTTTCTTTTACACGTTGTGCGGTGAAAGTTATGTAACTACCTGCAATTGTTGCTGCCCGCTCTCTCTCTCTCTCTCTCTCCCGCTCTCTCTTTCTCTCTCGTTGCTGTCTGTGCTTGGCCAGAACGAGCTCAAGTTCAACAAGTTGCCCATTTCGCTTTGCTGCTTTCTTCGCATTTTTCGTTGTTAGCTTTGACATTGGCATTGGGCCCCAACATCATCACGATCGCGATCACACGATCATCTCGGCTCTCTGCGACTCTCGTGTCTGACGATCTGTAAAGAAAGTATTACGTCTCCGCTCATCGTTTACTTTCTTTGGCATTTGGCTTTCTTCTGCCCGTTGAGAGTAAAAGTTGTGGGTACTTTAAAATGTGCGCTGTTTGCCAAGAAATGTTCTCACCGAATGAAAGCGTATTATTTATGTCATTAATTATTTGTCGCATTAATTATGCAATTTTGTGCTGTTTTTGGATTTTCAATTAGAAGAGCTAAATAAATGAATGTCATTACTTGTCACATTAATTATTTTTGGTATTACAAGCCAATGAATTATTTTAATGTCATCAATAGTTATTTATCTCATTAATTATTTTTACATTACTGCAATAAATTTAAATTCATATGCAGCTTTAGAACAACAAATTTAATATTTGGCGCATTCATTATGAATAGCATTAATTGTATTTTGAATAAAAATATAATGTGGTAATTCATTAATGGCTTTAAGCATTAATTAGGTATAACATTAAATGTTATTTACATACATTAATTATTTGAATTAAAGCAGAAAGACTATTTTGTTGTATCTCCCTAATTTAGAAGTTTTTCACCGCATTCATTAATTACTCTATGCATTAATTACGCATTGCATTAATTGTTATCTACATGCATTAATTGTTGGTGTTGTTCTTTCTTGCAGAATTCGATGGCACAACTGTGCTCTGTCGCGTCTGCGGTGATAAGGCCTCCGGTTTCCACTATGGCGTGCATTCCTGCGAGGGCTGCAAGGTAAGTTGCACAAACCGCTTGTACCGCTTGGGAGGGCAGGGGGAGTAGCGGACTGCGTGCGCCTGCCACGTGTAGTCTGTCTGGCTTTGTGGCGTTGCAACCACCACCACCAGAAGCGCGCTGACATTGAACTCATTTGACCCCGTCGGGCAGGAGGGTTAACTCAGGACCACTTCACAGACCTTGTGTGCCACTCATTTGGTGGTTGGCTGCAGTTACAGCAGCAGCGGCAACAGGCAGACAGACGGACAGACAGACAGACGGACAGACAGACGGGCGGGCGGGCAGACGGAGGCGGGTGGTGGGTTTGTCGGCTGGACATTTCGTGCAAAAACCTGCGGCCCAGAGAGAGAGAGAGCCAAAGAACGCGTCCGCATTGTCCTTGCATAAATTGCGTCGCAATAAAATAAATCACAAGCGCAGGATGCTCAACCCACCACCAACGACAGCGACAGCGACGAGCGACGAGCGGCAACCACCAGCATCAAGAAGTAAAGCAGTAAGGCTTCTCGCTGCCCCTTACTCCGATTTGGCAGTGACATTGAAAATGCGGCAAGTTCATTCGCCTGCCGCGCTCTCAAGCCCGACTATCTCCACACACACAACACATACAAGTATAAAAGTCCACATTAAAGTCCAATGCCTGATCGTGTGCCCTGCAGCTACCTCGCCTGCTCTACTGGGCTCTCTTAATCAGTCTCAGTCTCAGTGGCAAGTCGCAACCTTGGCAAAGTAGTTTGCCCTATTCCCTTATATACAGCGGCAGCAGTCGGGAATAATGTCTCAATGACGTCCTTGAATTAGGTTAACAGCCAGTTTCTCTCTCTCTCTCTCTCTCTCTGTCTCTCTTGGTCGCTCCCTTTCTTCCACGATCCTTGGGCATTTATTTTTATTTGTATAGCATTGGTTTCGCCCCGACGACGACGACGACGACGACGACGTCTGCACGTCTGAAATTTCAAACTTTCGCGTCGCTTTTTTGCACATGCTTCTCCTTCTCCTTCTGCTTCTCGTACTCTGTTTTTTGCGAATATCTTTTTTGGCAAAGTTCATTGACTGCTTTGTGGTCATCGCGTCCACTCTTTGACTCTGCGCTTCTCGGCACAAATCTTGTCTCTCAGAGCTAACAAATGTATCTATAGCTGTAGCTTTAGCTGTATCTGTTGCTAATTTAAATACACACATATAGTATTATATCAATCGGTGTGTGTGTGTCTGACAGGTAGACCTATTAACAAGCTGCTTACGCGCTTTTTTGAAGTTCAAGGTTAGGCAAAGGCAGGCAGCAAAGCGACTCAAAAGGGTTTCCAAGTCGCTCAAAACCTGTCCTTCCTCGATTCCCTTTTGCCCCCCCTCTTCTTGCGTTGCGCACGCACTTTCGAGCACAGCGCGTGCGCAGCAACAACAACAACGACAACGACAACTAGCAGAATAGAGCAGCACAGCCATGTGTGCTGTCTGTGTTGTCGTCTCGCTCGCACTCGCTGCGCAACTCTCGCGTCTAGAAGTAGGAAGCGAGTTTCAGTTGATTTCAGTGTTGATTTTTTGCTTGCCATTTTTTTTTTTTGCGTTGATCATACGCCGCTTTGGCAGCGCTGTCGCTCGTTGTTGTTGTTGTTGTTGTTGTTGTTGTTGTTGTCATGTTGTTGATACTTCCGCCCAGTTTTGAGGCTTCGCACCTGGTCAGAACCTCAACCTCAACCTTCGGCTTGTCTATTGACCTCTTTTAAACAGATGATTTAAGCAAACTGTTTTGCTGTTGGCTTAATGAATTACTCAAAAAATTCGCATTAAATCATTTTTGTCAGTGTTTAAGGCATAAATAAAATGGCTGCGTCTGAAAATGGAAAACTAAAAATACTTGAAAAAAAAAAACATAGAATTAAATTATCCAGTAAATAAATTCCTTCAAAACTGAAACAAAAATAAATGTATAAGAATAATGTCTTAAAAGCATTTTAAAGTTTTCACACTGTTAGCCAAACTACTGCTGTTATTAATTAATTATAGCCTTGCTGTTGCCAAGGCGTCTTGGCCAAGTTGTTGCCTATGCCTAATGACCCAATTTGTAGCTGTGGCTCAACTTACTCGAGGCTCCTAAATAATTCCTACAAATTTCAGCATAACAAACAAAAAGTGACGAACAAGCAAAGTAGGAAAAATGAAAGAGGGGCATAAATACACATATACAGGTGTACACACACACACACACACACATGCACATGTTGACTTTAAGTATGTGTGTGTGTGTGTGGTTTCCTCTTTTTGGCCCATCATCATCAGCAGTTTGCTTTTGCGCCTCGCCTGTTATACAATATGTTTTGAATTCTTTCACATTATTTAGCATTTTTATTTATTTAATTTTTTCCTGATTTTTTGTTATTCTTTTTCTTTTTCACATGCACACAAGCGAGACAGCGCGATACGCGTTGTTACTGGTTTGCTGTCTCTTTCCATTTCGCTGCGTGGTCAGTTATTGTTTTTTATGCTTTGTGTAGTTTTTCGTGTGCAGTTGTTGTTGCTGCCGCCGCTGCCTGACTGACTGAGTAAGCGATTGTATGCCAGTGTGTGTGTGTGTGTGTGTGTGTAAATGTGAATGAACTCGTTCAATGTCAGCTCTGCGGCGAAGCAGTGTACGCAGCATGGGCCACAACAAGCAGCAGCAGAGAGAGAGCGCCATCGGTGTGCGCTGCTTGCTCTCTTGCACATACTACACTCTCACTCGCTCTCTTCGCTGCCTGCTGCCTGCACTGAACTAAATACATGCATACATATGTATGTTTATTTTTGTATGCTTGTAATTACAGCATGCTCTGCATGTAGTTTTTATTGTTGCCTGCGCGCTGTGAAGTTTTCGTTTTTCCTATTCCAAATTAAATATGGGGCGAGCAAGATAATTATTCGACACAAAGGCAGCTCAGCTATCTGCCTTGATTATCTATGCATCTTCCAGACTGTGTGTGTGTGTGTGTGTGTGTGTATAGAAAATTACGCTATGAAATGCTCTCACAGTCCTAACCTGCATCAATCTTAAGGCAAACACGATCATGACGTTGCCCATAAATACACTTGACTATCATTTCCAAGTACACGTTTGTATGCAGCAGGAAATGTATGTAAATAGAAAATGCGTAAGATAATTATAGAACAAAACTCACGCACACACAATTACTCAGCGACACACGCACATTGTGACTCCAAATATAAATAGGCACAGTTTAAGAGCAAACATATATTTCCAATCAATGCAAAGAGAGCGCAAAGTGTTGTCCAAAAAATATCTATGGAAGAGAACTACACAGATCGCATTGTCTGTTGTCACTGGTCAATATTAAATGTACTTCAAGTGATGTTCATTTATTTAATTTTCCATTAATTTGATTTCATTTCCCGCATTGCTGCTGTCAGATTTTTCTGCTCCCATGCACTTCGAATTGGAAATGTGACGACGAAAAGCAGGAAGAGAGCGAATGCAACGAACCAACTCAAATGAGAGTCGCACACACAAAAGAGAGCACAGCGCTCCATGCATGTATTTGTGTTGAGCTAGGACCCAAATTGAGTCACACACACACACGAACATGTTGTGTGTGTGTGCGTGCAGTGAAAGGTTAATGCTCTGAGATGCACTTGAACGACTGACTTCAACCGCTCAGTGTGTGGGAGTGGACAATAACCTCAGCTACGCTACGCTACGTGGATGTGTCTGTGTGTGTGTCTCCCTCTGGATTGTGTTCTGGAAAATGTTCTATGTAGCCAAGTGCATTTCGAATGTTCTGTTGCTGGAAAGGGGTAGAAGCAGATTACTTTTGTGTTACAGCAATGCAATTATATTAATAGATTTATATAAATATGGGCATGCAATAATGCGGTTTGGCTTATCGCTGACACACATACACACACACGCACATGCATTTGCAGTCACCCTTGCTTCCAGCGTGCTCCACACAGAAGCAAACAGCGAAAAAAAAACAGTTCATTGCACTTTGCAAATTGGGTCAACAACCTTAGCTCAGATTTTAAATTTTTCACATACAAAATTATTAGATTAATCAAATGGCAGCAAAATATTAATGTACATTTAAAAAGGTACAAATTGAGTGGTGCGTGGTGTGGAGCAGCGTAGAGCGCCATCTAGCGGCTTGTGCTGTTGTTTTAAATGTGCCCGCGCAAAAGTAGGCAACAAAAAATTTACACACACCACTCACTCATAGCGCTGAGCTTTTGCGCGTGAGCAGCAAGTGCGCGCGCGATTCAAAGCAACGAAATGATTTGCTGATTTATTTATACAAATATTAGCAAATTTTTTTGTTGTTTGCTCACAAATTGGCATTGACTAATTAAAGTTTTGAACAAATGTTAATTAATGGCGTTCGAACGCCCACGAGAATTGCGAGCGCGCTTATCTAACACAGCGTTTGGTGCTGCCAAAGAGAACGTGCAGCTGCAACGGCAACGGCAGCAAAACGACGACGACGACAGCAACATTCGAGTACTACGAGCTACGTAACTGGGGCGAGGGCATAGTGCAATGAACTGGCTAGTCAGCAGCAGCGGCAGTTGCAATTTGCTGCCTGCCACACACACTTGGAAAAAAACTACGAGTGATAGTAAAACGTGAATTGCTGCTGCTAGAGTGTGTGTGTGTGTGTGTTGCTGTGTGTGTGTGTGGCAGCCACCCCCGAGAGAGCGTGGGGTTGTTCAGGAAGGGGGAGGAAGGGTTGCTGGAGCGTCTGCCACTTTTGCTGACCCAGTTAAGTGTCATTCGCTGCTGCTGCTGGTTGAGGCCAAACGCATTTTGCCTTTGCTTTCATTCGAGGTTACTTACCCCTGTGCAAAGCCAGCGTGTTGTGTGTGTGTGTGTTGTGGGTGTGTGTGTATGTGTGTGCGAGAGAGAGAGAGAGAGAGAGATACTGTTGTGTGTATTTGGCTTGTTTGCCTTGTGGCTTAGCCTGCGCCTTTTACTTGTTTGTGTTGTTGGCCTTTTTGTTGCTGGCCATAAATTAAAGCATTTTTCGGGCTGCTGCTTTGTTGACTTTATAGCTAATTAAACTGCGAGCGTTTGTCTCGCTCAAGTGCCAGTTGCAATATAGTATAAATAGAATATGTAATAATCGAAGTAAAATATAAATATAAATAAGAATTGAAATAGAATAATCTATGCTGCAAATATAAATATCAATTGCAGCTATGTGGGAATGAGCAGTCAAAGTAGTGATAATAGCAATTTATGTACGTGAAGTAGCAACAATTGTAGCTGCAAAATGAGTAATAACAAAAAAAGTAGCAATAAAAATAGCCAAAATAGTTTAAATAGCAGTGGCAATATAAGAATATGAAGTAGAAAAAATAGCAATATTTGTAGCGATAGTAGTAAGAATTGTAGTAGCAATATAAACATAAAATGCAGTAGCAATAGAAATGTCAAAAGTAGCAGCAATAATAGTAAGAAAAGTATTAGCAATAGTATAAATAAATTTGATGACAATTGAAGTAAGCACAGTATGAACAATAGTAGTTAAAACTGTATACAACATGGAAGTTTTTACTTTTTTATTAGGTGCATTAAATAATACAAATATAGGCAGCTTAAATAAATGCTAATGCATAAGTATAAGCAATATTAGCAGCAATAATAAGCGTTAAACTGTGGTAAAAACAGTTTAAATTATTTGTATTAAATTTTACAAAAAGTATGTATATTAAATGTATTTTATTTTGAATAGTATTTTCAATTATTCAAACAAATAAGAGTAGCAAAAGAAAAAGCCAAGTGAAGGCAATATTATTGTAGCAGCAATCACAGTCAGAACATTAGCAGCAATCACAGCAAACAGCAGCAACAACAGCAGCAGCATCAGCAGCAGTTGCAGCTGCGAGTTTTGTGTTGCCAATGTTGCTGCGTTGCTTTCTCTTTCTCTGCGGCAACTTATTGCTGCTCATTTGGCGCGCAACATTCTAGCAGAAAAAGAAACAAGCACAGCAGCAACAGCAACAACTCACAGCAACAGCAACAACTCACAGCAGCAACAACAGCAACAGCAGTTGAGCAATGTCAACGAACTCGAGCTGCGTTTGCTGGCAAAATAGTTGCACGCTGTTGACGTCGCTGTTGAGCAATGAAAGTACCGCAACAAAACTGCACACACACACACACAACACACACACACACACACTGGAAGAGAGCGCGGCAGCAAAAGTGCATTGACTTTGCTTTGCTTTCTTTCGCTGTTGTTGCTGTTGCTGTTGCATGTTGCTGCTGTTGCTGTTGCTGCTGTTGAGTGGCGAGTTGAATGCACTTTGCAATGCAAATGCCGCCGAGCATTAACTAGTCGCAGTGGCAGCAACTGGTTGCAAGTTGCGATGTCATAAGTCAAAATTGCCGCCCACTTTTCGGTTGGTCGTTGCCACAATTGTTGACAGCCAAGAAACACACACATAACATAAAATACGGTAGAAGTACAATATACTATTATTATTATTTCATTGCACAATCGCCAATTATTGTTGCTGCAGCTAATTGATTTATGTGGCAGCTTGTGGCGCGATAGCCAACACGAAACACCGAAACACGCCCCGCAGCCGAATGGGCCAAGTTAACGCTGCCTGCCTAACGGTGAACAACACACACACACACACACACACATACGTGCAACTGCAACTGCAACACGAGTAGTCTTGAGGTTGCCCTCGCTGCAAAGTGCGTGAGTGCTGCACGATAATTATGCAAGCTTGCCACACTCGTCCATTTCCGTCACAAATTCTATGCGTATGCGTAATATTTGCAGCCTGACTTCTGACTCTTGGCATTCAGCATTCAGCTGAGCCCTTAATGTGGGGCATGCAGCAAATGTCAGCGCTGAGCGGCATGTAATTTATGTTGACTCTGAAAACGAACGAAAATCGAATGTAACTCAATTTGAAATAGATTTTTTTTTGTCAGCCAGCCTGCCTGCCTGCAACGTGTTGCAGCCAAACTCGTTCTGCAGCCTTCAGAAGCTGCACAATCACCACAAACCCGACTCAGATCTCAACTAGACCAAAAAACGTGACTCGAGTCGCGATGGAATTGCGAACGTAACAACACATCAAGAAAAAAGAACTTCAAAATCTCCTCGAAGATTGTTCGAGTTACAATTCAAATTCACAATTCGCAATTCGCAATTGATTCTCGTTGTCGTTTTTGTTATGTGGGCGCTTTTGTTGTTGTTACTGTTACGTTGATATTTGAATTTAGAGGCTGGCATCAATGCATAGATTGCTTTTGTTCCTGCCAATTCGCAATGCGTAGTTCTCAGAACGAGATCAACAATTTATCCATCGCCAAGTTATTCAACCTAGAAAACGCAGCGAGATTTCAACGAGATTTCAGCGAGATTTCAACGAGATTCAATCTCGACTGCAGTTTTCCTTGAGGTCTCGAAGTCATTTGTGGCGATCGAGCTGCGATTTCGATTAGCTTCGCATTTGCCTCGGATTAGTTTCTGGTTAGCAGGGCGCAATCTCAAGTGGAGCACTCGAAACCTGTTCGAATAACCTCAGACTAGAGTTCAGATTCGCCATTATTGCATTTCAATTGCAGCATTTCCACTATTTATCAATTTAATTCGTTTTAATAGAAAATATAATTTTGCAGCATTTTAAATATTTTAAATTACATAATAAAGTGTTTATTTTAATAATGAAATTACTATTTTACATTAACCTTTTTGATAACATGTAATAAATTCCTATGGAAATATTTAATTTTTATCAATTAAATTCGAATACAGAAATAGGTTTTTTTTGTTATATTCAAATACGATTGCAATTTTATATTAATTTCGTATAACAAGCTAAAGACTAAATTGTAAATTTACACAAAATTTATAATTCTCGAAAAATGTTTAAATTTAACGATCTCAGTGATTACAATTAACAAACATATGCAATTTAAATAATAATTATTATTTCAAATTAACATTAACGTTTGCTGACAATTTAATATGTATTGATTTGATTATAGAAATTTATATATTCTCAATTGCAATTTTACACTAAATTTTTAAAATCTTCATGTGTTGATTTAGTTATTTAATTTCTTGAAATTTAAAAGCATATTCAATTATTGAAAAATTAGATACTAAATTATATTTGAAAAATATATTATTGAAATTAATTACAAATTGAGAAAAAGGTATTTTTATCAATTAAAATTTTATATGTTCATATTTGCTTTAGGGTTTAAATACGAAATTGTGAATTTTAACAACTTTTTTATATTGATTGTAAATGATAAAAATGTGTATTCATTTTAAATGTATTTTGTCTGGCAATTTGAATATAAAATTGTGAATATAAACCACATTTTTATAATGTTCATATTTAATTGAACTTTAGTGCAATATAAGTGCAACAAAATGTGGCAGCTACAATTGCTAATCCGATTCATAAAAAAGCGAAAACTCAGCGAGCTAGTTCCATTTATTTTTTATAGCCGCCGCTCGGGCAATCCCAAATATGCTTAACCCATTTCTCAGACCAAAAATAAGCGTCGCGATTTGTCGCCTTGCCGAAAACGCAAAACGAGACAAAAAAAAAAAAAGGAAAATCTGAGACGCGCTGCATTGAAGACAATTTTCTTATATTTTTGTGTGTTACTTTTTGTCCAACATAAATTGTGTCTAATAATATGAGGCGACGCTTTTCAAATGCCTTAAATTTTGTGTTTCCGTCAGAGCTGTCAAGACGAAGGAGGAGGGGGAGGAGGAGGCAGAGAACTGACGACGGCGACTGTCGGGAATTCACTTGTGAGGCGAAGCTATTTTTAATTGCTTTTAATTAACAGAACCTACAAAATTTTGCGTGACAAGTATCATTTTTTTGGCTGCCAGTTTGCAATAGTTTTTTGCACAAGTCGCTTGTAAATGATTTTTTTTTTTGTGCTCTTTGCGCACTTAATGTTTTGTCATTAATGCAATTATTTCGACATGGCGCGCAAACTGTGCCAAAAAAAAAAAAAAAAAGCTGAACGCAAGGATTTTGTGGATGGAACGAAGGGAGAAAATAAAATTGAGCAGCCCAAAGTAAAAGGCAGCCGCAAAAACGTGCCAAAAGCACAGCGAGACAGAGCGAGAGGGAAACAGCGAACGAACGAAAGAGGTAGATTAATGCAAAATATGCCGCTACGCCAAGTGCAATGAACTCGACAGCGACGGCGACGACGACGGCGACGGCGACCAAGTCAAGCAAGTTCTAGTTGAGGCAGTCGCGCAGTCCAAAAGAAACTCCGAGAATCGCAAAGAGAGCGAGCGAAGAGAGAGAGACACGAACACTTCTTCTGCATGCATGTCATTATGGCAGCTAAAAGTAACGTTGTTGTTGTTGCTGTTTGATTAGGTCTGCGATTTACAGCTAATCTATATATTTGTTGCGAACGTTTGCAGAGTGCGCGTCGTATACGCATACAATTAAAACGCACTGTAGGTAGACTGCACTGAGCTGCGCTCTGCTCGGCACGAACTTAGCTTTCGTCGCCCTCTCCTCCTCCCCCCCCCTTGCTTCGTCGGCCATCAAATGACGATTGGCCGACGCGACGTCCCTCGTTAAACTTCGTCGTCGGTCGACGTCGCTTCGTCGTTGCTTTGGGTTATTGAACTCGACGCGTTTGGCGCTGAATTGGGTTAGCGTAGGTTAGCTTGGGTTAGGTTAGTTACTTGACTAGGCCCCACTTCTTCTTCTTCTTCATCTCTCTCTCTCTCTCTCTCTCTCTCTGTGCAACTCGCAACTGCAACTTGCGGCAGAGCTGTGCTTTGATTCAGTTTAATTGCCAGGCCTGGCCCCAAAATGAAAACGGTCGGGAATGCTGCGCAGGAGGCGTCAACGCTGTCTTGTTAGCCTGGCTTTGGCTTTTGTGCCTCATGTGGCACGAGGATCTGCGCTGAAGTATTCTAATGCTTCGTTATGCACTTAAGTGCTTCACTCTGTGTTTCGCCTGCTTAAGCCTTTGATTGGCTTTTGTCTGCGGATGCAGAGTTGCCTGGGCTAACATAAGATTCTAAAATGTCGCTTTAGAAAAGCAATGTGCGGGAAAATAACAAGAAGCGTATAAAACCTGAATTAATAAAAAGATTCCAAGTCTCTTTTAACTTTTAGAGTATACAATTTGATGACAATTTCAATCAATCATTAATAATAAAAATTAATGAATTGCAAACATTTTAATATTTCAAAATACTGATAATCAATCTTAAAGTTTGATTTATCAGATATTAATTAACGAAAATAAATGAATTAAAATAAAATATTTATTAAAATAAAATATTTATTTATATTAAAATAAAATAAAATATTAAATTTTAATCAAATAAAAAAAAAAAAAAAATTATATTAAAGTAAGATATTCATAAAATATTTTAGAATTCAAGTATTAGTTTTGATCATTATTAATAACCCGTTGCAAATATTTATTTAGATTTTTCATATTTCAAAATCGTAACTAGCAATTATAATATTGCACTTAAGTAACATTTTCGATATTCAAAATATTTGTTTGCCATTAAATATGAATAAAATTCAATAAAATGTATACAATAAAGGTGTATGGAAATTCAAAGTACACTCATAAATTAAACAATTATTTGTGTTACTTTTATGTTTGCCATTAAATATGAAAAATCATTTTTACAGAGCTTTACAAATATTTTCTATTTCAAATTATTTATATATTCAATGCATACAGCGTATTTGGCAGTCGAGCAGACGCATTCTGCTCCGCCTAATTGCAATCAATAATTTAAGATGTCTGCATTTGCGTTGACTTCAACTAATTAATTTCTCTCTTCATTTGGTTCCATTGCAGGTATGTCTCCGTCAATTAATTGCTCTAAGCCATTTACAATGTGTTTTCCCTGCCCACTTCGCAAACACACTTCAACACGCTGAGTAAGTCATTGCAATAGAATGCGTTTGGGCCCAGAACCGGGACAGGCCCATTTCCAATCCCAATCCTCATTCCCATTCCCCTGCTCTCTGCTGAAAGCAGTGCTGCCCAATTATCAGCAGAGGGGGGGAAGGGGAGACGATTAGTGCGAGAGGCGGCGGCGGCGGCGTTGCCAAGTGCTGCACTCACGAAAATCACACATACGCACCGTATGACATGCCACATGAGTGCGCATAGTTTTGTTGTTGCCATGCGCGCCAACGTCGCTCGTTTTTCTTTCTGCCGTCGCCGTTGCTGTTGCTGTTGCTGCAATTGCGTAGCTCAACTCAATGCTCGAGGTTATTGAACGGCAGCGACCTCACTTTGCATGCCACAACAACAACAACAACAGCAACAACAACGTTGAACAAACGGCGACTGCGATTGCTGCATGTAATTTTCTTGCTGCCTGGCGAATGCAAAACGCAAAATGCAATTTCAAAATTAATAAAATAAATTATTATTAGACAGCGTTTGAGAGTTGAGTCTTGCGTCTTGTTGTCTTGTGTTGTGTTGTGTTGTGTTGTGCTGCCTTCGCAGAGCTGTCAACATTTGATAAAGACTCGCAAGTTTATAAACATTTTGGTGCGTTGTGCAACACTTCTGTTTATTCGCCTCTGTGTGTGTGTGTGTGTGAATGTGTGTGAGTGTGTGCTGCACTCGTGAGTACACTCATTGCACACTTAACACACTTTGGCTGCAGCGACAGCTCTCGACTAACTGGACTCGATGCGTACCCAAAATTACAGCTACCGTTCGCGTTCGCATTCAACTCGCACTGATCTAACGATTAGTGCGGAAAGTTCTCGAACCAATAGAATAGAAACAATATTAATTAATATAATCAACTGCATTAATGTATGTGGGAAAATTATAGATAAATTGAATATAATTATAGAAGAAATAATTAAATGAAATACATTTATTTTACATTAATGCATTCAAAAGACTTTCATATATGATCAAATTTAACTGCAACTGAAATTATGAAATCAATTAGAAATGGGCCAAGAATTCTATATAATTTATTAGATCTTATAGATAGATAGTCTTCAGATTACTTGAAAATTATAAAAATGATTTAAGCATTTGTTCTACTTCTACAATATTTATTTATTTAGGACAGATAATTTCGGAAGATTGTTTTTATTAAATTTATTCATTTCACTTCTACCCATTTACTTATTTGTGATAATTCTAGGCTAAAAAAAATTCAACAACACAAGCATTTAGTCTCAGCAGCTGAGACCCTCAGGCTAGAATATTTATTATTGTGCTTGAATTTGCAAAATATTGCAATATATTTCTATAGAGATTCTCTAAACTCTTAGAGCAACAACGAGGCACAACTAATATCAACCAAAAAATAAATAAATATAGTAACAGCAAAATAATATAAATTCATTTAAATAAAATATAAAATATTTAGCATAATTAAAAAACATAAATAGCAAAAAAAATAAATATAATAATAATATAAAACAAATTCATTTAAATAAAACAAAAATAATTAAATAGCATAAATAGTAAAAAATAAATAGATATAATAAAAATAATAATACAACTTTATTTAAATTAAATAAAAAAACTTAAAAACATTAATATTAAAATATAACATAAATTAAGTTACTTAAATGCCTTTCAGTCAAAATGTCAACGACATTTAATATTTTGAAACCCGAATAAATCAAATTGAAATAGAATAAAGCGAAGCCAATTAGCGTGAAGTTGATGGCTCAAAAAATGGTCATAGAATATATTTATATAGTAACACTACTGTACTGATATATGCGAGTGTTTGGGAGCCCTGATCGCGACTGACATTCCCGACTTTTGCCATAAATTAAAGCGAGAACGACAGCAATTCGAGTGCAATTGCATAATTGGACAAACGGCATTGCAGCTGCAGCTGCTGCCCACTTACGACAACAGCAACAACGACAACAGCAGCAACAGCAATGAGATCTCATGCGTTGCAACTGCAACTGCAACTGCAACCGCGAGTGGCAGGCACGTGAGTTGGAGAAAATGAATCGGGCAGCGAGTATTCGAGTATTCGGTGATTCGGGTGGGTGACTCATTAAAAGCGCCGCCAACAATTTATACGACAGTCTCAATGTTGCTGGCGGTTTCGGGGCGTCATTAGTCGTCCAAGCGATTCCCCAAATAAGGCGTAAGACAACCGCGACAACCGACAACAGAGATTCAGAAAAAATTACATTAATGGTGGGTGAACCAGCCCCAGCTACAAACTGCGAGCTTCGAACTGCGAGCTGCGAGTTTCGAGTGTGTGAATGTGAAACATTGCGAGTTGGCCGCAAAGTTCACTGCACTCTAACGTCACCTGCTTGCCGTCTCTGTCGCTCTCTGTCGCTCGCTGGCTATCTGCGTCTCGCTCTGTTGTGCCAACGACCTGCGCAGAACTGCAGTTAGATTTGTTGCAGTTGCACGCAAAAGACCTTGCGTCTTCTATGTTTGAGTATAAGCCACATTGCGCTTTGGGCCAACATTCATTTCGACTCTGCGCTCCAAACTCGTTTCGCCATCGCCCTCTCTCTCTCTCTCTCGCTCTCGCTCTGTCTCTCTCTCTCTGTCTGTTTGTTTGGCACAACTGTTTTAATATTTGCGTCAAGCCGTGACGCCAATGGCCCAACTTGGATTAGATTCTGCTGTGTGTTTATTTGGCAAACCGTGCCCAAATAATGCCCGATAATTGTGGCCCAAACAAACAGGCGCTTGGCTTCTTGTCACTTTGCAAAACAATTCTTTCCCTCTCTCTCTCTCACACACACTATCTCCCTCTCCCTCTCTGTCTTTGGGGCATGCCGCCTAAACGATACCATTTGTATGCAATCAAGTAAATAATTTTGATTCATATCAATTGCCACCGTGGGTGTAGTTTTTCCTTGAGATTATCATTATTCAAAACGCCAGTTAAAACATTCGCTTACCACACAAACAACATTTATTGAGTCTGATACTCGTGACGTGTATTTTAAAAATAAATACTATTTGATTTGTTCCTTTAATGTATCGCTAAATACATTAAAATAATACGATCCTAATAATTTTATGTATTTATTCTACTAAAGTAAAAACATAATGAAAATTTGTATTTGTAGTCATTTCATATTCGAAATTTTAAAAAAAAAGAGTCTAAATTGTAAATCTAAACTCTAAATTCTAAATAGGGATCATATAACATTTGAAGCCAAACTTACTAAACTTGTTCATTTTTATAATTTATTTATTTTTAAATTACTGCTAGGGTTACAAGCAACATTTTATAAATTGGGCAGCTAGATAAAATTAGTTTATTACAATTTTTCTTACAAAGATTTCTTATTCCAGCATAATAATATAAAAGTATATATATTTTTTTTAATCAACTTAATTTTTTTATTTAAAACTTAATGGATTTTTATTTTAGAATTATTTTGGGGACTATTTACATTTTTACTATTCTAATCATCATTTTACATTATTATTTCTTCAATGTCGAATGTTTATAGTCGTATAAATAAATAATTAAGTAAATATATAGATTAATAAATATTTGCATTAGCTAGCTTAAACTGTAATTTTCCTATTAATAATTTAACACCTTAAGAGGTTTCATTTCATTATTCTCTTGACACTAAATAAGCTGCAGATTAAAGGATTTGTTTGGCAGCAATTTGCACAGTTTCTGTGATTGTCAATCACTCGGTCAGTCAGTCAGTCAGTCAGTCAGTCAGCGAGTATTTGGCATTCTAGTTGCGGCTTCTCAGCAATTTCCTCTTGCGGTTGAGGTCGACACAGAGAGAGAGAGAGAGAGACAGAGAGAGAGAGAGAGAGAGAGCGAGAGCGAGAGTTAGAGAGAGAGCGCAGTATTGAAAAGGCATATAAGCTGACAGAAGATAATCGCGAAATAATTGCGTCGGAGTTCAACGAACTCACGCATGGCACATAATGGAAAAAGCAGAAACACGAAAAATATTAAACAAATAAATAGCGCACAGAAATAAAAAAAAAAAAAACAGTACGACAAACTAATAGAGCAAATATGGAGAGCGAGTCTCGAAATGTGCAGATAAAAATATGCAAACACAGATAGCAACCAAAACTTGTGCGAATATATATATATATATAGAACTATACGAAATATATATATGATATATGTATATGATATATGTACTATATGTGACTAGACAAAAGTGGAACACGGCAAAATTGTGATTAAATTTGGCGTGAGGCGCAACCAGCCAAGCGAAATGTCGACAAATAATTATTGCCTTTATTTTAATTGCTGACCAATTGGCAAACACACACACACACGCACACACACACACACGCACACATCATCCCTGTGGTGTCAGCCTCGTTTTTTGCCCAATTGCAAATTGCAAATTGCATTTGTTGGCCAGCGCGTTATCCTTCAACTTTGCCGAGCTGCGGTCATTGCTCCAGCGCTGCAGCGACTTTTAAGGTTAACGCTGCTGCTGCAGCGCCACCTAGCGGGTGGTTAAACACTTTCGTTCCCCCCCCTCACACACACACACACACACACACACATATGCACAGCTGGTAACCCCTAAATGACAACCCTCGCAGTCCTCTCTCTCTCTCTCTCTCTCTGTCGAACCTGAGCTCTCATCCGGGCGCAGTTCAATGCACGTTAAGTGGGTCAAAGCAAAGTGGACTTTTCACCCCCCCTCGCACCCCTAGTTGCCTCCCCCCTCGCCAACCGCTCGAAGCAACAGCAGCAAAAGTGAAACGTTTGTCGAGCGAGAGAGAGAGAGAGTGACTGAGAGAGGGGGTGAAAGAGAGAGGGGGATTGGGGGTGGCGTTGCTTTCTGTTCTTTTTTGTCTGACATGGCACAGGTGTCTTCCATAGCGAGCGCGCCAATTTTAGCACTACGATCTGACGTTCAGCACGTTGACAGTTTTGTTCCCCTTCCCCTTCCCCATCCCCTTCGTTTTCGTTTTCCCGTTGCAACTCACGGCACGCTTTGAGTTCATTGGACTGGTTAAAGGACAATTTGACTGTTGAATTCTCTGCTGCCACTTTTTCTCCACCGCTGTCACTGGCAGAAGGTTGCGTGCGCTGATATGGAGAGCTATAGATAGATAGATAGAGATAGGTACTTATGTCTTTCTATGCAGCAGATATGGGACCAAAGTGTCCAAGAAACAAAGAAAAAGAAGGCTAAAGTTATTGTTAATTATTAAGAGTTGGAAATACTGATTACAACAGTTATTGTTCATTATTAGGAGTTGGAAACACTTATTAAGAAATACAAATTTAGTTGTTCAACTAAGAGTTTCAAAACTTAATTTATTTTTAATCTAGAAAAAAAAAACATTTCAAAGCAAAATAAATAAAACAAAAATATATATTTCAGCAAAGATAGTTTAGCACCTGAAAACAAATGAAAAAAAGTAACAATAAAAATATTTACCAATAATATAAAGGCATTTAAATTCAAAAATTTGAAATAAATATTCAAATAAAATATATATATTTTCGGCAATAATAATTTATTATCTAAAAGAAATTAATATTTTTATTAAGAGCAGAATTGTAAATTTTGAAAAATGACAAAATTTCATTGAAAACATTTTTATTTATTTTTGTTAATTCAAGTTAATTACTTAGCGAAAAAAACATTAAATAATCCCAAAGAAAAACATTATTTTTTGAATAACATATAGAAAAGTTAAATGCAAACCAATAAATAAACATTAAATAATCCCAAAGAAAAACATTATTATACCCGCTACCCATAGGGTAGAAGGGTATTATGACTTAGTGCCAACAGAAAATGTATGTAACAGGCAGAAGGAGGCATCTCCGACCACATAAAGTATATATATTCTTGATCAGTGTCAACAGCCGAGACGATATAGCCATGTCCGTCTGTCCGTCTGTCCGTCTGTCCGTCTGTCCGTCTGTATGAACACCTAGATCTCAGAGACTATAAGAGCTAGAGCTACCAAATTTGGGGACAGTACTCCTAAATGTCCTACGCAGATCAAGTTTATTTCAAAAGTTGGATGCCACGCCCCTTTCCGCCCCCAAAAGTCTGTAAAAGCCGTAATAATAGACCTAGAGCATTGAATTTTGGTATGCGTAATAATAATTATATTCTCAATGATTCCTGTGAATTTGGTTGAGATCGAATGAAAAACAAGGAAGTTATTAAAGAATCAATTTTAAATGCAAAATTCACTTGCAGCTGCCCGCGCTTTGTTTGTTTAGTTGACAGTGTGACCATAACGGTGTTGTGGATTTTTACCCGCTATTTTCAAATATATACAAAAAAACAAGTTTTAGTATATTTGGTATATTTTTAGTTAAAATATCATTTAAGTTTTTTGTTTTCTCTCGAAATGGGTTGCGGGTATCATACGGTCGAGCACTCTCGACTGTAGCTTTCTTACTTGTTTTTTGAATAACATATAGAAAAGTTAAATGCAAACCAATAAATAAAGAATAAAATATAAGTTTTAATGCAATGATATTTAATCATCTACAATCTTGTAAGAATGAAGAAAAAAAAATATATATAGACAAATAAGGCATTACAACTTTTATTAAGTAAGTTATTTTGAACATCTTTATAAATTTGTGTAAAATGGCATATATAGTATAGGAATATTTTCAAGTTGAAAAACCATATGACACCATCGAAATAAAGCTTTTCTAAACACGCTCGAATAAAATGGCAAATATTTGCAAGTTGTTTATCGGAAAACTGTTGGTCGAAGGCTAATCACTCAATCATTTATCAGCTGGCTTTATCCGATAGCGCTATAGCGCCTCATTTGTTCGCCTGTCAACCGCAGCCGCCCACACACACACACACACACACACACACGCACACACACACGCACACACAGAGACACATTTGCATAGCGCACACGGAGTCGCACATTGTGCTCACATTTGGCCAATTAAATACATTGCATTTCCTTCCTGAGGTCATTTCCTCTGCCCACAATTCGAGCTGTGGCGCTTTTCTAACTGTACAAAATCACGCACACACACACACATACGTACGTACGTTGTCTGCCCTCCTCTCTCTCTCTCTCTCTGTCTCGCTCTCTAACGTTTATGCTTATGCAAAAAAAGTTCTTTGGAGCAAGCAGAATTTTGCTGTGCGCCAAGCGTGCTCTCTCTCTCTCTCTCTCTCTCGCTCTCTCGCTCACTGTGTGCAGCTGTCTCGCTCTCGCAGGCTGTGCTGTTTCTTTAAGGTTATTGCGGTGCAATGTCCCCAATCGACAGTCTCCTTGGCTGCTCAGTTTTGGGCGCCCAGCTGCAGCCGACAAACATGTCCCTGACAGGATACACAATAATAATAATAAAAATAATAATAATAGTATTTATATTAATCCATGTTTGATTTTGTGATTGCTGTAATTGCTTATCGATTGATCTGGCTGTGATTAATGTGGCCCCAAAAATTGTTAGAAATTAAGCATGCCACATTCGCTTGCCACTTGCCACGACCATGAGGCACATTGGGTTGAACGAACTGAGCCGAGACAGCAGCGGCTGTGGCAGCAACTGCAGAAGTGACGTCAATAAGCGCGAGGCCAAAGGGAATCAGTTCGTGTGGCAGCAACGGGGTGGCAAGGTGGCAAGGTGGCAAGGTGGCAAGGGCGGCCTACGTGCGGCTGTGCACGATAACGACGACAGCCCAATGTGCTGTGTTGTGGCAGGAGTTGAGATAGAAAGACATTTCAGTGGTGTTTGGTCAGGCAAAGCGAATATCCTTGCAACGGCCAACGACCTTTGACCTGATTAAGGCTCAACTTCGACTCGTCATTTAGACAACAATTATTTATTGTTGCTGCGTTGTTGTGTTGTTTTGTTGTATTGTTTTGTCAACTAATTGCCGCCTCGTTGTGTGTCTATTACCAATTCGCATTCTGGCCAAGTCAGCAAACATGACGAATGCTCAATTTGGTTCCGGGCATTTTTGTTGTATGCCTCATGCGTCGATGAGTCGCCGATTTCTTGAGTTGGACAACGGTTAGGCACGTGCTAATTGCTGGCGCATTTGACGAGCCCTAAAATTGAGGAAGAAAGCATCGAGAAGAGCCATAAAAACAACTTTCGGGGCACTGAGCAGCTTTTTAATGCGCTTTAAAAGCTTAATTAAGTGCATGATTAAACAACAGACAGCTGAAAATAGCACTAAAAAGGGAACATGATACGACAAAAGACGCGATTTAAGATTAAAGATAAAGATAAATATAAAATAATGTGTAGGGTAAATAATTATAGCAGGGTATATCTTAAAGGTATTGATATACAAATAAAAATAGAAGTTCCCCTAGAAATATCATTCTAAATAATCGTATTCTTGGAAAAATCCACTAAGAATAAAGCGAAGAATTGGCATAAGCTAGAATCATAAAGTCTGCTGATTAGCATAACTTCAAAACATGTTGTTGCCAGGGCGTAAAGAACCAAATAATCGTATTTTATGGGGAATATTTTAAGATCTGTAGAGGGAGAGAGTGAGAGAGTGAGGAACAGAAGCAAATGGCAGCCTCTTGAGAGTCAAGCGATGCGGGTCAAGTATTCGGACAATTGGTTCAACAGGTAGACGATATCGGCATAAACATATAGCTCGAGGCAATGTATATACATACTATAGTATATTCATTCATAAGCGATCGCCGTGAACAATGCGCGAGAATAGCCCAAAAATCATTTAACAAACAAACAATGAACTCGAATGCCTGTAATGCTCATCATGGTTCAGCCGATGATGATGATGATGACGATGACGGGGCCAAACATGGGGATCATTGCAGTGAGTGGAGAGAGCGGGGGAGGCAACGCTTGGCTGCCTAGCACACTTACACACACACACACACACGCACAGCTAGACGAATGTGTGTGCGTGCTCGTAACGTGAAATGCTCTCACTTTCCTTTGAAACTTGTTATTCGCATTGCAGCTGCCAGCAGAGTTCATTCACATTTAGCATAGCAGAGACACAGAGAGTGGGAGAGCGGGAGAGCGCTGCGAGAGAGCGTGCACTCGTGCAGGTAATAGACAAAAAAAGAGAGAGAGCAGAGTGTAGAAACGGGCACAGCTGTTCCCGAAAGTTCTTCGTCGCTGCCGCTGTGCAAAACGAAAAGCTAGACTTGAGTCGAGCCGAGCGCAGCCGAAGCGAGCCGAACGCAGCCGAAGCGAGCCGAACGCATTTGCGGGGGCTGCGAAGGCATTGAAATGAGTGCAAATTGTCGTTGTCGTTGTTGCTGTCGTTGAGTGAATGCTGCTCTTGGAGTGCATTGAACTCTTGCTGCCAAAGTTGAGGCTGGAGTTGCGTTTGGGTTCAATTAGTATTTATAGTAGTTGACAATTATCTAATTGGCTGATGCAACATTGCCCCGCATAAAAATGTTAAGCGCGCTGCATTGCTAAAGATTTCCTTGAACGCATTTTGGCCATTGCAATTGCCGTTTGGCCACTTTGCACGCCCCCTTAGGCCAAGCCCAAATAACCATGCAGAGTTTTGTCCGTCTGAGGTTTCTGTGTCGTTGACCGACCGCCAGCTCAAATGAACTCCAAACAGCAAAAGCAAAGGCTTGCAAACTGCAGCAGCAGCACCAGCAACAACAAATTCACATGCAAATGCATTCAGAGAGTGAGAGAGCGCCAAGTAATTGAGAGCGACGCGCCAATGCACGAAGAATGTTCGGCCTTTCGTTCGTTCGTTCGTTTGTTCGGCTCTCTGGTTCGTTCGTGTTTTGCGTTCGCTGGCGCGCTCAACAGCTCCACATTTGGAGGTATTTGACCGAAAAGTAGGTCACGACAATGGTGAGGTTCGTTGAACTGAACTGCCAGTCAGCCAACCTCTGCTGACGTCGCTGTCGTCGCAGTCGTTTTGCTGTTGTTTGGGGCTTTTTGGTTACGTAGCCTTCCAGCATGAGCGAGCGAGAGGAAGCGAGACAGCTGCCTCGCTGCTGCTATTGTTGCCTTTACACACACACACACACAGTGTTTGTTTGTGTGTGAGTGTGTGTGGCCTCAAAAGACAAAAAGCAACAATGCGCCGAAATATTATTTAATATTATTAATAACGAGGCGTTAAATTGTTGTAGTCCATATTGTAATATGCTCAACAATGGTCGCCATTAAATAATCGCCATAATTAGGGCAACACTACATTTTTTCTTCGTTTTGTTCAAAACAATATCGATATGAACTAAAGTTGAATGATTAATAGGTTAAGTTTTGATTTTGGGGCTGGAATTCTAATCGCCCGAAATAGTTGAGGCATGTTAAGAGCCCCTGTTCCAGATCTCAGATCCTCTTACGGCTGTCATATTTATTGATAGCCCCAATATCAATTAATCTTATTTGTCACTCATTGCTCAAAGACAAACAAAACACACACACAAATATTTGAACTAAGCCAAAGCATCAAAATTTCATCCACCCACACACGGAGGGTGTGTGTGTGCGTGTGTTATCAAACAAAGCTGATCAGTCAGGTGGCAGTAGCAGAGAAGCTACCTAAAATCTGCGTCGCGTAGGTGTTCCAAGAATTGTTTACAAGAACACAAATGCAGCGACGGTAGCAACAACACTAACAACCAACGACAGCGCCATCTATTGTTAGCTGCCCGCGTTGACGTCGACGATAGCGTTTGGAGTGAATGTCCTCAGTTGGTACATAAAAACAAAAACAATATGTGGCGCGAGGTTGCCGCGAGAGCGAGAGAGCGTTGGGAGAGTGGGAGAGCGAGAGAGTGGGAGCCGAGGCGTGCCGAGCTTGAGCCGAAGCGCAGCGAGCAGCCATGAGTTGTTGGCGCTGTTGGCGCTGCTTTCATTCGCAAATTGCTCGTCGTTGGCAGCGGTTGTGCAGAGCAAGAAAAGCGCGCGAAACACTCAGCAAAAGAAACAGAGATAAATCTGAAAATTGAGTACTGAGAATTTGAAACGGCAACAAAAAAAAAGAGCACACAGAACACGTTACAAACAAACAACAACAAGCAACAACAACAAAATGATAAAAACCAAACAACAAATAGTTTAAATCTAAATAAGAAATATATATTATTTTTTAATTGGTGCCAGCGTGAAGTGAAAAGAGAGCAAAAGACTTCCAAAGCATACAAAAGTATTTTGGCGCTAAAAAGCAATCAATTCAAATCGTGAAGTGCAACAACAACAACAACAAAAAGCAAAACACAATGTTCCTTATTAGCAAATTGTAGAGCAAAAGCAACAGCAACAAAAGCAACAGCAAGTGTCATTTGTGGTACCAAAAAAAATAAAGAAAGAAATCAAGAGCGAAAAATTGTTGAAACAAAAATGGTTTGTGCAATGGAGCAACAGCAACAACAGCAGCAGCAGCTGCAACAGCAGCAGCAACAGTCGCCGCAGCAGCATGCCACAACAATTGTGCTGCTGACAACAGCCGGCAACAGCAACGTGCACATTGTCAGTGCACCGCAGCAACAGCAACAGCAGCAACATCAGCAGCAGCAGCAACAGATGAAAAGTCAGCAGCTGAAGCAGCAACATTCGGCCTTGGTCAAACTGTTGGAGTCGGCACCGCTCAGCAAACAGCAACAGCAGCAACAGCAGCAGCAGCAGCAACCTAGACAAATTGTTTACCTGCAACAGCAGCAACAGCAACAGCAACAGCAACGCAAAAGACTGAAAAACGAGGAGCAGCAACTGCAACAGCGCCTGCAACAGCAGCAGCCAACAACAGTTGTCAAGACAGCCACAACAAATAGTATTAGCCAGCAGCAGCAGCAGATTGTGTTGCTGCTGCAACAGCCAAGTGCAACAACAACAGCAGCAGCAGCAACACCAAAGCCATGTGTCGATCTTAATGCCAAAAATGACAGCATCGAGTCGGGCATCGATGAGGACTGTGCGAACAGCGACGATGACAAGGACACGCCAGCAACAGTTGCTGCCGCGGCCGTTGCTGCCGCTGACTACGAGCAATACCAATGCCCTTGGAAGAAAATACGCTACGCACGTGAGCTGAAGCAGCGTGAGCAGAAGCAGCAAAGCGACGAGACAGCTGCAACAGCAACAGCCACAGCAGCAACCACCTGCAACAGCAACAGCAACAGCAACAACAAGCTCAATCAACTGCATTGTGATAGTCCTTTTTCCGCGCAAACACACAAAGAAATTGCCAATTTGCTGCTGCAACAGCAACCGACACAACAGCAACAGCAGCAGCAGCTGCAACAACAGCAACTGCAACAACAGCAGCAACAGCAGCAGCAACAGCGACGCGACAGCTCCGACAGCAACTGCTCGCTGCTGAGCAACTCGAGTACGCAATCGCTGACGAATGGCATTGGCAATTATTGCACCTGCAACAACAGCAGCAACAGCAACAGCAGCAGCGACGAGGAGCTGCAGCAGCAACATCTCGAGGATATGGACGCGCAGGACTCGGGCTGTGACGATGAGCTGTGCGAGCAGCATCATCAGCGTCTCGAGGCGTCGCAGCTCAATTATCTGTGTCAAAAGTTTGACGAAAAGTTGGACACGGCATTGAGCAACAACAGCAGCAGCAACAACAACAGCAGCAACTCGGTTGCCGCCAAAGTGACAGCAGCAATTGAAGATGCGAGTGCAGATGTAATTAAATAATTATGACTCATAAATATTTATTTTTATGACAAAGTATTTAACTACAATAGGAGCCATAAATTAAATATAAATATACATTTATTTTATTTATTCATCTTCTCGACATTCTGATTAGAATAGTAAAAATAATTAAATGAAATTCAATTTGAATTGCTTAGCATTGATGATAATGAATTGCAAGTTGTATGTCTAAATATTTAGCTAATTTATGTATTTATTTTACTATATTTTGCAGGGCTTCTTCCGTCGCTCCATTCAGCAAAAGATCCAGTATCGGCCGTGCACCAAGAATCAACAGTGCAGCATTCTGAGGATCAATCGCAATCGTTGTCAGTATTGTCGGCTGAAAAAGTGCATTGCCGTCGGCATGAGTCGCGATGGTGAGTACAACAATAGCTACCACATAGATTAAGCGTATCCTCCCCACACCTCAACTTCCCCACACACACACACACACACACATACAGTGATGTATTTGCCTAATCGTAAGAGAGTCAAGCTCAAATAGCAAAAACAACGCAACTAAACGAAACGAACTAAACGAGACGAAACGAAACGAAACGAAACGAGACACGAGCGACAAAAACGACAAGCGACGTTGACGTCGAGTTCATTGACCAGCCATGAACGAAATTTTAGCTTAGCTGTGTGCGTGTATGCGTGTGTGTGTGTGTGTATTGCAACATTTGTGAGACGCGCGCGATTTCACGGCAAAGTAAAAGTTGTTAGCTGCCTGCCCAGCAAAGCAAACACTCGAACACACACGCATGCTCGTATATGTAAATTTGTTTAAACAAATTTCCAACACCCGCATGATAAATGGGAGCAACAACGACAACGACAACAACAACTTTGCGCCATTTCGAAATTGTGTTAAAGTTGAACGAACGCACTTAACCCAAATTCATAAGCAAGCGACGGCAACAACAATGTGTTGCCGTCTCGCTCTCGCTCTCTTTATTCAATTTTCGTCATAATTTGTTTAAATTGAACGCAAGCCCGGAACATTTTCTACAGGAAATGACCAGCAGCAACAACAGCAACAACAACATCAATGTTCGTATCGATTATGAAAGCAAACAAAATCAAAATGCATAAAAATCACTCACACACACTCACACACACACACACAACGTTCATTGACTTTTGCCTGTCGCTCTGTGGGCTCTTCTTCTTCTTCAGCTGCTGCTGCTTGGCGGCCATGTTTGCTGCTGTCGAAAACGAAAGTGGCTCAAGCATGGAGAAAGAGCGAGAGAGCGAAAGAGAGAGAGAGCTGCTTTGTAGGCAGCACGACGCAGGCGCAGCGTGCGTTAAATAATACATGTGTGTTGGTCGTATATGTGTGTGTGAGTGTGTGTGTGAGTGTGTGTTGTAATTGATGGACTCGATTTTTTGGTTTAATATTTGTTGGTTATGCCATCGCGATTAAATGGCGAATCCTTGAACTAGTTCTATGCCCAACAACAATAAAAAAAAAACTAATGCCAACAAATCGCATCAAAATAAACAGCAGCAACGAACTCGAACTCGGCAACAGCAACAGCAGCAGCAGCAACAAATTCGAATTGTTTATAATAAAAATGACCGTGTGCTATTTAAGCGCTGTCGCTGCCGCCGTCGCCGTCGACGTCGACTGCGCTGCATTGGCTTGCCTTATCTCTCAAGGAAAATTAAATACGCGCACACACACAAACACACACACACACAGCGACACACATGTGACCTAGAAAATGCAAAATAAAATAAAAAAAGCAAAAAGGCAAAAAATGTTTAATTTATATCATTGTTCCGCTGCATGCGAAAAACTTTCACTTTTCGAAACACTTTCTTTTTGGCGGCTGCTTTCATCATTTCTTTTCATATGTAGTAATATTATTAGGCGCCATTTTGTTTGCCTTTGCGTTTGTGTGCTTGTGTGTTTGTGTGTTTGCCTATTGCAAAGACACGAAAATAAACGCAAGACGCCGTCAAAATGAAAACGAAACCGAAATTTAGCGCACACACACACACACACACACACACACATAGAGCGCCCCCCAAAAACGAACAAGAAGAAGCAGACACGAGCCCGCTCTCGCTCTCCCTCTCGCCCTCTCTCGCTCTTGGCTTCGCTCCCCCACAAAACACTCACACACACACACACACACACACAGTCATACATTCAGCCTCGACAGCAGCGTTCAGTTCATTGACCGACGAAACTGGGTCAACCAAAGCAGCGACGCAGCAGCAGCAGCAGCAGCAGCAGCAGCAGTGAAGGTGCTTGAGTATGTGTGTGCCTGTGTGCCTGTGTGTGTGTGCAAGTTAACTTGATAGTAAACAAGCATTTTTTTTTTTCACTCATTTTATTCGTTGTTGTCGCTGCTCATTTTGCATTTGCTTTTTATTTGATATTTTTAGTTGTCGCACAGCAGGCATAGAAATGTTTGCAGTTATATTTTGTGTTTTATTAGTTTTCACACAGCATGTTGATTTTAATTGAAACGAACTTAAATTAGCGCGAGGTTAAAAGCGAATTGAAAGTAAATATGCATTGCAATCAGACAGAGCAAATATTTCAAATACTTAAGATCAAAAAGTGTGACCAGCCAAGACATGATTGCATATTCCCAAAACAATGCATGCATGCAGTAAAAAGGTCAGACTATTATGCCAATATGGGCACACTTACAATAGCGTTTGTGTGTATGTGTGTGATTGAAATGAATTAGAAACCAAAATAAATGCAGCTGTTAAGCCAAGTAAATATTTTTGTAGCCCAAACTAGAAAAAAAACTGTTCCACAATTATCTTTGTACACAAAAAATAATCAGACAATTGTCAATTATCGGAGGCAACAAAAACAAAATCGTCGAATACGCAAGCGAGTGTGCGAGTGTGTGAGTGTGTGTGTGTGTGTGTGAGCAGCAACTACAACAAACAGTACCAATGACGCTGTTGTTGTTGTTGTCGCAATCATTATTATTTTGAGGCTACACACACACACACACACACATGTAGATTTCGCCTTGCGACGTCGCGTCGTCGTCGCTGCTGCTGCTGCTGCGAGTGTTTTGAACTTTATTCAGGTCAATTACAAATACATTAAAATGCCACACACACACATGGACACTCATGCACACAGACAGCGAGGTGTTGACTAAAATAATATTGGATTGAATTATGGGTTGGGTTTATGCTAAAGTGGGCGTCAAAGCATCAAGTACAACATGCCGATGATGATGTTCGAGATGATAATGAGGTTAGTGCAAGAGAGCGAGAGAGCAACAGCGATTATACAATTGGTGATGTTGTGTGTGGCGTCGTCGTCATCAGTGAAATCATTGAACGTGTGACACGCATCATCAAAACAAACGACGTCGCAGTCGCTGTTACATAAAGACGTGCGTCGCTTCACCTGCCTTACAAATTGTACTCGGTGAAATTGCAAAGAAAAGAGCGCGAAACAAAACTACCGAAAGCAGCAGCAGCGGCAGCAGCAACAAACGTAACAAACTTGTTTTACACGCCAAACGCTGGCTACGCAAGTTGAACCTTCAAAAGGTTCATTTACCTCGGCACACACTCAACGAAACGAACGAACGACGCCAATCCCACGAACCCGAACCCGAACACGAACACGAACACGAAGCCGAACGCGAACGCGAACGAACGGAGACGGGGCAGAAAAATGTACTTTCGCTTTTTCAATGCCTCGGCATCAAACTAGTTTCAAGCTCCAAGTGGAGCCGAGCCAACCGAGCCACAGCCAACATTGCTGCAATGCCGACGTCGAGCGACACACGTTGCGAGTTCAACGACTCTTGTACAATTTCTCGAAGGTTTCGCATTGCAACATCGGCGTCGCAACTTGTTCGACAGCACTGCATTTGCATAGCCTACACTGCACTGCACTGCATCGCTCTCTCACTCTCTGGCGCGCTGCTCTCTCGCCAATTCTGCTGTGCTCTCTTTGCTTGTTGAGTGTGTGTGTGTGTGTGTGCTGAATGCTGTTCATTGCACTCGGCCTCATTTTGAGTGCGCGCTGCGCTTTTTCTTGCTGCAATTTTGTTTTTGCACGATGACGACGACGACGACGACGACGTCGATGAGTGTGTGTGTGTGCGAGCGAGAGCGAGGCATTTGTCGCCTTTGTTTGGCGAGTGCAGCGACTTTTATTTGGGTCAGGCACGGTCATTCGCCTCAGTTGCAGCGCAGTCAGCGTCAGCGTCGTCGTCGCCTTGGCGCGCATTTGATTTGAAAATAATTATGAGCAAAAATCGTTGGCATTCCCTTGATGCGAATAAACATATTTATTTCATGTGCGTAATTTGGGCAACAATTTTTCACTCGCATTACGCATACGACAAGTTGCACTGCAACGACAGAAAATAAAAATAAAACATTTTGCGACGCTTTTGCCTTTGTTTCGCTCGCTTTATTGATGAGCGTGACCTTTTTCAGCGTACGATGTGAAATTAATAATTGTAATATGGCACAGGGTCCCCGATTATACATATATCGCCTTCGCTGTCTGACCTCCCGAGTTTTCGTGACCCACAAATTAAAGCACATCAATTCAGAAAAATTCGAAAACAAAAAAAAAAACGTTTCTCGAACAATGCTTTCTTTTGTCGCTCGCAACAAAAACTCAAAACTCTTGACGATGTCTTTAGTTGATTTTGTGTCTTGCTTCACATTTTCTGAGTGTGTGTGTGTGGTTTTTTTTTTTATTGCTTTCTTTCGTTCGTTGCGCCTTTCCGCATTTCTCGATCATATTGTAAACAACTTACGCAAGCGCCAGCAACAACAACAACAACAGCAACAACAACAACGACAACTGTGTCGCTTTTACGTAAAGCAAACGCACATTGACGTTGTGCTTGTGAATCACCAACAAAAAAAAACTAACAAACAACCGAAAGTAGGCCTACCTCGCTCCATCTCGCTCGCACACTCACTCGCTCGCTCCGTCTCGCTCTGTCTCGCTCATTGGCCAATTCATTAGCCGGTGCATTGAACTTTGCTTGACTCATAAAAATGCGACGCAGAGAAAACATAAACAAATGTTTTTTATTCCCCGTTTCGTCGTCTGCTTCTTTTGCCCTTTTCGAACAATTAGCGCTTGCCGTAATACGGGAAGCAGGCGTAATAGCCATCAAAACAATAATAGTAATAACAATAACAATAACAATAACAATTGCTATTCAATTGTTCGTGTTGAGGCGGAGAAAGCAGCTCGGCAGCTCGCTGACAAACACTCGCTGCTACAACACCAATTATTGAGGTTAGAGACGCGCTGCCAGCGAGAGTGAAAGTGAAATGCTGTTCAAAAAAACTTGTTAATTGGCTTTTAATTGCACACAAACTATTATATTATGACACTTTGTAGTAAATACTAGAATAGTTAAAAAATTCATATAGTTTTGTAAATACTCAAGCTAGAATAGTTTAATATTTAATAGTTTCCCTACTTTATTCTTTTGTATTTAATTTATTTCATTTTCTTTGACTTGAATGCAACTTGAACGAAAGTCGTGGCAGATCTTCAGTCGAATTTTCGAGTATCTTTTTGTGTGTGTTTCTGGTCTGTTTATTATGCAACCCCACAGCAAGTTTATAGGCCTATAGTATTTACTACCTGCTTGCCATTGTGTCTTCTCCACGAAATTGTTGCCACAACACGCACGAGCAACACTCGAATTTCTACTTTCACTTTTACTTTCGTGCGTACGCATGTGAGGCAACAACAACTTATTATGATTATTAAATTGGTTGTGTCTTTTTTGTTGTGTTGTCGCCATTGTTTGCTTTTGGCCTCATTTCGCGTTCGAGAGTTCAATGAACGTCGCTCGACCGTCCAGCAGCTTGTGGCTCCTTCAAGTGGTTGTTGCTCGATGACGTTTTCTTCTGTGTTGAAGTTGAGTTCGACATTAGTTTGCATACGATTTGAATAATCAAATTGCTCGCATATGACTCAAACTCAAGCACACACAACAAAATGATTCAGTCGCCGTCGAACTGACCTCAATAATGGATTGTGAGCGATACATTTGCTGTGGAAAATGCACATCATTTGTTGGTTATGTGTCTGTCCTTGACATGGCGATTAAAGCTAGTTGCACCCAACTTCGAACGTGACTCAGCAAAGTCTAAACTGAACCGTTAAACGCTCGTTTGAATGCCTTCAAAATTTGTCATCGGCCAACGATGCGTATGCGTGATCTGCTTTTGCACAATTGTTGCTGCAAAGCTTTTTTGCTCGAAAGCTCGCTCGCCGAAACTCAACACACTGCGCGCACTCTTTGTGGTGTGTTGAAAAGCTCGGCGCACTTAAGAGCTTTGCCAGCTAAGAGAGCGCGCTCTTCGCTTGAACTTTGCGTTGTTGTTTTGGGCGCCACGAGCATTGAACTTTCCACACACACACTGAGAGTGCTTAGATAAGCCAAAGATAAAGCTTAAGCTGGCGTTGCTGCAAGCTTATCAGTGCTTGAACTTGCAGCGTGATTAATCGAATGCCATTTTTACAGCTGAGCAATATTTGCATTGCAGCCAACATAAAAATAATGTGCACTCATTGTATTCACAATTATTCATGAGTAAACGCCATCAACGGCAAATTACTCACAGAGCTGAAGCTTTATCGCACGTCGCTCTCTTAGCGCACTTTTGCGCTCTTTGCGCGCGCGCTCTCTTCTGTGCGCGTCGCTCTTCGGCAGTTTGCTTTGTTCGGCTGCCGCTCTCAGTTTGAGTCGCCGTCGCTACCTTTGGGGTATAATCGTAACGTGCTTTTGCTTTTGCAGTTAGTCGCGTTCGAGACCTTGTCGAGTTTTGTCATGTTAGCGAATCAAATCAAACTGTGTTTCAACGTCGTCGTCGTCGTCGTCGTCGCCGCCAACAACAACAATTGAATACAAACAAATCAAATCAAAGTTAAATATATTATTACTGTTGTTAATGTGAAGAAAAATCGACCAGTCTCCGCTCATAAGCATTATTAAGTTACCAGCACACACGATTCTTTGGATTACGCGGTTCAAAATAAATATACAAGAAAAAAACACAAAAAATGAGCAATTCCAAAAATTATTGTTACAACTGAAACAAAAATATATTTACGAAAGTAAAGCAAACAAAGTTCCTATAAAAAACAAAAGAGCAAATTATCTGTTAAAAGTACCTGAAGGAATTCAAACAACAACAACAACAACAAATACTTAACCAAAGCTTGCAACAACAACAACAACAACAACAAATTGTGTGTGTGCCAAAAGAAAGCAAAAAAGAAAAGAAGTTTTAATGGAAATTGCAAGAAACGCAAATTAAATGCGCCCCGAGTGCAGCAAAGAGATAAAGATAAAGATAAAGATAAAGATAAAGATTCGAATCTCAAGCAGTGTATATGTGTGAGTGTGCATGTGTGTGTGTGCAAACTAAAGATTAATATTTAACAAAACAAAAATAAAAACAAAACCAAAACAAAACACACACAAAATGGCCGAAGAATTGCCAATATTAAAAGGCATATTGAAAGGCAACGTTAACTATCACAATGCGCGTAAGTTTCCAGTTCAACAAAAACACACAAAGCGAAAGAAATCGCATTGAAAGCAAAGCAAATTGCATTTTGCATTTTGCATTTGCTTTTAGATTAGCCCAAAGCGCAGTCGCAACTCTCTTAATATCCCTGGACACCACTTTTCACTTTGCTTTGCGCAGGCGCAACTCTCTTAATTTCTCCGTACGCAACTCTCTTTGCGCTTGCAACAGCTTCCCAGCAAACACAATTTTTATTACTTTCTGACTTTGTGACTTTGCAGTTTGCCGTTTGCGTTTGCGCTTTGTTTACCTTTTTGTTGTTGCCGCCGTCGCCGTCGCTGTCGCCGTCGCTTTAAGCGCCATTGAAGTGTTGACCTCGTTTAGACGCACACACAACAACAACAATACAAAATCGTTTGCTGTTGTTGTTGTTGCTGCGGAAGAGCTTTAAACTTGAAATGAAACTTTAGCAGCAGCGGCAGCAGAAGTCGATGGTCGTCGTCTTTTGCTTTTGCTATTTTCTAAAAAGCAACAACAACAACAACGCGCAGAAGAAGCAGAAGAGCTGCGCTGCGCTGCGCTGCGCTGCTCTCTTCGTGCTCTCTTCATGTTTGACCAACTTTGCGGCGTCGAAAGTTGGCGCAGGCGTCGCTGTCGCTGTCGCTTTGCAGTTGTTGTTGCTGCTGCTCTCGCTCTAATTTCTACGCGCAGCCGCAGCTGCTGCGTCGCTGTCTTTGGCTGCGTTCATTTTCCATTTCGTTTGACCTGAATTTCGCCTCTGCCTGGCAAGTGGGTCATTCATTCATACGCTCTGTACGTCAAACGATTTCTCGTCTCCGGCAGCGACGCTACTGCGACGTCGACAGCGACAGCGACTGCGGCTGCTGTGTGTGGAAAAAGTAGCAGAAAAATCAGCAGCGATCGCCCCGATTTTCAGACGCTTGTTTCACTTTTGTTACCGATTTTGTTGTGTGCCAGTTTGAGTGAAATTTGTAGAAACTGCATTTGCCGTTGACATTGAAAAGTTGGCCAACGAAAATGTGCGCGGCCTAAACCCTAAACAGTTGACTTCGATTAGCGCCCAAATACAACAAAAAACTCGCAACTCTAAACTGCAAAACGTGACCAAAAACGTGTGTTGCGCTCTATATTCTTCTCTCTCTCTCTCTCGATGTGTGGGGAAATGTGAAAGTTCACCCACATACAAGAAATTCGTTAGTGCAAATTAAAAATCTACAAAATGTGAAAGAAGTCGCACAGAAAAAGAGAAAGTATAGCAAAAGAAGTCGAGTTGAACGACAGCTGAGCAGCCGAGTTGAGTTGAGGCAATGACCCAGTTTTGAAGGGTCTCGAACCCAGCTCGATTTTAACGCTTGATCTTGGCCATAAATTGTTGGCCAAGCAACAGCTGTCGCGAGTCCTTTTTGCACCTGCCTCAAAGCAGCCAGCAATTACACTGCACGCAAAAGCTAAGTGCTACAACACGCTGCAGTTACATAGCAGTGAGCATTTGAGAGGCGAACAAATTAAGTAGCAGAAAATTGACATATAAATTAGACTAGTTTGAAACTCAGATACTTTTATACAAAAAAAAATAAAATAAATAATTTTTGAAAATCAAACTAAATGATTTATTTAAATACCTTGACATATTCTTTGGAAAATGTGTATTAAAAATTACTTTAATATTTTTAAAGTGTATTTGAAGTCGAGGCGAAAATTAGACTTGTCAATTACATTAACTGGAAATTATTGAAATACTTGAATGAATATTTAAAATGACTTGAACATTTTTAAAGTGCATTTTATACACTTGTCTTTCGCTTACATTTAATCCCCTATTTTTGTTCTCTCCGTTCCATTTGCAGCTGTGCGTTTTGGTCGCGTGCCGAAGCGTGAGAAGGCGCGCATTTTGGCCGCCATGCAGCAGAGCACACAGAACCGTGGCCAGCAGCGCGCCTTGGCCACCGAGCTGGACGACCAGCCACGCCTACTCGCCGCCGTGCTGAGGGCGCACCTGGAGACGTGCGAGTTCACCAAGGAGAAGGTGTCGGCGATGCGGCAACGCGCTCGCGACTGCCCATCGTACTCAATGCCAACATTGCTGGTGAGTACAAATGCAGCATTTTCAGCCTAAGACTTAGCTTAGCATCTAAAGCGTTCACGTTGACGCGTAGGCGAATGTCAAGCACATTTCCGGGCACAACAACAACTCGCTGATCGTTGCTCGCTGGTTACTCATACGCCAAGGTGAACTTGTTTGCATGATTCTAAACCAGGAAATCGACAGCAGCGCACGTAGACGCGTCTACAGTCTTCGCTGCTTCTTCTTGCTGCTTGCGGGTCAAGTTCTTGATGGTCACAAACCATTTTTTTATCACTCAACATTGATAGACAAGGCGAAATAGTGATAATATTACAATTACAATATATTGTAATTATTAATTACACTTGTAGCGCAAAGAAATTAGTTGTACAGTGGAGCAAAACTGCCTTTTTGGGGGCCACAGTGGGCTGGAATTATCAGTGTGAACGATAAGGAAACCGAAACCAAAGCCAAACGCAAAACGTGTTCCGACAACAACAACATTTCTAAAGCTCAAGGTCAAGCGTAGCGTCATTATAAATGGAAAAAACAAATAAACACACACACACATACAGAACACTACATGGAAACAGCGAGTGAGAGCGGGAAAGAGAGAGAGAGCGAGCGAGGCAAAAAGGATGATTAAGCAAGAGCAGAGAGTGGGGAAGTGGGACGTGGGAAGAGGGAAGCGGGAAGAGAGCGTTGGGCAGGCAGACACATGTGGCGGCTGTTTAAATAAATTAAAATTAAAAATACTGTCGGGAAGGGAAGTCGCCTTTCTTTTGAGTATTTGCTTTAGTTTTTCGCCTAATTATCAAGCAGTTGTATTAATGAGCGCGCCGATAAGGTGAACAGAGAGAGGGCGATAGTAAACACACACAATGTGTGGCCATTGTCAAAGTCATTGTCAAGTGCAAGGCTAAAGGCGACAGAGCAGTGCAGCAACAGTGTAAGAAGAAGCAGCGCCTTTACAACGAAATTGGTGGGGGGGAAGAGAGCGTGCGCACGCAGAGAGAGAGACATAGAGAGAGAGAGTGGGTAGTGAGAGCGCGATCAAGAGTAATTTGCACATGTCTGCAGCGTAGAATCAAATCACAAGCACACGCACACACACACAGGCGAACACGGGCGAACACGGACACACGGACACACGGACACACACGCACACAATGGCATGCTTAGAATGCTCGCATGCGAGTCGCGAGACGACCTTGTGGCGAGTTATTTTTTAACCTTGGAATGAATGAGATGTCTGTGTGTGTGCGTGTGTGTAGGTTTCGCACATGTATTTGATACGATTATACAAATGAGTGCGCGGCTTATGTACTTTGTATATGAATAAACAATACTACATAATAAATATAAAGAAAGGCAAAATAAATTACGCAAAATTGAATACACCCACACACACACACACACACGTACACACACACATACACGCGGCGGTATGAGGAAGTAGACAACGGCACTTTTACGATGCCGAAGCAATTACAACAAGCGAACGAACGATCAATGTAAGGGCACGAACGCAAGCGAGATGGCGACAGTGAGTGATGTGGGTGCGAGCGAGTGCGCAACAGCAAAACACGAGTCGATGGCGCAATTCATTTAATAGTTTCTGTTGTTGTTGTTGTTGTTGCTGCAGTCAGGTGGCTTTGGTTATAAGGAAGCGCCATGCGGCGACATTCTATGCTAAATTCGCATGAGTTATGACGAGAGACGAGGAAGCGTTGCTGCAATTGCCGCTTGCATTACAATATATCTACAGATGTATTTATGCGCATTCTTTTGCGGCTGCTGCTCTTGATTAGTGAAATAGCGAAAATTTCAATTGATGGTCTGATAAATAATACATCAACAAATCTGCGCACAACTATTTCCGCTTTTGCGCCAAATATATAAATAACAATATGTATTTTGATGGCGCCGGCACAACGCAAAGAAGGTGTAGAAAATAGAAATTGTTATCGTTGTTGTTGTGCCGGCTGTTGTTGCTTTTGCTTGCACTTGCACGAAGGCCAAGCAGAGGCAGCGACTGAGGCAGCGACTGAGGCAGAGGCGAAGAAGAGACAAAGTCAAAGAGAGGCGGCCGGCATTTATTCAAGGTTAGAGGCAGACAGCCAAATTGAACGAAGACCACAACTGAACGAAGCATTCGTTGAGTCGCGTTGCGTTGCGTTGCGTGCAATGAAATGAAACATAATTTTGTAACATTGAGCTGTCGTTGGTGGGAGGGGGGGGGCATGTAACTGAAAACCCGGAAAGCGAAATGCCATCATAGCATGCACAATGCTTCAAATAGACAAAACAACGGCACTCTGTGGGGTCAGCATGAGTAAGACCCACACAACAACACAAAAAACACGCGCGCAGCAACAGCAACAACAACAAAAGTAACGACAGCAACCCGGAACCTTGAACTCTGGTTCGACGACCTTGGTGCTAATGTCAGCGACAGGCGACGAAAGCACAAAGCAACAGCGAAAAAAAAAACACACACACTCTCAGAATGCAAAGGGAAAGAGAGCGGGAGAACGGGAGAGCGGGAGAGAGGCAGGCGCAAAAGCGCCCCTAGAAACTACAATAAACTATGGCGCAGGCAAAGCTTTAGTAGTTGCGAGCGAGACAGCAATAAACACAGCCTGTGTCCATGTATGTGTGTGTGTGTGTGTGTGTGTGTGGGAGTGTGCGGAAGTACAAAATAGTTATGATTATTGATTGCAGTGTGAGCGAGCGAGACGGCGCGACGACAGGTGACGCCGATGACGCGCTTCGTTCGCTGTCCGCCGTTTGCAGTTCGGTGACCTTCGCGTGCTTAGAAATGACGACGCAACAGTTATTTTAGCGCTTTTATTACTTCCCCCTTACAACTAACTAACTACGACTAACAAAAACAAAGCACAACAAAAACGTTACACATTCGTCACTAGAACTACGATAAACATGTTAGAAGAAAAGTTCTGAATCAATTTGCAGCGTATCCGACTAAGTTTATATACTATATATCTTTACTGTACGTTTAAAGGCACAGTTTTATAGGAGTAGCAATTTCCAAAATAGAAGAGAAAAACCAACTTTGACACTATTTATTATATATACAAAAAAATAAAAATAAATTGGAAAGATATAGAAAACTGATAGATATGTTTAATAACATAAATAATACAAAGTTGAATTGAAAAGCTATAAATATAATTTTGCGATAAGACCACATTTTATAGGAGAAATGAGTATTCAGAAAAACCCAAAAAATTCTAATTATTTTTATCTTTGAGTAAAATCCAGATCAACATTTATAAAATTACATTTTTTAGGATAAATAAGTATTCAAAAAAACCCGAAAAATTCGTCTTTATTTTATCTTTGAGTTAAAGCAAGATCAATATTTATATAACTAAATTTTTTAGAAGAAATAGGTATTCAGCAAACCCCAAAGAATTCGATTTGTATCTTTTAGTAAAATCAAGATGAATATATCATTATTTAGTGATTTAAGAGAACGTATCAAAATCAGCATTATCTATAATCGCGATCTATCTTCTTCTCTCTTTGCTTGCAGGCCTGTCCGCTGAATCCCGCGCCCGAACTGCAGTCCGAGCAGGAGTTCTCGCAGAGATTCGCGCACGTCATACGGGGCGTGATCGATTTTGCGGGCATGATTCCCGGCTTCCAGCTGCTGACGCAGGACGACAAGTTCACGCTGCTGAAGGCGGGACTGTTCGACGCGCTGTTCGTGCGCCTCATCTGCATGTTCGACTCCTCCATCAACTCGATCATCTGCCTGAACGGGCAGGTGATGCGTCGCGACGCCATCCAGAACGGCGCCAACGCCCGCTTCCTCGTCGACTCCACGTTCAACTTTGCGGAGCGCATGAACTCGATGAATCTGACGGATGCCGAAATCGGCCTGTTCTGCGCCATCGTCCTCATCACACCCGACCGACCCGGACTGCGCAACCTCGAGCTGATCGAGAAGATGTACAGCCGCTTGAAGGGCTGTCTGCAGTGCATCGTCTCCCAGAACCGACCCGATCAGCCCGATTTTCTCGCCAAGCTGCTCGACACCATGCCCGATCTGCGCACCCTCAGCACGCTGCACACCGAGAAGCTGGTCGTCTTCCGCACCGAGCACAAGGAGCTGCTCCGCCAGCAGATGTGGAGCATGGAGGAGGGCGATGCGACGGCGGCCAGCAAAAGTCCCGCCGCCTGGGACGCGATGGATGTCGAGGCCGCCAAGAGTCCGCTCGGCTCCGTCTCCAGCAGCGAGTCCGCCGACCTCGACTACGGCACGCCCACCAGCACCCAACACCAACAGCAACAGTTGCTCCCACAACAGCAGCAGCAACAACCTTCGGCGCTGGCAAGTTCGGCGCCGCTGCTGGCGGCAACGCTCTCCGGCGGCTGTCCGCTGCGGCATCGCGCCAACTCCGGCTCCAGCGGCGACTCGGGCGCCGCCGACATGGACATTGTCGGTTCGCACGCCCACCTCACCCAGAACGGTCTGACAATCACGCCCATCGTGCGTCAACAGCAGCAGCAACAGCAACAGCAACAGGTGAATCATCATCAGCAGCAACAACAGCAGCAACATCCGCAGCTGCATCATCATCTGACGGCGAGCACATCGCGGTACCGCAAACTCGACTCGCCGACGGACTCGGGCATCGAGTCGGGCAACGAGAAGAACGAGTGCAAGGCGGTCAGCTCGGGCGGCAGCAGCTCGTGCTCCAGTCCGCGCTCCAGCGTCGACGACGCTCTCGACTGCAGCGATGCCGCCCAGTCGAACATCTCGGGCGTTGTGGCCGCCGCCGCTGTATCGTCGCCGGTCCGCTCGCCGCAGCCGTCGAGCAGCGCCAACCTGAAGCGTCAGATCGTCGAGGACATGCCGGTGCTGAAGCGCGTGCTGCAGGCGCCGCCGCTGTACGACACCAACTCGCTGATGGACGAGGCCTACAAGCCGCACAAAAAGTTCCGCGCGCTGCGCCATCGTGAGTTCGAGAGCGCCGAGGCGGACGCGAGCAGCTCGACGAGCATGCCGGCGCACAGTCCGCGCCAGAGTCCGACGCCCACGTCGATGCCGCTGCTGACAGCGACGCCGACGCACATCAGCGTCGTACAGACGCCGCCGCCACCCGCAGCAGCAGCAACAGTTGCTGCCACCAGCCAGCTGCACATGCATCTGACACGCAACAGTCCCAGCCAGCAACATCAACAGCAACAGTTGCAGCATCAGCAGCAGCAACAGCAACTCGGTTCGATGGCAAGCACGCATTCGGTGTTGGCCAAGTCGCTGATGGCCGAGCCAAGGATGACGCCCGAGCAGATGAAGCGCTCGGACATCATCCAGAACTATCTGATGCGCGAGCCGGCCTCGATGGCCAGCAGCACCACCGGCCACCATTGCGCCTCGCCAGCCTCCACCAGCTCCCCGCCGCCAGCAACCCATCAGCAACAGCAGCACCAGCAACAGCAGCAACAGTCGCGCTGGGCCACCAGCAACTGTCAGCAGCGGCAGCAATCGGTGTCGCCGCACAGCAACGGCAGCAACAGCAGCAGCAGCAGCAGCTCCTCCTCTAGCTCCTCGTCGTCGAGCAGCTCCTCCTCCAACTCCAACTCCAGCCACAGCAGTTGTCCGTATTTCCAGTCGCCGCATTCGACCAGCAGCGGCAGCAACGGCAGCAACTCAACGGCCACCTCATCGACAACAGCAATGGCAATGGCGTCGTCGACGTCGTGCATTGTGACGCCGCCGTCGCGTCCGTCGCCGCTGCTGGAGCTGCAGGTGGAGATCGCTGATCCCGCTCAGCCCTTGAATCTGTCCAAGAAGTCGCCGACGCCGCCGCCCAGCAAGTTGCACGCTCTCGTGGCGGCCGCCAATGCGGTGCAGCGTTATCCAACACTGTCCGCCGACGTCACAGTCACAGCAACGGCAACGACAGCGGCCACAAGTAATGCGACAGTGTCGACGGCCACGCCCAGCAGCACGCCGCCCACCAGCTCGTCGCCCGGCGTGCCCACAGTGCACAAGGTCATGCTGGAGGCGTAAGAGAGAGACTGAGAGCGACAACTTTCCTTAATGAAGCAGACGTCAACGTCAAGAGCGTAAAGAGCGTAAAGCGTAAATTAAATTATTTTTAACTTAACAAAACAACTTCACAAATATTACAAAACAAAAACAAAGTGAGCAAGTGTACAAAGTTTGAAATGAAATGCATGCAATTTAAATATTTAAACTACAAGTTATTAATTAACAGCTGAGCAGAGCGGTATTAATGCATATGAAAAAAGCAAAACAAAACAAAACATAATGAATAATATTGATAAAGCAAAACCATATATTTTAGCTGTTACAATTGAAGATCCCCAAGATTTGCTTTTATGAACATCCGATTTCTAACTCTCAACTTTTCGATTGTTTTTTAAGTTTTAAGCAATTTGTTGTACATACTTATAACGCAACACATATTTTCTATTATTATTATTATTACTATTATTATTGCTATTATTAATTATTTGTACTCTAGACAAGCAATGCGTTCAACTACTTGCTTTTTTACATGTTTTTTGAAAAAACTGCAATTTAATGTTGTCCCCCCCTTTCAACAAAAAGAAAAGAATTATTTTTTTTTTTTTGCGATCTCCGTTAAGTGAATAAATTGGTATCATCAAAAGAAAAGCGCAGTTGAGATGACGATGCGTTAACAACAATTTCAAAACTATATTTAAGTTAAGTTCACATTGAATTCAGTTTTTATGAATTGCTAAAATTTACCTACAATTATAAGCGTTTAATATTATTGTTTTCTAATTTTAATACAACAACAAAAAAACCCACACAAAAACAAACAAAAAAAAATCATATAACAAATGAAACATATACTTATACATATATGAGAAAATTGAATCAAACAAAAAATGCTTAAGAGTTTTAGCAGCAAAAAAACCCAACGTTAAAATATTTGTTGTGTACATAGTTAAATGTTAAATTAAAATTACAATTACCAATTACCAATTACGATTACAATGTAAAACCAACGTATTTAAAATATATGAAATATATGCTTAAACAAATTAAATGTTTAATTGGCGTAAGAACAACAACAACAACAACAGCAACTTAGCAGCAAACAAACAAAAAAAAGAACTACAAGAAAAAACAGAAAAAAAAAACAAAAAGAAAAAGATAAAGATTATTGATGATATATAAATATATTATTTAAAACGTAAAATACACTTGCGGTAGCAAAAAACTATTACATTAATTATATTATAATTAATTATGCAGTACTATTATGATTATTATAATTCTTATGATTAATTAATTACTATTTCTTGTGGTAAGCAAACAACAAAAAACAACAACAACCAACAACAACCAACAACAAAGAAAAAACCGGCGCAGAAATTTGTATGTCAAATCAATAAAAAGAAAATTGTTTAAAAAATTCAAATCTCTTCAGTTTTTTTCATTTCCATTTCCATTTCCACTTTTAGTTTGATTTCTCTTTCAGTTTTTCTGCTTTTCAGTTCTAAGATGTGAAAAAATTTATTTCTATTGCGATTATTTCAACTACCGCAACTTGAAGCATAATGAATATAATTAATTTGTAAAATTTGGCCTATTGTATTATGTGTGTAAAGAGGAAGAGGCAGTTCACTTGTGGATTGTGAACGAATGAAATACAATAAGCGAGCGTAAACATAATGAAATCTAAGATACATACACATACATATACATATACATACATACATATATATATTATGAATATATTCTTTTAAAATTTATGCTGACAACTTGCGGAGGCAAACGTCGAGAAGGTCATGGCGAAGAGGTTATAATATTATAACCATTAAAATATCACACTTCAATAATATTATATATACATACGACTGCACACACACACACACACACACCGCACACATGTACGTGTGTGTGTGTGTGTGCAACAGTTTTTTGCGTGTGTGTGTAAAATTGTCCGTAATTTTAGCAAGCAAATAAAATGCGAAAATTAACAAAAAAAAAAAAGAAAAGAAAACAAAAATATTGTATTAAAACTGAATATTTTATGTAAAAACAAAAAAAAAAAGAAAACTAAAAACACTGTGTATTGTAGTGCGATAGCAGGCAGCTTGTGTCTGCGTGTAGAACTTGTGTTATCGATAACGATAACGATGAGGAGGAGCAACGGTAAACGAAACAATGAAATTACGACAATTAAGCATAAAATATACATATAAAATAACTACCGTAAATCGTAAAACGTAACTCGTAAACCGTAAGCCGTAAGCCGTAAGCCGTAAGCCGTAAATGTTGAACGTAACGTAAGTGAGCTGAAATTGAAATCCAACAGAACATGATACGAGTACATACAAGAAAGCATATAATACAGATATATAAATAAAAACGAGGCGAGTATAAGTATATGTATATGTACACACACACACACACACACACACACACACACACACACACACGTATATTTTCATCAGTCACAATTTGTGAATTGAAGCAACAACAACAGAGAAGAATAAAATTTTAAAAAATGGCGGGCAAAGTACACGCTGCCAGATCAGCGAAATATATATAATGCATACAATACGACATATAAGAAAAAAAGAAACGTATCTAAATGATACCAACAACCGAAGAGGAGAATGAAACTCAAACTCAAAACTCAAACTCAAAACTCGAACTCGAACTCAACTCGTCTCGTCTCGACTCAAACGAAATTTGTATTTGTGAAATAAAATAATATTGCAGTTTGTTTTAAATGGAAAACCAGAATGAAATATGTGAATAAAATATGAAAATAAGTATTTAAAATATATCAACAAAAATTACAACAAGAACAACAACAAAAACAAAAAAAAGCGAAACCACAATTGTTTTTATTTCAATTCGGAAATTTCTACAGAACTCAACTGAATGTGTCATTATTATGTGCTCAACACACACACACACATTATTAGGGCCTCTGCTTCTTCTTCTGCAACTGCCGCTTCTTGCTCTTCTTCTTGCTCGGTTGTGCGGCGATAATTTTCAATGTCGCCGCCTGTGTATTTTGGAATTTTGCTCGTGACCTTGAGCGATAAGTGTCGCGAAATGAATTTACCGAAATAATCAAATAAGCATTGTCTCGAGTGGCAGCGCAGCGACGAGAGAGGCAGAGGGGCGGAACAGAGGAGGAGGAGGAGAAGAAGAGAGATAACGCGCAGTCAGATAGCGCCAGCCACACAGTGTCCCCGCCCCTCAAAGAGGGGAGCAGAGGCTGCTGCCAACGATGCGCACACATTATTCGCAATACTATATTCTAATTTTAAACGAAGAGCACAAGAGAACGGAATGGAAGAAAACGGAAGAGAGGGCGAGAGAGGCGAAAGACACACACTCAGATCTGTTATCTTCAAAGTCAATGTCAAAGCTGTGGCCGACAGAGACGGCGTTAGATGGAGCGACTGAAATGGCTAGATAAGGCAACAGTCCAACAAATTAATAAACTGTACAATGTGGCGTATGAGTAATGCAGGCCAGGAAATGCAATGCGAACCAAACGTCACCCCAATCGATGGACAGCAAATCAATTTACTCAAATTATCGTTTGCTGTCAATCTATCGAGTGCTTTCTGAACAACCTGTCAGCTTGGGAAGGTCAGAACGTAAAGAATATTTCCAAAAAGTATACGTATTATTCATTTCAGGACTATTGATTGGCTTTAAAGGAATTTGTTTAAATCATAATTATTTATGATAATGGTAAAATAATAATTAAAATGTCTTCAAAGCACTACAAATTATATTACAAAAAAAACTTTGTGTACTTAAAATAAATTTGTATTTTTATAATTGCTTTAGTTGACCTTATTTATAGTAATATTTATAATTATTTAATTGCCATGATTTCCCAGATTATTAACTTTTGATGTATAAAATAAAATATTTTGTTGGATAACATAAATTTTAAAATTTTATAATTGCTTTGTAAGCAAAAATCCTAAATTAATGTTGATTTCAGTTAGTTACAATATAAATGTATATGCTAAGTCTAATATAATAATACATAATTACAAATTGATTTCAATTATTTTATCGGTGCTCAATTTCTAAGAATTTTTTGAATGCACAGCATATTGAGCGTTAGTTTCCTAGAATTTATGTTATATACTTTGCTTATTTTGTTAGTCAGCAATTATAAGATCATTTCATGTAGAAGGTTATAAACCAAAGAGATGAAATAAAGAACTGTTTCCAAAAATAAAATATGACAGATCCTGCGAAAAGTATCAGGTATCTGCGAGCCGGATAAAAGACACTGAAAAATGGCTGATGAAATTTGTGTTGACTTGTACGTGTGATGTACATTCACATGATGTACTATGTATGGCTGATCGGTCGAGTATAGGTTAGGTGTTCATAGTCCGCTTTTATTTATTAGGTTGCTTCTGATATTTTTGCGTATTTCACCTTGAAATCCAACAGGCCTCAAATAAATTAATACTCACAAATCGCGCAAATTCCGCGGCAACAAATAAAATACAAATACAACAACAGCAACAGCAACAACCGCAATGACAACAACAAATTGTATATGTATTTAGAAACAAGAACAAATAGCGGGGCAGCAAAGAAAAAAACAACAACATTTCAAGGTTAACTGATTAGACGAAATTAGCAAATTTCTAGCAGATGATTGAGCGAGCCAAGCGGGGTGAGCGACGAGGCGGCGGCGCTGGCAGCGTGTGGGCGAGGGAGGCGGCGGGGAAGGTGCCGAAGGGGAGCGGGTGATGAGAGCACGCGCTGAAAAAAAGGCCCACGCAACGCACGTTGCGTACTCAGATTGTGCGTGTGCGTGTGTGTGTGTGTGTGTGCGTGCCGAATCAAAGCCGAAGCGAGTTCAACGGCAGACCCGAAGCGAAGCCGAACTCACGCACACGCATGTTTCGTTTCGTTTGTTCCCCCTTCACCAGCTCTCGATTCCCCCTCATTCGAAATTCACCACTGAACGAATTGTCGTCATTCTGGAGTGTGGTGGAAATGGTTGGGGGGAATTGATCTCGCAACGCGTAATTAAATTACCCAAGTGCAGGAAATTTCCTTTCATACCAAAAGTACTAAAAATAAATCAAAGGTATATTTACAACTCAACGCAGCGTAAGCCAAAAATCCCAAAATTAGCTGGCAGATTGTGCGCGAGTAAGTAACATACAATAAAAAGTAAATTGTACTATAAACAAAAAAGTCGTACGCTTTTGGCATAAGGTAAATATCGCACTCACACACACACACACACACGAGCACAACAAATACGAAACAAAATGCGCTTGACATTGAACTTGAACTGCAGTGCAATCGACGTCGTTGTCTGTGTCATAGCAGCGAGCTGATAGCAGCAGCTTTTGTTGTTGTTGTTGTTGGACAGCTGCTTTGATGAGCAACTGAAACGGGACACAAACTGAACTCAACTCAATTACAACAATACAGATAAAAATATATGTCTATAGTGTGGCGTCAATGAATTGACAAAAGAACTCAGCATTCACATGCAAATTGTGCATTTATTTATAAAAATGCCAAACGGCAAAATGCAGTCAGATTTAATAGAATAATAGAGTAAAAAGTGTGATTAACATTTTTGACGCATTCAAATCGATGTGACTCACATATCTACATATCGAAAGGGACTTTTTTTTCGCTATTTAAAATAGAAATGACTGGATTTGTTGGCAATTAAATGGTTATTCGGAATTTTAACTTAACATTATAGTGTAATTGGGGAAATATACTCGCACACAGTCCGTCCTTAAGTTAGCTGGAAATTCACAGTAAATTGAACTCAACGCCCGCATTGCGCTCGTCTTCCAGGAATGGGCCAATAAAGGGCCAACATGTCATCAGTTTGATGAGCCGTAAAACATGAAGGAGAAACAGAGATAAAAAACGATGGACACTAGGCGAATACTTGATGCACTTGTGCGTAGTCTCAGTAAATACATAAAGTCGATAATATGGTATATAGATTGAAGTCTATTCAAAGAGACTACAGAGTACTTAGCTAACTAGGCGTATACTTAATGGATTGGAATAACTGTTGTATAATGAATAATTTAGTGGATTTGTATAAGAGAAACTCTTAATCGGGCGATTTATAAATTAAGAATTTATGAAACATTCGATTTCTAAATATTAATTAGTGTAAAGTATCACACAGTGAATATTGCTTAGAATACGTTAGACGTTGCATACAAAAATTAATAAAATAATAATACAAAATTATAAGTCTAATTTGCTTTTGTAAATACTTTTCTCCCTCAACAATTTCTTATGTTATGTTCCTTAAATTTATTTGTTTAAATACAGAAATTTGAATAAGTGGAAAAGGTGACGCTGAAAATATTCCAATTACGTAATATTATATTGACTTCTGTTTCCTTCCACCAGAAAAAATAACACTTTTATTTATTCAAGTAAGGTGTTTAAAAAATAAAAAAGGGAACGCATAAGGTTTTAAGAATTTTAATCAGAATAAGAATCAAATATATTTTATGGTCTTACAATTGAGATTGAGAGGCAATTCCAAAATAAATCTATGTTTCTTGCTGTCAACATCAATCATTTATATTTGCTAATTCAATAATTCATTAGTAAAACAAAGTCACACTCATGAAATATAAATGAATTAAATGTTTCCTTTCCAAGCAGTTGGAAAGGATCTTCAGAGTATTACCCAAACCGTTGAGGCCTCGAAAATATGCTAAAAGTGCAAATTACGTGCACGGCCAAAGCTCTGGGTGTGTTTAAGGAGGCGTGAGTGTGGCAGGCAAGTGTGAGGGGGCGTGACGGAGACGGGGGGAGGGGGGCGTAATGTCTGCTGGCATTGGCAGCCACCAAGGTCACATTGACAAGTGTTGCACGCGCCTGCGATTGACAAAATGTGATGGGCGACGTGCCGTTGTAGGCGCAGCGAGGGGGGCGGCAAGCTGCCTTGCCACGTGGCAAGGTGGAAGGGGGCAAATGGGGGGTGGCAGATGCGTGGGGCCTTTGGAGGATGCGTGAGCTCTGCTTTTGGCACTTGTCGTTTGTCGTTTGTCGCTTTGTACTGCGTTCGCTTTTGTTTGCTCCTCACTTGCTTCGCAGGCCTTCTCACTTGATTAGTGACACGCGCCTATTTCGCTCTCTCTTTCACTCCCACTCTCTCCCTCTCCCTCCCTCTCTTGCCCATTTAAGTACGAGCCTGGCTCTGTTTGTTTTCATGATTTCTTGACTTGAGTTTTCTCGCTTTGCTTTGTTTGCCTTATCAAGCGAACGAGTATTTGGAAAAGTTCCAAATTAGAATCTGCTCTCCATATCACGGCATATTTGCACTGTCAAACTCTTTGGCAATATCACATGCAACAGCAACATTGATGCCAATTTCCATGCTCTTCACATGCCGTTTAATCTCAGCTCTATTTTCCTTTTGGCCAACGTTCGAGTTTTACGCTTTGTGGGGCCTAAACAAACTTTCGACGGCTCGTAAAAAACAACAACAACGCAACACGAAATCTCCTTCAGAAAGGTCAAAATCGTGTGGATGCTGCCGCACTCCCAAGCACACGAAGAGAGGACACCCAGGGGGAGGTGGGAGGTGAGAGACGACAACGCGTGTGTTGTATTGAAATGTCCTTGACAATAACATTGCATGCCATCAGGTCGCTGGGTTGCCATCGTCGTCCTGCTTGGGCGTTTGTTGAGCCAATATGGCGCGCGTGAAAACCTTATTCGCCTGGCGAAGGTCGAGTTCGAAATTTCCCACCGACAATCCCTGAAGATATGTATGTCACTGGCCACTTGCATTCGCCGCATTCACTTATTGAGGGCCCTACTAATTTTACAATTATTAAATAAATATGGGCGCAACAGCCCCGCCCCCTCTCCCCGCCCCTTGATAATTTGGATGTCGGGTGGCAAGGCAAACAACCGCACAAAATACACGCGCGCTAACCCCACAAGCCAATAACCCAGAGCCATTTTGCTATTTACACAATTACAACAACACAATATTTGCCTCCACCAAACTCTCCAAAGCTCTCTCTCTCTCCCACTCTCCCACTCTCCACTTTTCGGTCTTCTCGTCAAATAAAAGCCAAACATGAGCGAAACGAAATTGCGTCGAAAATGTTTTGTGCGAACATTTAATAAGGTGGGCAACGAGGGGAAGGCTCAGTGTGTGATAGGGGAGGATAGGAGTGGGGAGTGGAGGGGAGGGAGAAAAACGATTGCGGGGGTGGCAGAAGCAAGGCAGAAACTTTTACCGAAATTATATTGTGTTTCCCTTCGAAAGCTCGGCGCCATCCCCGAAAAATAAAACGTTGTTGCTTTTGCCGTTGCCGCCTCTCTTTATTTTGGTTAGCATTCAAGGTCAAAGTTGAGCGCTGGTCGTAAAGACAAAAGCAGCGAGTCCTTCAAAGGAACTTGATTTTCGACTGCGAAATACCCAACAATATGTGACAAAAAGAGAAAATGTGGTTCAATGAGAAAATTGGGATATTATGATAGTGCAAGTAAAGATTAAAGTTTCTAAAAAGAAAAAACGATTTACTTTTTTGTATAACTAAATATATAAAAGATAATATTTTTAGTTGTAATAATATTAAGATTAATAAAATAATATTAACTGCTTTGTAATATACTATTACAAAATTTAATTATTACAAGAAGAAAACAATCTAACAATTATAACTAGCACATTTGAATATTATCATCATTTCAATATTATTTGCTATATTTTCATTTGCTGCAATATTATTTATTATAATTATGTTCTTATTATTTATTTATATATAAATTAATACTAGCGCTACAAGTTAAATACTATAAATTAAGATTAATGTATTATTAGTTTTCTAACATTACATCGACAATACAGAGAACGAAAATCATTGACAGTTTTATCCCTTTTTTTTTAAATATTTATATAATAGAGCTAGATAACATTTGAATATCCTGTTTCTAAAGAGTTAAAAAATTTTTGACAGTCTTATAACTATTTTTAGTTCCAATATTATATTATTATTTTCATGTTATTATTAGTATATAATATTTTAATATTTTTCTTCAATGTCAAGTTCATTTGCTGAAAGTGCTGGTTTACAATTTCAAAATTTCTTAAAAATCCCATAATGGATGTAGAATTCATTCTAGATTGTCTGGTGAAAGAGAAAAGTATCAGCACTGACGTAATCTACTTTAGACTTCTTTCTTACTTGTTTGCTCTACAAATTTACTGTTTTTCGCTGTGCTCTGTGATAGGCACATGTCATGACCTTTTTGTAGGGTATCTGGCCACAAACGTTGCCAATGCGCCGAATCGCCTGCTGTTGGCATCAGTCTGCCTGGAGGTGAAGCAGCTGGGATGGAGCTGGAGCTGGGAGCTGGAGTTGCAGCAGAAAGTGGAGAAGCGTTGGAAGCATCCCCCACACATCCCCGAACAATAACTTTGTGATTCAAATTTTGTGATGCCTTTTGTTGCTGTCAACTTGACCCAAATCAAAAAAGTTCTCGCAACGAAAATATCAAAAGGCGACATTTTGTTTAATTGTCTAATTAAAATCAGGAAAATCGTACAGCCTAGAAAGAACAAAAGTCGGCTCGAAAAGTCTGTAATTGACGAGGGATTCTAGCTGCCCTCGAACTGGAACGAATGCCTATGAATAATGAATCTACATATGTTATCTGAGCTTAAATGTGATTCGATGCTGCCGCTGCCGCTGTTCAAACTGCTGACAAGTGCCTCTGCCCTTCTGCCCTCCTGCCCCTCCTCTTGGCTGGCACATAAACCGAGTAATAAAAGCGCCTTAAGCCCACTTCAAGGACCAGTCTATGCTGACGTGGACACAAAACCGAGGAGACGAGACGAGAAGAGACAGAAGCGTGGGTGATTCTTAAAGCATCTTGAATTTCAATCAAGTCAGCAAATGAGAGAGACAATGAGAATCACAAAGAATACTCGGACTTTTGCAAATAAACAATTTCAGCGGCGAGACTGAAGGCAATCATCGATTACGACATATGGAAAACCTGCAAATAAATAAAGTACAAGTAAATTGAGATCATCGATCGACCGAACGATCGTTCGAATCAAATGAATCAAATTTCGCATTAAATTTTTATTTTTATTTTGATTTTGATTTCGATTTCATAAACAGTAGCAACGTCAAAACATTCAATCGAGTCGTAGGCTCGCACTCGGGCATTACATTACACAAATATTTAAATATTTGTTCTCGATATTATTTATGACGTTCAAAGAGGGTTCTTATTACGAACATATGCGCTGATCATGTCACTCGAAGGCAACGCGATTCGATCTGAAGGCGATTCATATTGTGTTTACCATTGACGGACGCGTCTATAAAAATCGAAAACATTGCGAAGGCTGCATTAAATACTGTCAGGGCTGCTATTACGTCTATTATAATTTACATTACGATGGAGTATGTGAGTACCTCGACCTAAAAGATATAGCAGCAGTATTACAGCTTATTCCTTGCAATCAGTTCATTCAAATGTAGGCCGCTTAAAGTATATATTTGGTTAGCTCTTTGAAATATCTTTTTTCTAAATTTTCATTTAAGTTTTGCTAAATAATGCATTTAAATTTTGAATTATAGACTTACTACTTAGCTTAATTTCTAAACATTTTTGGGTTTTTCGAGGCTTGAATAATTTGTTGGTATTTAAAATTTCTTTTTAATCATTCTTTTCAATCAGTTCTGCCTAATGTAGGGCGCTTAAAATGTATTTGATTAACTCTTTGCACATCTCTTGGTGTATTCTTATAAATTAAACTTGAAATAATTTTCATAATTTGCCTCTCTTTTGGTCTTAATACTTGGCTTTTTCTTTATAATAAGTTGCAATAAATGTTTTGCGCAAGATTGCATTGCATTGATTGGGTTTTCTTAGCTCAATGGTTTAAATTAATAAATATATATATTAACTAAATTTATATTTTTGTTGCTTGCCTTTTAGATTTATATGTATGTTGGCTTAATTTCTATAGTGGTTTTCTATTTTTCCAAAGACTTCATAAACATTGTTTTTAAATTTCAGTATTCTAACTAGTTTATTATAAAAGTAATATTTTAAATTTGCAAGACACATTTTCGATTAACTCGCTTTAATATTAACTATTTAGTCGCTTCATTCCTTTGCATTTATTATTTAGTTCTGGAAATTTTCCATTCCCTGCTATAAAGGCATTTCTCCAACCTCATCTTGCAATAAGTTTAATCTAAATTTGTAATGCATGGATTTAATTGCTAGCTCTGATATTATCAACTTCTTGGCTTCATTCTTTTGCCACTATTATTTAATTTATGGTAATATTCCCTTCCATGCATACATATTTAGAAATGTCTCTATCCTATTTTACTTCGAAGTGCATTTTAAATACTACTCTCTGGTAGTTTTTGTGCAATTGCAGCACCTTGGGTTAGACGAACTCCCTGGCGGACTTGGCATGTGGCATCCTTGAGTCCGATAATGACACTGCGTGACCTCTTTCTGTGCGGCGTATCCAAGTGCGTGTCTGCAGACATTGGCAATGGCAACCAACTGTTGCCAGCGAGCGATAAATAGCAGCGTAATGAAGGCCACATTCGACAGGGTGTGGCAAGAGGGGGCGGGAGGGAGGCCAGTGGGAGGTCAGCCAAATGGCGGCGCCGAATGTCTCCAGTCGCCGCCTGTCAAGGACATCGTTCGCATTACGGGCCTCCACGAAATGCGCATAAAAATGCCAGCGACAGAGGCCTCATTTCTTTGAGTCGCTTTGAGTCGCTTCGCTTTTTAGAGTGAATGTTTGGCGGGGTTTTTGCATTGCAAACTATAACAAACATTTGGAAGATTTGTTGGATTTGGTGGATTGTCAATGTCAGTGCTGTGGCTGTGCTCTTCAATCGCTCAATTCAGGAAGTTCTGAATATGCGCAAACTTTTTGACGATGCATAATATGAATAAGTTGCGAGCGATCAAGTGATCGCCAGCCAAATCGATCGAGAGGGTTTAATGTGTTTAATGTGATGCGGTCAGCAGGACAGGAAGCAGACCACGAGAACTGAGTTTAATGTATGCCCCAGCAACAACAAAATGATAGCCATGAAAATAGCTGAATATTATAAATAAATATGTGTTGAGAGAACCTTGAGCAGCAGCAGAGCGTCAGCAGAGATCAAAGCGGATGAGCAGCTGAGAATTGCAGAGAAAGGCTCGCTTCAAACTTGTCGAGTAATCGAGAAATTATTCTTGATGTATGCAAAAATATACGAGAATGCTAATCATAAAATTGTATTTTCTGTCTTCTGCTCTTCTTTCTTCGGCGCAATGGAGAGCAGAGGCTCAAGGCTGAAAACTGAATGAAATGTTTGTGTATGTGCTTAACATTAATGATGGTAAATGATTTTGACTAGAGATGTGACTCCTTCGTCGTTCGTCCTTCGTCCTTTGCCTGCTGTGTTATCGCTCGCTTCATGCATGAAATCTGCAATCAAATGTAAATAGAAAGCTCATAAGCTCAATTTTATGGCCACATAAAGCAGGGCTTTACAAAATATAGGCCAACAGGCGACAGGACAGTTTATGGTGAACGGAGCTCGATGCGAGGCATCAAAACGAAGCCAAGGATGCGCGCCACAAATCGTCACGTATACGCCGCATACGCCAGCAATTATGTATGTACGGTTGGTGGTTGCTATTTTTTTCTCTTCTTCTCTGCGGTCGCGACGAGGCGACGGGGGTTGCACAAAGTTTCATAAAGTTAACCAAAATAAGCCGAAGGTTATGTTATGATAATACAACAATACCCCGAAACCTGCTACGCAATTCAATCAGTTACAAGAGAGGGAGACAGAGAGAGACAGATAGAGAGAGAGAGAGAGAGAGAATCTAGCCCGGCTTTATGTTTATGTTTGGGTCATAAAATACGAGTATGGCCTAATGGCAGGCAAATGAAAAAGGCTTTGGGCCCCGTGGCACATCAACCCACCTCATCAATCAGCATAGGCTCCTCCCTCCCGCCCCTCTGTCTGCCCCATTCCCCCGCCTTATTTACCTACAATTCAAGGTTGTATTTATCCTATTTCAACAGTCGCTGATTAACCAAAAAAAGGGAAGGAAAAAATATTATTAAATGGACTTGCTAACTGCGTCACAGCCGCAGTCGGCAAAAGTCCAATAAATATAATAAGGGAAAACATTTTGCCGGGTCAATTTTCTGTTGCCGTGCCGCCTACACGAGTCCCTTCTCCCTCTCTCTCTCGTCGAGTGTCTCTCTCTTTCTCTCTCTCTGAGTGCCTGTGAGTAAATTGTCAAGCTGATAGCATGTAATTAGTATTTAGCGTAGGCGTCTCGCAATGTTTACGGCGCCACAAATTGTGTTGTCTACTCCATTGTTGTTCTTCTTTTTATTCTTATTTATTTTCATTTTTTTTTTTTTGTCGTGTTGAAGTTTCACAAAAAATTCTGGGAAAGCAATTGCCGACTGTTTGTCTTTTAGCTAAAAAACGGAGCCCAACCCATCGCGAATGTGGCACAACTGGGACTTCGTTCGCAAATTGAAATTAAGATGTGCAAACTAAGAGGATTACAATACTCGCACAGACACGGTTCTATTTTTATAAATTCACAATATATGGTATTGAACAGCCCGATGAAAGTCGCTGCATAAATTAGGCTCAATATTTATTTGTTTGTTTAAATATCAATTTTGAAACAGTGACGTGAATTAAAATTGAAATGATCAAAATAATTATTCTTCTATATGAAAATCTCTTTGAAATTGTATTGTCCAATTATTATAGAAAATTAATCCTGTTTACTAAAATTAATCATTTTTTTTAAGAAGTGTGCTTCAGCTTTGCTGGCTCTTAAAAATAAATTTTATATTAATAATAATTAGAAAACGTATTTTCTGAATACTTTTGTTAAAATTCCTCACAACTTTCGATTTACAAGTTGTCAATAAAACTGAATTTTCTAAATTATTTTTCTTTATTTAAATTTAAAAATATTTGTATAAACAAGCTAATAAAAATAATCTGCAAAGCTAGTTAAAAATTAAGTTAACTAATATATACATAAATATAATTTTTAATATATTTTAATAAAAACTTCTTTTTAAACGCAATACCAATGTAATTTAGAAATATTTATAAACAAGCGCATTCTAGTTAAAGAAAAGTTTACTTTAAGTTTACTAATTATTCTAATTTCATTTTCCATAATATCTTAATACAAAGGTCTCTCTTTAAGACCAACATATTTATCTATTAATCTACATTTCTTGTAGTATTTTGTGAAAGTACATTAGCCGAACACTTTGATATATGATGCTTCAGTTTGCAGGTGTTCGGCCTCAAAGTTCTACTCTAATTACCAGAAATGCGTTTAATTAACCTTCGCCCATGGCAATCGCAACCCTTACCAGAAAAATAGGGGTTGCAAACGATGAGTTTCCCCTTCCAACTACTCGCCGCATTGCTCTGGCTTATAAATATGGTATTTATGTATATGTTTTCACTTTTAGTTGGCAATACTCATTACCACCATTAGACTCAAGCGGCCAAGAGCTGAACAGCTGAACAACTGCGCTAAGCGCCGCCAATTTGTTACAAACCACAACGAAATCATTAGAGTAGTCAACAGAGAGAGAGATAAAGAGAGAGGAGTGGGGGACGACCTAATTTTGAAATTCACTTTCTTTGCTTTGATATTTTAGAGTCGTAGAGTCGCAGAGTTTCGGAGTTTCTCTCCTTTGTGCTGTGTCTCTTTCTCATAGTTCAGTCAACTCTTTTAATATTTCTTTTCTGTTGTAGGGGGGGATCTCTAATAATTAAATGGTCAAAATCAAATAAACAAACTCGTGTCTTTGGGCACCGCCGACTGCAGCTCAATCATTTCCATAAAGGGGGGAAGGGGCGACGGACGCTGACAAAAACAAGAAACACTTTCCACACACACTTTTCGTTGACCCAGAAAGCCAGCTGAAAACCCGTTTCAGTTGCCGACGGGTTAAAGAAATGCAACAAAACTACACGAAAGCGAGAAATAAAAGAAAAAAACTTTAAATTTAAAATAAATGGAGTACACTTTCGCTTATGAAAACGAAAGTCAACGGACTTTTGCAGCAACAAAAGCGGCCAAACAAAACACACTACAGAAAGAAATGCGTCGCGTCGCGTCGCGTCGGTGAAATGGCGGAGAAATTTGTCAGCTGCCCAATGGGGGAGCGAAGTGGGCAAAGTAGGCTGTGCAGCGGGCCAAATCACAAAAAAAATAAAAATAAATAAAAAACACAGTAGCAACAATAAGAGTACTCGAATAAAACAATGAGCACAACAGCAACAAAGTATGTAAAGTTCAAAGCTGCAGGCGGCTAAAGTCGCGCGCGTTTGCGACGCGTTTTTGCGCACGCCCCTGAAAATCGCAGTCGCGAGCACGCGACTTTTGCAAGTGACCCAATTTCGATACCGCAAACATTGAAAACGAAATAAAAATAAAAATAAAATTACGACTACTGAGAGTTAGCCTACTCGACTCGACTCGACTCGTCTGGTTGTCTGGGCACAACAATAAATTATTTGGAGGTTCCATTCCAACGCTCAATCTGCCATTTTTAGTTTTGGTTTATGTGCAAAACATTAACAACAAAAAACAACAAAATCATAACGAAAAAAGCCAACTGAACCGAACGCCTTTTGTTTCGTGGGGTTGGCGACAATAACGCGGGGCAACCTTTAGCCAAGGCAATGTTTAAATAAATACTCGCACTCGCACTCGCACAATGCGATTTCAATATTACTTTTAATGTCAAGCACTCGCATTGAAATTTGTTATAGGGGCAAGACCCTGCACTTCTACACTTCTACACGGCACATAACTGTTCTTGATCCAGTTGCTATTTTTAGCGGTTATTGTTGCTATTTTTATGTTCGTTTTTTTTGTTCGCCAACTTCCTTCAAACACAAGTTGTGTGTTCACGTTTTCATGGTAAATTCGGTTGGCTATCAATCCACTTGAGAGTCGTGTCAATTTCTCAGCTTCGTATATATTTGCATAAATAGCTTAATTTATGTTTTTTTGTGAAGCTTTATGTAACCCAATATTATGTTCAATAATTTCATATTTTCCACATATTTTTCATTTGTTAGTTTTTAATTAAAGTTATAAACAGCCTCGAATATATTTAACTTAATATTTGTCATATTTGTTTTTTTTTGTATAATCTAATATGGTATTAATATTTTCTTGATTTAATTATTCAGTTTACATTCAAAGCTATTTCAAATATAATTTTTATACTTTTGTGGCTCTTTATACAACATAATGTTATTTTACATATTTTAATATTTTTTTCAAATTTTCTGGATTTAATTTTATTCATTTTACATTCAAAGATATCGTTTATATATTTTCCTAAATAGCTTAGTTTTTATTTATTGTGAATCTTTGCAACATAAATTAAATGTTATATTTAATATCTTCATATTTACCACATTTATTTTTATTTATTGTTTTATTTTACATTTCAAGCAATAGACAACTCAATAAAGATACAAATATGTTTTAAATATATAAATTATAATCATATATTCAACGAATTTTATTTATTTTATTTGTTATATATTAAGATAGTTATCTGTGAATGTATTATTATTTTATTTATTTTATTTGTTTTATATTAAGATAGTTATCTGTTAATTATTTATTAGCTGCATGGAATTGTAGTTTATATTTATTGCTTTTTATGTTATCTGAAGCTGCTTAAATTTAATGTGAATTATTTAAAATAATTGATTTGTAATCGTTTAGCATATTAATTAGCTGCCTCACGTGAGTTGGCCAAACCAAAACGAAGTCAATAACCCAGCTATGGGGCTTGAGTGTGCACACTCACACACACACACACACCCAAGTGGCTATATAGATACATATATATATATATAATGTTTCTTTATGTATTTGTGTCTGCCTATAACAGAGCGTATGAAATTTCACTTGGCTGCGTCTGCGCAGCGGCCGACAGCGAAAGTGAAACCTGCAAGAGGTTTTTGAACTCGACAAGTGAACGCTGGCGGCAGACGGCACCGAAAGGGGGAAAGGGTGAGAAGTACAGAGAAGGGTACTGAGAAGGGGGGAAGCAGCAGCAGCAACGGCAACTGGCCTCGAGACGTGCAACTGGAGCGGAACCAAAGACAGCAGCAGCAACAATTTTACTTTCTTTTCCACATGCAGCTCCAGCTAATCGAGAGAGAGAGAGAGATGGCAGCCAAGGGGCAAGAGCTTGGAGCTGGGCTTGAGGTTGGGGTTGGGGTTGGTAGCTGACAGTTGTCAGTTCAGTCAGCTGAAATGTCAATGAACCACATGCAGACTGACTTCGAAATGAAAGCGCCGGCACACTGAATAACCCAATTAAAATCCAACTTTGACTTCGATGTTGCCTTTGGTCTTGGCTTTGCAGCGTGGTATTCATGCGAGTATTCAAGTATTCACGTCTGCGAGTATTCGGGTATTCAAGTTTGGGTAATTATTTAAGCTAGTCGATGGTTTTGGCGCCGCGTTTATGTGCGCGGCGTGCACGACAGCCGAAAAGCCTCGCCACTGAAAAATATGCCAAAAAAGGTCAGAGACAATTAGCAAGTGTCGTTGTTGTTGTTGTTGTTGTTGTTGTTGATGCAAACACCCGCACCTGTGACTGTGTGCGTGTGTATCTGTGTGTGTGCTGCTGTTCCAGTGCCATGAGCCAAGCTCAATGTTGTAGTAGCTGTTCAACGAGCGCAAAATATAACAATAACAACAGCGTCAAGTCACAACTCTGTACTGTAGCAGCAGCAACAACCACTATTAAAAAACGGCAGCAGAGGAGGCCGACGTCAACGTCAACGACGACTTCAACGACGACGACGACGACGTATAAATAACCTCATAATTGCCATTGAGGGTCTTTGCAATGAATTATGCGAATTAACCTCAAACATTGAAACGTTTTTCATGAACATGCAACAATTTTTTGACAAGTTTAACAAACTTTTAGTCATGAATGGTTAAATTTGTATTTTTTTTCAAACTACTGATAGCGGGGCGTAAACCTTAAGACATTGGCTAGCAGCTAAAACATTTAACATTTAAGCAGAATAAAACAGGTGAATATAAATTATGTTGGCAAAAATATATTTTGATATAAATTGGCAGCCAAATTTGGAAACCAAAATAACTTAATAATCCATTATTGATAAACCACTTTGTAAGCGTTTATTTTTTTATTTATAATTTTCCATTTTTTTAAATAAAGTTTTCTTTTATAAGCCAAATAAAATTTTAAGATCGCGTTTCTTAATTGTTAAACTTAACTGGAAGTGTTTGCAGCTGTAAAAACAACATTGAAAAAGTTTAAGTCAAATGACAAAATGTGCAAATTATTTATGACTTTAATAAATGGAAATAGGTGTAACCGTTAAATAATTAGCAGCATGCCAAGTTTGAAAAAATTATTTGTAGGTCATTTAGTTAACAACCTATTATAAAATGACTTTAAGAAAGTATTGGTTTAATGAATTTGAAAACTTCTCTAATATACAATGTAAATTATAAAATAAATAACCTTCTTTAGATAAAAATATTTACAATAGTTTTTTTTTTCTTATTTTAAATTTAAATTTTAAAAAATTAAACCTTCTCTACTACTTATTGTAAATTTTATTATGAAGAGAAGGTTTAATTTTTTAGAATTTAAATTTATAATGAAAAAAAACAACTATTGTAAATATTTTTATCACGTGTAAATCATAAAATATTCAAGCAACACAATTTCTGCATGCAATTTAATGTACGAATTGGGTACATTATGATTAATTTTATGACTTCACAAAATTACTCATTAAACCATACTGAACATCCCCTTATTTGGTCATAAACAAACAACCGATCTTGGCAAAACTCCAAGAAATTTATTAGTATCAATCTGTGAGTCAGAGTGTCAAAAAGCTAGTTGACTTATCCAAAAGCAGCCAAAGCAATTTCTCCAGTAACATAAAATGACAAAAGTGGTTTTGGCATTTCATTTAATATGTGGTGGCTTTTGTATTGTATTTTTGTTGTTTGTTTTTTGCTCAGCTCGGTGAAGTTCAATGCCCCAAAGATGGTTGATGGTTGATGATCGGTTGGCTGATGATCGTTGGTTGATTTGAAGTCCAATCGACACCGTCAATTACCCAAAGACATCACAATTTCATGTGGCATCTCATCCCGTTCCGAATAACGAGCTCGTGCCGCGCATGCGCAACAACGAAACAGCGAAAGAGACAGAGAGAAATTGAGAGAAAGAGAAACAGAAGCGAAATGGGCAAAAGCGGTTAAGCACAATTTGAAATGAAATTGAAAGCAAAAGCGAAAGTGTATTTGTTTCTAGTCTATTTTGTTTTATTGCCATTTCGCTACAGCATGCGTCTGCTATTATTATTATTATTATTATCGTCATCGCCATCGCCATCGTTATCGTTATCGTTATTGTTATTAGTGTGCTTTTGTTATGGTGGCAACAATTCTTCAAATTTCCTTTGCCATTCAATTTCGCTTGTCAACGGTTTCACTTTTCTTCTTTTTGAAGAAGTTCAGCAAACGAGAAATGTTTGTTTCAGTGCCCAATTTACATCTAATCTCCCCTCAAACAATTACCAAAATTTAACAGCGAGAGTGAAATTTTTGTTGAAACTTTTCAGCTCTTTTATTGTGCATGAAGTTGACCTCGTTCTTGCCACAAAAGAGTTCAAATGGTTGGACAAAAAAAACGTATGCAAATTGGAGCTCGGTTTTGAAATTGTTTTACAGCTTGTAAAAAAAAAAAATCATATGCGTGTATATTAAAATATTGTATGGCCAGTGCACCTTGTGCCTCGACTTTCACTGCCAGTTGACCCAAAAAGCCGGCAACTGCAATGACACATCAACCTGGCCAAGCAGAGCGTTCAAAAAAGCGCATAAAAAACTGCAACTGCTGTTGCACACTGGTCGCAAAAGGGATCAACAAAAAGCGGCCACCATAAAAACTGCAGACGTTACGGAAGTGAAGACGTCGACATCCTGAGGTGCCCCCTTCGATTCCCCCCCTGATTCTCGCTACTTGTTGCAGCTGCCGGCTGCAGGCTTTCTTAATGGCCTTCGCGGAGGGCTCACGACCAGGTCTCAGGGCTGTGGACTTAACCTCGTTGCTTCCAGTTAAAAGTACTACAAATATTTAAGATGACATTAATTTCAGCAACGGCTGTGATCTCCGTCCATTTGTGTGTCTGGAGAGCAGTTGGTTAACCGGTCAACTGTCTGTTAACTGTTTTTATGCATATTATGCATCAATTTCGAGGGTCTAGGATCAATTTCAAGCCTCATCAACTAGCTTAGACAATTTTGTGCGCTTTCGTTTTGTTGGTACACACCCAAAACACCAAACACAATAGTGAAGCAATATCTGTTGATCTCCGGGCGCTTTTCCCATTAAAAGCAATTTAATGTACGCCACAATAAATACAAATTTCAAAATTGAAACATAGACAACGACAACGACAACGACAGCGAGACGGACAGAAAGTTCAGCACTTTCTTTTCGGCCACGGCACAAACAGTTGAAGATCAGTTCAACTCTTGCTTTCTGGGTAGGTGGGCATCAATTACACTAGCCAACACGAAACTATAACACGAATCGAGAGCCGAAGCCGACACAAAAACGATCCAACGAACCAGCGAACGAATGCTGACGCAAAAGAGACATTATTTGGAAAGAAAAGAAAGTGAAAAGTGTTGCAACAACAGCTGTGGCAGCTGAGAATACAGATGTTATTCGGCCGAAAGAAAGTGATGTACAGCTATGGCCAGAAACATTTGGCACAGATTAAAGATTAAAGCCATGTTTTTGTTTATTCAGCTTTGATTATTTACATTTCATTTCACTTGAATGTTGACTTAGCATGAATACTGTAAATTAAGTACAGAAAAATAGCTACAAATTATAAATGCAAAATATTATAATATTTTTTAAATAAATATTTATAAAATTCATATTTTTAAAATAATAATTAAAATATTAACTTTGAGATAATTCTAGTCTAATTAAAAAGATATAAATGGTTATAAAATATATATTATTAATATAATAATTGAAATATGAATTTGGAGAAAATTCAGGTGTTATTAATATTAATTATTAAATATATTCTTTTCGTAAATATATAAATATAAATATACGTATGTATATTAATTTAAGAGTTTTTAATATAAATATAGAGATCATTATACTTATAATTAAAATTGCGATAAATATTTATTTTAAAATTGAAGCCAATTATTATATAAAGTAAATTGAATTTCAATCATTGAATTTTTAGTTCTTTCATAACTCAATCTATAATAATAACGACCAAAAATAGTTTACAAATTACATTAAAATTTAAAAATTATTAATTTTAAAAAGTTGAAAAATTATTTAATAAAATCAATTTGAATTTGTATAATTTATATTTAAATTGGAATTGGGAATTGAACTTCAATTAAATTAAAATAAACTCTAATTTAGCTGCTACACATTTCAGACTTTACGAAACTGAATCCAAATGTCAAAGTCTTCCCGTTGGCCTGTTTTTGCTGTTTTGCGGGGCTGCAGTCTCCCAGTGTCATTGCACCGTATTGAGTTCAAGCGGGTTTGTTGAACCCTCCTCAACAATAGTTGGATCTGAATTATTTTCACCGCGAAACAATCCGAGCGAACCCTCAGCGATCGGCAAAAGTGAGAGTTGAACGCAGAGCGAAATATTTGAATGTTGTTTGTTGCCTATTGAGGTCACTCAGAGTTGAAGTCGGAGTTTTGAGAGTTGGAGTTGAGGAGCTTTGGAGCTGCAAGCCGAGGCTTAAATGATCGCTATCTCGCTGATCATGAAGTATGTATAATGTTTCTATATCAACGACTTTTCACAGTCTCAGCTGCTGTCGGTTCGTTTTTTGGCCATGGCGCATCGCCCAAAAGCCACAAACTAACAAACTCCAACTGAAACTTTCATTGGGCTTTGTTATTGAAAGGGGTCACTGAACGAAAGCAGACTCCCCATCTCATTAAACGCTTGAAAGTTGTAGAGCATACGATGTGATATCAAATGACATCGGATCACTCAAGCGATCGCAACGACAACAGCTGCACCTCAAGACTTAGTTGAGAACAAAGAAGAAAAAAAGGATTAGAGCAAAGTTCCATTAAGGTGAAGGTGGCAGTTAACCGTTATGTTCATAACGATAACTTTTACATTCCTCCGAGATTAACAGATTCCTGTTGACTTATTAATATATAATACAACTATTTGATTGTCCACATTTGTCAAGCGCTTTTACTAATTTGCTTCAAAAGATTAGCTAACGTTATTTAACTTTAATAAATAAGTCAACACAGAAAGTCATTTCAGTTAGAAAGTTGAACAAACTGCCATAATAAACAACATTAACAGCAATTAAATTTAAAATAAAATATAATACAGATGAAATGAAATATTTATCGAAATATATAATATTTGTTCTTACTATACCAGTAACTTATTATAATTTTATAATTATTTTTATTTAATTTCTATAATCTCCATCGTCATGAATTGAGGAAATATATTTTAAAAACAACTCTGTTGAAATGCTCGCAAGAACTGGAATAACGTCGATCGCTTACACACAGGGTAAAACACAACTCCACTAAAAATAGGCATAAGTTCTACGAAAAAAAAACGATAAAAAAAGCGACGTCAAAAAACTGTAAGTTATATATCAGCTGTTTTGCTAGCAATTCTTGTTGTTATAGTAATGAATGGAAATCCATAAAGTGATGGAAACCCTAACTGATTGATGTCACAATAGATTTCGCTGAATTTCTGTCAATTGTCAACCTAAAACCCCGCCCTTAGGCGTATCAAAAAGGTGAGAAAACGTCACAAACCATTTGAAATTCCAATGTCAGCCTTCTGACTAAATATATGTACGTATGTGTGTACAAAGCAAACCTTACCTCAGAGACAATAGACCACACACTAGTTTGGGGCCAAAGGTCAGGGTGTCGTGAAAATGTGACAAGTATGTGACAAATTTCCATTTCATGTATATGGCGGAGGGTCAGAAGTAATCTTGACTAAACATTTACAGGAAGTGCTGACTGTGTCGATGGGCCAAGGGGAACACCGCACAATCATTCACCATACACTCTGCTTCCCCTCCCTCCCTCTCTCTGTTTTAATTGTGCTAAGGCCCCCTCTCTACCCCCGCCCCTGCACACAAAGGGGTCATTCACGCTGCCCGTGAGCCATCTAGTGCCGGTCTCAGCAGTTTCAAGTGCGTCATCAACAACGCAATTGTCTCCACACCAACTTGTGACCAGCGGACATTGGTCATTGCCCATTGGCCATTGGCCCTACTCCCCCTGGAACCCACCTCTGGCGACCCCGATACTGCCTACCTAGCTAACATAACATACGTAGCATTTTGCTGAACTTGAAACGTCGTCATGCTGTCATGCAATGATATCGTGCAAATTCTCGCGCTCTATTTTGCGCGCTCGACACAGTTAAGCTTCTTCTAAGTCGCATTCTACAAATGAAATAGTTTTGAAATTCTGTTCGATCATAAAAAATACCCATACTAATTAAAGACTTTTTAAAAAATGAAACCATAACATACATACAAAATTTATATGTATTTTATAATTACATATATTCATTTCTAAATTCAACATATTTTAAATATGATACAAAACTTATTTAGATATTTAATATTTAAATGAAAAGTGAAAAAGTCAAAAGCATTTGTCAAAATTATTTGTAAAATTTTAAATCCGAAAATCAAAAATTACATTTAAATTAAATGTTTTATTCAATTGAATAAACAATTTTTGTTCTTTTTGCTATAAATTATTGAAGAATGATATATATTTGTTAAAATAAAATTAAAAAGTTGAACTCATGATTAGATTCTGAAAAAAAACTGAGAAATTGCGTTTCTATTATTTTTTCGATGTCTGTATATCTGATATTTATAATATCAAATCATAATAATAAAAGTTCACTCTACACTCATTTATATTTTACCAAATTTTGTAAAACTTAAAACGGACCTGATTTTTATTCTTAAACTTCCCCCCACAGCGTTCTTTTATATGTTGTTATTAATCGAATATAATAACAAAATCAACCAAAGGCTATATCCACTGCCAAGTTCATGTTAGCGACGCTTCACTGTAGTCCACTGTTTACTTTCGAGCTGAGGGCATTCCAGGAAAGAACGACGACACCGAAACCCGTTGATGTTGGCACATTTCATGAGCGCTCAGCGCTCATATCCCAGTGCGGCAAATGTGGATGGGGGAGTGGCCGAGGGGGGCGGTGGGCGGGCAGTGGTGGGCGGGTATATTGAATAATTGCTGAAACCTTGAAAACGGCACAAAGAACTACGCCGAACGAACGCTGTCAACAAATTACATAAAGCCAATTATGAAAAGAAGTTTGCGCTTTAGACGACAACAACAAATTCTCGCTCACGAAGCACAAAAACAACAACAACAACAAATAAGATTAGATGGACAATGAAAGAAATAAAAAGAATAATTGAAAAAATTTAACAAACATTTTCCTTGTTGCTATTGTAGCATGCAGCGCATGTGTGGCGATTTTCCGGGAATTGGTATCAGTCTGAGCTGAAAGCCAAAGCCAAAGCCAAAGCAGTTCGCAGCTCAGTTTATCATCATGTGAAGCGTGAGAACTGTGAGCTCATACTCACATCATATATATATAACCCACCATGACATATACCATATCCATGTAGTAGCTATCTATGAGTGCGGTCAAAGTGGGTCACTTCAACGTTTCAATTTCATTAGAATTCGCCTAGACAAAGGCGGAGAGAGGGAAACCGCAGAGTTGTTAAAGAAATTTCCCCAAGATCGAAATCGAAAGGTCTTCCGGTTTTTAAATGGTTGTACTTTCATACATACTTTTTTTCTTGTTAAAAATATTAACGAACAAAATTCTAGGGAAAGCATTTTTACGCTTTTTAATTTTAAAATACAATTATATTGTTATATACATAGGTGATTTAAGGTAGATTTTGCCATTTCTTATATTTGAATTATTGTATGCATTCCCCATTTCATTCCAATTTATCAACAATAATTTACTTTTTTAGAATACCAAAAATACGTCGATATGAAGAATAAGTAATTCAAAACACACGCTTAACGCATAATTCGTATAAATTGAGTCTACTTATGCATGCGAAGATAACTCTTATTCATCAACCTAATGGAAACAATAATAAAAATAATAAATAAGTAAGCATGCTGTCATAGAAAGTGTTCGACCACATGATACTTTTCTTATAGCATTAGAATTAAAATAAAAATATTTTTATGATTCCGAACATTCGTAAATTAAATATAACCAAATACGATAGAAACTTTTTATGGAATATTTATTCTAGAATTGTTGGTATAATTCAGTTAAATCAAGCTGCTCAGATACTAATATTTTATATAACACAGTCATGTTATAATCTCAGTAATATTAATTTGACAACCTTTTACACATTATATTTTTTTTTTTAAACGAAATAGTTACTGAGATAATATTAATACCCCATTTCGTTTTGTTATTTTACTATTTTAACATACATATTAAAAGTGAATCAATTAAAATACAATAAAATCACTATTAATATTAAATAGAAGGAACTTTCATAACTATTTATGGCTTTTAGATGTCGATGTTGAGATGGAAATAAAGTCGCATATTTCCCCTCGCAAATGATGGATAAATTTCACAAGTGTTATTCGCGTCACTCTCAACATATTATACCCACTTGTAAGGGATAGAGAGTATCGGAAAAACAAATCTAAAACAGCCGAAAATTGTAATTGTAATCATCAGCAAAAAAATAAGATGGGTGGGAGGAAGGTATGGAAAAAACTGGAACTGAAATTGGAATGGAACCGAACGGAAGTGAGGACGTTAACCTCAAGTAGAGCACGCAGTAAGCGCAAGCGGCGTACAATGACCTATGATATATTATATATACTATATATTTGTAGTTTTCTAGTAGTTATGATACTTTGCATGGAGCGAGAGGAAGAATAAGTCCTGGGACGGGACTAGGATTGGCTAAAGATTAATGGCAGTCACGAGTTTAACGAACTCTCCAGAAACGCCTCAAACGAGTTCGAATCGGACACGGAATTACATAATGGTCGAAACAAATGTGGCTTACGTAGCTTGGGAGCTGGGTTAACAGAGCGTTCAGCAGGCAGCCCGCACAAGTTGGCCGATGTTGGGCAAGGGAGCCAAAGTGACAAGCCGGAAGTTAACCTTGAAGTTGCTGTGCAAAACGACGACAAAGCTCTGGGGCAAGCGACCAACTGCGCATCCAACTGAACTGATGTATTCAAGCCAATGCCCCGGACCCGGACCCAGACCCAGAGCCGGAATGGAGCAAAAAACGGAGTCATTCCATGCCCCACCATCGCTGGGACACGTGTTGGAAGTGGGTGGGTGGATGATACACAGCTGCTAGGGGTTGTTGCCTGCCGGAAGCTTTCGCATCGCATCGCGCTGGAACCGGATGCTGGCAAGCAAATTCAGAGGAAAATGCTCCACCAAACCGAAACGAGGGTGACTTTTTGCCCCAATGGAGAAGTGGAGAAGTGTGGAAAGTTCAGGGCAAACACTTGACATTGAATCGATAATAAGTTCAGATTTCAACGCCCCCTCAAAATAAATAAAGTGTGCAGAACTTTGCTTGGGCCTAGGCCAAGAATGATGGCGGATTCAGCTGCTGGAAGTGATGTTCACCTTTGATTAGTTCTATAATTAGTCAAGGTTATAGAGCGCGACATTTCGAGTGCTTTCCCAGCACCCAGAACAGACCATAAAGCGCCCATAAACCAGGTTTAACTCTGACCTACGCTGCGCAGACTTTATTAGCCACGTTACCCGAGCGAACTTCATTCACAAAAAGTGCCTTCGCCTTCGCCTTCAGCCTTTGGGTACTGGAAAGTTTTTACGAGGCAGCTAACAAATTGCCCGACAGCACAACACGTGCAGGACTCCATTTAACTAAGCGAAAAGTCCGCGCCTTTTTACGCACACACGGATTTCCTGGAAAATTCGCTCATGTTATTTGTAATGCAAATTGAATTTGTGTGTGGCATGGCGTATGTAGATGGGGCAGGAGGCGCCAAGTGGCAAGTGATAGCGACAACAATTGAAGATGACGCACTTTTGGGGACGAATCCTTCAGGGGTTGGGGGCGCGCTAACGAAATCAAATGCGCAACAGCGAGCAAAGCTTTCTTAGTCAGTTGTTTGTTGTTGTTTTTTTATTATTTTTTGTGTGGACAAGAGTTTTGTCCGCTTGGCCTTGCCGCAGAGCGAGGCGACGTCGACGCTTCTGGAGGCAAGTTGAAGCGCGTGCAATGCCAAGGCGAAAGTTCGAAAGTTCGAAAGTTCCTCGAACGCGCAATGTCACAGAAGTACAGTCAACCTAGCGCAGAGCTTTCGGCCGGAGCTTTTATGCGAGAGTGTGCTTTCGTACACAAATGCCGTTATTGTTTAGCGTCAATCAACGTTAAATGCCCTTCAACTTTTGCGGCGAGCGAGCGAGCGACAGAGAGAGCGAGCGTGAGTGAGTGAGATGGCGATAGCGGGCAAAAAATTTCCATCGTCGCGCGTAGGCGCAGCGCATTCAAGGACTTTGGCCACTACAAATACCCGGCAAGGTTAACGTAAAAGCTCGCGACAGAGACAGCAACATGTTGTGTGCAGCTTTCGGTGAAGTTCAAGGTTAAAGCTGAAGGATTTCTCGCTTTGACATTGCCAATGCCAGCAATCTTCCCGCTCTCTCTCGCTCCCGTTCTTTCTCTCGCTCTGTGGCCACACGTGGCCAGCGAGTGTGACTGAGGCAGAAGCTTGGCTCTTTTTCTTAGCATACTTAGCGGCGCATGGAGCTGCTTATGGCCCGTCTCGTCGCGTCTCGTCGCGTCGCAGGACTCTGGACGGGTCCTGGCTGTGCTTACCTGTGCAGCATTGTAACCTTGGTTGGCCCCACTGTTGATTACATTGCGGCGCGTGACTTTGATTTGATTTTTAAATGATTCTTTTAGCAGCTTTGCTTCGACTTTTTACGTTTACGTTTTTCTGTTGCTCCTTTTGTGCGCTGCCTTCCTTCCATTTTGCCGTTCCATTGACATTTCATCCCACGCGCCGCTGCCACAAGATTTTCGCTAAAGGTCAACAAAAGGACGCATACTTCGAGGTGGCACTGTTATCATTTTGCTTGCATTTGCAGCCACGTGTCCTGCCGCCGAACTTTGTTTTATTAACTTATCCCAAGCAGGATGTGTGGCAGAGAGAAATGCCCGACAGCTTTATGGGCTTTGCAGATTTAGCCACAACTTGTGGCCAACTTGCGAGGCTCAACCGAACTCGAGTTTCAATTAAAAGCAGATAAATGCACGTACTTAAAGTTTGAGGCGACTGACGTTTGCCGACAAAGGACTACAATAGTGATGTGCATTACGGTCGAATCTGAGATGACGATGTTTGCTAAACGATTAATCGATGTCGTGTTGCACATCGGGTAAATACTTTGATGTATCGTTTTTTTTAGCCAAATTCAGTTTAAAATTAAATTTGGTTTTATTTTTTTTAACAAATGTAACTGGCTGACAATATTTTAAATTCACAGAGGACTAGCATACTTATTAATAAGTAATATATCAATAATATTGATTCAATATAGTTCGACTGTTAAAATAGATATGGCTATGCACAAGTAAGCTTGGATAATGTCTATCTTCGATTGTATTTAACATTTCCCTAAATTTTCATTTATTTTTCATACTCATTTTGTAATTAAATGCCTCGAAGGTATTCCAACCGTATTTTCCTTTATATATTTTCGCGAGCCAAATCAGTAATATATTGTGTTGTCATCGATGACTATCGGTATAATCCGAAACATCGAAAAACATCGCACAAATATCATCGATGCTCGATGCATCGATGTTGGTTTTCATCACTAGGACTCACTATAAATAAAAATGCCGGTCACTTGCCACACACACTCATAGACATCTACGCTTGGCCTTGAGAGGATTGTCTTGCAGAGAAAAGGGGAGGGGAGGAGGGGGGAAGAAGCGGACAGGCCAATGACGAACTCGCCGGGCGATGCCGGGTGCAATGGCAACCCTTGCACTTGAACTTGCGCACGCGGCAGTTGCATGTGCTCGAGGGGGTAGCACGTCTTTTGACCTTCAGCATGAGCTTTCGTCCGCCCCGAGCTTATTTATAGTAACAATGCGCCACGGAGGCAGCGCGGCAGCGAGAAGGCGTTGCATTGAAAGGTCATTCGTATGGTGCAAGTGTGCGCTTCGGGGGTTTTGCCCAGCATCGTTCAAGGCCATTGCTGCAGTCGTCGTCGTCGTCGTCGTCGCAACTGTTGGCGCAATGGCAACAAACATGCACAGTAATTATCTTACCTAACCCCCAGGCCCCAAGCAGCCCCCAGTTGGCATTGACATTGACGCAAATTGTTGAGGGTCAAGTGCATGGTCGTAATACGAATGAATCAAATTAGTTGGGCGGCCACTTTTACGACACAACAACAGCAGCAAAAACAACCAACATCCTTCTACAGGGCCACCTTCAACCCTCTAAATTATAGAGGCGCCATTTTAATGTATTGAACCTTCTCAAATTGACATTAAGCTGCCAGCACACTCCTTCTTTTTTGGCTTTATTTGGATTGACCTTTCCTTAACATTCCAGTTATTTGGTCAGCAGGGCAGGTCGACAGGTCACATTACTCACCATTTAATCATCGCGCAATTATGTGCAAATAATCTGTACAGCAATCTCAATCAGCATCACACAAAATCTCGCATACAAATTATTATACATGCTCGATTAAACGAGAGTATTCGACTGCAATATACGCTGTATAGAACAGATTACTAAAAGAAGTCTGAGAAATACAAGTCTAAAACATTTTAGAAAGTAGAAATAATTCCATTATTGTATAAATTGGAATGATTTTTTTTGGTCACGCAGAAAAATTATAATTTTATCATAATAATAACTAACAATTCAAATTTGACTACAAATAATAACTAAAATAAAAGCTAACTTAAAGATAGTGCGATTCGAAGGTTCGTTCGACACCATAAATGACCTTTGTAATTTTCATTGAACCGTAATGTGAAGTTCAGAGTTTACAGCAAATAAATAAAAATAGCAAACTGCTGCATTGCATTGAAATTCTATTGAAATCTACCCATACTATGTGAATTCACTTTCACTCTGCAATACATATTATTTAAAGGTGACTGAAATGAACGTTGGAGAATTTTCTGAATAAATCAAGAAATAACAATAAGTTCATGGAAATATGTAATATGTTGCAAAATTATCAACAAACTTAAATATATTATTCATTAACCGTATTTATCAAGAAAAATTAACAAATTCAAAAGACATCAAATAATGTTAAGAAATTAAATCCCAACATATCACACAAAGGAATATAATATTTTATAACATATCCACATTACTATTAATATTGTATCTCTCTTAGAGTTCAATCAATTTAAAACTGTTTTTGCTGACTGACTGAATTATAAAAATTGCAATTTTTAAACCATCAATTTTACGATATTTTATTATACAAAATGTTTGAGTTCTTTAAAATTCCCACGCAAACTATCATAAGTTACGTATTTAAATTATTATGAAAAAAGTGAGCTCATAATGAATTAGCAATAACTATTAACTTTAAACTTAGTAAGTGTTAGTAATTAGTTGGTAGGAGAAGTCGATGGCATGTCAAAAAATCCACATGCAGTTAATGTCAAAAAGCGAAAAGGCTAGTCGATGAAAAGAATCACGGAATTTATGGATGTAAATACATCTCCCCAGTTACAATCGAGTGCAGGGTACAATGCGAATGTTTCGCAGCTTCATTGTGCTGCCCATAATTTGCATACCCAGGCAAACATACAGCACGAGTATTTGCGAGTATGTAAATATATGTATATGTATGTACTTATTTAATATCAAATGATATGCAGCGCACAATTAAAAACGTTGACGCGCGTGGCAGGCCGAAGACCGAAGACCGTGGACCATAGACCGAGGGATCAACGCAACGGACTGGCCATTGTACTCGCAGCGTACTTCAGGGGATTCCAGAGGAGGGATGGCGATGCAGATGGGATTGACGTCGCCTACGTCGCATACAAAGCACTCCAGGGGGACGAAGAGGAGGAGGAGGAGGAGGACGGACGAGGATGACGGAAAGCAGTGCTTACAGGGCCTAATTAAGCGGTCAGCATGAGGTTCAAGGGTGTCGATCCTTGTGCGCTCGATGCATTAGGAGCATTATGCAGACCACAGCCAGCGAGGTCACAAATGGCAGGGGAGGGGAGGGGAGGGGAGGGGAGATGGGTGATTGACTGGGGGAAAGTAATGCGTTTAATCAGTGGTTCACTCACTCAATTCAAGGCGAACGAACTGCGGCAATAATCACAAAAGCAACTTGCAACTTGCTTCGCTCAAGTGCTCTTGGTTCTTCGCCATTCTTGGCTCTTGCTTCTCAGCTCACTGCAATGACAAAGAATTTGAATTGCAATCGGAAATTCGCAAACAAAAAAAAAAACAGAAACTGAAACTGAAACTGCGATGGATGACTCTTGTGCAGCGTAAAAAGGGCGACAAAGTTCAGGGTCTACAGCTGCTGGCTGGCTTCTTGGTTGATCTCTTCGCCGCCTTTGTCTGCAAAAACTCTGCAGAAAGGAAGCAGCTAATAAGTGCACTCAAAGGCAAAAGACAAAAGACAAACGACACAAAAACCGAAACCAAAGCGAAACCGATGCCGGAAATATGTTGGCGATTCGATGCAGCGACGCTGACGTCTCCATCTCCATCTCCGTCTCCATCTCCAGCCCAGACGGCAAGCTGCTGCTTCCAATTTTCTCAATCAAGTTGTCCTTGGCTGCCTTTTATGTGGTCAGATTGAGTTGTGTGGGCTCAACGTGGCGGATGCCCAACTCCGAGTATCACTTACCAATTGCCAGTTCAGGCGGAAGCAGCGCTGCCTACAAAAGTATCTAGTTGGCTTATCACACCAAATATTTATTCTAATTTTGAAACAAGTTACTCTTATCATATGTATATGATTTTCGGATAAATCAATAATTGCCAATATTTAATTAATTTGTTTTGTATTAAAAGTCGATATTATGAAAGCGAAACTAATGTTTCAACTGCTTTCTATTATAATTTCCTCCATTTTCATTTAATTTTTTTAGGTACATATACTTATGATTAAATCACAGCTAACACATTCTAATTGCAAATAAATTATAGAATAATAATGGAATAATGAAAATATTAAACTATACCATAATTATCGTTGCGTCCTATTCATTAATACTATATCTATACTTTTCAGCAATTTTCTTCTTAATGTTCCATTTCTATTCAATATAATTGGGTTGTTTTGTTTTTTTTTGTATGTATACTATAGGATTCAACCTCTTCTAAAATATTATAAGAAAATGTTCTTAACGATTTTGTGGTTTCAAAAAAAATCTCTAATCACTTTAATTTCAATAGAACATCAAACTTTCAGCTGCCTTTCTGTTTTGCCTGCTTAACTCCTTGATTTGTTTGTCCCATTCCTGAAATACATATGTATTATCATAATCCAGACTCCACAAATGAAACTGCAGATTTCCAGCTATATTTATTTAATAACTTAATGTCAGTCTTCAACCTCACAACGGCTTTTCAACTTTAATTTTTATTGCACATCCTATGAAACTCTTTATTGTATGATTTACTCAAAAATCTTTTGTTTCTTCAATTCTTCCTTCAATTTTAGGTGAACTTCCCTTTTTTGTTGGTGCCTTAGCCTTGACATCAATTTGCCGCGTCTGCTCATAAAAAATGCGAAATTCTGCAGCGTCTTGTTGTTTTTGTGCATTTCTGGGTGTGATTTATGGCGACTCCTTGGTGAATTATGCAGAGAGTTGTCTGCATGCGCACCACGTTACCGGCAGAATCCCAGGACATATAATTTGGGCAATTATCTGGCTATAGTTATGTATATCTGCATAAGTTGCGGCTAATCGAGATGCGTCAGCGGAAAGTGGGCGGAGAAAGAGCGAGCGATGCGAGAACTCATCAAGCCATTGAACTCGATCGCAGTCGCTATAAATAGAGATAGATTTGTGGTGAAATAAGTCCTCAGGGAGCCGCATGTTTATTATGGCTGTCGACTTGCACACACATAACATACTATATTTACTCTTTATAATGTACTTGATCGCTTATCGGACACTTGCCCGCTTGCAACAACAAACAAAGTGTCGACTGTCGACTGTCGTCGTTGTAAACAATTTATGGTTTACAAAAGTTGAAGCAGAGTTTGTTGATCTTGATCCAAATGTAATGCGATGAAGACGCGCTAAAACAGGAAACGAACCGAAACGTGAGACGCCTTGGGCCGAGTCTTAAAGCAAAACATTAAGTGTCTGAGTCATGGGCAAACCGCAGACACGACAACAGGACCGAGTTTTGGGGCTCAGGTCAACAGAAGCAGAGCCAGAAACTCGACAAGTATTATGGTTAAATTTGGAAGCGGCATATTTTCCACGCTCGAAATTGGGTCAAGTGCTGGGCTGGCAAGCGAAACTCCTCTGCTTCTGATCAATGCGACTCGACGAATTGAAGTCAAGGTGTTCGCATAGCGCAGAGTGAAGGTTTTTCCTCAACTCTTTTTATTTGTGAGCTCTATTTAGAGCGTCAGCGAGACAGCGTCAATATTTGGACCTGGGCGTCGCCATCGCCATCGCAGCAGTCGAAACAATTTCAACGCCAATGGACTGACCTTAGCTAACACGACGAAGCCGCAGCTGAAGCTGAAGCTGAAGCTGAAGCTGAAGGCAACGGCTAGCCGCAGCTGAACTGAGCTGATCTTTTGGGTTGGGCTTTGAACTTGAACAGCCAGCAAACAAACAGACAGACAGACAGACGGACAGATGGACTGACAAAGAGATAAATAAACGACCAAACAAATTGGAAAACCAAAAAACGAACCGCAGCACTTAGAAGTTCGACAGTCGCCCGCATCCACAGCAGCGAGATACAGATACGAATACAGCTTTGAGATACAGATACACGAACTGTTCAAATCACGGTCCACATATCGAAACCAGTTTTCCTTCGCCAAGCGTATTTGTGCACTTATTTGTCTGTATTAATTGAATGAAACACCGTTAGACGTGAATAAACTACAACCACTTCCGATATTTCAATATTCAAATATCACAGTCACAGCCCTCTCGCTCGATTATTTATCTTTTCGATTCCGTTTTCATATCCAACGCCCAATGACATCTCGAAGTCGAAGTCGAAGTCGATGTTGAAGTCGATGGAGACCTCAGTGTGGGGCCAACGCATCTGTGCGACTTCCTCAAGCAATTAATCACGAATTAAATCGAATCAGAAACGAAAGCTGTCTGCACAAGATCACCAGCCATAATATCGGGCAATTATCGATTGTGGAGCGGGTGTGAAATGATTGTGTATCGCTTGATATGTAATTAGCGCTTGATTGATTACAAATCACATCAAATTAGAGAGCGTTTATCGATCGACTTTGGATTAATTGTGGATGCGGCAAGATCATTTAGTGGTGGGTGGTATTTAAAGTTTTATTTAAAATATTAAAATACGTCATTTTACAAAAATTATTTAAAATGTGAAAATAATTAATAAGCCTAGTAATAATTATTATCCTAAAATTAATTGTTTCGAAGGTCATTAAAATACCTTTTTTTTCATATTTTTTATTATACTTAATCTTCTGAATAAATAAATAAATACTTGTACTAGAAGTCGAAATAATTTGAGCAACCGAAATGACAAAATGCCTTTTTAACGAAATAAAATAATCGTTTAATTCCCCTTGATCTTGGGATATCACAATAGCTTTATAAACTCCAGCTTATTATAATGATAAAAACTTATAACGACGCTTAGCAACTATATTAAAATGCTATTATTGGATACGTTCGTACACTCGCAGACTCGACAATTCTGCCCCAAAATGTTAAAGCGTCAAACCTTGAACTTCAAAGTAAATTAAACAAATTGAAAATTAATTTAATATTTTTTTTTTAGAGTTAAGAGAATGAATTAATGCATTGTTTATTATTATGTCTTGTATGTGTAGTATAGAGAACTTTTCCATATATCCGAAATCTTGAAATGCCAAAATACATTCATAATTCTCCCTGAGCCAGTTTTCAGACGCATTGCACGTCCGCACGCACACACTGTCACACTGTTCGACGATCTGTCTGGCGCAGAACGGTCACACACACACACACACACACACACATACACACACGACTGACAAATGTCTGTCTGTCTGTGTATAACAACAGCTTTAGTCGTACAGCCTTGATCTTGGCAATATGATAACCCTAACCTTGAGCAACGTTTTTTTGTATTTGGTTGTCTTTTTTTTTTTGTTGTTGCTTTGCTGCGTCTACGTGTGTGTGTGCTTGTTTGTAGTTGTTGTTGTTGTTTTTTGTAGGTTTTGGTTGGTGTGTATATTTTAATGTGTTTTTATTTTGCTCTCGTCGCGTTTATTAGAATTTGCTTTACGAACACCACCAAAAATTGATCGTTTACTTTGGCTCGTCTGCGTTTTCAATTAAGGTGCGCTTGCCACCTCTCTCACTCTCTCACTCTCTATCTCCCTCGCTCTGCAGCTCGCACTCGCGCAAGTGATGCCGAAACTAGTACGCTAATCAGTCGCAGATGTTGTAGAGTGGAGAGTGGAGAGTGGAGAGTCGAGAGCGCAGTGGAGACAACGTCAGAGCATCAAGATAAGAGCAGTTTGCTGTCGTCTCGCACTTCCGCTTGGCTTCGGCTTCAGCTTCAGCTTCGACATCGACTTCGACTTTGGAAACTGAAAAACTGACGAACTGAAAACTGAAACTAGTCGCACGAGTCCGATCCGTCCAAGTTCAGGTCATTAATTAAAAGCACGAGCCCCCACGGTTGATTATACATTAATACAAGCAAACATATCGCTTGTTATGTATATTTATGTATTTACGAGTTTGCTTCTCGTTTTTGATTTCATTTGATTTGTTTTTAACTGAGCGTCAGAGGCGCCGCTGTCGTTTATGATAGATCAGCCTATATGCTGGGGTCTTGAGGGCGTATCGCTAATGGGAAATCTCAAGTTCAAATTGAACATTGTTTGCTACTTTTAATATCGATATTTAGCATATTTCACCCAACTAATAACCGTTAATAATGATTAATTTTATTTATACAAAATTTAAAACAATTAAATGTTTACAATAGTAACGAATGTTTCTATTTTTAAAATTAAATGCGAGAAACTTTTTGTAAGTGCATTGCAATAATATTTTGAAATAAATCTTCAGCAAAAGCGGATGATAGAATTTAAATTTTATATTTTATTTGAAAAGTGAAAAGAATATATTGCTCAAGACTAAGTATTATCTCAGCGTATGGTTTGTATACGTAATATCTAATGCAACAATGCTTACAGGGTATTTGTTGCTGCAATCTCTTTTCCATTTTTTTGCTTTTCACCCCATGTCCTTGACCATAAACTCGCAATCATGTTATTGCTGTCTCTTCTTTGTGTTAGTTTTCGTGTTAGTGTGTGTGTGTGTGTCAATGTGTGTGTGTGTTTGTTCTGTTTTCTTTCGAAAGCTGTTTCGAGTGCTGCTGCTGCTGCAGCTTTTTATTTGCCAAATTATCGCTTATTATTCAGTGCGGCTTTTGTTGAGAGTTTAATTTGTTAATTAGATAAATAGAAATGTTATTTATGGGATCTGTGCTGCACTCCCCTCTTCCCCCTTCCCCCTTCCCTGCTCAGCTTAACCTTGACAGTATGCAAAAGGCAAAGGCAAACTCATGTGGGGTACTTTTTTTTTGTGCTTACGTCTTGCAAAAGTAAATCAAGACGGCCATAAAATATGCCCCGAAAAAAGCGTTAAAATTCTAAATAAACAAAGCAAAAGCGGCGACAAAAGCAAAACAAATGCAAAGTTCGAGTACACAGCAAAAAAAAAAAAAAAAAAAAGCCAAAATAAATGAAAATAAAATAAATAAATTTATAAGTATATAGTATGTATACATATTAAAAATTCCATTGCTTTATTCTGATTTCAATGCACTTTTTGTTGTTGTTGTATCTGTATAAGCAAACGCTGCTGCAGGCAAGCCAGGAGGGAAAGAGAGATAGAAACAGCGAGAGAGAGAGAGCGTATCAAATAATAATAACAGCAGTAGCAGCAGCGACAGCAGCAGCAAGAACAACAACATGTCCAGACAATAACAAAACAAAGCGACGCGTCCTTGAAATGCGACAGGGCCGCTAAACTCGAACGGCGACGATGGCGACAGCGACGGCGACGGCGACAGCGACGTCGACGCAAATAACTCACAACAACACACTGCACTGCACTGTTGGATCGGGCTGAGCGGGGGCAAAGAAAGAGCGAGAGCCAGGGCTGGTCGAAAGGCATTTCGTTGTATGACGTATTACAGAGCGATGGTGAGTAACTGTTGCCACACACACACGCACACACGCAAACACACACACACACACACACTCACAAATGCTGATGCAAATGCTTGACGGCGACATCGCAAAAATAAAACGCTAATTTGTAATTTAATTTGCATGCATATCGACTTATGGAATGTCGAATTATCTTTGATATATTTATCGGAAATCGACATGACGACTTTTATCTGATGCAATTTTAACTGATGTGTACACTTTCAAATTGTAGTTTTATTGATCAATATGAAAAGGTACAAAAATCTATTTTCCATGCGGTACATTTGTATCTCGATGGTTCATTTTTCCCATACTGGTACATTTAAGCAAACGGTCCACAAATCTATTCTCTTTACGGTACATTTGTAAGCCTGGAGTGCAATTCTTTAAAATGGTACATTTGTCGTAAAAGTCAACATGAAATTGGTACATTATTATAAAAGGGACCAAATCTACATGTTGTATTTGCGGTACATTTGCATCTTGAGGGTACAATTTTTGAATGTGTACATTTGTCATACACTGAATATCTGAATTCGGTACATTTTTACAAAGGGTACGAAATTCTATTTTCCATGTGTCGGTACATTTTTATCTTAAGAGTACAAGTTTGATAAATGTAAATATAGTATTGATTAAATTATTTATGAGTGAAGTTCGTCTCTACAGGGTATAAAACAGTCCTTCACCTATCGTTCACGCTTTTATTCGTTAAGCCCGCACTTGATATTACACTTCTTTATGTAAATGTTGTTGTTGTCACGATTTCAATTTGGGCAAAGTGCAAGAAATTGCAAATATGTATGGCGAGGTTCAAGGACTGCGCCATGCACTCCAAGCTGTGGGGCAGAGGGGGCGGCGAGTAAAAAAAGAATCCGAATGCATTAATTGTGGAACTTGTCGTAAGTGGGGCGTTTCCACAATCGAATTACAAACAACACCTTTGCAGGCCCAGGCCCAGGGTCAGGGCCTTTTCTTTTATTGAGTTCTACTTGCTAATTTGCCGCTCCAGTTAATTGCCGACGAAATGCAATTTCAGTGCCAGCGATTCATCATAAATCAAACTACGCATTTCAATTCGAAAACCCGACACAACAAAATATGGCAGTTTATGTTCGAAATCGCACGTTTCGTCGTTTTTCATGCGTTCACGTTTTGATTTGTGGCTCGTCAAAATCTAATGAACATTTCCACAAATTTAAATCGACACGTGGACGACGCCTCCATTAGATTAATTCACCACATGAGTCTCGGGCACTTTATGCTCGGTTGCTAGGCGAACTCGAACCCGACATCAACATCAACATCAATATCCACATTGAGATCGACACATAGATCGAGATCGGGTTGTCGATGGGTCTCGGCGTGCGCCGTCTATGACCAGACCCGAAACTGGCAGCGAAACAGGAATATTGCTCACAGCAAAACAACAAACAAACACACTCAGGCCAGCAACAACAATATTTGAAAACAACACATCAAAAACAGAAAAAAAACAAAAACGCGAAACGAAAACCAAAAAAAGTAACAAAACAGCAATATTAATAAACAATAATTGCTCAAGGTCAAGATATGAATTTCGCTTAGAACAAAACAAATGTGAAATAACAACAACAACAATTCAAACAAGTCGTTATCGAGCAGCGTCGAATGCTCGACTTAAAAGCACCCAGTGCTAAATATTTTACTAATATTTTTAGATAAATATTCTATGTCTGTTTACAGCAATGGGATAAAGATCAGGAATAGTAACAAATATGATTTTTATACACAGAAATAGGATTATTATTTATTTTATTAATGGAAGAGAATATTTTAAAATTAAAAAAATTCTATCAACATGATTCTTCAATCAGACTAACGTCTAAAAATTCCTTGTCAAATTTGATCAATTGTAATTTCTAATTTATTTTATTTTTAATTACGTAATATATATATTTTTTTTCATTGCTTTTATATATTTTATTTCATAAATTTGCAATATTGATTTCAGACTATTAAATAACGATCTCCAGTTCAATAGTTAAAAACGAAACAGCCTTTAAAAAGAGTGATTTGGAAGGGTATTCAGACAACAGGTGATTGGGAAGAATTCACTTTAGGAATACTTTGTATTTAAGCGCAACAACTGTGGAGGGGGGCTCGGCAGGAGGGAATCGCACATTGAATACCCGTATTATGAAATTAAACGAGCGACGGACAGGTGTGAAATTTAGTGGGTACATTAAACAGCAAAGAAGCAATTTGATTAAAATCAAACTCACTATCGTTGGCAGGCCAACGAAAGTGAATCTCTCGGAAGTGGACAAAACAAGCGCATAAATAGAATTGATTAACTACGCTTTGTTTCGCATTTATACCAAATACTGGTATATGTTTATTTAAATGCGATACAAGCAAGTGTAGCGCAAATCAGTTGGACTTGGAATTTATACAGGCAGAGGCAGACAGTCGGTCGGTCAGACTGACATCAATTTCAGTTAATCTGATGGAAATGATGTCACTTGATTTAGAATGCCGGGGGAACTTTGCTGTCTCAGCAACCCGTCCGCAATCTCGTCTATCCCGATGACAACTGCGCATTGTTTTTATGCATACTAAAAACTATTTTTGAAAACTATCAAATAAACACTTGCACACACACACACACACACACAGCTTATTGCGCTCCCACTTCATCCTCACACACACACATGCACGCAAGATGTTGGGCAAATCTCTACACTACTCCCACTTATGTATTGTTGTTGTTGTTGTTGGTAAGCTCAGCTCTCTCTCCCACTTCTTCCTGGTTCCATTTGTTGTTGTTCTCGCTGTCTTCGTAGGCTTTCTCATTGTTGTTGTTGTTGTGCCTGTGGCCGTTATTCGATCGTCGCTACGGCAGCCAGAAGGAGACAGCGTATCGAGCGAAGATAAAGATGGCGACGAAATCTGACGCAGCCCAAGGTCAGCGCCTCTGCTCGCGTGTGAGCATTTGAATAATTAAGTGCGAAATAAATTAATTTGAGTAGAACTTTGTAGCATGCGAGTTGGCTTATTTTGTAGTATTTTGGCGATATTGAATCAACTCGCAAATATGAATATGAATATATGCGCGATGGCCGCCACAACGTGAATGAGCCTACGGAGATTCAATGAATTAACGCAAATAAACAATACAAGAAATATAATCCACATTATGGTGTGAAGTGGCGAGTTCCTTCCGCAGCAACTATGAGCGTACAAATATTAAAATTTAATGTTATTTGTTGTCTTTTTCAAATCTATTTTATTAAGTACTGTTGAGATTGGCAGATTACGTATGCGTAATGTGATCTCATAAGGAACCAAAAGAATGGATATTGGTAATGTACACAGAGTATACGTCGTATACGTAATAAGTTCTCAAGAGGAACCAAAGATATTGATTAATTGTATTTAAATGATTTTTATTAAAAATTTATCACTTAATAAAAATGAAAATTTATTTTAACTTTAATATTCTAGTTTATGTGATTTAATTAATTAAAGACAATTTTCGTAAATTTGTATGCACAAAAAACCGTCAGGGATTATTCGATATGTCAATTGTAAAAAATAATGTAATTAGGCTTCATTATTTCTTATTTTTACAATCAATAAAAATTAATTAATTTATCTTATTTTATTTTGAAGTTACATTGAATTGCAAATATCGTCTGATCGTTTTAGTCACGAGAGACTTAATTGCTGAACTACTGAGCATTTATGCAGATGGCTGTCAAAAATAAGTTGAATGTAAACTGAAATTGAAACCGACTTCGCGATGTGGAATGCAACAAGCTTCCAATGCCCAACAGTGGAGAGAGCGAGACAGCAAGAGGAGGGGAGACTGCAAGGGGGAGGGGGGGGGGTCATTTTTGCCCAGGCCGATGTTGTTGTTGCCGTGAAAGTTGCGGCCCGTGAAAGTGAAAATGAAAATTGTTCGCTGCTGTTGCCACAGACGACGACGTCGACGTCGCTGCTGCTGCTGCTGTTGCTGCTGCCGCCAGTTAACATGAAAACCCACTGACATCAATTCACGGGTAATTGATAGACAGCGAAGAGAAGAAAAGTGTGGTGAGGTGGAGTAGGAGCGGGGAGATGTGTTGCTATGGGAAATGTGAGAGCGATGCGACGGCGCAGAAAATCGGCAGGCTAATTGTAGATTTACAAATTTATAGGTTATTTTAACAACAGTCGAGCAATTAAATTAGTTATTAATTACATGTATTATTTGCATTTATTGCCATAACAATGATACAATAAGCGCAGCGTGACCTTGAGACAGCATATAGCACAAATTAAGCGCAAGCGAAATGAAATGAAATAAAGTGAGTCAGATGAATGTATGTTAAAAATGTATTAGCAACTGGTTTGCTTAGCGAAAAGGTAATTATTATAAATTATATTGTTCAATTTAAACAAGTCGCTTCAAAACTCAAACAATATTTTTCGGTTTCGGCGAAATTCCATTAGAAGAAGAAGACGACAACACTAGAATTATAATTGCAATTGTTTGTGCACGCTGACGCCAGGTGTCGCTAATGTTGCTGACGTTTGCTGAACTCTGCGTTATCATGCGATGGCAGAGTGTAAATGCACTTGGAGCCGGCGTGCAGCGAGCGCTCAACATTGTGATAAAAACTGCCGGCAGAATTGCCAAACGACGCAAAGAGCGCCGCAGAAGAAGAGCGAGCACGCAAGCGGAAAGCTTATGCTTAAGAGCGCAGAGTGTTAAGAGAGCACGCCAAAGAGCTTCGACTTGCGCGCTGTGGTGAATATAATGTTGTTGCGCTGAAGAGCAATGCGAAGACCGTTATAAAGCTCTCGCTTAACAGCCGCATGTATTTTCTTGTAAGAGAAATGAAAACATGACTTTGGCTTATTTAGTTGATGGCCCAACTATGCTCAGCAAGTAGAAGGAAATATGGGTGAGACAATCCAAAACTTTCATTGAAATTACAAAATAAAATGCCATTACGTACACGTAAATTATGAATGTTTAAATGCAAATAATTGTTTTCCTATTACATACACATGTCATTAACTGTACCGCGTTAAACGGCGACGACGACGACGGGGACGGCGACGCAACGTTTACGTCGACAGCGAGTGCAAGCTCGACCTTGACCGTGAAATTTAAATTTAGAAGCGACAGCCGGCTACGACGTAAAAAAATGACAAAAAGCTTTTTCCCTTCATTGTGTAAGTGAACAATGGTTGTGGTAGAAGCACACAAGAACACACACACACACACACATGCATGTAGATGTATGACGAAATAATTGAAACTTTCTTGGTGCTTTCTGCGCATTTTAAACTGAGCGCCACAAGACTGATTTGAATTTCGATAGGACGCCGAAACTTATCGTTATGCAGAATGTTTAACAGCTGCCTGCTTCAATTTAACAGCGCAGTCCACCAGTAAATGAAAAGTTCGTTGCTAAGTCAAATAACTGTCAACTTTACTGGTATTCAGTTGAATTTCAAATTTAGCAGCATAAACCGATAGTCAAATGTATCGATATACTGTGGATAACAGCTGACTGCTGTCAGTTAACAGCGCAGTCCATCGATAACATTTACATTGTCATCGACGTTTTTCCATCTCTAATCAGTTAGTTGGCGGACTTGATGAAGTCCAATTGCCAAAAGATTTTGGTTTAAACGAATAAACGTGTTGTGTCAAAATAAAACCAAACGTTGCATTCCACATAAACCCAGCACGTGAAGTTACAAGAGTCCTAAAAATCCCGCAATCAAGTCAGCAATTGGGAGAAACGCGAAGTTGTTGAAGAGGCACGTGGAGCAAAGCTGTTAATAAACGTTTGTCAACAAAATGCTGGAGGAAACTTTAAGTGCTTTTTATCTGTGCAACTTCAATGATGCAGTGCAGCTGGACGGTAAGTCGGAGGAATACTTTCTGCTGCCACTATAAACGTTAAGTTGTATTAACAGACTTGCCGGCTGACGAGCGGCTTCGCAAGCTGTGGACAGCGGAGCAGCTGTGGACGGTGGAGGAGCTGCAAATCATTGTGAAACGTTGGCAGGAGTCGGACAAGAAGCAGCTGGAGAACACAGAACAGACCCTCAATGATTTTCTACAGTTGATATTCGCCTTTGTGCAGAACAATTTCACGGGACCCTTCGACAAACTCGCAGCCTGCACAGAAATGCTGTCCGGCTTGGAACTGGAACAGTCTGCTGCACTGGAGCAGCTCAAAGCCAGCGGCGAGGAGCTGAATCCCAATGTGAAGACAGCCCAGTTGCTGCTCATAGCGCGCGAGCTGCTGGACACGTTAATTGCCGCCCAACCCACAGCCAAAGTAATTATCTAGTAATCATTTAATTGGAACTATGTTAAGTTGCTTTCTCTTTAGTTACTCGGCTGGTGGCGTCTGCGATTGATCTGCCTGCATCAGCATACGCTGGACGACTTGGCAGGCTCCTTGTACGAGCAGTTTAAAACGGTTGCTGTTGATCTTCGTGCCCATTTGGCGGCCTTTGGCTCGCTGGAGCTGCAGGGATTGCTGCTGCTGGAGCTGGCCAACGGCTATTTGCAGTTCCATCGCTCGGATCTGGCTGCCCAGCTGCTAGACGAGCTGTGCACGCATCTGCAGGTGGAGCTTAAAGTGGAGGGTTTGCTCGGCTTGCGCACCAAGTTCCAGCAGAAGGCGTTGCCGCAACTCTGCCTCAAGGTGCAGCAGCTGGGCGTGGAGCAGCGTTTGGCCGCCGCCAAGCTGAGCAATGCGTCCACCAAGCTGCCGCAGCTGCTGCTGCTGGAGGACGACACACGGCTGGAGCGCATACGTTTCACGGAGCCGCAGGACAACGAGGTGATGACGCTGCCCAGCGTGCTACAGGCGTTGGTGCTGGCCAAGGTGTAGGTGACAATTTCCCCGAGGATTAAGCACGCCCAATTAATGCTCAACTTATTGTAGGAAGCAACTGAAGCGTTCGCAGCCCAAGGATCGCCTGGCCGATGAGCAACTGGAGCCGTACACACAAACATTGCTCTACCAGGAGCATGGTCCGCTGCAGGTGCGTCAAGCGGCGCTGCTGCTGAACTGTCAGCAGGAGTCTGGCCAGCGTCGCACCGTGGAGCGCAGCTGGAAGCAGTGCGAGGAGTGCGTCAAGCTGCTGGACAATGCGACGCCGCAGCATTCGGTACGTTCGCGTCTCTCCTTCGCGTTTGCCGCCTGCCTGCAGCCCAAGTGGCAGGTGCAGCTGCAGCTGGTGGATCTGCTACGATCGCTGGGCATGACCAAGTCGGCGCTAGACATCTGCCTGCAGATACACGCCTGGCAGCAGGTCATCGAGTGCTACACGAGTCTGGAGCTGCGTCACAAGGCGGCCGAGATTATACGCCAAGAGCTGGACAAGTCGCCCACGGCTCTGCTCTACTGTCTGCTGGGCGATGCCATCGATGATCCGCAGTGCTACGAGCAGGCCTGGCTGCACTCCAAGCAGACGAGCGGCAAGGCGCAAGCGTATTGGGGCAACTTCTTCTATCGCACCGCCAACTATGCGGAGGCCGTGGGTCACTACGAGATCTCGCTGGAGATCAATTCGCTGCAGGAGGCGATACTGCTGCGCTGTGGCTATTGCGCCATACAGCTGGAACGCTGGGAGCTGGCGGTCAAATGCTATTTGGCCTACACGCATCTGGAACCGAATGGCTTCGAGTCGTGGAATAATCTGGCCAAGGCGCTGCTGAAGTTGGGCGACAAGCAGCGCGCTCATCGGCTGCTGGGCGAGGCGCTGAAGTGCAACTACAACAACTGGAAGGTCTGGGAGAACTATATGCTCGTCTCAGTGGACACCAACCACTGGGAGGATGCCATGCGCTCGTATCAACGTCTCGGCGAGCTCAAGCAACACTATCTGGATGAGGAGGTGCTCACGCGCATCGTCTACGGCATTGCGCGGCAGCTGCAGTCGGAGTCCAGTTCGCAGACTGCTTCCAATTTGCTGCAGCGTCGCATTGCCCAGTTGCTGGGGCAGCAGTGTGTGCAGCATGGCAACGAGCCCATGGTCTGGGAACTGGCCGCCCTGGTGGCTGTGACGCCGCTCAAGAAGGCCGAGCGTTTGGTCAAATCCTATCGCGCCTACACGGCCAAAGAGCTGGCCTGGGAGACGAAGTCGGCGCATGCCAAGAAGGCGTTGGGACTCTGTTTGGAGGTTTGCGAGTTGTCGCAGGCGGCCATCAAGGAGCATGGCGTGGATGAGAGCGAAGTGATGATCACATCGCAGCTGAACTCGAGTCGTCTAGCGGCCACATCGTGTCTGAATGCGCTGAAACGCGCCAGTCTGGTGGAGGTGCCCAAGGAGCAGCAGTCCCAGATGGATGAGCTGGAGCTGCAGCTGGCCGAGCTCACCAAGATTGTGCAGCAGCGCATGCAGCGCACGTAATCCAATTACAATTCCCCTCTGCTATGTGTATTTAATAATAAATTGTATACCTATTTGTTAAAAACACGTTAGTGCTTACTTATTGAATGACTAATTGGTTAGGAAAACGTTTCTACTACATTAAATAAACTGTTTGCTAAATAAAACCACGGCACAAACCACTATTTAGCAAGGACATGAACCCAAAGGCGAAGATTATTTTCTACTACATTTAATAATAAGCTGTATCCAAGTTTAGCAGTATAATATTGATTAACTATTTTTGTATAAAAGCTGGCCGAGATCAGCACACAGCACACAGCATAGCTGTTAGGATTCGATTTCTGTACAATAAGAAGTTCAGGATTACTTTCTACTACATTTAATTAAAAGCTGTGTGCAAAATAAGGCCAAGTTAAGCTGCGCTTAGAGCGTGTTCAGCTTGGTGGTGATGAGGACCCGCACGCTCTGATCAAAGGCGCCGGCCACAGCCAATCCCAGCTTGTCCGGATGCCAGTCGAAGCTGTGCACGGGCTGCGAACTCAGTGTGACGGCGCTGACCATCTGCAGCTTGCCCGCAACGCCCTCCTTGGCACCGTCGCTGTCCTCGACGACCCGTCGAGCAGGATACTCGTACTTCCAGAGACGAATGGAGCCAGTGCCGCCGCCCGTTAGGAAGACATCGCGATTCTGCGGCAGATGACGCACAGTCCAGACGGTGGCCTTGGGTCCGCTGATGACGCCATTGCTGCCCACGCTGCGACCCGCATTGCGCTCCTCCACCCAGCTGAAGCCTTTGCTGGGATGCTGGGTGCGCATGTCGAAGACCAGAAGACCGCCCTCCAATGTGGTCACCGCCAGCTTGTTCATGGCAATGTCGCGACGATCGAACTCCAGGCCGCAGACGCCGTTCTTCATGGTCGCCTCCCAGCGCACGGCCAGCGCACGCAGATCGAACAGCTTGAGATCCCCGTTGTCGTAGCCGGCGGCCACAATGCGCTCCTGTTCGTTGTAGGTGTTGCCAAAGGCGACCGCCCAGCAGTCGCGACGTGACAGTCCCGCCTTGTTGACGCCATCGCCCATTTGGGGAGGCGGCGACATGTCCACAACGGGCTCCTGGCCCTGACGTATGTCCCACACCTTGACGGCGCCGTCGCGACTCCCGGTGACGATCTCGGGTGCTCCACAGTCCAGCTGTGTGCCGCCAATGGCATCGATGCAATTGATGATGCCGCTGTGCGCCTTCACATTGTACACGGCCATGTCAGGGCGTTCCAGATCGCTGAGAGATTAAACAAGTTAGTTGGAACAAATGGAAGCAGAATTTGTTGGTTACTCACAGCACTTGGAGGCGTCCTTCGAAGTCGCCCACGGCAAAGTGGCGATTGCGCAGCGAGGAGGCGCCGAAGGTGCCGCACTTGAAGGCCGACTTCTTCACCACGGTCTTCACCTTCTCCAGTTTCTCCTGGTTCAGCTCATAGATATCCAAGATGCCGCTGCTGTTGGGCTTGGAGCCAAGCACCAGAAACTTGGCCGAGAGCGGAATCCATTTGGTGTCGTAGACCGTGTAGTTGACGGACTCGTGCAGATGCTCAATCATCTGGGGCTTGTCCATGTTGCCGGTCTACTTTTTAACAGAGCGTGGAACTTTGTGCAGTACTTAGTTTACAATTGAATTGAGCGAGAATTCAAAAACAAGTTGTTGTTTTGAAGTAAACATCGTTGCTCGGGCGACCAACGTGACCGCAATTTGTAAGTTTGAAAAATATACTGAAAAATATACTTCAGGCGTTCACTGCAGTATGGCGCAAATAATTAAACAGCTATCGCTTGTTCACTGTTTGTTAAAATGAAAAGAGTTCAACAACAAATTTGTGCGATAAGTATTTGTATTAATTGTATGCTCTTACAAAAAACGAATGAACTGCAAAAACACAGTAAAAAACTGCTGACGACTAGTTTTGATAACAGCTGATTATCGATATTCCGCACTTGCTCAATCGATAGTTGATAGATTGTATCGAACGTGTTTTGGATGCCGTAACAACGCAAAGTATTCAAAGAACTCCAATTTATTAAATAAAAAGCTGTTAAAATGCTGCGGCAGTTGTTGAATCCATCACTGACGGCGGCCAAGACGGGCAGCAACGACTTCGCCCTGGAATTCGTGCGCTGGCGACGAAAGCCGCGCTGGTTGCCGGTGGCCAAGAGCAAAGTGTTCCGTGTGCCCGAGCGCAAGAAGCAGACGGAGGAGGAGCGCACGGAGCTGATGCGGCTGCACAACCAATACAAGTGAGTCCCTCTCGATTAGACTATGGACAAACCCATGTAAACTATTCTCCAACCAGAACCCAACTGCGCTCGGTGCGACAGTATTTGCGGGCGGAGGTGATTCGGCATGAGGAGACTTCGACGGCAGATCACATTGTGCTGACGCCAGAGCAGGAGGAGGCGGAGTTCCAGCAGTGCATCGACATCAATGCCGCCTGGAACGCCAAGATTGCCGGCGAGCGCGAGCTGCGTCTGGCCAAGGAGCGAGACGAGAAGATCGCCTATGTCCAGGAGCGACTGGAGGCGGGTAAGCTGCGGGAAGAGGAGCGACGCGAGCGAGCCGACGAACACGTGCGTCGGGAGATCGAACAGTCCAAGACATTTGTGACGCGAGCAAATCTGGACGAGGCAATCGAGACGGCTCTGGCCAATCCCGTGGATCACAACTTTGCCATCGACCTGGCTGGTAATCTGTACAGGGGGCGTGGCACGCAGTCGTTGAACAACAAATGAGCAGTTACAGTTACAAGAGCATTTTCTTCACAAAATAAACATGAAATAATTTACAATCCTAAAGCGCATCCTAAACTAAAACTACATCGACATTTGCTATGTTGCCGCTGGCGTTGGCTGTCGCTGTTGTCGCGTCTCCAGCGCCTGCTGCTCGAACAAGTGCTCCCAGTCGGGCGTGGCCTTCAGCTTGGCCTGGATGGTGCCCAGATTAACCATGTCGCCGCTGCGCTGCTCGCGATTGCAGCTGATGGACATGAGTTCCTGCGGCACAAACAAAAAATACATTAAACAAGGAGTGAGGAAACGAAATGCGACACTTACCTGTAGGAAACCAGACTCCAATCCCAGATCCAGATCGAACAGCGTGTCGCCCAGCAGCAGTTTGACGCGTCCCGAACGATACCGCAGTATCTTGCCAATCTGCCCCTCCTCCAGCTGCTGCAGCACGCTGGGTTTAGTCGCATTAGCTGCTGGGGTTGCGGGCATTGGACTGTTGGCTTGTTCCGCGCCAGCAGTTGAAGCTGGTGGCTCTTTGGCAGCTGGCGCATCGTCCGCGTCGTCGGCCACGCAGGGCAGCACGTTGGGCAGCTGCATGACAAACAGCTGCGACTGTGGCGTCGACAGAAAGGCGTCGATGCTACGCGGATAGCGTCCATATTGCGCGGGTGGTTCGTGCACAAAGAGATTTTCCAGTTCCTTGGGCAGGGCTGCTAAAGAGATTGATTAGAAGTCTGTAGAATAGCTTAATAAACTGCAAGCTAACCTGCGGCATCTGGTGTTTCGCAGGGAATGCTTGGAGTTTCCTCTTTGACGGCTGGTTTCTGATTGAGCCAAAGTCCTGTGGAGGAAAACACAATTCATATTATAGCTAGTGAAAAAATAAATGTGATCACCACTTGCCTTCTTTTAGCATGATTGGTTTGTAGTTCAAGTCAGTCTTGTCTGCGCCCATTTCATCCTCGCTTTCCGAGTCATCGTCATCGCTGAGCAGATCCTGCACCCGCTGATCCGCCGACTTTTCGTCCTTGCCGAAAGTGCGCTTGCGAGACCCCGTCACCTCGTCGCCAGCACGCGCATATGACGCGCCGCCACCGCCACTCGACGGTTTGCGCAGATGCACTGCGCCGGCGCCCTCCGAGAAGACGCCCGTGGTTTGGATGAGCGACGAGTTCCCGGTGCCGCCAGCGCCCCGTCCTCGTGCTGCGCCTGCAGCACCTCGGGCGCCACGTCCGCGGCCACGCGGTTGCGTAAAGTCCTTGGAAGTCTTTACATTCCTACAGATTTATTCGCATTACTATCAATTGAATTTCTTGGCTTGTCTGCTTACGTGTTCTTGTTGCGCACAGCATTCAGGTTGGGCGCAAAGACCTTGCGGCTGTTGCCGCCGCGTCCGCCCAGCGTCAAGTCCCGTGCAGGCGTCAGTCGCGTCATTCCATTGGACTTTTTATTCGCCTCAGCAGCTGCATTGTTATTGTTGTTGCCGTTGTTGTTGGTGGCAGCGGCAACAGGCGGTGCTGTTGTTGACAGTCGCTTCGCTGGCATCGCTGGCGCCTGCTTGCTGGTTCCCTGCTTGTCACTGTCGTTGGCCATCTGCGACCACAACAGTCCTCTAAATATTTGTTGTTGGCTTATTAATTATTTGTTTACTAAATTTGATATCTCGAGGAATTCTGCGATTGCTTTGAGGTTATTTGCAGACTGGCCGCAAGTGGCATTTCTAAACGTACTTTTTATGGTTGAAAAATATACCGAAAATACCGCATACAAAGGAAATACGCGCAGCTTTTGGTTTTCCCCTTTTTCGTAAAAACTAGAGACAGTCAAAAACATATTTCTGCATTATTATAGTGTGCATTTAAATTTCATTTGATTTTTGATGCTGATAATCATATGTTTTATGCTTATGATTCTCATGCCAATTGCGATAAATATTTTGTGCATTTCGATATTTTGCTTATCGATATCTGCAGTTTTTTATGTGACGGGTTTCGCGCCTCAACTGAGTAAAGTCGGTGCGGTTTGAATAAGCTAAATTATTATTTCATGATAGCATTACATATATTAAGTATATTAAGTTCCAGCAAATTAATTTATATTTCCATATATGCACTACAAAAGCATTCAATAAACTGCATTGTTTGCTGCATTTAACATATTATTTATTTATCTCCAAGGGTCGCGAGAATTAAATCTATTTGGATCGCGCTCTTGAGTTCATTATACATCATGACGACTGTAATAACAAATGATAGTTTGTTATCATCATACACAAAACTAGTTTTGTGTTTGCTACAAGCGTGCTCACATGCAATGATAAAGAAAGAGACAGAGAGAGAGAGAAAATGAGCGTGCAAGCAAGAGAGAAAGAGATAAGCGCGTATTTCGTTTGCTCACGCGTATTAAAACTGTTGGAAATATGTATGCTTTACTATAATAAACAATAATTTAGACAGTAGACGTAATTACAACAAGTTGTGTATTAAGTGATATGCATTGTCGCAGCTGGGGTGTTCAATTTAAAGCGGCGGAGCTTCCCTGAATTTCACAACCGCGCTATAGTTTGTTGTGTATTTCAGTCAGTATTTCGAGACTAGTTGCCGCCGACGGACGTACAGGAAATACACAGCGGACACTATGGATCAACAGGTAGAACAGCAAATCGTTCCGTCGTCGCTGTTCGTTAAAACACCGAACTTCGATGCCGCTTATATTGAAAAAGCATTGGCGCACGCCTACGGCGAGGAAAGCTTGCGCGTGGAAAGTTACGATAGCCAGGTGATTAGCCAGAGTGGTGAGAACTTTTGCAGCGTCATCTATCGGGTGAAAGTGGCGTATCGCAAAGGTGAGAATGCGCCCCTCGAACATGGTGTGTACATAGTGAAGGACTTGATTCCTTACATGGCTGAGTTGGGCTCCAACGAGCAATTTATGTTCGAACAAGTGCTGCCCGCCATGGATCGTGTCTTGGCTAAAGCGACGCTGCAGCATGACAAAAAGCTGAGTGCTACGTGAGTGTTTAACGCATTTGCGCCATTAAGATTTAAAAATATGTTTGTTTTAGTTGCTACTTTGTGGAGCGCGCGAAAGCCAAGGAAGTCTATGTGCTGGAGGATCTGTGTGCCGCTAACTATTCTTCTTTGAATAGCCAGGCTCTTAATGGACTGTCCGCAGCAGATGCTCGCGTGTGCCTCTTGAAGTTGGCACAGTTTCATGCCGCCTCCATGGTGGTGTTGCAGGAACAGCCTGAGCTGGTTGCCAAACTGGAGCCCTCACATTACTTTGAGGGTGTTGAAGACAGCTTTGCCGAAGTTCTGGTCTTGGGCGGCACAGCTTACGGGGCCGAGGTGGTCAACACCTTTCCGGGCATGTCGTCGATTGCCGACAAAATGAAGGCTCAACTGCCCCACGAGTATTCGAGGCGAATGAAGGCTGTGGTCGATCCCAAGAATAGCGACATTAAAGTCATTGCCCACGGCGATATCTGGCTCAACAATCTGATGATGAATCAGGCTACCAAAAATGCTGTTATCGTATGTATAAACCGTTTGCTGTTCGTATTTATTTGTAATTCTTTATACCTTTTTTTTAGGTGGATTTCCAAAACAGCTTTGTGGGCAGTCCGGCTGTGGATCTGCAATTCTTTTTCTACACCAGTCTGCAGCTGGACGTGTTGCTGCAGGAGCGACAGAGCTTGCTGCAATACTATTTTGAATGCCTTTGCGAGACGCTAACTGCCTGCAACTTTGAATCGTTGCCAACCTTTGCTCAACTCGAGGCGGAAATGCAGCGCTGTTTCTTCTACGGTTATTATGCGGTCGTCTGCGAGCTGCCCATTTGCTGCGTCTCCAAAGAAGCTGCGGATGGGTTTAACGCCCAGATTTTGGGAAGTACCGAGGCAATGCAGGCGAAACGCATTGAACTCTTTGCCAGCGAGCGAGTGCGCCAAACACTGAAGCAGACTTTGGGCTACTTTGAGGAGCAGGGCATTTTAGAGACGTTGTGAGAGAGGTAAATTCAATACTATAGTATTTTTGTAGTCAATTATTGTTGTAACTGTCGCTTATTAAAATAATTTAGCTGTTGAATGTGTTTTGATTCTATACTATTTGCCAGTCTCAATTTCCATTCACACCTCACATACATATGTGGCGCTCTAATTGGGGGTTTACTTGCTGATTATAATGAAATTGGACCGATAAAGAGGTTCAGACATTTATCTGAAGTGCGTGGGTCCAAATTTCTTTTGTTTTGTTTTTTGGGCGATTATAAAAAAGTGGCATGACATGAGCGCCAGTCGTTGCGATAGACAACTGTTAGTCATGCTTTTATATTCAAGGTGTACCAGTATGGAGTGAGCGTTTTTTATGAGAATGGATCAATAATTTTAAATGACAGATTACAAAAATAATATTTAAAATATTGACCATTAAATGAAATACACTTTATCTACTTTTTTGGAGCATTTTCTATATGAAATTAAACCAATTACACAGCTATGTTTCAAAAGAAAAATAAAAAAAAAGTATTTATTTAATTGTTGTACATTTTTAATGTACAAAATAATCGATAGTCAAAAAAATGTGGTCTCTGCTTAATATTAAAAGAAAATATTTTCACAATTAATTAACTAATAAACTATGCAATAGATATGCATCCCAATAAATATATATTTCTTTTTTTATTCTCTTCACAATAAATTTGTAATACTCTTAAGCATTTATCAGCTACAGGGTATCTAAGATCGACGAGTTTTGCTATCACTAAGCTATGCAAAAAGTTTATGCAAAATAATTGATAAACAAGGACTTGAATACGAAGTAACTTGAATAGTTCTTAAGCTGCAACTGCTTGAAAAGCAACTGCATTGGAAAAGCTTTTGTAAAAGCGATGCGTGACCGAAACGAGGGGAACAGGAGGGGAGGGGAATCCCCTGGAGCTTAGGCAGCTTCTGATACAGCTATGACAGCTAAACAACCTGCATTACTCAAGTGCTTGCTTCTTGTGTTTATAAATAAATTTCGTGTCTGCCAAAGTTGCTGGCCAAGATTTACGAGTAACGACTGCGAGTTCTGGCTATTGAATGCGAACGAGTGCGTGTGTGAGTACTCATGTGAATGCTCAACGAGCGAGTATGTGCCTTGTTTTTGGCTGTACAGTGTGCGATAAAGTTGGCATCGTCCTCTCTCCCTCTTCTCCCCTTTGGAGGTGTAAAATATGCAAATCGCTTTGCAGTTATTCTTAGAAAGTTGTCAGTTTCCAAGTCGAGCTGAGCCAAGCGTGCAAACGGCAAATGCACTTGACACCCTGCAACTTGCCATTGCCACTTGCCACTTGCCCCTTGCTACTTGCAACTTGCAACTTGCAACTTGCCACTTGTAAGTTGTAAGTGTTTAAAAAGCAATTTATTGTTTTGCTCAAAGTAAGCACCTTAACCCATTCTTTAGTTCTGGGCTTTTACTAAGCTGCTCTTCTCATGTTCTCTTCAATACAAAACTCTCGTTGCATATTTTGATTTGGAGTCTTAACTGCAAGCCGTGGGGCTTTATTAAACTTGTATTAAATTCAAACTATTTGGCGACATTTATTTATACATTTGAATAAGTCAAAACAATTTTTTTTTTTATTATTTTATGAATGAATCAAAAGGGGAAGTCAAATTTGTATTTTAATATTTATTATATGAATGAAATAATTATATTGTAAAGCAAAAAAAATCATTGAAATGCGAGACAGTCTTAACCATATATAGTATAAATAAATTAGCTTTATTAATACATATATCAACGCTTTAACAAGCAATAGCTTTTAAATTCAACAAAATATAATTAACATTCAAGCAAATTGATTATCAGCATATAAATTCATTTCTGAAATTAGAATCTCTTATAATTTTCGAATATTTTTGAAGCAAGTTTCAGCAGTTCAAGCAAAACCACATCAGGAACTCAGGTCTTTCAATCAAGATGGAAAAAACTCTCTTCAATTTCAAATGCTGCTTCGTTTTTTCCAACTGCATTGCATTGCAAGGGAAACTCAACTGATGCAGGCTCAACTGGACAGGATCTGAACTGGACAACAACTTTGGCCCTTGGTAGGCGAAGCAAACAAAAGTCCAGGCTGTTAACTCTCAGAGGCAATAAGCATAACTGTCTGTCTGTCTGCTTCGCTTTGAACTCGGTCGGAAGTTGCACCCAGACTTCGTTTCTTCTCCTTTTTTTTTTTTTTTGCATTTTGGGGATGCTGCATCTCGCATTGCAGTCGGAGTGAAAATACAAATCAAAGACAGGTTGGAGTTGGGTATATTGGTCTTTGGCCAGCTTGGAGGCATTAATTGCATTCTGCAGCATCACATTGCACTTTCAATTAGTTGCAAATGCCTCGACGTTGACTCCATCTGAAACTCCAATTCCGACTCCGACTCCAACGCCTTCGTAGCCGTCGGCAAAGTAACAGGAAACGGAAGTTAAGTGCTGAGGCGAGGCGTTAAGTAAAATCAACCCCGACTTCTGGCAGGGAGATGCAACAAAGCAACTTCCCAGCCATGACATTCGAGAATTATGCATTAATTGAAAGGCGATGTTGACTCGCCCCCTTGGCCATGGAGTGAGTGCAGTCTGACTTTAGCTTGGGTGCAACTTTGACAGCCAGTGTGTAGATTTGTTTTGGCAACTCCGAAAGTTGACCCATGGCTCGGCTTTGACTGCACCTTAACCCCTTAACGCCCCTCCTCCTCGTATATCTCGTTTGTTGACTGCACTTTGCTGGCGGCCAAAGCAAACATCGACAGACTTGTCTAATGCATTTCAAAATGAATTTATGGCTTTTCTTTGGGCACACGCATTTGTTTATTTTCAATGTTAATTAAGGCTTACGATTAACCCAATACGATTTGGGGGCTTGTCAATCTTTAAGCACACTTCTTATCGCAGCAAAACACTTTAGCGTTTTTTTCAATTAGCTCACAGCTTTTCCCTCCCAATTAAAGGCAATAAATTTGCGCATAAAACCATAAATCAAAGTCCGATCATAATCGCAAAGCGCAAAGTAAAATAAAACAAATAAATATAGTGAATACTCCACTTCCGGCCAACCCCCAAGACAGCTCCCATCGAGGGCTGGGGAATCCCCCACTGACCACAATGAGAGAGTTTTGGCAGCTCAGCCAAACCGATGGTCGAACATCGTTGGGTTTGGCTCGCTGCGTTTATTAATTGTCCAACTGTCTCCAATCATAATTAATGAACTTTCGGCACATCCTACAAGCAGCTCACATCCTCTACTCCCACCTCTCTCCTCGAGTTAGTCCGGAATTCAAATAAAACTCACAATACTCGCATGTATATAAACAGGAATTTGTTTTGGCACACCATAAATCTTTCGTTGGCAAATCTCTGCTTCGGTTTGGCTTGCTCTCCTTAACGTATTTATTTAATGGGTCAAAGCAGTTGCAATTAGGCACATTACTAGGATTTACTGGGATTTCGCTTATCATTTTATTGGCTCTGAAACTATGCGATTGACTTCATAAGTCTTTAATTGGCAAATTGCCAAGTTATCAATTTATTTTCATTAAAAAAAATTTTAACACATTAAATTAATTTAACACATTTAGTTCTTTGAAGACATCTAATAATTTTTTAAAATTTAAAATTTGATTAACTAAGTTTAATAGTTCAAGTCTTAAGAATATGTAAATAGTGCACAGATAAAACCACGTGCTAAAATCAAGAACAAATTTTTAAATCAAACTGATATGATGTTAAACTTTAACCCAAAAAGTACATTTTTAAATCAAGCAATACACAATAATTATGATTGAACATTCTAAAAAACAAATTGTATTTAGCTTTTAAGAGGATATTATCAATATTATACATATGTCAACATTACACCCATAAACCAAATTCTTAAATTAAGATTAAAATCTGGTTTCAAGATTTTTGTAAGAATAAAATCTTATTTAAATATTTTTTCTAAAGATCTTCGATACATTGTCAAATCAAAGAATTTCTTACATTATTGTTTTTAAAACGTAATTTGTAAATGTTCAAAAATTAGACTTCCATCAGTCAATCGCTTTCCTAAAGCTGTTGTCTTTAATTTTGTACATTGTAAATTTAATTGAAATGAAACCAATTTAAGGGGAAAATTACCGGTGCCATCAAAATACTTATTTTGTATTTATAAATTGGACGCAGAATATTTTATAGTCGAGCATTTGTTTAATTTTGTTTTACATTACTTACGTTGTAGTTTTATTCAAACTGTACCTGGTGATGTCACATCTATTCGGTACATTCGGTGGCTCAGTATCTTTCACTGATTGCAGATACATTGTGTTGGTCTGCACTTTAATGACAACCTATAAATAATTTCGAGTAAACAGTCAAGTAGCCAGCTTGAATGCTCACAGTAATCCCACAGAATTTGCATATGAATGCCGAGATATCTCGTCATGAGTGCGACATTCCCACCAACCCCCCACAGCCCCCCTCAACCAATTGTGTGTGAAAAATTGGGCAGCAATTGCAAACAGAAAGCACACACCACACATGGAAAACGGGGGAGGTAGGGAGGGAAAGGGAAGAGGAGAGGGTTGTGTGATGGATTCCGTTTGCCGACTAGCCCTTTCAGTCTGCTAATGACTAATGATGCCACAATTTATCTCAGATTATTTTGCTAGCAAGTGTTAATGTTTTTTAATTTACAATTTACGTAGCTGGCGCTTCTTTTTCCCTTCCCTCAATCTCTTCTCGATCCCTGCATGTGTGCATAATTACTTAAAACGAAACACGATGTGTGGAAAAGCGCTATTGTCATCATTTTAAAATTATTTAAATTCTAACAACTGACTAACTGCCAGCGCTGATTAATGAGCAACTGACGCCCCCTCCTCCCACCGCAAACCTTCCCCTCTCGTATGTCACACACCTCTTGCAAATGAAAAATTAACAAACATTTGAAGCTCGTCTGGCAAGTGCTTCGCTTTTATATGGTTCTTAAGAAACTCGGGTGATAATTATATGGGATTTGCATATGGAATTTTCCACATGAACAGCAAAGTCATTCGGATGCAAAATAAAAAGTGGGGAAATAAATTAAAAGTAAGAGAGGAGAAAAAATAAAAATAAGAAATTTGTAGATCAAAATTGTAATACATTCGGAAATAAGATTTTCCAAATATTTTTAAGTCTGCTTTATCATCCAAAATAATATATTTTAAATAATATCACAACTTTACAAAATCATTTAAATTATGCATAGTTTTATGAATTGTTATAAAATTTGTATAATTTTAATTATAAATTATCTTAGAATGAAATAGATGGAAACGTTAGTTATTTATGAGAACTAATAGCAAAGTTTGATTTTCCATATCAAATTTAATATTTGACAAAATTCGATTTGGAAAATCAAACTTTGCTATAAGTTCTAAATCATTTAGTTTCTGGAATTTGTATAATCTTTTGTATAATAAAAGAATTTCTTACAGAACTTAAGTTTTATTTTGATTTTTCATCTGAAATATATAATATATTAAATAAATCTCGTATTTTCAAAAATATTTCAAATATTTAATATTTAAAACAAAAATTCGACATGAAATGGAGAAAGGCATAAAATGGCATAGAAGAAAGACGCAATAATTCAGAACGTATGACAGATAATTTTTTCAGCACAAATTGCTGAAGAATGTGGGAAATATTTATGTTACATGTGAGCGATTTCCATGCTGTCGCCCCATCGCCGGCAGTTCAACTGCGCAAATAAATCTAATGCAATTACCTTAAAAGCGCCAAACCATAAAAGCATATTCCGAATACGGATTTATATGCGCTTGCTGCAATTTTACAGAAAATGTTTATGACATTTACGCGCGGCAATAAAAACTAAACAAATCCGCAGTATTACGATCAAATGCTAATGGCGCCAGGGTCAGACTGAGAGCATCATCAGCAGCATCCACTATAGCTATAGCTTCAGCTTCAGCTGATTGATGAATTGCTTTGCTTGGGCTTGTATCTATTGAGTTGGCTGAGTTGTGTAATTGAAGTGCTGCCGCTTACAAGGGACCGTCGAGGTTTAATGGGGGAAACAGACATGGAACATGGGCCAGAAAACTAATTACCTCAGTTCTCCGTTTTCCAACTGCAAACAGTTTTATGTGTGGCTTGGCACTTTGGCATTTTTAATGGCATTTTGCATACGATTTAAATTTGATGCTTCTTCTGCGGCTGCAGTGCATCGATAAAGCTGGCGACCCTTTTACGTCATTTACGAGTCAAATTTTGTGGCATAAAAACGCATCGTCGCCACTATAAAAGTGTCTTGTTATTTTTTGGCTGAGTGAATGTGTAACAAATATAATTCATAGTGCACTGCATTATTCATTCGCTTGATGTGTGAAAAGGTTTCTGACACTACGACAATTTACGACCAGCCGAACAGACATTAAAGTCATGGATGCAGTTGTTGAACTTTATTAATATTGTTTAGCTATTCATGCAATTGGCTGCCTTACGGCTCCTTGTAGTGCTGATAGCCATCGAGGGGCAGCTCCTGTTGCGGCCAGGCATAGTCCGGTTCATCGGCCATGAATTGAGCCAGATTATGTTGCTCAGCGTCACAGTCGATGCCATTGGTCTTCTGCCTGTTGAAGGATATGACCTGGGGATCCACAGTCACAGTTGGCGCTGAGGAGTGCGACTTCTTCTTGGTCGACAACAGGCGATTCTTGAGGCATTGCAAGTGCTTCAGTTGATTCTTAATCATCGGCTGCTTCCACTCGTATAGTTTGGGCAGCGTGAACAGCAAAACAAAACCTGACAAACAAAGAGTTGAAACTATATGTTTTATATATTTGATTTGTTGTCACTTGCCTATTACCAGCAGCGTCATGCCATTGATGAAGTCGCCGAGCACATTGAGGCTACAGAGCGCCAACATGAACTTCAACGAGTCCATCAAGTCCTCAATGAGGAAGAACGAGCGCAATTGGCAGAGTATTGGATTCAGTTTGACAACAATCAGACGCGCCAGACGAGCGGCATTCTCCTCGGATATGGTGACATCAATCTCCAGATAGCGTTGATGGGGATGATCCACAATGCTGCTCTTTCGCAGCTTTCGCATGCCCCACACATAGCAGCAATAGCTGATGCTGACCAGCACAATGAAGACGCCCAGCACGCTCACCACACTGATGATCGAGTTGGAGGCAATGTCCAGGAGCATCACCAAACTCAGGCAGAAGAAGATCGCCGTCTTGCGCCAGTTGCGCCACAAAAGCAGCTGCATCAGTTCGACATTGGACCATGGCTCCATCGAGCCCAGTTTGTTCTCCTGGTTGACTTTATTGAATTCCATTCTCGCACACAAATCACGTTGAAAATAATCTGGATTTGTTTAGCAGAGCAAAATGACAAGTTGTTCAGCAATGCCTAGTAGGCATCACTACTACTGAGAGGATAATTCTTCAGCGCTTGCTATGTTTGATCTCAACGTCAAAACTCTAAAATAAACAAAATGATTTATCGAATTAATATTACTCTACTTACCTTTTTACGGCTAGTACGCTGATCACAAGATATTTTTCTAATTATTTCTTCAATAAAAAATATCAATTGTATTTGTATTGAAATTGTTTCGAAATGTTTTTACAAGTTAGTTTACTAGTAGTTTTGTGATATGATTTGTAATAAAAAAATTATTGTAATCACCGACAATTTAATTCAAGATTATTCTGATTCACTTATCATCTAGCATTCTTATGCCATACAAACATATGAAAATAACAATGTTTGAAATTTGTTATCCATATGAAATTTTAATCACAATAGATCAAAATGCTTAACGGAAAATAAATAATACCCGCAATTTAATTTTTGTTAAATAAGATAATTTCTCGAAAAGCCGTCGATATAATACAGCAAACATATTTTTAACTCGATATGATAAAAGGTATCCATTAGGGTATCTTATAGTTGTATATAGGTAAATACGTTGTATTGCTTTTAAGTAAATTCACCCGTTCAACCTGTGGTAGCATATGTTGCCAACTGTTGTCAATCAATTCAGGTTTCTTTCGGATTGATAAGAATTGGAAATTGTCTGGGGAAAAGGGTTTCGTCATATACTATGACATAACGTTAACCCCTTTCTTATGCTCCTCATGTCGTGCTGAATTCATGTCAACTTTGCATAAAATTGAATTCTGTATTTTTTTTATTATAAAACTGTTGGATTTGTTGTTGTTTAAATATTTCTTTTTGCATATTGTTTGTTCCTGCGGCTTCACAGCTTCCCTTGCTTTTTGATCTGTTGCACCAAACAAGTGTCACGTTTTACACTCTGTCGGAACCTTTTGATTCTCAACGATTTCAACAAATACGGCTCTCTCTCGATATGGAGGTGTCACCGTCAATGGGTCACTGAAAGCCCTCAGCCTTCTGTGAGGTCCTATGGAGTGGCATTTGCCAATTGATTTGTCAAAGGAATTACGCTGATATTTTGGGCAAATAACACAAATCAATGGCGTCAAAATGACATCAAGTGGCAGTCAAGTTGAGAACCACCCTCAAAAAAGAAAAAAAAAAGAAACCACCTTCGAGTAAAGTGGGAAATCACTTGCCAACCTCTGAGTATAATGTACTTAAAAGCGGTCGAGTGTGAACCATGTTAATGAGTGGGAATGAATTATGAAAAAATTAAATGCGCTTCATTTATTTACAGAAAGTATTGTAAAGCAAGAAAAAAGTATTGTAAGGTACTACAGAAATTAATAGTTTGTCTGTAATTTCTGGTACAATATTTACAATATTGACGTCTTTGGTAGTTCAATATTTTAGTGTAGGCCAGAAAATTCTTAAGTCCATGTGTAAGCCCAATGTTAATACTTATATTTACAATATTGCTGACCAACGAAGTAAAGTTGACTAGGGGCTTAAAAATTTTTTTTTATGCCAAATATTAAAAAAAAAATGTATTTATTCATATTAATATTAATGTTGAGAATTTATTATAAATGTTAGGTTCCATTTTTATTTTTGAATGAATTAAAAATATTAACTTACAGTAATCTGAAGTGCAAAATCAATAATAATAAGAGTAAAATCCCGCTTATATATGTATTTCAATGTTATCAAGTTGCAATGTTCAGAGAAATTAATAAAAATAATAATTAAACATAATTTTTTGAATAACCTGATATATTATTAAAAAAATTACGTTTTTAGTTGTTAAATGTTTTGAAACAATAGAAGTTTGTAATTTACTTAAGTTCAATTATATGTTGAGTATTGATAATAACTGTTTAATCCCATTTATAGTTTGAATGTTATCAAAATACTACCTAGCAATATTCTGAGAAGTGCGCTCATACAGAGTATTGTGTGGGTTTATTGGTTAGCTCCGAAATCAAATAAGACAATGTCAGAGCCCGCATGCCGAAACACACACGAAATTGTCAGCCATAAATTAAACTAATATACAACAGGCTCTCATGCAATGCTTGATACGCATTAGCCAAGCAGCCCCCGCCACCCACCTCTTCACCCCCCGCTCGATAGGAATGTGCCACAATAATCAAGCCAAAGGCTGGAGACAGACTCAGGCCAAGTGGAATTACAGCTACAATTCGAATGCGAATGTGAATGTGAATACAAATGTGAATGCGAGTTCGAGTTAGAGTTCGAGTTAAGGTAACGCATGGCAATGGTCATAAAATGACACTGAGTGTCAGTTTCAATTAAACATGTTGACAGCTGTAAGGGGCCCCGAATCCAAAACCGAATACTACAACTGCCAATAGGCTGGAGGGTTGTTCTGTTCCTGGGCCATTTCGATTTTAATACAAGAAATTCCGGACATTGTCTGGCCATGTGTAACAATAAGTTGGATAGCGGGAAGGGGGACGAGGCGATTGCATATCGTGTAGATACTTGGATGACAACTTTATCTGAGAGATTCTTAAGCATCTGCAGACATCTTACAACACTTTTGCGTTTTGCCATTTTATTTACTGTACTCTGTGTGTCTTTGATTTTTGACAGCCAATTGTAAGGCGAAGAGCAACAAATTATAAACATTTTAAGTAATTTTATGTGTTTGCATTCATTTGTTTATTCTTGAGATTTTTCCCCATCATGTTGGCTGTCGATGTCCATTGACAAACTTGTCAAACACTGCTCCAGACTGTGTGTCTCTGCTCCTTTAGGGATTTAGTTTAATTAAACTATGTGTGCGTCGCTTGTACACAGCATGTTTGCATATTAATTTCCTGTAATTTTGATTGAGTTTCGCATAAATTTGCAAATGATCAAATATGCATTTCTCAGGCATTAGCAAAGATAAACATTTCACAGAACATTTTCATTCTCGAAAACATTCTCAAGACAGGCAATTTTTTGTGTTATTTACTTTCCTTTCGACTGTGAGTGCGGAGCATTCAAGGCGCATCTCTTTTGTTTTCGTCACGGACGAGTGGCAAAAAGCAATCACAGTCAAATCTCCCCTCTAGTTGCTGGCAAAAATCCGAGAATCTGCCACATTTTTTGCTGGGGACGCAAGTCTTTTGTGTTATTGGTGAAATTAGAATTTCTCATTAAAATAAGTGTTGGCACTGGACCCGGTTGACTTGAGACAAGGTGCTCGGCCATGGCAATAGACTTAAGTTGAGTATTTCGCCTTGGCTCCTCCTCGGTCACTCATTAGTTCCGCATCAAATCTGACTGACATTCTTCCCCAAACTCATTCTCTCTTTTTCTTTATTTATCTCTTTCTGCAGTTGTATCTTTATTTGCTCCCCAAATGTTGTCGCATTGTTGTGCTTTCGTCTTCGTCTTCGTCCTGGCAACTCACCCACTTGAGTTCTTTTTGTTGGGGGCATTAACTTTTTCAATTTTTAATGGGTTTTGTATCCAATTGCGAACAGTCGCTGGCTTGTTAGTAATTAAAACTGCAACTCATTTCAGTCGTATACAAAAAAGTGAGTATCTCGTCATCTTTCGGTACTTGCGCTTAATAGGCTTAAAAACTGAAACACTTTGTGCTTTGATTTCTGAAGCATTGCAATGCCAAGATATCAATCCTTTTTAATGTGTTCGCTTCGGCAGTCCTTTTGGCTGCACTTTACCCTTAATTATTTCGAGAATAATCCAATTGTGGGTTTCTTTATACACTCTTTAAAAATAAAATTAGAATAAATGATATAAATGCGCAGTATATGGAATTAAATTGTGAAAAATAAATTTTTTAAAATGTATTGTGTATACAGAGAAAAAGAATATATTGTCAGAATTGAACACAAAAAGTAGATAAAAATTAAATCTAGACAAAAATACTACAACATTTCTGAATTACTTGTTCCTAAAATAAAATTGTTTTTAGCTTTATAGAGGATGATAAACATTCTCAATTCAAGAACAAAAAAATGCGAAATTTGACCTAGAAAACAAGTTTATGAATCATGTGAATCATATGACTATTACTATACTAAATCATTCGCTCTGTCTAATACGAAAAAAAAGATAACATTTTTGAAATTGTGAATAATTTTTTCTTAATTTCTTCAAACAAGATTTTAATGATAGAAGACTTTTTTTGTATGTTAAAAGATAGTTCAGACAGCAAACCTGTTTCAAGAATTTTTCTTACGATTAAAACATTATTAATTGAAACATTTAAGAATAACTCAATAAATAGTTATGTAGGTGGGTTATTAAGCTGTCTACACAGTTAGAAAAGTCAATAATATAAAAATATAACGAGCTAAAAGTTTAAAAGATATTGATTCATTGAAGTCCGCAGTGCTCATGGCTATATTATTTTACCATTATAAACTTAGCAGTAATTCTAAATTCCGTTTATTAAAATGAATTAAAATAAAGTAAGCTGTTGAATTTAAAAATAAATAGTACAAGTAAATGTAAATAGTATTCTCGCACTCCCAGATTTCTCACATATTTTCCAATCAAATTATATAGTAATACCCTCTGGTGTATAATTGCTCGCAGTTCTCACAGAGTTTCCTCACCTTCCTCTTAACTCCAGTTAACTTTTGGCTATTTTCGGGCATTCGATTGTTGCACCCACTCGGAGTTTGGTTCATTGGCAACTTTGTTGTTGGCCAACTTTCATATTTCTTTTTGGCTGAAATGTGTGCAATTGTTGTTGCCTGATATGCGAAGAGTTCTAGAGTTTGTTGGCCACATTGTTGCTGCTGTCGCTGGTAGAATGTAAACTTTGCGTTTAACTTTTGCTTGTTAGACTCAAGTGGAGGCAACGGCGGCGGCGGTTGCATGTAAAATGTTTATAAACAAAAAAAGTTTTATGCAAAAACATGAAACACGAACCCAATGGGAACAGTTTTGTGTTTGGTTTCGGTTACAATTGAAGTTTTGTGTTGATGTTATTGTTTTTGGCAGTTGCTGCTGACATCTTCGATGGAGTCGTATCTTTAACAGAAAAAATACAATTTCCCTATGCAATTTTTGTTTTAATTAATTCTGTATTACTTTCTTTGCTCTGTCTTCTCTCTCTTGTTGACTGCGAACGTGCTTGGCATTCGTGTGGCGTCTGTTTAACGTCTTCGTCGCAACTCTCTAGGGGGTCGAGTCCAGGTTTCTGGTTTGGTTTCTCTTAAAGGTTCCTTGCACCGCTGCATTTATTTATATTATTTTTCTTTTCTGCTCTATTATGTTGTTTACTCTGCACTGTAATTAGCCGCCCCACGCCCCGCTTAGACAGCTGCTGTTTGTCTGTTGGCCAAAATTGCTATGCATAAAAAGTTTAACTTGACATTTTTGTTGCACAACACAGCGCAGTTTGTAATTTGGACGTTCTCTCTAGTCCCGTAACCCTTTTAAATATTTGTTAATTTTTTCCTTTTTACTTACATTTACTTGCAGACTTCTTAATTGCATTAGCCAAAGTTGCCGCCCCTCGCCTGTTGCTGTTTTGCATTTAGATTTCAGCTTAGAAATGGAAGTGGAAATTGCAGCCAGTCAAAGGTAAGTCTGCTTTAACTCGAATTTCTTTTTATTTCCTTAAACATCTTCAACAGCCATATTGTAATTACTTCCCGTTAAAGTCTGCGCAAAATTAAAAAATCATAAAAATTTGCTCTTAAAAAATATAAACAAATTATGCATAAATGTTCTTAGTCCAGTTGCGTTTTTATAGCCTAACCATCTACGCATTTTACGATCTTTTTGGACATTTTATTGAAGTCGCGACGTCGCCGCTTTAACCCTTAACTACTCAACCCTTTAACCCGTTCTTGCCACCAGCCATAACTTAATTATCCATATGAATCCCTCAGTTTTTATTGCATGCCTGGGCCTCTCTTTTAATTATGATGAGTACTCGGCTCGCACTCGCAGCTGTCATATTTTTATTTATCTAAATTTGCAGATCTTCACGGCTTTTTGCTCATTAAAATAACATGAAATCGCCTTCATCTTGGTCGTCTGGCAAAATGTTTTATTGCCACTTTTGGCTGGGGCATTTCTCATTTCAACAAATTTTATGTCCAGCAGCTGAACATCATCATAAGTTTATTGTTTGCCTTCCATACTTCAAGCCGTTTTGGGCTGTTAATTTTGTAAGCCTTCGGGGCAGGTTCAACTGTGCAACTGTGGAAACGGAAGTCGGATATTTTCATCATTTTAATCAGTTCGCATTAAATAGAGGAAGGGACCTTTGTGACTCTGACTCTGACGCTGTCTTTGTGGTAAAGTTAATAAGCTTCGCTTCATGCTCAATGGACATTTGTCATTGTTTTGTAATGCAACAACATTTGCATTCACAATCACACCCACACACACAGTGCCACCTTGCAGCATGCAGCATGCAGCGTGCAACGCTTTGCGGTTGCCATTTGGGGCAGGTGGGTTATCATGGTTGGGTCGCTTTGAAGTAATGCTGCCCGGCCCAGAGGCTAAGCCTCATTTGTGGTCAAATTGTGTGCTATGCGACAGCTGAAAGTCGATTATGTCAATATTGTGCCATGGCTAATGGCCAATGGGTGTGTTTGAGTTTGTGTTTGAGTTTGTGTTTGGGATCTGTTGCAACTTGCGGCCGTTGGCTCCTTCCGATAGCGTCCAGTTTAACGCTAATTAGTGCTTCCCTCAGCTCTTGGCTTAAAGCTACACACCACACTTTAAGGTTTAATAGTCTGTTTTGAGTCGACTCGTCGCCCATATGCCAGACTTTGCCAAATCGCAGCGACTCGCACATAAACTAGCTGTAACAACACATAAAAATCATAGCATACATTTAGGAGTCGAATTACAAATGCGCCACACAGAGAGAGAGAGAGGGTCAGAAGGGGTGGTTGAAAATAAAAGGAGTAGCTGCATTTGCACATTAAAAACCCATAAAAATCGAGAATTGAATTGCCGAAAAGGAAAAAAATACACAACATAAAATAACAAGAACAACCAGCGGCAAATAAAGTGGCCATGAAAACACATAAAAACGGGCAAAAGGGAAATCTGAAAGTAAAATTGACAAAACCGATTGAAGCAATCAATTAAAATTGATCAATGAAATTGAATCACGTGTTACAATTCGCTTAAGGAAACGCTATCGAGTTACATTTTGCCAATGCAGTTGAGGCCTCATAAAAGTGATGGAATCGAACTAACAGCTGAGTTATTTTACGGCTTTCAGTTACAGATGTGAGCAAAGTAGAAATTGCGAAGATTTTGTAAAGTTGAGTGTTGGATTTTAAAGGCCAAAAAGAAAATTATAGTAAAGTAAAGTTGGTATTTTAAAAATAATTTTTGTTGAAGTTCACTGATTAAAGTAATTTAAAATATGACCAGAATTTTCTAATGTAATGTGAATATTTTTATTTAGTAGAAATTAAATTCTACATATTAAATAAATTCCTACTTCTTAGCAACACTTTTTGTTGTTAACACTTTCCATAACTTTGAGGTAATCTAAGTCCCGTTAGAAGGTAATTTTGGTTGTTGTATCTCGTCTTCCTTTTAAGGACTGCAATCCAGTTGAAAAAGTTTTAGTCTGCTCTCAACGAGTTCAGTGCACTTTATCTGTTCTATTTTTGCTGCCTCCCCCTCCAGCATTCCCTTTACCCCTTACATTCAATTCTATCAGTTGTCAGTGGAAAAAACTTTTATGCGCTTGTTAACAAAAGCGTGAAATTCAATGCGGACGAACAAAAATTTACGACACTGCAAATTAAACTTGATTTTTATTTAAATAAATCGCATTTTATGCGCTCGGCAAGGATATGCGATGCTGTCGCCATTGCCATCTCCATCTCCAGCGTCCTCGTCGTCGTCATCGTCGTCGTAGTATCGTAATAATAAGCAGGCAACGGGCCATAATTTGCACCGGAATATGACAGGAGGATATGTGTGTGTGGCGTCGGGTTGGGCTCGCTTTATGTATTTTTATTTATTACACAGCGCAGCATTGGCAGGAAATGTTTGTTGATTTTCCGCAGCGCGCGCACAATAAAAAATCGGGGCAAAAAAGCAAATTATTTTCTAGACGAACGCGCGTTCCTCAAATAAAAAATATACAAAAAAGGCCAGAAAAATGTTCGAATTGTACCGATTGATTAACGGCGTTAAAGGGTATGATAAACTTGAGACAGATTGATGAATACAAACGTAATCATTTCCTATATTCAAAATGAATAATAATAATGTAGTCTTAATTATTTTTCTAATAAATAAAATAATAGAAATATTTACTTCAAGTTGTAGCTAATAACAGTCTAATTAAATTAACGTAATTAAAGAAACTATTTTCCAGAGAGCGCCACACTGGCGCCATCCTGCGGCAGATAGATCTGCGTTCGTATTCGTGTATTAATGAATTTGAATATATTCTTATTGTATTTTCATTTTATTCTAATTCGAAGCTTATTCTTAAGTATTCTTTTTAAAAACTCACTGAAATATACTGATGCTACGCAGAGGGTATTTAATATTCGATCAACGTCTATTTTTATTTCATTTTTTATATGCGTTGCCGTCGCCGTCGTCATTAAAAACGGAAATGTAATGCGTAATTTGTGTGCGCCGCGAAGTATGCAATACGAAAAATCGTATCGTGAATGGAGGCGAAGCGAATTGATAAGGGCTTGACAAAAGGTTCAGCATCAAGTACAGCAGGCGGACTTAAATATAACTGAATAACTAACAGATCCTTAACTACATCCTATGCAAAATATATTTATATGCTAATCAACGGCACGCAGTTTGCAGTAGTAAGGTTTTTTGGTGTGCAACGTGATGACAAAGATGAGACGCGCCTTCTCCTGGCGCTCGCCAACTGGCTCGAAGTAATACTTTCTGAGCAGGTGGCACAGAACGAGCTTCATCATGACCATGGCGTAGCGTTGTCCCAGGCAGCTGCGAGCGCCCGCCATGAAGGGCAGGAAGGTGGAAGGTTCTATCTTCGATTCCGCCCAACGCTGTGGCTTATAGACCAGGGGATCTGGAAAGAATTCCGCGCAGCGTCCCATGTAAAATGGCGAAATAATGACATCAGCGCCCTTCGGTATGAAGAAGTCATCTGACAGAGGGAAGAGTTAAATTTTGTATAAGGTACTTATTGATTACTTACTGATCTTGCAGTTTGCGGTCGCTCGTCTGGTTGTGAAGGGACCCGAAGGATACAGGCGCATCGACTCCTTGATGCACATCTCCAGGTAGTCCAGCTGCCGCAGCTGCTCCAAGGTGATGGGTTCTCCCGTGTCCTTGCCACACACCTGCAGGATCTCCTCGCGACACAGCTGCTGATAGTCCATGTGCAAGGTCATGTTGTACATGAAGAACTTGAGCGTGCAGGCCGTGAGGTCGAAGCCACCGAATATGATGGTGTCCACTTCCTCGCGTATGTCCTTCACCTGCAGTGGCTTGCCTTCGGGTGTCCTGGCCAGCAGCAGCGAGTCCAGGCAGCTGAACGTTCGTTTCTCGCCAAACTCTGAATCCTTTACCGTCTCACAATTGCTGTTGGCCAGATCGGCGTTGAGCTGCTCGAAGCGTCGCTGGATGATGCCCTCTGTGAAGCCGTGCAGGATCTTAATGATCTGCTGCTCCTTGGCGGCCAAGGCAGTCAGATTGTAGATGTGCTTGTTGCGATAGAACAAGTTCTTCAGCCGATAGTCGATGATGTGCACAACGCTAAGAGAAAACTTCTTAGTTTCAATTCTTTCACTTCTGCGATTCGATACTCACTCTCTGACCGCGTCGAAGTAGTCGGACTTCTGGCCGGACTGCGCGTTCACTGTGGCGCCCAGCGCCGTCTCGCAGATGGTGTCGAGAGTGTAGCAGCTGATGTACTGATAGAAGTCCACCGGCTTATTGGTGTCGGCCAACTTGGCGAATCTGTCGACCAGAATGCGCGCTTGCCGCTCAAAGACCGGCACAAACTGCTTGATCATGCTGTAGTTGAAAGCGGGCGCAATCATCTTGCGGCGATGCGTCCATTTCTCCACGCCGCTGGTGAAGAGACCCTCGCACAGCCAGTTCTCGAAGACGCGATAGTCGGCGGTCTTCTGCAGCAGCTGCTGGGCACTGCAGAGCGCTTGAATGTCCTTGGGATTGCAGTCGAACAGATAGAGTTTTGGGCCCAGCCACAGCTTGCCACGATGCTCCTTCAGGTGGACTCTGATCAGATCGGTGGCACGCCTGAAAGGGTGCGGCCCAATGAGGCGCACAAAGATGTGCAGGTGGCCAATGATGGGCAGCGAGGGAGGTCCTGGCCAGTTGCTGGTCAGGCGATTAATCCGCGCATGATACTGACACGCATATGCCAGGTAGGCGATGAACACACAACACAGTAGCCAGATGAGCAGAGGCAGGTCGATCATTGTGGCTTGAATTCTTTCTTTTAACTGGCCGAATCGATGCGCGCATTTGCGCATTTAAATGCGACAACAGAAGCGCGAATACAGACTCGGTTCCGATTGATCATTAAGAGAACAAAAACATAATGTATGCTAAAGTCAATAATTGTGTAAATTCGTGCAAGCTAATGAGCGAAGGTCCGAGATGCTATTGGCCAAGTTGAGCGATATTGGCCAACGTCTAGATGCGAAATCGAAGTGAAGCTATTGCCAGCCCGAAGCAGCGCTTAAGTACGCCGTCGTTCTGGGGATCTTTTGTGCTCGATCCCCCAAGCGAAATTATCGAAATGTAAACAAATAAATCTAGTAGTAAGCAGTATTGTCTTCAGTTAGGCGCACTTTAAATGCTCTACAATATTCGAAAAAAATACATTTCAAGAGTGCACTTATGATAGATCGTTCTATACTATACTATAAATATCAACTTGACTTAGCTCAAGTTAATGCCCGATAAATTATTTAAATGAACTCATTTCTAGTCACATAACATAAGCATAACATATATCAGAAAAGAAAATTCAACGAAACTATTAACTTTACTTGATATTCAGTTGTGGCGTGCGATCGATTGATCAATCCAGCATTATCACTTATTGCGGAAGGGTGTCTGTAATGCAATTCAAGGCGTTGTCTACTATAGAACCCGTTCCACTCAGCGTATAAAAAATGACTCGAAACCAACAATACCAATATGATTATTGCGAAATATATAAATTTGATGAGCTGTCGCGCTGAATGCATACAAATTCATGCCGGACGAGTGAAATTGATGGTCGGTTAGGTCGGCTGGAGCCGTAAACAGATTTGCACTTGGGTCGAATAGCTCTTCAGTTAATTGGTTTCAGTAGCTGTTCTACACTCCACCAAACTGAACTGGTTTCGACTATTTTTGCCACATATTAAACAGAAGAAAACTATCATTTCTGACGTAACATACGTAACATTGTGATTATGTATTCATTAGATGTTAATAATAGTTTCAAAATCGATTGTTGTTGGTATTAACAAAATTAGGCAAATTTGTCCCGTATACTTTCAAAACGAAAGAAATTCTACGTATTAAACGAGTTTTATGTGTATTAATTTATTACAATATTCCTAACATTTTGAAACAATTTATAGCACTTTAAAGACTTTGCTGTTTAGCTTTGGAGAATTTCTCATATTTTTTTTGCATTCATTTCGTGTGCAAAATGTCATAATAATTTTAATTAAACTCATATTTATGCCATTTATTTGCACTTTTCATTAAAACAAAAAACCAGAAAAAATTGCTGCAGTCCTCTTCATTTACAATAAAAAAAACGAGAACCGTCTGCATTTTATTTATATTGAATTGAAGCGTAGGCGGAGATGAGCAGACAAATAATAATATTTTCAGCATACAATTTTATGAATATACAAATGAATATACTTATACTCAATGCGAGTGTGTGATATGGATATGAGTATGATTCGCATACAAGCGCATTAATTACAATTATTCGTGTTTATTTGTGCGCTATAACTTTTGTGTTAATTAGTGTAAATACACAGTCCTACCTGGTCTCAACATGGCCTACCGTTTTGTTTTTTTTTTACATTTTATGAACAGCTTTTGGGTCTATTGAAATGCAAATGTTGAAGTTTTTAAATGAATTGAACGACAGTTGGTCAAAATGCAAATGCAAATCAACGAGAGAATACTCGTACTCAGACATGTGTCTACACAATTTATACTACAAATAAATACCTTTAGTACTATAAATATATATTCTCTAGCAGGGCAAATAATATTGTTTATCATTAACAATTTGATAAGGCCATATTCGAAACTGAATCCGTTTTGTCAGCAAGTGAGTCTGGCTAGACATAAATTCCATTATCTAATGGATGCCAATAAACAGTGCATGCAAATAAACACTCACACACACACAACTGACACGAACAATCAGATGTAGATACTGTTATGTAACTGACAGCTCCAAGGAACATAGTCTCAAACACAAAATTAAAAGTGATGCGAGTGGGAAAGAAAGGGAAGGGAAGCGGAGTGGGCAGCCGGGACACGGCTGAAACTAATTTGAATTTATGCAAAGATGTCGACCTGCCTGTTACAATATTTTACATTTACGAGGGTATAACAGCTTTGCCATTGAGTTTGCAAAAACTTGTCCATAAATCAAATTCATCTATTGTACGATTGCTATAGTACACATATTTCTGGTTGGAATTAGCTTGGCAAATTTGTTTTGTTTTGCTTCACGAAAATAAGGTTCGTTGTCAATAAGCATTGTTTGCAGTTCCCTTGACAAATTGGCGAAAACAGCGACAGATTTAGATGGGGCAAATATATTCATCTACAAATATTATATTCTACGAATACAATGACTTAATCACACAAAATACCTCACTGTTCACTAGACAATATTCTTGGGTTTTTTTGCATTTCTTTTTCACTCAATTTTAATTTACTTTAAAGAGGAAAAAACATCACGTCGATATTTAATGTTACAATCGAACATAGATAAATAATAATGGAATGGAATAAATGGAGTATTCTTTTAAAAATATTCTTAACTAAAACTCAAATATTACAATCATTAAATATTCACATTATAAATAAACAATTATTTATTTTCACATTATAAATACACAATAATTGTAAATTAATTTGTAATTTCAGAATTGAGTTAAATATAAATGAATAAACATCAATTTGATATTTAATGTTAAAATCAAACATGCACAAATAATTATACAATTTTCAAAATAAATTTTAAATTATGGGATATGTTCTTTATTAATTTTTTTAAATTATGTTTATTTGGTAATACATAAATATTGACATAATAAATTTACAATAATTGCAAATTAATTTAAAATTTTAGAATTGAGTTAAATTTAAATGAAAATGCATCAATCTGATATTGAATATTAAAATAAAACATGCTCACAGATTTATGCAATTTCAAAAAATAAAATTTAAATTATGAGAAATAGTATTTATTAATTTGTATAAATTATGCTGATTTGGTAAGAAGTATTTCACGTAATAAAATTACAATGATTGTAAAATAATTTGTAGTCTGCCTTAAAATATAGTTCATGTTATGATTGTAAGGTATTTGTTGTTCGTCGCAAGGTGAGTGCCATTGTTGTCTTGTTATTATTGTTGTCGGTGGGCATGTAGACCTCTGTAATTAAACTGCACATTATCAGGAGGGCACATGCACATGCACACACACACCCGCACACGCACACACACAGTCGCACACCACATAATTATGCTTGGCATTTATACCCATGTCCTGGACCCCGCCCAGCTGTCACTTTGTGTCTTGGACTTGTGTGTAAAATTTAATTTGGCTACATTTAATTATTGTTTATGCAACGCTTGTGGGTCTGCGATTCGAGAGGCGCATTAGTTGCAGTGATAATTTGGCAAACACGTCGAGATGATATGCCGGCTAATGTGGGCCCGGCAACTACGAGGTATTCGGGTCCAAGAGCAGAACCTCAATGCGACCGCAGGCTTTGCAGTAATCGCGTCTTGTGTCAACATTAATCGCATCAAATTTAATTTCACAATTAAATGCAAAGACGCAATGCGTTTAGCATAAATTAACAGCAGGCTGTAAGTAGGCGCCGCAGGAGTTGTGGTTGCCAAACAGGGAGTCGGGGGGTTGCTGCGTCTCTGAGGTGTCGGTTGTGGTTGTGGAGCCAAAAAAGCCGCCAGCCAAAGCGCGCGTCGCTTCCGTTTCCGTTTCCGCTTTCTCCCTCTCTCTCTCTCTCTCGCGTTGTGGCAGAGTGTGGGAAGCAATTTTCCATTTGCGTATTTTATTGTGGAATATAATTTAATTGACATGGCTAACAAAATGCATTTGGCTAAAAGGAATTAAATGCCTTTAATTGATCGCTTTAATTAAATTAGTGAAGCAACCTAACAGCACAGTTTTAAAGCCACCGACAACACAACAACACAACAAATTGGCAGCACATTTCACAAGCGCCAACAGCTGTATATGATTGGGATTAATTTGGGTTTTGTCTGTTTGCCAGACTGAAACATTAACTCGAATGCAAGTTCTCATTGTTTCTTGCTGCGCAATCAATTTCGAAAATCGCTTCGGTCATGGCTTGAATTAAATCATTCACATTGTATTTATACATCGAGAACTGATGATGCACTGCCAAGTGAAAAGCCGATTCTCAGTAACCGTATTCAATTGAGCTGCTTAGCTTGGCATTTTGCAAATCATGAATTAAACGGGTTTGCATAAAGCTGCTGCAGTGCCTCCCAAACTGTAGCTTTAGAGCTGTGCTTTTAAAACTCTCATTGACATGCTTGAATTATATTTATTTAATTTGAACTGTTGTTTTAGAGCGTTTTGTTGTTTCTGAATATCCATTAAAAGCTAGAGACTGTGACTCTAAAACTGTCTTGCTGCGAGCTTTATGTTAAAGTGACGCTCCAACCGTGCATAGTTAGTTTTAGAACCATTGTAACTATCATTATTATAAATGATCGTACAAGAATATGGGGTGTAGCCAATTTTATATTCTAGATGTAGGCATAAAAATCACATTAAACTTAACGCCATCGAAATTATTCATTGTTGATTTTCATTATTTATTGAACTCGTTTCCTAATACTAGACATTTGCTACAAGTTGAGGTATTGAGTTGGGCTGTCAGCATTTTGGCCAAATCTAAAGTGTCTGTTAATGTTGGCCCCTGGTCAAATTTGCCGCAATTACGGGCTGAAAAAGAAACCGCAACACGCCTCAACGTTTAATCGACTGCATTTAGTCAGAAAGGGGAAGTTCATGTATATTATATTATTATGGAGTTAAAATAATAATTTTAAATAATATTTTTTAGCCGCATGCCTCGTTGCGCAGACAGCAATGAAGTTTGTTTTTTTCTCTCTCTCTCTTTCTTTCTCGCTGTCTTCTTTAATCTTTTTGGCGTCGACTTTGCCGTTAACCTTCAACGCGAAAATTGTTTCGTATGTACTTTTTTTTTTGAATACCCAGTAACAATGGATGTACGGTAGGGTTGTATGAGCTGGTTTAAATGTGGACAATGGGTGAACGGAGGGGAAAACACTATTTGTGAATTATTATCCACAAAGTCAGTTGTATTAAATTCATAATTTAGCATTGTAATTAAATTGATTGTATATTAGTAAGTTTGTATATAACTAGACCTCACATTTAGCATATTTTCCCTTGGTTCTTCAACTGGCATCTGTTTTGCATATATATTTTATACAATTTCAATGAACGGAAACTTGGGCTCATAAAAACTCGCCTATTTTAATCCTTAAAAAAAGTAAATATACAAAACTCTATGCAAATTTATAACGATTGCAGAAATATAAATTTAAATGAAAATTTTGTTTTAAAAATTGTCGCTTTATTTATTTGTTTACAGGTCATTTCGTAGTTCAGCAGTTGTTTCTTGATTAATAAAGCTAGCTGCACAAAATGTTTTAAGGTGTTTTGCAGCTTTTATTCTTCTTCTCATTTTTGCAAGTGTGTTTGGCCAGCGACTGCGCTGGCGACGGCGACTGCGACAGCGACTGCGACAGCGACTGTGAGTACGAGTTTTCAATTGAAGGACGTCGACGGCATTGGCAATTTGAAGGCGAACGTAATCTGCTGCTGGGTATCTGTGGCAGTTGTTCTCGGGTTGGTTTCGCTTTGGTTGCCAGTCTCGGATTTAACTGGGCTGTTATCTACCGTTAGTTGCGCCAACGACAGCCGAAGTTTAACCTACGGCTGCAAGTCAATTTCGCAGTTGCAGTTGCAATCGCCACACTTAAAATTGTCGGTGTCGCTGTCGCTGTTGGTTGTTGGTTGTTGGCTATCGTTATTACCTTTAATTTGCCATTTTTGGTGATTGTTGGCCACGGCTGTCCAGTCACGTTTGGCTGCGCTTATGAGGCTTGAAACTTAAACAAACTGTCCGGTTATTTAAGTTGGCTGTTGGCTTCTTGTTCTCGCCACGTTTGGCAATCGCCTCTTCTTAACAATCACTCAATCACTCCGACAGGGTCAGACTGGTTTTATTTCGCTTCTTGATGGACTTGCCCAGGTAATGGGAGTGCAGTCATAAAACACTTAATCCATAACCTTTTACCTGCTGACAGCCACTAAGATTGCAGCCCACAGCTGTCGAGAACTCGCAACATTTCCAAAATATAGTATTTATCCAAATGTTTACATTACGTGGCCTACGTGAGCAGCCACTCTTCAGCCATGGCAGTTCTTGACCATTGACCCATGTGCGTACCTTTAGCTGCCATTGTAAATGCATATGCTTTATCTATTATTGCTGCGCCGAGCTCGATTTATGAGATTACTTCTACTATTAGTTTTTGTACATTCATTGTATGCGCAATTTGCTGGACTATAAATGTTCAAGAACCGGTATTAGGAAGCTGGCAATTTGCCTCGCAACAATTATGGTTATTATCGATGTACTCAATTTTTATATAATGCAAATTTAATCATTACTGTGATATGGATTGTGTGACAATTAGCATAATAACTAACAATAAAATATACTAGAGTAAAAAGTGTAATTTACATATAATACTTTTATTTATTTATTTCAAATATAGATAGATATATACCCATCAACATAAAAATATATATCTTGTAATCAACACAATGAAAATATTATAGAATTATATCAAATATAAATTAATTAACATAAATAAAATAAGTATGTAAAAGAATGTATTGAAAACTCAACTTTTAACTCAATTCAATTTCAATAGTTTAGAATCAATTCAAATATAAATTAAATAACTTCAAGATAATAAGTATATATTAAACAAAGCGGAATTTGTAATTGACTCAATGCCAATAGTTAAGCATCAAATCAAATATAAATGAATTAACTTAAGGACTTACTCCATGTCAATTATAGATTTCATTAATTAATAAACATAAATGAAAAACTACTAGCTTAAAACAAGTCTAAATTGCCAAATGAAAATATGTAAGATAAATACCAGTTATAAATAAATTAATTAAAATAAGCAAATTTTCTAATCACGTTTAGTTTTCTTTTATTTTCAATTAAATATTCCTTTATATTTTATGAATCACGCCATTCAGTCTGATTCGCTATTAAAATAATTTAAGTATAATAGAAAATGTTTATTTTAATATTCTGTATATGCCAATCGCCATCCGAACTAATTTAGCTAACAGCCAATGACCTTATTATATTTAAGTGATCTGGCTGTTGTTTGTCAGTGCGAGTTGCACTTTGAAGTACTTTTTTTCCATTTGTTTGCCCAAATTGTGATAATGCGCACTAACTGAGCGCACTTTGGCAATATCAGTCGGGCATTCGCCTGGTCAGGTAATCGAACTCGAATGGGGACCAAGTATGTGTCCAATCCATAAAATAAGTACTGGCTTAAAGGTATGTGTCGCATATAATTAACACCGACAGTGGGCGCTAAAAGTGAGCGCACAGCAGCTCGCTCTCTCTCTCTCGCTTTGGCTCTCTCTCTCGTTCTCTCTCTTGGCTATCAGCTGTCAGCTGTTTGTCGGTCTCGGCTTGATCGCAGCTCAACGCTGAGCTGAGCGGAGCTGCGTGCGGAGCGTTTGTTGTTTGTCGGTTTGTTTGGTTCAGTTCAGTTGAAAGCAGCCTCGAGGTTGGACGCATCGCTCGACAACGATTGATTACGGCTGTTTTTGGTTGCATTTGTTGGCTCGATTCACAGTTACATTTACGAGCATCTTAACGTGTTGTCTGCGCTTGAATGCCAAATTTAATTGCCACTCTCGCAGAGTTGAGTTCAGCTATTGCGGCTATCGACGACAGCGAGCGTTTAATTTGAAAACGTTTTCCAACAAACAACAAAACTCAACGCAAATCGTGACTTTCGTTTTTCCCAACTTTCATTTTTTTACGCTTCACATTGACGAGTTTTCATTGAGCAAAAGTGTCAAACACATCATTTCTTTCGACAAATTCGACAAATAAAATAAAAGGTGAATCAGTGTCAAGAATTATCGTTAAAAAAATTAAAAAAGAAATTGTGCGCAATAACCTGACTGATAAATGGCGCTCATTGACACCGCTTGGCGCTGCCGCATCATGATCTTCGGCATCGTCACCTTGCTCCTCGTCGGCGATCTCGTCGGCTTCGGCGGCCTCAGCGTGCGCGGCGTCAAGTCCGATAATCCCGACGAGGTTGTTGGCGTCCAGGGCGGCGGAGCTCCAACTGGACCGGCGGCGGCGGCGGCGGCTGGCAAGTTTCCACAGAAGAACGCTGAAATCGATTTGGGCGAAGGTGAGTGACTTTTCCCCCACTTCATTTCCCAGTTCGTTTTGGAATTGCAAATTGAATTTTCTGTATTCTTTATGCACATTTTAACTCTTGACTCTTTTGGCCCACTTGTTTTTCAATTTGCCTGATTTTCGGATTTTGTTATTTTGGCATTTACAACGCAAATTTTTACACACACTCGACGTCGACGTTGACGTCGACGCTTCGCATCGCATTGCAAAATACCTCTGATGTTTCTTTTTTTGGTTCGCTTCAGAAACTCACCTCCGTTGACGTCTTTCTTGTTGTTGTTGTTGTTGTCGTTTATGTCTGTTATTGTTGCTGTTGTGATTTCTTATAAGTCGCGCTTTGTTTGGTCGTATCAAGGTCAATTTCGATTTATATATGGAGACCCCTCGCTTTTTATTTCGTTCCACTGCTGGGGGAAAAAGCACAGCTGACATCACGTGTAAGCAAACAATTAATAAATGTTGTGCCCGCTACCCGGAATCGACTACTTGAGACCTTAGCCATTAATATTGTTATTACTTTTACCAGTTTTTTCGACAAAACGCTTTTAATATTAACAAATTGTTTGACAGACAGTGTTAAATATAGCTTTGAGACTGCCAACATTTATAGAAATGAGAATTTTTGTTAAGTATATTGTTGCGCAAAGTGCAACATCAATTTGAACTCGGATCATTCCATTAGAAATTCTAAATTTATTTTGAAATGATTTCCATGCTAGAACCGAGTTCAAGTTTGCCTTTATTGCTATTCAATGCTGGAAAGTTTGTCAATGGAATTATCCGACACTTTTAAAGCTCAAATTGTTATCTACTTCAGGTAGTATAATTTTGGTCATTTAATTGCTCAGTCCAAAAAGTTTCCATACGAAAAGTCATAAACTTTTTTATAGACAGTACATGTGTTTTGCAATTGATATGAGTATCCTCTTTATAGGACCCGTTTGCACATTAACTTTCGGTTTCTTTTAATTCAAAACCTTTCTTGTCGCCAATTTAGCCGGATTTTATTTGTTGAAGTTTCTTTTCAAAAGTCACGCAATAAATGTCAAGAGGCCTCGCAGAAAATTAACACAATAATAATATTATTTAACATATTCACGGGCATAAAAAGAAATGAAAAACGCATGTCGCACAAATGTTTGCAGCTCTCAAGTATGATTTATAAACAAATACATTTGAAACAATATTTGTAACCACTTTCGATTGCTCATAGATTTGCATAGCATTATGGAATCGGAGACTTATAAGACGAGGGGGGAAAGTGTGACATAAGAGACGCAAATGTTTGAATGCGAATACGAATACGAATACGAATACGATATTGAAGCTTATGTAACGAATGCAACAAGTTGAGCGGGTCTCGAAACCTCAATGACAACAACAATAACAATAAAAGCAAAAATGTTAATGAAATCAATCGAAAGTCAAAGTGCAGCCCGCGGCAATCGGGCAAAATTTCTCGATTGCTGGCGAACTTGAGGCCGAAAAGACTTGGCCAGAATAACTCAAATTTTGCGCAGGTCATTAACATGATTTGAACGTCGTCGTCTGACTTGATTTGCCTTTTGGCTTTGAGCATGTGGATTGTGGATTGTGGATTGCGGACCGTGTTGTTGGCTCGGGTGAAAGTGGAAAAATGCCAAGCAAATAAACTTCACGTAATAAAATCGGCAAGTTGTGAGCTTGCCTGTGTAAATTTGCTGTGGGAAACTGCAGCTCAACTTTCCCAGCGGCAGTGTGGCAGGAAAGGAAATGCAAAAAGCCCATTTCGAGATAATTCGCTGTCGCTGAATGCTTGATTTGAGTTAAGATTCAAATATCATACAGATTGTCTAGACTGCAGAGCAATGCCGCAGTCGAAATACAACAGGAAGTCGAAAATCCAGTCAACAATAAGCAAAAGCATTGACTTAATTTGTGTGCTATTTAATTTATTGAACAGCTTTCGTGTGTCTAAAACGCTCCGAAATGCACAGTTCTTTTTTTAAACCGAAAAAATTGGTAGTTGTCGTTTCCAACCGTTTTTTTTTTTACGATAGAAGCTGTCGTTGCCGGTGCTCTCAACCGGTTTAAATACGTAATCATCTTAAGCGCCGGCCTACAAACTGGTTCTACGGAAATCGAGAGTATAGTATGAATGTGCCCTCATATCAAAAATCTGTTTTGACGCGTTTCATAATATCTGTGTTAACGACTTGTAAATGCCAGAGTTTTAAATAGTAAATAGTTAGTCAGGGTCTTCTGTTTACATTTCAGCTTCATTCACTCAAATCGCACGTTCTTTTTTAGCCTCTGCTTTTAGCATGATTTTCACGTTTCTTTCCACTTGGCCAAGACCACATTACGGTTAAAAGCAGTGCGTGATAAACATGCAGAGTTTGCATTTTATTTCATGTTGACGGCTCTACTGCACATGCATTTCCAATGGGGATTTTTCCATTACGAATACGATAAGATATGCGATAAAGATATTTGATACAGATGATGCAAATGATATTAGAACTGAAATCATCATAATAAATTCTAATTTATTGTTCGTCGGAAAACAAATTGCCCTGAGACATATTGTATTTAATCAGAATAGATTGTAACCTTGGTTTCAATACTTGGTAAATATCTTACAATTGTTCCATGGTATGTTTGATATAATAACAATAATTTCAAATAGTAATCTTATATCCACCACTATAATTTTTCTGGCCTTCATTTCTATATGTATTTTACCAGAATTTTAATTTAAATTGCTTGCTTAGTTATGCTTCGTTGGCTTTCTTTGTGAACGCAATAATAATAATAGTAATATTATTAAGATATGCACAAGGCTAGACTATAAATAAATTCATAAATAAATAGTCTCCACCCGAAAGATAATTTTCTTGGCTTGAAACTTGATAGTTCTGAGGTCTGGGACTAAGGGGGAAAGGTGGAGATTGGATTCGACTCTTTTTCCGCGTACAAAGTTCAGGTGTTAAGATATTTACGCCAATCGTTGTCTTGATTTGTTGTTAATTGCCAATAACTGCCAGGCTGCTAACTGTCGGACTTATAGCTAATGTTTATTCAACAGCATAATTAATTTAACTAAACTTCAGCCAAATGACTAAGCAAATATTTTGCTAGAATTTCCATTTAAAACACTAGACAAAAACTAAAAAAAAAAATAACACTCAGAGTTCATCGCTCGGGTCGACCTTGCTAGGGGGAGTTCTCATCGAGGTATCGCGTTGACCGCTCACTTTGCTTATCGAGTATAGCGCCAAATGTGCAAATATTTCGAAACTCGGTTTAAATATTTGCCGAGTTTCTGAACTTTGTGCACCCTGTATTCAGTACCTTTAATATCACATTTATTTGCTTTTGAAATGTATTTTCCAGTTTCGTATTTGTGTAGATGTTTATTAAAATGTTCAGAACAAGCCAAAAAGTGATAATTCTTGACAGCAAAAAAAAAAAAAACAAAAAACAAACAATTAAATATAAAGAATTTTGCTCATTTATTCTGTTGATTATTTTTGACAAATTTGTTGTTAGTGTAGCACAAAATTAAGGAATTTCTGAGAAAGATAACAACTTTTAAACTATTATAAATAGTTAATTATCTTGTCTTGATCTTTATAATTAAAATAATCGGATACTAAATTCGTTTTCCGACCTTGAATCTCTTTTTGCGCACATCGACTAGTATAAATTAAAAAGTAGTTTCTCCAGCAGTTTTTGATAGTTCATAATTTAATAAACTTTGAATTTTTTCTAATTTTAGAGCATGACTTCGACGAGTTCTCGGCGGCGGCAGCTCTGAAGCCCAACACAGGGATTGTGACGGGAGCGAACTTGAAGACGAAGTCACAGCTCACGGACACCATCAAGGAATCCTGTTTGCCCAAAATGCTGTGCGAACTGGCTGCGAAGCCGGAGTACGAGCTGAGTGAAAAGGAGAGGGAACTGCTGAGATTGATAAGGTGAGATTTGATAACGTAACTGGAATGTCCAGTCAGCTCTGTCGGGACGTGCATTGAACTTGATTGTGACAGAAGAGTTTGTCAATGTTTTGTGGTGAGTTGAGTCAGAGTTGGCGTTACAGCAGCGTTAACCTACCTCAAACAGCTCGACCCTGTCACATAATATGTTACTGGAGATCGAGTCGTTTTGTTTTGTAACCTCGCACTTGAGACGAAGGTGAGCGAAGCGACTTGAAAACTGTAAAACTGTTAGGCGACTCTCTGGCTACTCGCATTGAGCAATCATTGTTGTGTTATTAACAATCTGCTGCTATTGAGCCGGCTAATTGCCAGACAAGTTATTCTGATCACAGCCTCGTCGAGTATTATTATATTTTGTTTATGGCATGTCTGGGTAATTAACTTCCGTTTCGCCGAAGATCACCCACCATGCCCTGGATGATGACGACGCCGCCCAGCAAATGGTATTTCGCTGCTCACATGGGGGAACTGATGCGACACACGGCCGATAATCTTCATGGCCCAATGGGCTGTGCTAATCTCTGGCCCAATTGCCCGATCAGCTCCAAGAAGCTGATGAAACTGAGCTACAAGGTGCGCGTCTAGTGCGCCAGCACTTTGCTTAATGTGATCATATTACTTTTAAGTACTTAGGCTATTTAATTATACACACACACACAAACAAACACTATCAATCTGTGGGCCCTGAGAAAACTATTGTACTATAATTTGCGTCCCACCTCCGGCGGCTGATGAATGAAGGTGGCTTCATGACTGATGTGACAATTTGCTTGCATGTATCAATTAGCCAGTAGGTGTCCTAAGTAGTCATTTAAGTGTGGCTAGTCTATCTCAATTGTATATGTTAGTTTTTTGTTTAAATGTTTAAACACTATGTGCCTAATGTAAGTGCGACGAGCGTGTGCAATTTGTAAATAAATGCATATTGTTATAGTCTGAATTGTGTTGTTTCTTATGTTTTGTTTGCTCATTTGCTAATGATAGTACTCTGGTCCTATATAGCTGCCAAGTCATCCAAATGCATTTGGAAAATGCTTTTTAATTGCATTTACCAATCTGACGAGAAATGTCGATTTGACAGCTGGAAATTATTTAGTCTCCGGCCGAAGGTTATAATACAAATTTACAAGTTGAGCACTTTGGGCTGTGCTGTGGCCAAATCATAATCATGAAATCCAAACAGTGAGTTTACACTTTCAATTGGTCTCCATTATGCAATCCCCCTCTAAATGAGTTGCGTTTTGTTTCCACTTCGCTGGCTTGCGAGCGAAACAATGACTCTCATCGTAATTGCACGTGTAAGTGTATTGGAATTAGATAAACATGTCTAAAATCTTGCATTAGTTTCCTATAATGAGGTGCATTTATCTTTGGACAGTAACTAATGGCTTTCTTCTCACAACAATCAACTTTGAAAGTCTGTTTAGTAATTACGAGTTTGCGGAAATCCTAAGCAATAAAAAAGGTATTTCCAATTATGAATGGAATAATGCGCACCAATAGAAAGGTTATTTAAATCTTAAACTCTAACAAATTATTTTTTTAATACTTAAGAAATTTGTTTAAAATGAATTAGTGTTTGTGAAGTTGTAAATTTGTAATTGGCGTCTTTCAATATAGTTAAATACACACCCATAAATATTCACAAACTAGTTAGTTTGCCTTTCTGTCAAATATAATTTTTTGGCAACTGGAAGTCAAATATTTGGTTGCATACTTTCGGGCGATTTTCGAAATTGCGTCGCACAAATAATTGTGAGCAAACACTTTGTATGCAAATTGGCTCGTTTGCTTGTGTTCACTGACATTGCACACCTCAAGCGAAATAAAGATACTAAATCTAAGTTCAATATTTATTTTCGCCGATTGTCGATTTGCTGATCGCCGATTGCCGATTGCCTCATTGGGCATGACGAGCGCGTACAAATTGCCACACACATGGAACGAGAAGAGTTTTGAGCGAAATGGCTGGTTTATGACAGACATATCAAATGGCTAATTAAATTTGTTAAACAATAAGGGGGAGTCGACAACAATACTAGAAAGTAAACAACTCGATTGGGTAAGCATTCTTTCGATTTCAAAATCAAAAACATAAATCAGTCAACGACACGTGCATGTGTTTTGATTTGTTTTGAAGGTTTTTGCGACCACAATAAATACTCTATAAATCCATCACACCCAGAAATTAACATGTCTCGCACCACGCGTAGCTCATCGTAGCGGCATTTTGCAAAAAGAAACAAATATACGAAATAATGTTGGCTTTTTGTTTTTTACCTTCATTGGATGGCTTAACAAACACAATAAAAGTAAACAATTTGTAATGTAAATGGAATTGGGTCAGTTTGCCAGCCAGCTGTGTTACGCTTGTTGCGTGCCAAAAGCGGACACCAAATTCCCCCCCTTCACCTTCTTTTATTGTTGGAGGCGCCCCAATTTGGTGATAGACCCCAAACACTTTCAGTGTTAGTTGGTTGGACGGAGCGACCTGTTTGTTGTGCAACCTGTCTGCAAAGTGTCTGTCTGTCTGTCCGCAATGGTTGCCTTTTGCGACACAGATTACTTGGCACTCGTTACATGACGCTCAAACTTCTATCAATTTGTCAGCCTGGGTTGCCTAACAGTGCTTCCGCATTGCGCTGGCCAAAAAGGAAGGCACGCTCTCTTTGAAGACATTCCCGGCTCCCAAGTTCCACTTGAATCCGGGCCTGCGAGCGTGCAACCAAAACCAAAACGAACGTGCAACAAGTGCCGCACAACTGGAAAAACATGAAAATTACGCGCAGCCAACAACTCTAATAACAATGCCGCCTTTCCCAACCCATATTGCAACGCGCTGCATAAATGAAAACAAACTCTGAATGTAAGCCAAGTTAGTCTTCCTCTCTGCCTCTCCGCCTCTCCGCCTCTCTCGTTCTCTGCTTGATTGTTGGCGCCGTCTTATGCAACCAGTCAACCGATCGACTCGGCCCGGTAAGGTCTTGGCTTATAACCGTTCGCGGGCTTTGTATCGGTTCTGGCCATGGTCTGTTAATGGTCTCAATTGTCTGCCTAACTGTGCTCTGCTCGATCAATGCTGGTCATTAACCAATTGACTCTTAGTTGCACAGCATTCATTCTATGTAAACTGTGTCAAATTTGCTCCGCTTGTTCTTGTAATTTAGTTTCTAAATAGATCTATAATTGAAAGTCATGCCCACGTTTATTAACTATTATTAATCATAAGTAGTTTCGAATACAAATTTGTGGCTGCTTCGAAGTGTAAACGTGGTCAACGACACGTGCCCCAAAGACCACGCAACTGACAATTGTTTGAGCCAACAATAAATTCCAAAGAGTTCAGCTTCCACCAAAAATTAAACGAAAATTGTGTTAAATGCATCCACAAATAAAATTAACGAATAGTTTTGAAATGTGCGATTTGATCAGTTTTATTTACTCGCAATATGGCAATAGCTTTACGCTTACTTCGTTTCTTCATTTGAATAGTGTAATAAATAAAATATTGCGCATTATTATCTGGGAATCTGTATTTTATTTCTTCAGCTCTCAAATTTTATTAGTAAATTAGTGTGTTAGATGAGAAGAAATAAATAAACGCGTATCCATAAAATACTAAATCTTTACAAGGTGTAAATAAATTGGGATTAATATAAATTTCACAAATTAATCATCAATTTCTTAATAAAAAGTGTTTTAAATGGAAGAAATCTACGTTTCTTCATTTGAATAGTGTAATAAATAAAATATTGCGCATTATTATCTAGCCATCTTTATTTTATTTCGTCAGTTCTCAAGTTGTATAAGTAAATTACTATGACTAAATTAACTAGTATTCATAAAACGCTATATCGTTGCTTACAAATATGTAAATTAATTGAAATTAATAAAATCTAGCTAATAAATTTGATTAGACAATTTCTAATTGAAAACTTTTTTTTAAATGAAAACTTTGTATTAATTTTTATTAGATAATTTAATTCGCTTTAAAATTTATTGTTGGTTCCTATTGATTCAATAATACAAAATGCTCATAAATAAAATTAAAACAAAGGGGACGAAACATTTAGAATCGCTATTTCCACATTCACAATTGTGGGATACAAGTTAAACAAATTCATTGTTAAGCAAGACATTAAATTTTAAAGAATTTTAAAATGTTGTCCAATAAATACCGAACTTTAAACTTGATTTATTGGCTTAATACTAAAGTTATATTTATAGCTTATAGTTTTACAGTTGTTTTTTAAATGACAATAATGATAGTTATGTGATTATTATGCATGAATTTGTTTGCAAGAATTGGTGCTATGCACAAAAATAGTTTCATACCTGTACGTATTTAAATAATTAGAGTAAATTGAGTATATTTAGTTAGTTAACATAGTTAAAGTCACAAATGTTGTCAGTTTTTAATGGGAGGTCTTTGAGGTGTTACTGTGTTTGTAGTCTAATAGTCGCACATTAGCAGATCGTTTAACAGCTAAGCAGTTAACGGAAACGCAGAGTCTGATTAGAGCTGTGGTTATCAACGAGCAGTGATTGAGTAATTGATATGCAAAGCCAACTGTAACGCATACCAGACTCTAGACACGACGACTTTGCTTCACTTTGGTTGGGTTGGCAGACACGCCAAAAGGAAATCGCAAGTGCAAAAGTAACGGCCCCTATAACATGGAAAATTTCATAACTTTTCATAATTACAGCTAAGCAAAGTGAGAAAGAGATGAACTGCGAGGAGCGACAGAGAAGAAGACTGTTATTGCAGAGAGGGAGAGAGAGAGACTTAGCTTTGGTGACTGGGCAAACAGCTGAGCAGGTTGTTTAACCACTTTTGCTTTTGTTACTGTTTTTGTTGGCCAACTGGTATGCAAGTGTCTGCAGTCTGGTGGCAGAAGTAGGCTCGGATCTTGGCGCCCTCCACTTTGGCCATATTGCCTCACTTTCACTTGTCTTCGGCTTCTTTTGCTTCCGCGACGAAACTTGGTCAAAATGCAAAACAAACTTGGCCGCCAACTCTCTCTGTCTCTGTGTCTCTCTGTCTCTCTGCCAACTCTCCTCTGCATTGCCTTTTGGCTAGTTTTTTGTAGTTTATTGTTTGCTGCGCTTTGGCGGCTCGCAGCGTTGCCAAGTCGCGTCAGTCAGTCAAAGACTTTAAACGCACCAAGTTGCCTCCTGCTCGGCCCGAGACGTCTCTCTGTTTTAGCCATGAATCTGCGCCACATTTGCACCTGGTCGCTGCTGCCCACGCTCTACGTGCTGCTCGTGCTGCTGCTGGAATTCGTCGAGGAGGGCTTAACACAGGCCCAGGATCCCTTGTTCGAGCTGCCCGTCCAGCTGGTTGGCTTCCCTGTGATTGTGCTCTCGGTGCGATTGTCGCAGTTCGCCAAGAAGTTGGCCTACTCGCTGAGTCCAAGTAAGTTGGGTAGATGGGCAGAGAGAGAAAAGGGCATGACGCAGCTGCTTTAATTATGAATTTAATTTCTTTTCAATAAGTGAAAGTTATGGTGTCGAGTGCATAAATTATTAATTGAGCAGTGAGAAATTTTAATCAGCATATTGTTTCGTGTTAGTGTCGATAACAAACCAGACCCAAAAGTGTCGTCGAGTTGTCGTCGTTGTCGTTGACGTTGTCGGCATCGTGCACGTCCACTTAGCCAAGCCGAAATGGGGTCAAGGCTGTCGACAACCACAACTGTTTACTATGCCAGATGACGAGTTGCCAGATGAAGTCACTCCAAGTTGTTAGACGGCCAGACGTCCATCTAGTTGGTAATCAGTTTACGTGCGGGTAAAACCAAAACACAAGAGCGGCAAAGCGTCAAAACGGCAAAGCGGGAAATACCAACACAGCCGCCTTGCACTTTATAACCCAAAGACATTGCACAACCGCCGACGAATTTCGCACTATTGTTGGCCAAACATACATAAAATTGGCATTAAGAAATACCCATCATTTTACTCTTCTCGTTTTTTTTGCAGGCACCTATCGTTCTCGCAGCAGACGCGATGCCAGCCATCCTCTGTCCTTGGACGCCGAGCTAGCTCAGAAGGAGATCCTGCGTGAGTTTGGCCCAAGAGCCTGCATTCTGGAGGAGCCGTGTCGAGTTCACGCCTCGCGTCCTGGCAGCCAGCGACGTCCTCTGGCCGCTGGCAACGCGGCTCCACACGCACCCTGGGAGGAGGTGCTGAGGTACGTTCTTGTCTCATATAAACTGAGGCAATCAGCTTTTGCTTAATTGGTGTGGGAAGAGAACGTAGCTAACTCAAATTACGTATACGATAAGTTGGTTGTAGACAAACTCAATATGTCACTTGGAGGTGTTTATTTAAAGCGATAATTGGTTCAGCAAGGAATACATTTCGGTTTTCTCTACGTTCTCAGAACAGGTTTAATATGTAGGTGAAATGCAATCCTTTCCATTATTGTGCCCATTTCAATTTTAAAATGGCACCAAATATAATAATTGTTTAATTCGCTGCTGTCCACTTGAGTTTTAGACCAGATGTTGTTACAAGAATATCTACTTATTTATCAGTTGACATATTATAATTGTCACTTCTTCTTCATCTTCTTTGCGTGTTGTGAGCTAACAAACCCTCGATAAAATCAATTTTTTTTAACTTATCTGTTCGCAAAGTGTTCATCAGTCATCGAGAAATCGTCCCTAAGTTAATTAAGGTCTTCTTCGATGTACTTCTAATTTGATAAGAAATGCGATTCATATGCACATTTGGATTACAAGCTACAGATCTGTGTTAAAGTGTCTACCTTTGCCAATTAAATGTCTAAAATCATCTTGTGTTGATGCATAAATCAAAGAGCTCCTGTTGTTTAACCTTATAACGAATCACGCATACGATATGTTGTACACCGTATTTAGATTCCACTAAAACGCATTTTGCTAAGTTTAGTTCTTGCATTTCCAATTCCAATTCATGTTAATTAGTCACATTACACTAACGATATATGCAAACGCACTTGCTAAAAAGAAATTCACATATCAATAGACTATTTACGTAGTTCTCAATTGAAAAGTGCACTTACGCTCTCTAGTAGAAGACAGCCAAGTTGTTACCTAGTCACTGCACGTCTCTCATCCCTTTCAATCAGAGCTATTTCATTCGAAAATAGCCCATACGACTCGTTGTACAGGGCATCCTGATGTCTGTCTGTATGTTTATTTTACTTTGCCATTTCTTGTTGAAGTGGAACGCTGACTTTATGGCTTCGCATTCAACTCGCAACTCGCAACGCGCAATCCGCATCTCGCAACTTGAACTTTTGTTGCCTTTTTCCATCTCCCATTTCGGTGTCTTGCCATTGGAGTGTCTCGGAGATTGCATTCGTTATGGCTACGTTGCAATTTGGCGCTGCTGTTGTTGTCATTTGCCAAATGAATGGCTTGTTTTTAGCTTCAAAAATGTTTTCCAATCAATTTTTATCTCTCTCTCTCACTCTTTGCTCATTGTCATTGGTAATGCTAACTCATCTGCGCATAATTTAATGTCTTTTCTTCGCTCTCTCTCTGGGTTCTTCTTCATCTGTTTAAATGTGCATGTCATTGCTGCATTTGGCTCTGACTTTGGCTTTGGATTTCAATTTGTAAGTTTACATAGATTTTCAAGTTCCTGATGAGTTAGTTGCCCTCGCAGTTGCCATTGTCATGGTAATGTCATGCAAGTCGTGTACGCAAGTTGAGGAAATTATTCTTTTCCGCTTTGATTTTTATGTCTCTGTGTTTCTGCTTCTTTAGTCACAATCACCCGTCGCTCTGCTGTGATTCATAATTAATTCTCCCCCGCTGCTCGATGCTGATTGGAACTTATGCAATAAAAGAATGCGTTGCATCCTGCTTCTCTGGTAATTTTTCTTTATTTGCCAAACTATTTGGGCAAATGAAATTCTTGTTTGCTTTTCGCACAAACAAAAGATAAGTTTAAGACTTTGCATAGAAATCTATGGCATACGTGTCGTATGCGCAACATTTGGCATTCATAACCACAACTAGAGTCAGAGTCGGAGTCGGAGTCGGAGTCGGAGTCGGAGTCACACTCTGAGCCGGTCATTGTTGTAAATTTCATTTAATATTGTGTCATATCGTATGCTCGCCTCACATGCAGCTGACATTTTCACACTTAACATGCAAAGTTTTCAACACTCAAAGCTTTCCTTGACCAGGCCCAGACCGAGACGGAGACGGAGATGGAGATGGAGATGGAGAGAAACCCAAGTGCTTGCCCCAACGTGTCAAGTGCAAATATTCAAAATTATTTTTGAAATGTGCTCCATGTCTGTCCATTTGGTTTCTCTCTCTTCCCCTCTCTGCATCAATCCTTTGTCGTTTTGTATGTTTTTGTTTAGTTTTCGTTGCGCTGCAAATGTAATTGGCATTAGAAGTTTTGTCCGTTTGCCCACGTCGTGTTTTGTAATAATAAAATATGATTAAAGTTTTTGATTAAATTTATGCAAGCACACAATGGGGAACGCTTCACTTCAACTCAACTCAACTCTGCACTTTTGTTTCGTTTCGTTTCTGCATTGGTCAGTTACATTTTTGATGCTTTTGCACCTTTTTATACCTTTTACATATAAAAGCAGCCGGCATGATAAATTCAGGAAATATTTGTAAAATATGAAAGACTTTAGCATAGGGTACTTGCTCGTCATTCACTCTTAACTAGTCAGATGTTGTTACCTTTTGCTGTCCAAGCTGAGCTCGAGGGCTCTGCAGATGTGTTTGTTACTGTTCTGATTAAATTATCCCACTGCAGACGTGTGAAATTTGCTGACCAAAAGGTGTTACTTGGGTAGCGGACACCAGAGACTACCACAAAGTAATCAGCAACAAATTAAATGAACTCCAAAACCATCACAATTTTCTTAAAAAAAGAGGAAATTATATTCACTATACCATTATTATGAAAGGCAGAGTCTAGTTGCATTTCTTTCAAAATATAAATGGTTTTGCTTTTCGATTTGATTATAAATTCATTTTAGTCTTACGCTTTTATTCTTTGCTAATAACACAATGTTTTAATTTGCATTTTACTCCATTTACATCGAAAATATGAATGTGCATATACAAATTTTTAATTTAAATGTTATTCAATTTACAACATTTCACATTTCATTTCATATTTATGAATACTGAATCTATTTAAAATTTTAAACACAAACCTCTTGAGGTTTTAATAGTCTGACTAATAATGGTCTTGCTTTTTTAATTATTTGTAAATTAATTTTATGCTCACATAACGTTTTCATATGTATATATTTATATTTTTAATTTGTATTATACCATATTTATTTTAATTTATTGTAGCAAATGCAATTTTCACGAGAAAGTGAAGATGGTATAAATTGGCAGGCTTGTTAATTACTTATTAAATTAACAATTTCCTGTGCATATTTATAAACATTAGCTGCCATTAACAGCACTAACCAAAACCCATATTCCTAATGCCTTTAAAGCTCAAAGCAAGAGTCTCGAAGACCATTTGAAAGTCGCAGTAAAGCGCAAATTACTTTTGTTTTTAATATGGCCCTCAAGCACGACAAGCCTTTGGGTTCTGGTGATGGTGATGGTGATGGTCTGCAAAGGAGCGAAGAGGAGAGAGCTCGTTGTGTATGAATATGTTTTACCCGCTACTTATAAGTAATTATTTTTGTAATCCGCTTTCGTTGCCTCGACTATTGTGCCTCGATGATGATGATGATGATGAACGGAACCCCAAACCCCAAACTCAACGAACGCAGGAACTACAAAGTGCAATCAACCGGCGGCATGAAACAATGGTATCTGCTCTCGCTCTTCATCGGCGACGCTGTGCGAGATGTGCCGCTCTGCAAGCACCTGGCCAAGAGGATGCCATGTCCAGGCACTGGACCTCTGCCGCCTCCACAACCGCGCTAAGAGTCGGAGCGGATATAATAATACTCGTTTATAGGGGCGGGATTGCAGTCAGTCAGTCAGTCAGTCAGTCAATTGCATGAGCATCTTTCTTTCCTCACAACACACAACACACAAATAACTTTGTCTATCCTCCATTCACATCCATTCGTACTGTTAGTTGGGGATTTTAATTTAAACAACAGACAGCATAGGCTTAGTCAGTCTTATAGATAAGTAAGTGTATGTTTTTGTATGTGTATCTGCATGTGAAGCATAAGCAAATAAATCAACAAAAATCATTTGAAAAATGCTGTGTGCCGATGCCGCGTCATGTCTGCGCTTTTAAGACCAGCTTCCATCCGTCCATTGGAGTCTGCTCCTTGACTGGTCGCCCTCTCCTCTTCTTTCCCTCACCATTCAGCGTCCAGTTCGAAGTTTCATTTGTTTCACTGCTCGGACAATGCACTTTTTCCCTCCTTCCTCCCCCCGACCGCTTTTTATGCTCCGACTACGCGCCACAAATTTTGCTGGTTGCAAACAAAAATTGATACGCCAAAAAGCATGCAACACGAAAAAAACGGCAAACGGTTGCATGCTTTGCAGCGGCGCGCACAAATTGTTGACGCAAGGCATTAAGCTCAGACTCGTTCGTGGCTACCCTGGAACGAAGCGCACGTGGGGTGTTCTTAATTGTAGATGCAATTTGTACAACACTCTTATAGAAACATATTCCTAAAGAATTCAACTCATCTAAAATAATTTACAGAAGATGAACGAAAAGGAAAAGAATATTGAGAATGTGTTTTTGCTATGCATTTATTTTGAGAAGTAGATTTCAGTGAGTATAAATTATTTAAAATTATATAAAAATCTCATTAAGCTTGAATGTAAAATATCAAATTATTGAGTAACAGAAAAAAAAATTGTATTTAATGAAAGATTTGTTTAATATTCTTTAATCGTGTTTGCTATATTATTTATTTATATTTAGTTATTTATAAAATAATTTTCAAGCGCGAATAAAATATGCAATATTTTGTGACAGATGATGGAAGAAACAGCATTCTTATGGAGAACGGCTTTTAATGTACCATTAATTGATTATTCGTTCTATATATTATGTAAACTATATATAATTATCTACAAGTATTTTCATGCATCAATAAAATATATTCTAAGAATATGGATGATACATACTATACATTTTAGAGTGCATTTTTAATGGGCACAGTTTTAAATGCATTATTAATTTAATATTCGTCAATCACCGTAGCTAATATTATTTTGAAACAGTAATAAAATAGATCCGAATATTTTAAGTTGAATTTTAATTGTGAACAACTTTTTAATCAATATTTTTTAATCCATATAATATTTATTAATATTAATATTCTTAAATCATCTTTACTTCATTGTGTCCCTTTCATTAAATATTAATTATTTAATATGATCAAAAAGTATTATTGGTCTCAAATAAAATAAATATTTACATATTATTGATAACTTCTTAAATGTTTTCTAAGGTTGAAATTGGGTTCGAATGATACTTTAAAATGGGAATACTTATTTTAACATTAAGTTTATGAAATTGGTTTCTACAAGTTATTAGAGAGTGCATAGTTTTTAGTGAATCTCTGTTCTTTATGCACTGCTTGTTTTTTCGGCTTTCGGTTGCTTCGCTACAAGTGCTGCAGCTAGAGTTGTTGGATAAAATACACAACCCTTCCCCCCTGCACAGCTTCCCAGCTTCATTCCTATCTCATCTTTAAACTCCCTTTATTTATTAACTCGCTGCATATGTTTTGCAGGCACTGTCCTCGGTGGCGTCCCCACGCGAGTGCTGTAAATAAAACGATGCGACAGGCGGCAACAACAACGACAACAACAACGACAACGACAGCTGCTTTGAGCTTTGGTGACGTTGGCAACCCTGCGTGCGGCGCACAAAAGTATGCTGCACTTTTTGCACTTTGCATTTTTGTGTGATTTGGTTGCGAGAGAAAAGCGAGTCCCATTTGGGGAAAAAACTGAAATTGTGTGTTGGTTTTTTGCATATTCTTGTTGACGCTTCTTCCCCCCTCGCGTTGATCACATTTAATTTTTCAAAAGTGACGCCGTTTTGCAGCTAGATTTATGTGCAATTTCTTTTGCATATTTCAGCTGCTTGTCTAACTTGTTGATTTGTCGGCGACACTTTAAAGCGAACGCTTCTCGCTTGTATATTAACTAAAAGATACGCATTTAATAAATATTTGGGGGCTAACAATTATTTACAGACTTAAAGCTAAGGCGAACGGGAATCAACAGCCTCTGGAAACTCAACCGCTAGCCAAATAGACCTTGCGTCCATCCGGCCTTATATAGTACTCGGTGACACCCTGCGAATTATTTATATAGATGTTCTTGTCATCCTCGTGCTTCGGTCTGCGGGTAGAAGCCGCCTGATAAGCGCTGCTATAGCGATTGTCGCTGATGTAGTTCGCATTGGGATAGTTGTAGTTCTGATTATAGCTGGGTCTGTCCTGGGACTCCACGAATCGCACGGTATTTCCCGGCATATATTCGCCATAGTTCATGAAGTCCTGACTATGGGTATTCGCCTGATAGTCTGCGGTCTCCAGGCGGTAGTAGCCACTCGGTCTGTGCTCGTCGCTGACCACCAGCTGCTGCTCCTGCCGCTCGGGCTGCACCTCATTGTGGTAGTCGTAGCTGGGTGCGTAGGTGGGTCGATTCAGGATCTTGCCGCGTCGGATGTGACGCTCGTAGTGATCGGGGAAGATGACGCGAGCACCGCGCTGCGGAGGAGCTGCCTCCTCGTAGAGCGCGTTGAGTGGCGTGTGGTTATGTTTTCTCTGTCTCAGCTGCTCCTCTCGCAGTTGACGCTTCTCTTCCGCCTCTTCTGCTCTCAAACGCCTCTCTTCCTCCTCTTCTGCTCTGAGACGTCGCTCCTCCTCAGCCTCTTCTCTAAGACGCTGTTGCTCCTCTGCTCTGAGACGCCTGTCCTCCTCCTCTTCTTCTCTTAGACGACGCTCCTCCTCCGCCTGTTCTTCTCGCAGCCGCTCGTCCAGATCCTGCAGCTCCTCGTTGGTGTCCTTGAACACAATGCGCTTGCCACGCCGCTTGCTCACACCGTAATCCTCGGCGCCCAGTCCGTTGGGCAGCACAGCTCTCCAACCCTCCGTGAGCTCCAACTGCTTGGACTGTCGCTCACCTTCGCTCGGCTCCTGTGGAAATCTCAATTTGCGCTGCGCTGCATCGCGATTGAAGTCATGGATAACTTGCGCTTCCGGCGTCGCATCCGGAAATCGCACAACACCATCGACATGATGTCCTCCCGGCTGCTCTTCGCTGGCGATGTCCTTGAAGTGCAAGATGCGCCCCTCGCCGGCATCCTCGGGAAATTGCAGCACGCCAATCAGCTCGGTGTGAGCTTGAGCTGCCTCCGCCTCGTCATCGTCTTGGAACTTGACTGGCGTCTGCGTATCCAAGTCATCTTCCTCGTCGTGAAAATCAACGGCCATCAAATGTTCATTATCCGTCTGAATGTTGCGTCTAATTTCCGCTGGCAACAGACTTCTCCTTCTCCGCCTCCTGCGTCGCTCGTACTCCACGCCATTCAGATACTCGGACAGCACCCGGGTGAAGAAGCTGCCAATCCCGTCGGCAATGTCCGTGCTGGGTCTTTGGGTGGGGCGTGCCACAGGCCGTGGCCGGGGCGTGGTGCGCGTCACCTGCCCCAGACCCTGCCCCTGACCGCCTCCGCCTCCGCCCCCGGTGAGTGCCGAGAGAATGCTGAACAATGAGCCGCCGCCAGATTCACTTTGCTGCGCCTCGGCCGTGTGCTCTTCCGGCTCGCTGAAGAACTTAAAAAAGCCGCCGCGATGATTGTTCAGATAGTGAATGATTTCCATCTGTTTGCCGGGGAGTCGACAGTTTTAATTTGCAGTTCAAGTTGATGTTTTCAATAACTTACCTCGTTCTTGGGGCATTGCTCGTAACTACGCACGCAACTTCGCTCTCCGCCACTAATGCCGAGCAACGCGGCTCTGCCGTAGATGAGAGCTGGCGAGGCAGCTGGAAAGCCGGCAAGGAAACTGAGGGGAGAACGAGTCGATAGAGAATTAGGAATGGTAAGGAGATCGAATTATAAATTCTAAATTAGGTAGTGTCCAATAAGAAAGGAATTTATTTTATCAGCTCTAATTTAAAGGAAAAATAATTGGAGATTTCAGTCAACCAACGCCTCTCTTTTATAATAATATGATTATACTTCTTAATTTTCAATGAAGTCGAATTTTGTATTCTCTATCATTTCGTCAATAACTTTAAGCTGTATCAATCGAAAAAGGGGCAATAATTAAAGCTTTCGTTCAACGAATTTTATAACTATACTATTATAGTTTTACACTATTTACAGATTGTAATTTCTGATAAATTAAAATTTCTGAAATATGTTGCTTAAAATTAATTTAATGCATAAATAAAAATTGGAAAAATATGACTCAAATCTAAATTCAACCCAATAACTTCAGTTATACAGACAATGGAGTTAAAGGTCAAATTATTTGCAAGTATGTTACTCCCAAAATATTCTGCATTGTTTTTGAATTGAAAATTTTACATTAAGTTAAAAGTAAATAAAAAAATTGAAAATAGAGAAAAGTGACTTTAAAAAAAACTTTACTTTAAGTAATAAAAAATAAGTAAACTGAACTTAAAAATAATTGTATTTAATTAAAGTCGGAGATTCTGTACAATTCCTTTAAAAACTTAAATTCTAATTTTTGGAATACTGGAATTTCATTTAGAAACCTTTACTGAATTTTCGTTTTTGTTTCTGATTAAATTTTTGTTTTGGAAAAAATGAATTACGTGTTTGTTTTGCATATACTTATTTTTATCTGGTAATTAGAACACCAAAATCATCGGTCTATTGCTGGACAGAAGATGTTTTGTATCTTGAGGGAAGTAAAACAGTTAAAATACGAGTATCTAAACAAAAAGTATCTCACAGTCAGCACTCATCATCGGGGTGTTTTGAAATGGCACAAGACACAAAGGTAGCCATCTGCCTGCCTCACGTATTCCAACTCGATCCTACTAAATATTTATGCTACTCATTAGCCAAGCAAATGCTGCCCCAGCTGCCAATCTGCGACGGCGACTGCGACTGCGACGATATCCTTGCTTATAAAACTTAATTGAGTAAATGCCAATTTGCAAGGAAAAGCCAAACAATATCAATTTACAGACGATGACTACGAGAACGGGAACGAGAACGAGAACGAGACCGAGTAATAGGAGGAAGATTCAGATACAGGTCTCAATCAGAGCGTGGCTCATTTAATATAACAATCAATATGGTCTGGGCCCACATCGACTTGCATAATGAAGTCTAATCCCAGTTAACGATGGATGGCAGAGGAGGAGCAGAAATGGACTTGGCTGGAAATGCAAATTTAATAATATTTACTTACAACTAAAGCCCTTGCCACATTATTTAGAGGCGGGTCGGGGAGTCGGAGATACTCACTTGGTTATGGCCGGCGATGTTATGAATCCGGGCAGTTGGCCACGTAACGTTTGGCCGGCAATCATCTGGCAGAGCACCTTGGGCACACACTGCAAATCGTCGTTGCGTGCGATGTTCTCCAGGGCTCTAATGAGCTGTGTGGTCGGCGGTCTGCTGTGCTGCTGCTGTCCCGTGAACGCGCCTAAGAGACTGCCTAATGGGCTGGCCGAAGAGCCGCCTCCCCCACCGCCGCCCCCTGAGCCACCTCCGCCCAAGAGCAGATTCGTAAATTGTGGCGCATACTGTTGGGTCGAGCTGAGCAGAGATGCCAAAGTAGCCAGTCCTCCTCCGCCTCCTCCTCCCAGAGTTGTAGACTGCGTGGGTGGGCGATAGGCGGGCGCTGGACGATAGTTGAATTGCTGCTGCTGCTGCTGTTGAGGTTGTGGAGGTATCTCACCAATCTGATACTCGTAGTAATTGTGTCCCGGTCGCTGCTGTTGCTGTTGGTATTGCTGTGGTCTTGCCGGCGAGGGGTAAGAGGACGACTGCGCTTGACTGGGATTGGGGTAGCCTGGCGGTCGCTGCAAATAATTACCAAAGTTGTTTGCATAATTAGACGACGATGGCGATGGGAATGAGGCCGGAGCTGGCGAGGGGAATTGCGGCTGGCTGGCGTAAGCGGCTTCGTGTATCGATGGCCTGTTGTCATTGACGTCTTGACGGTTGTAGGTTGGCCTGTAGGCGGGGGGCGTGGGCCGAGCGTGTGGCTTCGGCGATTGCGGCACAAAGTTCGATGTCTGCTGGGTGGCGTAGCTGGGCGGCGGGTAATCATGCGAATCGTATGAAATTTTAGTGGCCTTCGCTGCTGTTGTTGCTGTTGCCGCCGTTGTGGCTGCAGGACGACGATACGACGACGACGAGGACGAAGGACTCTCGTCGAACACATAGCCGGGTCGCTTCAAGTAGACGTCTTCCACGTGGCCGGGACGTGTCTGCTGCTGTGGCGAGTGATTGCCCACAAGAAGCGACGACTGCACCGTGTAGGCCTGATCTCCCTGCTCGCCCGGCTGCTCTCGCTGATACTGAATGTAGGCGGGCGTTGGAGGGGGCGACGAGGTGGGCGTGTAGCGATAGTTTTGCTGCGTGAACGGATCCAGATAGCTGACCACCGGCGTTGTGGGTATTTGTTGTGTGCCGCCAAAGTTGAAGCTGTTGTGGTGATAAGTTGTCGCCGCATCGTCGGGAAAGGCAAACTGCTTGTCCATGGCCGCTTGCTGGGCATTCAGATTGAGCGCCAAGGAGCTGGGCACTTGGTGCTTGTAGTTGGGCTCCAGGTAGCTGGGCGGGTAGCGATTTGTGCCGCCGTGCATCACATCCGAGGGCGTAAACTCCAGCATTTGCGAGGGTCGAAAGCCGCCGTTGCTGACCCGTGCCGAGGTCTGTGATGCGGCGGCAAGGGGCAGCGGCGAGTTGGAGTTGTTGTCGGGCAGCGGCTCGGAGGGGAAAAAGTTCTTGAGCTTGGCGGAAATGTGTTTTTGCCTGGGGAGTGGGTAGAATTTGCATTGAAATTTGCATAAATTAAGGTGGAAAATGTGCGGCTGTCAACTCACTCGTCATTTCCGTCGCCATTTCGAATGCACGACACGTCGCCGACTAATGCGATAATTAGAAATGCAATTTTCCATAGCATACTTTGCGGCTGCTGTTCAAACTGCATGTCGACTGCGGGGTTGCTGTCTCGGCTGGCCTGGGGGGTGGCCTGCGTGGGTTGCTGTCCTGACTAGCTTGGGGCTCTTTGTGGATTTCACGTGCGCCAATTGGAAAATCCCCGTCCTTAAGTCAGCGATTTCTGAAGCACGTCGCCTGCGAAATACACAAGAGCAGCACATAAAAAACTTGCCGTCAACTCAACTACAAACTGCTAAAAACTGCAATTTCTCTTGAGATGCTCATAAATTTATAGATTTAGTCGTGGCAACGACAACGGCAACGGCAAAGGCAACATTTGCATTCATATTAATGCAATTCTCACGTGCTCGTTCTGAGAGAGAGAGAGAGATCTGTGAAACAACGGCAAACGTCGCCGACATTTCTTTAATTCCATTTGTTATGATTGCGCCGTGCTTATGCAGCCACACGCCTCGACTCTCGACTCATCGCAATCGTCATCGTCATCATCATACACTTGACTACCCCAACACACACACAAACGCACACTCCCACACTCGCACACTCCATAATCATATCCATAATCTTTAGCTGTTCTCTGTCTGGCGACTGGCGCTACAAATTATTCATATTATTATGTCAAGTTTTATTTGTCGCCTTTTTGCTGCTTTTGCTGTCACAGCGCGTTGACAGGCCTTCAAATTTTAATGTTCAGTCTGGCATTTTACTCGCTTTAAGGTGGATCATAAACAGTTTCTCATCTTGAAGCTGCAGGGCATTTGAGTCATTGAAATAAGATAAGATTGCACCAAAAGATTAGATACACAGATTGTTGACCTACAAATAATTCGTTATTAACCTTGAAGTTAATATAAAATACTAATTACGAGAGAATAACATAATAATAATTATAACCTATAAATTTTTTAATAATATATCCCCATTGTTTTCACTGTGCTTCTCTATCCATTTTAAATGTTAAAACTCGTTTTCATTATTTTTAGCTAATAAAAACTAATAACTAGCATGGAGTAAAAATAAAAAGGAAACACAAACTAATTCTTTATGCGAATATTGCATTAGAAATATACCACTGGAATTGCAAAATTTAACTGAAAACTGTTAACTATAAGATATTCAAAAGTTTTTTATTGTCGCCTTTAAAATAAAGAAAATAAAAAAATATGTGAGGTGCTCAATTTTGATACTATACAAAACAATTATTTTAAACAATTACAAATCTCTTGTAATAATTGTTTAATGTTGACAGCTTAGGAATTTTTGAATTTCTGAAAATTATAACAATGTTAAATTTAAATTTTAGAAATAAACATGATCTCCGAATGACTTTAAGGCCAATGCAAATAGCTAGAGTATAGGAATGCAATGACAATGAATGAAGTGTGTGTTAAAAGGTAGCCAAAGAAAGAATGCTCCTATGACATTGATGAAATCTTATAGATATTATTTTTCTCAAAAGCTTTAATATCAAAACGAGGTGATTATTATTCTCATACAATCAGAAGACGGTGGATTTTGCGATAAGCAACTAAAGAGTTGCCAATAATGCCAATGAAACACGTTATTGATTGACAAATGTTACAACTGTAATCGGTTGCTTTCAACCACAATATACAGAAATTTCACCATAAATATTTTAGCCAGCTTTGTTAAGCGTTTCTCATTTAGCGTCTCTCGATTTGCATTTAAATGGAGTCAAGGTTACTTTTGTGTGCGACTCTCGTGCACGAAACTTTAAGGCGCATCTCTCTGTGACGGAGATGACGCACAAGAGAGTTTCGAAATAATAATATTTTGGCTTCAAGTGCTTGGTGAGTGCGTCGGTTAATGGCGATGAGGAGAAGTTGGAGCAACAGCTGGAAAACCAGCAAAATTTATTATTTATGCCGCTTGCCGTAATAATACTGTAAAAGCGACTATGCCAAATGTGTTGGTCGCATATAAAATTTAAATTTCATGCAATTACACATACACAGACAGAGACGGAGACTTGCCACACACACAAGCAGCAGCAGCAACAGCTGTAACTGTAATTGCCCCAAAATTTTATGGTGCAAGCACAAGGAGATGTTTTGGGTACTAGAAAATTGCATTTGCCGCCAACAGGCGACAAAGGGCGCTGCACTAAAAACGAAGACTGCATCGACAGACTGCAATGGCATTTCGAGCAACAAATGTCAGCTAATTTTGCTATTGCGAATGTGAATGCGAAGAGTGCCACCTTCTGTTGCAGCAGGTGCAAGAAACACAAAATGCTGGCAAGCAGCGTTTCGATTGTGTGTGGCAAACAACTCGACTCAGGGGCTGACACGAAAGGACACTTTGCGCTCGAGATGCGCTGCAGTTTTGTCGAGGACACGCAGGACACGGAAACCAAAGAGCAGCAGAGTACGTGCTGTGCATGCTCTAGGTGCGTCGCTTGTAAATTATATAATCCACTCGGTGCACTCACGACTCGATTCGTTTGGCAATAGAATGCGTCACAGGCAGACAAGACATTTCTTGGCTAATTTCGAAGCGGCTATGTTGTAATGCTGGGTCTTCACTTTGCACAATTCAACGACCCAGACAGACGACAACTTTCTTTTCTTTTCATTTTCATTTGATTTCTTTACTTGGCTGGTTAAACGCTGAAATGGTCTTGGGGGCTCTTTGGGGTGTCTTGTCAATTGCCACAATTGCAATGCTTTGTTTAGCCCCAAAATTGCGACATAAACAACATTTTGTTTAGCCGGCTTTGATTGCGATTTTTGCACACTTTCGGTAACACTTACACACACACACACACACACGTATAACTTGTCGGATGTATCTTCCGGCGGGTTTTAGTAAAAAAAGAAATTCAAGTCGTTGGCTTGTTGTAGTTTAAATTCGACTGCGACGCATGCGCCAACGACGTCTTTCCGGCTTCGAGTGCGGCGTTCGTTTGACACGCGACGCCGGCGCTGAGCTTGCCACAAGCCAAGTTAACACAAGTCAAGCTCAAGTTCAAGTCGAGTGGAGTCGAGTCGAGTGGAGTCGAGTGAAGACGAGGCTTTCGCCGAAAAGAGGGACATTAAACGAGCTGAGCAAACAACAGCGAAAGAGAGCGGCAGCGAAAGAGTGATCGTGAAGTAACAACGCAGCTGGTAAGAAGAATGAGAGATGATCGTATTATCGCAGGCCAAGTTGTTGACTCAACAAAATCCCCCAGATATTATTGCATTACAGCTATGGTAATTGTTATGATTATTGTATTTTGTTATACTACTTTTAATTGAAAATTCGAGAAGCCGCTGCAGCTGTTCATTCAACTGGCATGGCAATTAAAAGCCCAGTTGTTACACTTTTTATGTGATTTGGCTGCTTCACAAGACAGACGCAAATAAGCGGACAAATTATTGTACAATACGCGTTGCAAATGTGGGGTGCTGCCGCGAGTCAAACAGCTTAATTATAATGCTGCAACAACAGTGAACAACAGCAACGGCAGCGATGGAGAGCGCTAAGCAAATTAGCTTGTACGGAGAGTGAAAGTAGAAACCGAAAGAGCAGGCGGCCAACAAGCTGGGCCAACTACAATGATGATGCTGATGACTCCAACGGGCCAACAAACAAGCCGTTGGCATTTAGCTACCCATGCCGCCAGACTTGAGGCCGCATTGAGTAATTTTCTGGTCTAGTCAGTCTCAGTCGAAGTTTCAGTCTCAGTTTCAGTTTCAGTTTCAGTTGCCCCAAAAGCGCCCCCACGTTGCTTTCTTTTCCGAAACCCAAAGCGTAATAATAATTTACACGTTTTATTGACTCGTCGCCGCAAACTGCAAACCGAATGAGGTAACAGAAAACCTGGCTAATAGAAGACTGTCCGCTGCTGACCCGTTTTGACGGTCATCGTCATGTTGAAAGCGAAACCGAACTCGTCAGATTTTTGTTTGTGGCAGCAACACCTCCACGTCAGTCAGAGTTGTTGGTTGTTGTTTTCGGCCACTTCTTGGATTTATGCCAATGCCCGTCATTCAACCAAAGTCTGCGAAATATGTTTTGCCCATTTTGGTTATCTTTCAATTTGTTTACGCTCACCATTCACGGCTTGTTTGTGTTACGTTTTTGTATTTGGGAAATTACGCAAAGTCAAAGTCGCAAAGTCGCACAGCTTTTGGGTTCAGTGCGATTAATCATAGGCCATCAATATTGTATCCGTCTCAAAGTGGGTTGGGCTCGGACTGAATTTGATCATGAAATGTCATCATTGTTTACATCCCTTTAAGGACACATTGCAATAAGCTGGCATCCAAGGCTATAAAGCATCTTATTATAGATCGTTTACCTCTCTATCGATCAGTTATTCGCTGAGGCAATTTGTAAACATTTATTTATAGGCTATACTTTTGAGTGAAATAAATATCGCAGACCTTCAGTTTGCCATCCACTTGCAGGTAAGTTTTGTTTAGCCCAGATTTGATAATAGTACGTCATCAGCGCCAATAATTATTGGGAATCGGTTGCATCAAGAGTTTGTAAATATTAATTAGCTTATAACAGGTTCGCAATCAAATGATTAACAATTTAAAAGCTTCAGTGTGATTGAAAAGTTGAATGCTTTAGGCCCTAGCTGATTAGTCAGTCGCCTCACACTAATCGCAGCTGCAACGTATCATTTTCAGAGTGATCAGTTTTATCACCCATTATCGGAATTGCTTTTAAATAATGCGAATGTGTTTGTAAGGTGATCTTTGCCACTTTACAGTACAAATCAGCGAGATAAAAATGCAATCATTGATATTACAATTTCACTTTATTTCCCATCAAAAATCTTAAAGAAAATATAAATATGCTTTCTATTAGCCTATATGCTGATATATGTTTAACAAACTCTAATAATTCCTTGCATAATTTCCATAAATCGCAAAAAATTAAGTTAAACTTTTTTCCATTTTAATTTATTTTATTTTTTTGTTACTAGCCAAATGTTACCTTAACAATTACAATCTTCAAGTTGTTAATGTCATAAAAATATAATTTTAAGTTGCAAAATTTGATATTGAAAATGTTAAATTTCTGCATTATTCAAAAGTTTTTATTTTAGCTTAAGTTTGTTTAATATCGTAAATTTGAAATAAAATATAAATTTTCCGTTTAATCCTATGTTGCGGATATATTGTTTACAAACTAAAATCAAACAATTTGTTTGACGTTTAATTTATTTAATTGTATTGAATTTACTAATCTCCAATCTTTACTATAGCATTGCCAAATTCGATATTTAAATTTAATTGCAAACTGTAGTTGTATATGTACTTTTAATTTTATTTTACATTTTTGTTACCAGCGAAATTTTATGTTGGCATGCAGCAAACCGTAAAATCGTAGCGAAATAAATAAAACACCAAAGGTCTCTAAGGAGTCAAATTGTTGCCGAAACCCCGAGCTTCAAACATGAAAATGAATATGAAAATGAATATGAAAATGAATACGGACATGAACTTGAATGCGAATACAAACGAGTTAATGCAGAGTCCAACTGGTGCATTTAATATTAATATCAGCTACGCTTTTAGTTTGGTTTTGGATCGCTTCAGTCTGGCGACCGCTTCATGTTTGCGTAAAAAGGTTGTTAAATTATTATGAAATGCCTGTTGGCATCCAAGGAGCTAGAAGCAACCCCCAGCCAAGGAGGGTGGACAAATGACCACTTATCAACGTGTAATGAAATATGGCGCACACACACACACACACACACATGCATGAACAGGACCTCAATGAAAGGCGCATCCTTTTGGCATCAGTCGCAGCAGTAGTTGGCGCTTTTGTCCGGTCGCAAAGGCTTTTGTCGAGCTCTGGCATGATATATGAATTATGTTGATGGCCAGGACGATGATAGCAGGAGTTAGCCAAGGACCAAGGATATGTGTGTGTGAGTCTCATTTATTACATTTTGGCTTTTTGACAGATTGCTAAGCGTAGTAAGCGTTTCCGCACTAATTTCCGTGTCCTGCAACTATTCGTTGTCGTTGTCGTTCTCGTTATTATCCTTGTCCATGTCCACATGCTCATCATCATGTTGTCGTTCTCGTTGTCGTTGCCGTCTGGACCATTAAAAGCCAAAAGCAAATTACTCATCACATCAACGGTCAGTAGCGCTGCTTTTTATGTATGCCATACACAGGGATTTTAATAAATCGTTTTTGTCGTTCGAGTCCTTTGCCTTCGTCTCGTCCTTGCTCGGCCTTTCCTTTTGCTACGCTCTGTTTTTATTAGTTTGTCAATAAAGTGCCAAAAGACGTCGATTACTATCGCTGCTGTCCTTGCCTTATGAGTTTTGCTTATGACCTGCTGCAGGCTGAGAACATTTTAGGCCATAGACATGAGAGCACATCATATCCTTTATGCACATTCCTTTGCTCAAAGTTCGTCCTTTCCCTTATCGTTTTGCCCATCTCCACGACTCCTCAAAGGAGGTGAAAAACATGTGGCAAAGTGCCGTTGCCGTTGCATCGAGTCATGCAAGATAAGTTTCTTGCAGTTTCTTACCCCTATTTTTGCACTTTGTAATGAATTTTTAATGTAGTTTTGCTCGCACTGCACTTTACATCATAAGCCAAGTTAAAAGCCTCAGTTTATGCGAGTTCCTTGGGTTTTTGTGCAATCAAATTAATTTTTTTGCTACTTTATGCTCAAAAGCCAATTAGCTGGCATTACATACTTTTAAAACAAGCAACATGTGGGATTTTAATTAGATTAAATGTATAATGGAAATACTTTGCAGCAAATACCATCAATGCAAATATTTGAACTGGAATCATAATTCATTTAATTTCAGTTGTGCAAACACTGATAAATTATAGATGATTTAATACTAAGGTAAAGATAACAAAGAAAGATAAGAAATACCCAGATTTCAATTCTGTTGCCAGCATCTGAAAACTTTTTGATGAGGTTTATTTATGGATAATCTGCCTAAATTTACTTAAATTAACAAAAGTATTTTATTGTATTTTATTTTATTCTTAGATGTGAGATTGAAATTGTTTAAAATGTATGCACATCAAATATTAAGCTGGCATTTAAATTTTCAAAAATAAATATTTAAAATCATTTATATTACGTAAGTACTTTATCAAGTATGGTTTCTATGGAATGTCAATATTTAGCAGTTTAAAAATACCTTCTGTTTCATACATAACTCACTCTGATGGAAACCAAGAACATTACAATTATATTTTGCAAAAATAAGCATTTAAAATGGATATTGCGAAACAAATAAGAATATTTTAGCAACGCTTTTACCACGAGGCCTGCCATCTGTGAAAACAGTCATCGTCAGTTCTATCTCGACATCCTGTGGTCCTTCTGGGGCCTTCTTTAATATCAGATCTACTTGATTGTTTTGCTGGAAAGTGCTGCGAAATAAAAGTATTTCATATTAGTATTACCCTAAAGAACAAATCTTTTTACTGCTTACTCAAAGTAGCTCTCTGATGCTCTTTCAACGTTGGGAGCTGCCTGAATTCTCAATATCTTGAGATTAAAGTCTGTACTATCGTACCAATGTGGTCCTCTCAGTGTAAATATAGTACGACCATCGGGAGGAATCATTAGCTTTGATACAAATGTGATGAAGTTGTAGGTATATGCTGATGGCTTTGTGTAGCATTCTTCGCCCTCACAGAAACTGCTAAGACGGCAACGACTGCAAGACAAAATAAAATTAATTTTTAAATAAATAAAGAGTTGTTAAAAATGTCTTACTTCTTTTGTTCCGCATCATTTGTATAGCCAGGAGGACAGTTGATAGTGGTGCATTTGTAGTTGCCACGAATGTTTGTGCAGATGTCATTCTGTAAAATGGAAAAGTTCATGAAGTATTTAATAATTACTTACGAAAATTGATCGATTGAGCAGATTTATGTAGAAAAAATGTGTGTTAAGAAAAGTCGAACCTAAACAATCATCCAAGAAACTGTTTTCTTAGCATAACACCATTTTAAAAACAAACTACTTAAGCTAAGAATATTAATTTGGTATAATTTAAGAAGTTAATACAAGATTATAGATATCCAAACATTTGAAAATATGTAAGCAAAAATTATATATGACCATAAGTAATGTTTTAATAAATATTTACAAAACAAGGAAGACTAGACATTATTTTTTTAAAGCACGCGGCAGGAAATATTAAATATATACAAATTAATATTGGTTTTCTCATAATGTCTGTGGTCTTTAAGTAATTCTATTTTTTCTCTTATTAGTAAGAAATCTGATATTTTTTTTAAGATTTCCATTTTCTCGATGGACTTCGTTCTGTTCTCAGAACCTTTTTTTTATTGGTGTATAAATGAAACATATTTCTTACCCGACCAGTGCAGACATGATTCTCGGCGTGTGCATCGCATTCATCCACGTCCCGGCATGTGGTTTTGTCCGCCTCCAAAGTGTAGCCCCGTGGACAGGAGCATTGATACGAGCCAGCCGTATTTACACAAAAGCTTCAATGAAATAAAATAGCGAATTAATGTGGAGAGAATGAAAAACTGTTTAAAGGTATTACCCCATACAGAGCTTGTAGTTTTTGTGCACCTCGCACTCATCGATGTCGTTGCAGGTGCGATTGTCGTGGCTCAGTTCGTAGCCCTGGTTGCAGGTGCAGCGATAGCCGCCCCAGAAGTTCACGCATTTCTGCTGGCAGAGACCAGGAATGGCCAGACACTCGTCCACATCGTAGCATTGGGCATGCGTCATCCAACTCTCTCCAACCTCGTGGGCAGGCTTCTTCTGGAAACCCGATTTGCACTCACAATAGTACGAGCCAATGGTGTTGAAGCACCGTGCATTCGAGGAGCACACTGCCTGATCCTGCTCGCATTCGTTCACGTCCACGCAGGTGTTGGATCCATCTGGCTGACGGGAGACCTGGTGTCCTGTGGGACACGCACAGATGTAGCCGCCACTGCGATTGCGACAGATCTGCTTGTCGCCACAATTGTGATCTCCACTCTCGCACTCATCGATATCTGCAAGGTACAATAGTGAGTTTCATTATGAATTTGCCTTCGAAAACTTTTTCAAGTTTAAGTATACAATTGCAAATAAACTTATACTAAAATGATTCAAATGATTTGTTCGCTTGAGAATTAAACCACAAAACCTGTAGAAATACATTTCTTTTTTTTAAGTTGATGTTAAGCTGTTGAAGCTAAAATATTTTTTCAGATATATTTACTTTGCAGCCAGCGTCTTTTATAGCTTTGCTTAGTTTTTAAAACGACTCAAACTTTAACAATAGAGATATATATTCTTCTTGTATTTGCCTTTGAATCAGAATTTTTGATGTGAAATTATAAGGCAAATATGTAAGACAAAGCCTTTTTTGGGAATCGGATGAAAATTACAATCTCTTGCGTGTCCATAGTCAGTGCACCTCAAGATCAAGACGGTGTAGCAACATGGCTCATAAGTCTGCTATTTTGTAAATTTAATTTTTGTTTTTCATATTGATAGGTATTTAATATACGTATTAAAGATGACTGCATTTGGATGATGACGACTACACTGCTTCCTTTTATTTTTGTTTTATTCCACTGATTTTTAAGTGCAACTATACAATATTTCTGTGATTGTGTTTTGCGACACGGAAAATATATTGTTGAATACATGTTGATATACCGAGAGGTAAGGGAGATATTGGTCTACAAACATAGATGGTATTAGCATTATTACTCACCCATGCAAGTGGTTCCATCAGGCGTTGGCTTGTAGCCCGCCGGACACTGAGTGTAGGTCTCACAACGGTAGGAGCCATTGGTGTTGATGCATTTCGCGTTGCTATTACACGGCTTGTATTCGGTGCACTCATTTATGTCTACAAAACAAAGCATTTGATTTAGTTATATAGTATTCAATAATTGATAATTGGAATTACCAACACAGGCGCCCAAATAGTTCCTGTGGAAGCCGGCAGTGCAAGGATGCCGGGGAACCGAATAACTTCCATAACTGCGTGGATTGTAAGGATCTCTAGAATTGGGCCTTGAAGGTGGTGGTGAGGGAGTTGTTGTTGTGGTAGTAGTTGAGGGCGTGGTCGTAGTTGTTGTTGTTGTGGTTGTAGTTGTTGTCGTTTTTCTGTGGCAACGGAAAGATCCTTTGGTGTTGTAGCAATCATAGTCCGAAGGACAATTGTGCGTCGAAAGCGCGCACTCATCATCATCTTTGTTAAACATAAAATATGTGTATATTTTAAATTAGTTTCAATTAAAAATATTTCGTTTTTTAAAATATGTGTTTAGAATATACAACAATAATGGAAATAATTATAAACTATTAAATAAAACTATTAAATAAAAATTATACAATTTAATAAATAAAAAAAGGCAGTTTCTACTTTAAACTTTTCATCCAAATTCAAGCAATTGATTTGCGAATTTTCACTCTGAGTTCATTTTTGACGTTTTGGCATTCTTGAATTATGAATATATTTATACCCGCTACCCATAGGGTAGAAGGGTATTATGACTTAGTGCCAACAGAAAATGTATGTAACAGGCAGAAGGAGGCATCTCCGACCACATAAACTATATATATTCTTGATCAGTGTCAACAGCCGAGACGATATAGCCATGTCCGTCTGTCCGTCTGTCCGTCTGTATGAACACCTAGATCTCAGAGACTATAAGAGCTAGAGCTACCAAATTTGGGGACAGTACTCCTATAGGTCCTACGCAGATCAAGTTTATTTCAAAAGTTGGATGCCACGCCCCTTTCCGCCCCCAAATGCCAGTAAAAGCCGTAATAATAGACCTAGAATTTTGGTATGCATAATAATAATTATATTCTCAATAATTCCTGTGAATTTGGTTGGGATCGAATGAAAAACAAGGAAGTAATTAAAGAATCAATTTTATATGAAAAATTCACTTGCAGCTGCCCGGTATGCTATGGATTTTTATACCCGCCATTTTCAAATATATAAAAAAAAACAGTTTTAGTATATTTGGTATATTTTTTGTTAAAATATCAAATAAGTTTTTTGTTTTCTCTTGAAATGGGTTGCGGGTATCATACGGTCGAGCACTCTCGACTGTAGCTTTCTTACTTGTTATACCCGCTACCCATAGGGTAGAAGGGTATTATAACTTAGTGCCAACAGGAAATGTATGTAACAGGCAGAAGGAGGCATCTCCGACCCCATAAAGTATATATATTCTTGATCAGCATCAACAGCCGAGACGATATAGCCATGTCCGTCTGTCCGTCTGTCCGTCTGTCCGTCTGTCCGTCTGTCTGTCTGTATGAACACCTGGATCTCAGAGACTATAAGACATAGAGACACCAAATTTGGCAAAAATGTTCCTTCATACCCTACGCAGATCAAGTTTATTTCAAAAGTTGGATGCCACGCCCCCTTCGCCCACAATAAGCATTTATCTAGAAAAAGTCAACTTTTTTTTATGTAAATCGCGTATAACTCCAAAAGTTCTTTGTGTAATGATGTGTAATTTGGTAAGCCATCTGCGCTTGACACTCTTAATATACCCTGTAATTTTGGTAAAAAACGGATAAGTAGAACAAAAGTTATTCGCGAAATTATTTATCAAAATTGTTGTGCCCAATGCATATGGACGTTTTAAGTGTGTGATTGACCTAGAGATATCAAATTTGGTGACAGTATTCGTGTAGGTCTTACGCAGATCGAGTTTGTTTTAGATTTTTTCCACGCCCCTTTCCGCCCCCAAAAACTGTAAAAGCCGTAATAATGAACCTAGAGCATTGAATTTTGGTATGCATAATAATAATTATATTCTCAATGATTCCTTTGAATTTGGTTGAGATCGAGTGAAAAACAAGGAAGTTATTAATGAATCAATTTTATATGCAAAATTCACTTGAAGCTGCTCGCGCTTTGTTTGTTTAGTTGACGGTGTGACCATGTCGGTGTTGTGGATTTCTTCCCGCTATTTTCAAATATATACAAAACACAAGTTTCAGTATATTTTTGGTATATTTGTTGTTAAAATATCATTAATTTTTTTTTTTTCTCTCGAAATGGGTTGCGGGTATCATACGGTCGAGCACTCTCGACTGTAGCTTTCTTACTTGTTTTAAATTGATAATGTTTTTTAATCATTTAAAATAAAAAAGAGTCTTATTTAAAGAACTAACAATCTAAAATTTGTCTGGAAATTTAATATTGCTCTAAGAACTCCTGAAATTGATTTAAGAAATCATTCTAATTTTAAATTTTATATTTGTGTAATTAAAAGAAATCTTTAGCTCTCACCATCGCAATTTCCAGTCTCCGCATTGAGTGTGTATCCAGTGCCACAAGAAGTCCAACGCTGTGATGAAATGCATATATATTATTATGATGATTAATCGAGCATTAATTAATTGTATTTATACCGTGCATATGTATGAACCGATTGTATTATCACATCTTTGAGTGGGCAGGCAGTTGTGATTGTTAATTGAGCACTCATTAATGTCTATATAACAAATGTTAATGAATACATTCGATTAGACAATTGGTGTGTGAGTGTGTTTGAATACTGTGAATGCACTCAGCGATACTCACCCACGCACTCGTTCTGTGTGGCATCCAAACTGTAGCCAGGCAGACAACTACAGTAGTAACTGCCTACCGTGTTCTTGCAATCCTGATGCATGTCCGTCTTGCACGTGTTTGTCGCATTATAACTGCACTCATCGATGTCCACACAGCTGCCCTCCTTCAAATAGAAGCCAGTGCCACAGGATTGACTCTCCACAGGATTGCAGTCGTATCCTCCGGCATAATTCACACACTCCTCGCCCTTGTCGCACGGCGATTGCAGGCACTCATCGTCATCTGCGAAAATATATATTTATGACTAACTATTTGCATTTGTATTGAATTGTATTTTGTTTTTATAAATATGTTAGTTTTATTTTGATAAAAATTCTTTTTAACTGCATATGTATTTTTTTATCGATATAATGATTTTAGTATGCACTGGCTGATAGAGCTTTTTTTCCTATTTTTTTTTTGGGAAAAATTATAAGAATAATTAAAATTACAAAAAGTGATTTAAGGAATATTGGCCAAAATTTGGGAAGCTTTAAATTAATTATAAAAAAAATAGCTGGATTTTAGAAAACAATTAACAAAAATTAAAATAACAAAATCGTGGTCATTCATATGGCCAGGATCCAATGATCTTGACTTTCGATCACACCTATTTATATGTGTCAGAATATTTTTGTGTGTGCTTAAAACTTTACAATTGACCAATTTTCATCATTATTTGCTGTAGTTGGCAAAATATATACTCTATATAATATTTTGCAAGCCATTTAAATTTAGTGGAACATTTTGATAGCATTTACATGTTGTTTACTAAAGTATTTATTTGGTTCAGCTTTCTTGTTTTCTATTTTTAACAAAATGGTTCCACCCGAATAAATATAAGCACTATAATTATAGGTTTAATGAGAGGGATTTTCGCGAAAATAAATTCTGTTTTAAATCGACACAATTAGTAAATGAGAATCTGTTATTGCGGTTTGACATAAAATAGAAAATTTAAAATTATTTGTTAGAAAGATTTTTTCTTATCATAAACTTAGTTCTTATAATGAAAACACTTGCAAATTTTTCTCTTTTTAAAATAAAATCAAGTTACATTTTTTTATATTGAATAAGCCCATAACCATACATATTAATTTATTAATTTAAATGTATCTTATTGATCCATTAAATTCTCAGTAAAGGCGAAATAAAAATGTGTAAAGAACTGCCTTCTTTTGTCTAGGAGCCAATCGATTGCCAGCAAATAATCGCCAGTTGGAAAAGGCAGCACCACAAAATTGGGCGTTGGATTAAAATCTCTGACAATTACCGGACCCTAATAATAAATATTGTTAGTTCTGAGTGATTCCTGGTATATATGATTGTAGATTCCTACTTACCACTATGGGACAGGTGTGGTTAATGTTGGAATAGTCTTTCATGAATTTATTTACGAGAATACCAATGGGATTGTAAGGTTTCCTAAGAAATTAACAGAAATCGATATATGTACGCTTAAGAATCCACGGTTTGTAGCCACTCGCTTTCTTCAAAACTCGAATTTCCTGAGCAACATCGTAGGCCCGATGAAGATAAGTAGCATTAAAATGGAAAACCGTTTTATTGCGACTAATCGCCTTCAATCGGCATTCATGAATCATCACCCATGATTTGTTGAAACTTTCACAAACGGAGTTCGTCAATTTTAAGCTAGTCGCATCCTTTAGAATTTACACGTTTTTAGAATGAACTTTTCAACAGTCAAATGTTCAATACGTACATTATATCTCAGATGTAAAGCCCATTCTAGCAACACACCGAAAACAAGTATTTTGATATTCATTGTAATAAGACCGGTTTGATAATGGTCAGCCCAAAACACATATAAATAGAGCAATACTTGCTAAAGCTAAGCCCAATAATAGACTCATTTAAACATATAATAACAAATTTAAATATTATAATAATTCATGTCCACAAGTTGTTATCTCGCGATGTTAGTGGTGGTACAATAATTTTGTAGTCCGTTTAGCTGCAGTTCTTCGCAAATACCGAATGAAAATTATCGAAAGCAATGAGAAAGCGATATTTTTTTTTAAATACCATAATTTAGAACATTGATTGATTATGGAAAATTAATTTAACAAATATTAAACATATGAAACTTATTTTATCGTCGTTATTAAGACACTGACGAATATTAAGATAAGGCCATGAGTAATTCATGTTAGAAAGTTATTAAATAAAACCCCAAGAGTATGATTAAGGATTGTTTGCTATTAAATACAATTAATGGTATGATATTATGCCCACAACACCCCCTGCTTACAGCTTTTAGATTTGTTATAACTCTTGAATATCCTGAACAACACAATTAAAACAACTTCATGGAATTTCCACAAATTTTCATTTGTTACTTTGACTGCAACAGTATATTTTAGTTATAAATGTTACTCTGAAATCAAAACTTTATAAAATTGGCAGCAACAGCATTGCGTCTCGATTATAAATTGCAAATCAAAATCATTTACTGTGTACTTCCAACTGTATAAGATATTTGAATTCAATAATCAGACATATTTATGTACATAAACAAATTGACTCATACGAAACGTTTACTCCGAATCAGAGTTGTTCATTTCGATCAATGCCACGCGGTATTCGTAACGCTTGATGTGGATATAAAATCCAAGGCGTGAAACTCCAATCAGAACATTTGTGAGTCGCAAAGAGAAAATAATAGTATATATTAGTTATAGACAAAATGGAAAAACGAACAACAAAACGCATTTCGAAAATCGTGAGACCAGCTAGCAAATTTTTCAATAAATATGGAAAATATTTTTCTGCATTAAATTATAGTACAACTCTGAATTTTTTTCGAAATTGTTGTGAAGTAACCTTTCGTAGTTTTATCGCAGGTAAGTAGAGACAAATAACTTTATAACATATATGTATATAAATCAAATTGAGTTGGCGATTTTCTTACCTTCACATTCCTCCAGTTTTTCATTGTAGAAGTATCCTTTGGGGCAGCTTTGGGTCATCTTGTTGAGGCAGCGATGAGAGCCGACTTCGTTGTGGCAATACTGAGTAGATTTGCAGGCATGTCGATTCTCCTTGCACTCATCGATGTCGGCACATTTGTTATGCACAGCATCCAGGAAGTATCCCTCGGGGCAGATGTCATCGACCACTTGGGAGCAAGTAATATTATTCTCGTCCAGTTTGTAGCCAGGATTGCAGCTGCACTTGTAAGCATCGAGCGTGTTCTCACAAATGTGCGCACAGAGATTTGGAATCTGGCTGCAAATATCATCTAAGATTGAAGAAATAATGAATTAGCTAATGTTTTGTTAGTTGAAAAAAGTAAGCTCACCATCTGGTTTCAAGACGATGGCACCATCGGAGTTTTCTCTGCTCTGGTCTTCCAGTTCCTCGTCTTCAGCTTCACCAGATTGAGCCACATCTTCTGCGTCCAGCTTATTAGTATTGGTATCAATATTTGTATTAGTAGCAGTATTTGTAAAAGTATTCTCCGCCGAGCTGGAGAAACTATTGTCCGAGCAGCAAATAAGATAGGAGTCGATGTTCATGAGGAACGAAAATAGAGGATCCTTGCATTTTTGCTGACTCGCCTTGACTGCCAAACCAACTGAAATGACGAGAAAGTATTTGTAGATTGAAAAAAATAATAATGAAATTTGTTTTTGTGAATACTTACCTTGACATGCACGACAGCAGTCTGTGTATGTAATGGATGTAACGTTTGCATTCGAGTCATCAACGCACTTGGAGCCCTCCAAGGCGGCCAAGCGGCCCAGCTCGCAGTTCTTTTTCACCAGTTCCCTGGAACAACACAGTCCATATGTGGAGGAGCATAATCCCAGCCACAGTCGGGGAATATTCGATACTGCAGACTCAGAATGCTCACAAACATTTGAAGTATGCGCTTGCCTCAATCCGCCCAAGCAGCATTTTCGAATGTGGTCCGCAATTTGTGCTATTTATTATGGAGTAATATAAATTAACAACATTTGCGTGGCACTTAGTAAAATTAATGTCACAAAATTAAATAAATACTTAAAGGGTTAAATTCAAAAATGCATGTATGAGATTGCAGATGTATACAACATATTGTAGAAAGTATTTGTAGTTGTTAAAAGTATTTGTAAATACTTGATTTAATTTAATTTGATTTAAATGGATTTTATTTGATTTATTTTGATGTAATTTGATTCTATATGATTCAATTTTATTTAATTTGATTTAATGTGGTTTAGTTTGATTTAGTATTATGTAGTTTGATTCTACTCGATTTAATTGAATTTAATTATATTCAATCTTGTTTAATTTTATTTGATTTGAATATATTATATTTAATTTAATGTTATTTAATTTAGTACATATTTATTTAATTTAATTAGTGTAATATAAATGGTAAGTGTATAGTGCCATACTAATTAATTGTTAGCTTGTAGCTTGAATAAAGATAAATAAATATAATAATAATAAAAATGATGAGAATTGAATTGAATGTTACTAAATATAATGAGTGTAATACAAATTGATAGTGATAAGTGCCAGTATTAATAAGCTTTAGCTTGTTGCAATCATATGTATATAGATAAAAAATAAATTTATAATAATAATGATGAGAATGATTATTTTAACTGACCAGAGAAACCCAGCAAGGCTAAATGATATCAGCTAGTTTAAATACGAGTATAAACATTGTATGGAGACAACACCGGTTTAAACTCATGTCTATATTATTATTTGTTCAAAGTATGACAGCACATGTTTGCTATACTAACTCTTGTATGTTAATATGAAGACTTCAACGTCTACGTGCTGACAGCATAATCGTCTTATCTAGCAGCAGATAAGCACTTATCGCGGATAGTACATATAAGGTAAAAATACTAATCTAATTACACACAAGGCAATGGCAAGGAATGCAGACTCTACGACAACTATTCATTGGCTCTATGAATAGGCGAAGCTTTTCCTAGCACGTTTTCGCACACACATGGTGCTCGGAGTAATTCAGTTTTTTTTTTACGATTTTGCGGGGGAAGGTCTCAAAAATGTAAAATAACTTGATCTACATGACAGGCAGGAATAAATCATTTTATAAGAGATGCAATATGAAATATATCTATAAATTCAGAGAGATTTATTTGTATGTAAATACGTATGCGTATAGAAATAAATCTAAAAGTATGTGTATGGTTACAACAAATATTTACATATTTATTTACACTGATTTAAAGGTTAGTTTTTATGCAAAGTTTAAGTGTTAATTTAAATGTATTTTACTACTTTTATGCATTTTATGTTGATAAAATATTTACTCATTTATGTGCATGTGTGTACTATAATTTATAGGAACATTTATATATTTAAAATGTGTTTACATTAGTGTTAATCCATTAAATGTATTATCATTCTATTTTATATATTTATGGTTAACAAAATATTTACTCATTTATGTAAATATGTGCTCATTAGCTTTAGGTAGATTTATATAGTTAAAATTTAAGTGTTCATTTACATGTGTGTGTTTTCATATATACTTCTATATGTGAAATGCATTTTTTATGTTATCTTATTACTTTTATGCACTCTGTAAATGCGACATACCATCTCCCAATACTTCACGATTATATTCCGCCGAGAGCAACAAGAAAATCCCAATTAGTTTGATGTATCCCATTAATGTGGGAGTATGCATCGCGAACGGTGAACAATTTAATGCAATTGATTGTGGTTTTTGTTTTTTGCTTTCTGTATTTTTATTTTTCTTGGCCTTGTCGCCGTTTTCTTCGGGGATCTTGCGCGATCGTTTGTAATGCGCGTTATGTGACTGCGTTTCTCGACTGACAACCGACTGACTGCGGCCCGAAGCGGGAGAAAAATAATAAAAATACATGTTTGTAGTCTAAGTAACGCGTGTCAGAGATACAGACACTGTCGCAGATAAAGATACACACACAGTTATGCATTAATGTACATACACAGAATCTCACGAGGCTACAACTACTTTCGGATTAACATAGATAAAATTGTAAAACACAGAATCATTTGATACCGTGTGCGCGCAATCAAAATGACTTTCATAAAGTTATCATTACTTGAATTAAATAATTGTTTATATTATTTATAAACTTCGAGTTCGATTTAGAATGCAGACATTTTTCTGATCATCTTTTAATTTCAATCATTCAAAATGCTTAACAATATCTTAGCGTTCAACAGAAGGTATCTTTAAGTTGTGCTTTCTTCACAACACTTTGTCTTTGGCTTTATCAGGCATGGGAGGCCCTACGCACACACTCACTTCAGTGTAAACTGCTGTGAATGTGAATGTGTGTGTGTGTGTACAGATCGGAGGCGTGGGAGAAGAGCGCACAGAAACAATGCGAGTGTAGGAAAGTTAAAAGGCCATTCAGACGGGGCTAACATACTACATAATCGGGTATAATTCTGCACATTCTGCACAAACATTCCGAATAAATATTTGCGCTTCATTTAATGCTATCAAATTTTCAGTAGCCAGGGTAGGCGCAGACCAGAATACTTCATTTATTTACATAATTATTAAGATTAAACAAATGAGATGACTACAAAATTGAGAGACTACGAGATACCTTGCTTTTATTTCACAAACATTAAATTAAAGCAAACAAATTTCAGCAAGCGACAAAAATCGGATTATCCATAATAAAAAAATTCTGTAAATATCTTCGTCTAATTATTCACTTACTTTAAAAAGTATATCATCTATTTGTTAAACCACGGACTGTATCCATTACAATTTTTGATATTAAATATAAGGTAAAATAAATAGGGAAAAAAAAAGTTGTATTTTGATATAATTATAATATTTTGTAAATCATTATTTTTAAGAAAAAAATTAATAATAAAATTATGATTATTATTCAGTTTTATTTTTCGCTTAAGTTATTTTTGTGACTATGTCTTTGTCAATAAGGAATTCACCTTATACTTTGCTGTTCATGTTATAGATAACATACATTATATTCTTTATGCATCCAGCCATGCTGCCAAAAGTGCTTCAAAAGATAATTGAATTTAGCGCCATTTCAGACAATAGTCATTTACACTATTAATTCACTGTCAAATTGTAAATCATTTCTAAATAAAATTTGAACAATAAGCAGTGTTTGCCCATTTGAATTGTATTCCAATTGTCATTGGGCTTTTGTAAAGAATATCACGGTATTTGAAACGTCAATTTCCATGTATGTTTTTGGTTGTCTTTGCAACCATTGAAAACCGCAGGCAGTTCATTTACATAAATTCACGCAAAATTGCCAAATGCAGCGCTTTCCATAGTTTTAATTGGATGGCTGGAAAGGGAACTCGTTGTTGGCTTTTGTGGCAAACTCGTCGCTTGGTTTGGGTTAATAGTAAAATTGCCAATATATGACAAAGGCAGACCCCAAATGATGGCACCCCTTTTCAACAGATGCCGCTGTCAGGTGCTGAACCAAAAAGTAATTATCATAAGCTCGGCACAATTATTTGGGGTTGGGCGGCACATTGATTAGTTTAGCTTAAATTGAATTGAAAAGTTGTAAGTATTCAGTGTGAGCCATTTGATGACCTGTCGGACAGTCAGACAGCAGGACAATAAGCTCCATGTGCGACACGCGCAGACGCTCGAATGTCAAATTAGATGCAGATTAGAAAGCAAATCGTAAGCGATAACCACTCGACCAAACACGCTCAGATTTCTAGGCGAATGAAATTCAAATTAAATGTGCCTGGTCTCAATTTGATTGACAGCTGCACGCTGCCAATTGCTCAATCGAGGGCGGAAGCGGATGTCATATTCGGGGCAGGTTGAAATAATAATTGAAGCAAGTTCGCGCCGTTCCTTTGCCACGTTTAAGCTTTTAATAACCCATCATTTTTGTGGCATGCCCCGTGCGCCGTATCCTGTTACCGTGTCGCGTGCTGCATTGCGACAATTATGAGCATTTAATCCGCGACCACAAAAACTACAAATTGGCTTAAGCAGCATAATGCACTGGGTTAAGTGGCCAGCAATCGCACCACTCAAACAACTTCGAAACGAGGGATGAAAAACTCTAGCGATTTGCGAACGAAAATTAATATCTCAGCCTAAAATAATGCCATGTTTATTCGTGTAGTTGTGCGATTGACATCCAGGTGGCGCCAGCAGGTTAATCAAATTAATTATTAGGCAGGTCGGGCAGAGAAATCGGTTCTGGCTCCTGGAACACCCATCGACGACCCTTCACATCTGCAGCATTTTCATTTTCATCTTTCACAATGGAATCGCATTGCAGATTTTCATTATTCACATTGGGATCGCTTTGCTGATTTTCTACCTTCAAATTCATTGCCAGCGAGCCTCCAACTCTGGCAGTATTATAGGACTTTTGAAACTCTTCCAGTGCCAAGCGACAGCTGTCGCATATGACTTCTGGAGCATTGACAGAGCTCCGTTTCCTCTTTATCGTACGATTAACTCTAGATCGCTTGGGGACCAATATCAAGTTTTCCTTTTTTTTAAATATGGGTCGTCCGTTTCTTTTTTGCGAGACCGGGTATCGATAAAGCGCAAATTCCGCATTACGAGTTTCCTTCAACAGTCCAACTTGCTTGAGCGTATTTAAAGCCTCTATAAAATGTTCTGCAGCATAATGGAGATCTTCGTTACGCATCAAGTGGATCACGGGCTTGATGAGCTCAGTCATTGGCACAGAACCTGTTGTATCGCTCTGAATTGAAGTCATCGCCTCCAGGACTCGACGATTCATCGCCTGTTGTACAATAGTACTTTCTACATTTGGTCGGTTAACATCTAGATTCATTGTTTGTTGTTCAAAAGTATTTTCAATTCAAACAAAAAAAGTTGTCTTGTAATAATTTCAAAATCTTCAAATATATTTAATTTTAATTATTTAGTTTACTTATTTACGGTTCAGGGTGACAGTTGAGAATGAAAAGAGATGCTGAGGTAAGGGTATCGATAGAAGGCAAAGCCTGCTTCGATAACTTCGAAAATTAAAAATGAAAACGTTTGGTTTTAAAATTTTTATTGGTTTTTTATATATTCTTTGTGCGTGTTTTTTTTTGTTTTGTTTATAATTCCTCTTACATGTATATTGTATGCGTGTTTATTTCATTTACATATATATTTATATATACTCTCGTCTTATGAACATATTCATGAGATCATAATGATATTATGTATTAAAATATTACAGCATAATATAAAATGTACAAGTTATAAAGTATAAGAAAAATTAATGAAATATGCTGAAAATGATGGGCTTGGCTTAAGACTATTCGATAGCGATTTCGATGTTGTTATCGTTATCGTTATCGTGGTTGAACTTAAGCTAGAACATGTGTCGCAACGCAGCTCCTCACACACATTTTCACTTTCATTTTGGCACCAACAAATCTATACAAAAATGGCATTTGATTTTTGCGCTATGTACAAAATATTACGAATTACTTAATTTTAAATTGGGGGAAATTGCATGGATAAAAATCAAACAAATTTTCGCTATGTGATTTTTTGTTTTTTGTTTTTGTTTCTTGCTTTTCTGCCTTGTTTCAGTTTATGGCAAACCAAAAATCGCGTTGACTTTTGGGCGCGCGGCCACAAAACTTTACCGAGATCATTGTGAAAACTAATTAGAATGAATCGGAGCACTGATCAGATATGTTGTCATATTCAATCGAGGTCTGATTCACTTTAGAAAAATTTACAAAGAATTTTCAGAGTTTTTTTTTGTTTTGTTTTTGTTTTGGATGTGCATGGAATACTTCTTTACAAATTATATGTATGTACGATCGAATATGTATTTATGTATGTATGTTGATTAAAATATGTGAGAGTCGTGTAAAAAAAGAAAACTAAAAACAAAACAAAATAGTAATAATAATAATTATAATGAAATTTGTTCTACTTTTACTGTTTACTGCTCTCATATTAACTAGTGTACTCGTATTTCTTCTGAAATGAATAATAGCTTTTTTTCTCTACCTTCTGCTTAGACTATGAAAAATATTGCTCTATTTACAGGCATTTAACGTACTTGAAATTTGTGTCAATCGACAAGTAGATAAACTGATTAAAAAACGTGGGTATTAAACAAATGTAAACTAAAACGCTTGGCGCTCCTATCGCTAAACTTTTACATACTTAATTATACCTCGAACTAATTATACTTAATTTACACATTTCTCATCGCGTTTAATGCAAGTAAAAATTGTTGATGTAAATGATAAAAAAAATCCATGAGATCAATGCGATTTTTGGGAATAGTTTTTGTTATCTATTTTCGTTTTTTGTTTGTTTGTTTGTTTGTTTCTCTTTTTGTTTACAATTTGCTTACTATTTTCGCGTGTCACTTTTTACGGTTCGATTGGCATTGAAACGTCAAGAAATTTGGCAAAAGTGTTGTGAAATTTACCACAGAAATGTGAATAACTTTATGTTGACTTTTGACTTTGGCTATCGTATGGAGATCAATTGAGTGGCGCCCTTTGCTGTTCGATTAATTTCCAGTTAAGAGATCATTCAACGTTGGCTTTTGAGAGTTAACCAAAGGTAGAACTTGTCCTCGTGGGGAAATTTCAAATAACCTTTTGCGCAAATTTCTTGTGCAATGTGCGTGGTGCTTAAGACTAAACTATAAATTGTGAGACCAATTTGAAGAATGAACAAAATAATCCACATGATAAACGCCTGCTTACATAACTATGAAATTTAACTAAAAACATGATAAATCATATAGACAAAATCATCACAAAAATGGCATATCAACTATATACAAAAAACACATCGTCATCTTATATGTTACTTCATTTTTTTTTGTGGCATTTTTGCTTTCTGATTTTTTCATTTATAACAATTAAAGCTAAATATTTTTGTTTGTTGACAATTTTCACTACTTTAAAGCAACAATTCAATTAAGTTGGGCGATTGGTACAAATTCTTATTTATAAATGTATGTATATAATTATTTTCTTGTAATTGAAATTACAAATCGAAGACATTGAAAATTTGTTGTTTGACAATCAAAAAAAATATACAATTAAAATTATTGAAATCAACGCGGAAGCAAATAATGATATTTTATATTCACATTTATATTTTTGTAATTTTTTTATGTTTGTTTTTCATTTGTTTGTAAGTTGTACGAAATGCAAAAGCTAAATGCAAAATAGCAAGAAAGAAAATGCTCAAACATTTAATTGCGAAGAGACCGGCCCACAATACATATGTAAATCTGTATCTGTAAATATTATTAAGTATCTGTATCTCATCTGTATGTATCTCAAAGAATGGCAGTTTAACTTGTTCCCCTTTTCTAATACTTCTTAGTTGTTTGTGTCTTTAAATTCAAAGTGTATACAAAAATACGTTTCGAGTCTTTAGCCAAAAAGCGTTACCAAAAAATATGTATTTAAGTTTGTTTTTGTTTTTGTTTTTTCTTTTAGCAAAAATATCTGTATTTTTTTTTTCATTTTTCGTTTAGTCTTTAGCCAGTCTACAGTTTGCAATTGAGCAGTTTGAATCTTAAGTAGTTCTTAGATGGATAGTCTATTCGTGTGAGAGAAATAATTTAGAATATAGTATGATGAATATATACATACATAGTGTATATAGTATATATGTGTATATATATTGTTCTTGTGTCCCGTCAACCGTCCTTAACTTTATACACACTATTATAGGGTTTCATCAGTTGATTCTGTACGATTTTATGACTTTACCTTTTACAGCTCGATTCGTTGATAAACTTATTGAATAGTAAATGTAATTATATTTATGTGGGATTACAATGTTCTATATTTTAGCCGATTTCACTATGGATCATTAAGTATATGCTTGTTAATGTTCTCGTTTGTTGTTGATGTTGCTGTTGCTGCTGACACTCATCGTGCTGCAAAGAAGCCACAGCCCATGGCAAGTACAAAGACGGTGACAACTGTCGGCCAAGTGAAGCTTTGTTGCTTCTGGAAATAGAAGGAAATAATCGTATTTATTATTTAACATAAATTCAGAATAGTGAACTTAAACTACGTCGATGTCAACAATGCAATGTAAACAAAAACAGAGCGCTGACTAATTGCTAAACTGATTCATTTCCCATTAGAATGCACTCCACAAAGTAAGCACTCGAAATGAGGTGGCAACAATATTCTTTGCTGTTTTTGGTAAGCTCTTTTCTCGCTTGCGAAATAATGTTAAATATGTCCAGTTATTGGTCTTCTCAACCAACTCTATTACGGCAAAATGGTCCCCAGGGTCATATAAACATGAAAATACCCGTCGATAGAAGAGCACGTGCCCCTTCGACTGATTGTTTGACCGCAGTCCCAAGCACCCCACGCAAATACTCATTCGTTAATCAAGCGAGACCAGAGATGTCAGTGACCTAAATACATATAGTGTGTGAATTTGTATATAGGGGGACACGTATTTTATGTGGTCAATGGCTGGTCAATAGCGCAATTATGCAATGTTCGGCATAATTTATTACTGCAGCATGAATGAAAGTGCAGATGATGAACAAATAAAGAACCGATTTTGTTGGTTTATTTATCCACATCATATCATTTTTGTGCTCCTTGAACCCACTTTGATTTGAAAACATTTGACAAATAAATCGCTCAGTAGCTTATTTCTAGCAATAACCTCTTCAGCAGATTACAGTATTTTCTCACGATCTCATTACAGTGCGCTTCCGATAAAGCGTATCGAAAGCAGCTCAGCTTCCCAAGAGAATCCGATTCATATTTTTCCCGTGCCTCCAAACTTGAGATAAGCCTGTCATTGCGCTAGCGCAAAATTGCGAAATAATATATACGAAAAAGTGATAATGATGAATAAAAATGAAAATGAACTACGAGTGTAATTATTTATGTACTATATGTGCGTATAAGTTTAAGTGTGTGTCATGCGATTGAATTTCTTGAAGGTTACATTTCTTTTAATTGCGCAGGCAAAAAAAGAAGTGGAATAAGATAAGAATGTATTTAATGGGTCGCACAGTAAATACACTTTATGAATCATTGAATTGAATAAATAAATAAATTAAATATAAATAAATTAAATTATTAAATACAAATACAATAATATTTCAAGAAATAAAATGTATTTAACATATTTAACAAGCAATTTAATAATTTTACTGGAGATAGTTGCCAGTTATTTTTAAATAAAAGATAATGGAGAGTAAGAATCCCTAGCAAATATTTCTATAAATATATAGTTCACTGTCCTGATCCAGAACATTCCCAAGTGTGTATTTATCAGTTTGGACGCGCCTCCTGCGCTATGTCGCACATCGTTTGCTGATATCAGAATACCCTCAGCGAGAGTATGCGAAAAAGTGCGCCCAGCGTTGTCACAATGCAACTTATAGAGTCTATAGTATATAAACATGTAGAATATATTTATAAGTGAGTCTATAGCCTATGTAATACACACATGTGAGACAGCTGACAAAGGCTGACTCTTTGACTGACTAAACTACTATAGAGGCTCCACAAAGGGAGGCAGGGGAGGGCGGGCGAATGCGAGTGGGAATGGGAACGACACTTGTCTAGATTAACATAAAGCAGCGATGCAAAAGCCGCAGTGAAAGAGACAGAGACACAGAGAGAGAGAGAGAGAGAGAGGGAAGCGGCAGCGCTGCGCAATTAATTTTTATCACACTTTTAGCATGTGCAAAAGTTTTCCTTGCACCGCATTTGAAATATGCACGACTCCAACTCCCGATTCGCGATTCGCGATTCTCCATTCCCCATTCGCAATTCTCGATTGGACTCTGACACTGACTCCTTGTGGGCAATTTGTCATTGGCTGAGCACTATTTTTAGTCGCCTGTTTTTGCTAGTTTGGGCTTTGACTAATGTCGCAGCACGTGTCAAATACTTTAGGCAAAGGAGGAGGACGCCATCTGCCATGTGTGTGTGTTAATGAACTCCCATTTATACTATATATAAATACATCTGATTCCGTCCTCTTACCTTCTTGGGCTCCGTAGATTCCCGCTGCTTGCTGCTGTGGCTCTGATTCGAATTCTGGTTGTGGTTGTGATTGTGGTTGTGCTCGCTCTCAGGACTCTCGTTGTGGGTGTGATTGTTGCCGCTGCTCTTCTTCTTGCGCGGCGGTATGCGTCCACTGAACTCCTGGAGGCGTTCCCGCCCAGCCGTGAAATTGTCGTAGCGATCGTCGAACTCATCCCAGCTCGTCTCATGATCACTCTGATATTCGCGCTCCTCTTCTCCCGTCGAGGTCTGGCGCTTGCTGAAATCAAAAAGAAGACATCTCATTATCAGCACGGATTCAAAGTTCTTATCGCAGTATTTCACTAAAAAACTTGGTGATTAATTTGCAATGATTTGCATTTGCTTCGGCGTTTGCTATTTAATTAATTAAGTACGCTAGCTTGATGAATAACTAACTTAGCACTGAGTGCTAAAGTATAACTCTCAGAGTGATAATTACATTTAATCAAAAATATACAAAATTTTACAACTGCTACACAATCTAAAATTGCATATTAACATTAAAAAAACGATTTTTATAATGAAGATTTTTTTGTGCAAATATAGGTAAAATATATTAAATAAATGTAATATTAAATACTTTAACTATAACTGATAACTCATACTGCTACAAAGCACTACAAATATTACATGGATCTGAATAGCAATTTATTCTTAGTTAATTCAGTAGAAATTGCACTAAATAAGTTAGTAGCCTTCTATGATTTCACCAATAAAATCAATTAAATGTATATGAGAATATATCACTAATATAATATAAAACTTATCAGGAACTGTAACTGATACTGCTACTTAGAACTTAATCTGTGAAATTAAACTGTATACGAATTTACTCTTATTTAATTCAGCAAAAGTTTGTGTCCTTCTGTGATTTCGACAATAAATAAATACTTAATTATATTAAAAAAAAGTTACAATGAAATGAGTCAAAAATAAATAAAATAACCAGAAAAAATAAAATAAATAAAATGAAAATTACAAATATTATAAATATAATTATGAAACGTATCAGCAAACTATAACTGATTGTAGCAATTGGTGCAGATTTGTTTGGCTTACCGTCTGGCCGCATCGGATTGGCTGCGATGCAGCCGCATCTTGGGACCGGTGGGTGCCAGAAGGGGCGTCGATGCCAGGGCTGGTCCGTGGCCGTGGCCGTGGCGGGCGTAGGCGGAGGAGCCGGGCGTGGAGGTGGAAGCGTTCGCGGTGTTCGGAGTGGGAGGCGGCGTGTAGGTGGCGTAGTAGGCGCCGGCCGGCAGCGGAAGATGGCCGTATGTGGAGGCCGGATGGTGGGCCAGCAGGTGAGTCGACTGCTGCGGATAGCTGTGGCTGTAGTGCAGCGGAGGCGCCGACTGCGGCGCCGGCGGTTGGCGAGCCATCGGCTGCGGAGTCGACGGCGCCGGATATGCCGGCTGTCGGAAGTAGTTGATCTCCTCGCCGGCGGCGAAGCTGACGCTGGTGCGCGGGGTGCGGGGATGGGCCGCCAGGGCGCTGCCGGGGGCGAAGAAGATGTCGGGGCCCGTGTAGCTGGGCGACTGGGCCATCGAGCAGGAGGGACTCGGCGGCGTCGGGTACTGGAAGATGTGCGGCGCTGCAAGAGAGAGACAAACAGAGATCAAGAAAGAGAATTAATATATGTTATAGTATAAATGCGATGCCATTAATAATTAAAAAGACGAGGCGCAAACAAAGGTGCCGCTGTCATTGGCCCTTTGTGACAATGCGAGGAAGTGTCTAAGGTCGACTGATGCATTGTGTTCGAGTTGCACTCAGAAGTGGCAACTGTGCAACTGATGCAGCCATAAAAGCGGCCTTAATTAAAGCGAATCCTCTCCAAGAGCTGATCGTAAAAGCGATCGTAAAGTCAGCACACAAACTCGAGTAGCGCCATTTACAAAATGTATCTGATCTGAACAATAAATGCAGTGCATCTGAAAGGTAGCTGCTCAAACAATTACTTGAAAGTAGCTTAAAGATGCGTTTCGCTGAAGTAGCTATAAAAGGCAGCTGACTATCGAAATTACTACAAAAATATAACGTGGTTTAATAGCAGCTAAAGTAGAGTAATTATTTTTTAAAATTGCACTAAAAAGCTGTATCTATAAAATAAATAATATAAAATGTAATTAAATTAGTGTATTCATATTTTAGAATGTGTATTCGTGGTACTTTATTAAACTGCAATGCAACATCATTTATGCTGGCCATTATATTTGCCATATTGCATGCAAATCGAGAACAAAAGCGTTGATAGCCGAGCTTCCAGGCGCTGTCCACTTGATATGCGCATAAATTGCGAGCTCGCCATATGATTTCTTAATGTTTATTTGCTTAAAAAGCAATTTGAGCGGCGACAAATGATTGATTGTAATGCAAAGTTTATACAAATCACTCGACAGCCCGATAGCTCGACCGCAACGATAATGTCTCAAGCAGCTAATTGCCCCGAGGGCCTCAAAGCACGTAACTTGGCAAGAGTTTTGGCCTGTCAATAATAGCCCAGGCCAACCAACCAACCGACTGACAGACGGGCTGACCACAGCTGCAGATACAGATACAGATACGAAAATAGTGTCATTCAACGTCAACCTGCAGGCGACTCTAATTTGCAGTTGACCCATTAGCCTTGAACTCGAATATCGCCATCGCGGGTCGCCATGAAGTTTTCTTGCTGCAGCTGTTTTGAGGCAGTAAAATTCAGAAAACGACAACAACAACAACTGCAAGTATCTGCGGTTAATTGCTGGCAGCGCCACTCCTTATGCCCAGGCAATGCATTTTGTATCTCGCAGATACGCTTTATGCCATTTGAAACTAGTTTGGCGCAACAGCTGCCTGCCTGCCTGCCTGCAGCTCCAACTGGCTCCAACTGCAAAGCTCACGTGCGCCCAACGCGCGCTCTGCTCCATCATCGTCATCGTCGTCATCATTGCAACGTTAACGTTAACGTTAACGCTAACCTTGAAAATCTGCCAGTCCAACTCGCTGTCCAAGTCAGGCATCATTAAACGACGTCGTCGTCTTGTATCTTGCAGCTACATGCATTGCTGTCCAGCCTGCTTATATAACTAGCCAGAGCTTTAGCTGAGCTGGGCCCATGCTGGTGCCTTTATGATGAGGCGCATTGAAAACGTTACTACTAATTGCAAATTGTGTGGAAAATTATTTGCCAAGTGTTAAAATTGCATTTGCATATGAGTATCGCACTGAAGTCTGTCCGTCTGTCTGTCTGTCTGTCTGTCCGTCTGTATCTCTTTGTACTTATGTGGGCACAACGAGCAGTCTGTGCTGAGCGCGAACAGTTTATTTATTTTTTAAATATCGAATAAAAATTAAAATCATAGTTGCAGTCTCTTATTTTGTTTTTTGCTAAGTTTCATATGGAAATAGAAATAGAACAAAATAAAATAAAAAAAATTCACAACTGTGACTTGGGTCAATCGAAAGTGAATTTAATTATTTAATTATATTTTTTGTAATAATTATATATTTAACTAAAGTGTTTCACTGTGATTAATTCACGGATTGTGCTTAGCTTGCGCTGCATTAAACTGTGAACAAATCATTTATTTATTATTTATTTATTCGAAAATAAAAATATAAATACAATAAATTCCTGTATTTAAAATATACATAATTTTTTGCAATATTTATATTTTACTTCACATACATTTTTTAAAATGTGGTTTACTCAGTAATAGACATTTTCGTTTGTGCTCAGCTTGAGCTGCATTAAACTGTGAACAATTCACAATTAAAAAATAAATACAATAAATATATAAATTTAACAAAATAATTTATTTTTCCAATTATTATATTTTTGTTTAGAGAATTTCAAACTACGGTTTGCGCTAAGCTTGAGCTACATTAAACTGTGAAAAATTAATTTACAACTGTGACTTGGACTCATCGGAATAAACAAATAAATAAATACAATAACTACAGACATATTATAAATGCATTCTGTGGTAAAATTATATTTTATTTTAGATCACTTTTTACTGTGATTGTCACCGTGATCGAAATCACGGATTGTGACTCGCTTGGCATTGCTGGCAAAGCGTTTAGGACGTTTATGGCACCTTAACATTTTTTGCTGTTGTCATTTTACGATCGCATCTCGATGCGGGCAAATGCAATTGTTGCAGTTCGCAGCAGTTATTGTTGTTTTAGCTGGTGACGAAACGTGACCAATTGTTTTGCCATTGTTTTTTCTCTGCATTTGTTAATACGAGTACAAGCATTTTTTCATCTTTTTAATGGCAGAATGTTTAATTGAATTGCGACTGCATCAAGGGATTAATAGCAACAAGAGGCAAGGGGAGATGGAGGAGTTTGGGGTGTTAGGTGTGGCATTTTTGTCGCATCTGTTCGCAGTGCAATTATGTGTGTATAATTTACTTTAATTTTTCAAACTGGCATGTTGCAACAATTGTTAAGGCCAAGCAGCAGCTGACAAACATCAATCAGGCAAGCAGCAAGCGGCAACAAAGTCTTGGCTTAAATCAAGCTAAAAGTTAAGCTAAGCAGAACGTTGAAAAACAAAGCTCAAGAACAATTTACACGCGGCGGAAAAACGTGAAAAATGTTGCACTATTCGTTTTAGTGTGTGTGTGTGTGTGTGTGTGTTACGCTTAGCTTGCCACAAAAGAACAAAACGTTGAGTTCGCAATGCATTTTGCCAGTTTGATTACATGTCAGGCAGACAGACGGACGGACGGACGGACAAACCCGCAGCATATGCGCGACTGCTGCTCATTATGGCCTTGAAGCAACAACTGAAATAACAACAAACTAAAGACAAGTATGAATATCAGGCAGCAACAGCGTCGAAGTCGAAGTCGAAGTCGAACTCGGAATCGAAACGAGTTTCAATGAGCCTGACTTACTGACATGACTCTTAACTTGGTCACTGGCTCAACCTGGCTTAGAACTATGCCAGCTGATTAATCATAAGTACCCCACAATATACAGATCTATATATCTGAGTGTCGCATCTCAACATTCAGCATTCACGCAACTTTTGCTTGTTAGCTGTCACTGCCGACACTGGACCACGCTGATGTTTATTGATGAGCTGCTGCAGTTGCAACAATCACAACTCGATCCACAACAACAACTGTCGATTGACAGCACAAAGCCTTCGCAGGCATCAACTTGTCTGCGTTGCATAATTCCCAAGTCTCCCCTTAAATCAAAAACAACAAAAAAAGAGCGAAAAGAATGTCAGAAATTGGCATTACCAAATGTTATCCCTCTTGCACCTTGTCACACCTGAAACGCCCCCACAAACACATGAATCGAATCGAATCGAATTGAATCGAATTCAGCTCTTTTAAGGCGATTTGCGGGAATGTCACGATGCAACGGCAACAACGAGCTACAAATTTGGTGGATCGTCGTCTCGACTCGCAGCGCGTTAATTAGGCGAGGCTGAAGTTGTATTTTGTATTTGCATACCCTGTAGTTACAGCCAATGCGTAATTGGGTATGTGCGACAGACAGTTGAATAAGTTCAACAAATGTATAAATTGCTGAACATTGCGACGAATAATGTAGTTGAATACTAATTGAATTAAAATTCAGAAATTTTTAATGTTGAGAATTTTGACATTTATAATTATTTATATTACTTTGAAATTAAATAGATTATTTCAATAAAATGTAAATAATAATTATAAATTCAGATATTAAATAAAAAATAATTTAAATTCATATTTATTACTGACTTAATCAGAAATTATTGATATTAAATTAGGAATTTAAGTTTGCATTTAAATTAAAATTTTAATTTAAAATTATTAATTTAACAACGATATAAATTTAACATACAATATAAAATACTAATAAAAATTCATTATTAATTAATACAATCTCATTAAAACGTCAACTACTTTTACTGCCAACTCACTTCAAAAGTATCTCAACATGAACACAACGTATCTCAACGTCGCTGGTAGAATAACTGTTTAGTCAATCACTCCCTCTTTTAAGCCGTTTCAGGGGCAGCGTGTTAACGGTATTATGTGTTATGTCTCATCCCAAATTCGCATACTCCAATGAGCATTCAACTCACGGTCAACTGACTAATTGCTTCAGTTTTTTTCATTTTTTTTTTGTGGTTGAGTTTGCAGGAAGTCGCCAGTCGCTTGGCGAGATACAAAACTGGCATTCCCACAATGGCTGAAAGAGAATTGGCAGCCAAGTTGTCAACAGCTTCTTGTCTACATAATTGCACAGATGACAAATGTTCTAGTCCCAATTTTGGTAGCAAACGAAACAGAAAGTTGAATGTCAATCAGCAGGTGGCGCGAGATCGATGCGAATTGATGCTGATCAGATTGCCATATCCAATTGTTAATTACCAATTTTGGTAGCGCTAATTAGCCATTTGTGTAATGCGGCCTACCGTTATGTGTTGTTTACAAATTTGGTAATTGATTAAAAATGCGGAAGCGTTCTGAGTCACGGACTCGCCGCAGGAGAAAGTTTTCGCTCGCATTAGAATCACGAGTACGGAACAAAGAAAGGTTTTTAATGAAATTGCAAAATTCGGAATTTAATAAATGCAACAGAAATAACGATTTTAATTCTATGCCCAATAATCAAAGCTAAAGAATTAAGAACGCAACGCAACGCAGTAAACGAGGCCAGTTCGTAGATTACGTATACGACGCGGTTTATTAAGTATGCTTATGTTGTCGTCGAGCTGATGAGGCATCTTTTGTTGCGAGCCGACCAAGCGTGAGGCGTGCGAATCATAAAATATATCAACAAATTGTTATTAAAAAATACTAACTATTTTTTAAACTGTGCAATTTGCGCTTTTTTCCATGCGCAAGGTTAGACGGCAATTGAGACTGAGACTGAGATGGAGTCGAAGTGCGTGTCGTGGAGCGACGCGTGCCTCGCAGAGACTTCGACTCCAACGGTTTGTATTGAACTCGGTTTGTGGACCACGTGAACACGCAACACTCAGCGAGTAATTATCGTTTAGTTTGATTTAATTGCCGCGCACAGAGAATTCATTAAACGAGCGCAGCAAATTGCGATTTAAACCCATCAGTTTGCAGTTTGTTACTTTACTCACTACTTATTAGTGTGGCATGCGTTTTGTCTTCCCATCGGAATGAGGCAGCGCCACAAACCAGAAGTGCATGCCACACAATTTGCAGTTGATTCAATTCGCAGCCATGTCAAACAAATGTCTGTAAATAGCTTACGAGAGACAAGTGAGAGTGGCAAACAATGACTGCCAGAAACCAACTATTCACATTTTATATTTATTTACATTTATTGCATTTCAGCATAGCAAACTTGAAGACAGATAAAGTATTTAACATGGCAACAATTCCACATAATAATTGTAGTTAATATTATATTCCTATCGTCATCCAAATAATATAATAAATTGTTTGATGTTAATTCAAATTTATTTCTTCAACTGTTTCTTTTTATTTATTCATTCCCAAATATTTAATTTCCGAAACAAGTATATAATAAAACATAATAATAATAAAAAAATATAAAATATTTCTTTAAGTATTTTCATACATTTCTATTAATCAATTCCATCTATTTATATTTCATAATTCAGCCAATTCAATTACTGATAAAAATATGTTCACAACAGTTAATCTCAAATATGGAATGACTACAACATATTCTGGATCTATCTAAGTTGATCATCCCCACATTGAACGTCTTTAAAGCTAGTTGAATCGATGCGATGCATGTTCAATATTTTATGAACGACAGACAAGTTGCAATTTTTCAATTTCTCGACTTGGGCAGCTTAAAAGGCTATAAGATACTCAGGCATTGCCAAGGCTAGGAGAGGAGCTGAAGCAGCTGCAGTCGATGTCTTTTTGCGCATTCTGTGAAGCGTTATCAAGTGGCTTGATGGATAGCGCATGTGTTTTGGCCAGCGAGAGTATCGATTTAAATCCCAGGCAATTGCTGGTGTTTATTGTGCTATGAAATGCCGTCTTTAAATTGCATAAACAAACAAGCGAACATGTGGAAGAGCACAACGTAATGTGAGACACGAGAGAGCGTCTTTAATAAACAATCAGAAGCGATTAATAAATGTGCAAACAAAATGCTAACAACAATTAACGTCGCACATTGAAATCGAATGCGCTGCAGAGCGGCGAGGAAGACACGAGAGCAGCGAGTGGTCAGCACACGAGTTGCTGCCACAAGCAAAGTGCAAACTAAAGAGGGAGGAAGAGGAGGGGCAAGCGGATGACGCAGAGAAGACAGCGCGTCTGCCGCTCTTCATTTATTTATTTACATTCTGATTACTATTTGTTATTCGAATGCGCATAAAACGTGCGATTTGTCGCTTTTTTCTCAATTATTAATTCCCTTCAGTTTGCGAATTATTTTAATTGCGTTTCATCTCGCATCGATTTGCGTTGCAGCAACTTGCAACTGCAACTTCTGCCTTGGCAACATTCTTAATCAAAAGTGGCTCTTGAGCGTTGAGTCCTTTGCTTCGCCTGCTGCCAATTATCACAAGTTGTCGTCGCTATGAAAAGCATATCCTGTTTCTTAGTTTCGCTTCCTTTTGAAACGGATACTCTGCTTTTGTCTGAAGGACATTGCCGAGCTGTCTAGGCTCGATTTCATAACAAAAACTTGAGCACGTTTCAACTAGCTTCGCAGCGCCTCAATGCAAACAATTTAGCACGGCCCGGCGACGTGTGAGACTTAATCAAAAGCCAACTAGACACCCAACCAGACGGACTGAGAGACAGACTGCGAGACGGACGGAAAGTCAGTCACTTGGCTGCAGTGTTAGTGTCAAGTCTTTTGAGCTGCTTTCGTGCTTTACTTATTAAGCAAAGTGCCTGGCGGGCATTTAAACTTGAAATGTGTGAGGCAAGTTCATTGCGCCGCGATGTTGCGAGTTGCGAGTTGCAAGTTGCGAGCTGCTGCTTCTTTAAGCCATTTATAGTTGCAGCTGCCGCCAATAAAAGCAGACGCAATATTTTCGCACTTGTGCGTTCATCAAAAGCGGTTTATTGGCAGCATAAAAGCCGAGAGTGTGTGTTGCATGCCACATCCGTTGCCCCGTTAATGAGACTCTCGATATTTACATAAAAGCAGCGGGCGCAAAACCAATTCACGGTCAATGTGAAATCAAATCACGAGCAGCAATCGCAAAAACTAAGATGACAACATTGACGGTCTGAAAACAATGCATAAAGCCAAAGCAAAGCATTGACTGAAAACCAAGGCAAAACACTCTCTCTCACTCGCACACTCTCTCCCACTCTCTCTCTCGCTCTCTCACTTGGAGCAGAGACTGGCCTGGCAACAGGGCAACAGCAAATTTGCATTTGTGCAGCCGCAAAGTGCAAAAGGAAATGCAAATGGCGATGATGACGCTGACGATAATGACGATGAGCAATGCGCTGCACATAATGAAGTTGGCAACGCTGCACATAATGAAGTTGGCAACGCCGCTGCTGCCTGCCTGTGTAGGCTGTACAAACGCTGTGACTTTGGCAATGAGATAATCAGCCGCCCACTCTCCCTCTCTCTGTCTCACTATCTCTCTCTCTCTCTGCTCTGCACTGCGCACTGAGCGTCAGCTGTTGCCAGGTCAGCAACAGCAACAGCAACAGCAAAAGCAGCAACAGGAACAGGAAGAAGGGTCGCCATGTTTGCCGCCATTTTTTTGTGCTGCCGCTGCTGCTACGATTTCCGCGGCGAAGTTGCTGAGCAAAACAAACTGCGGCAAAATGTCAAGAGCGGCAGCGACGCCGAAACAACGCCTAGCAGCAACAGCTGTTGGCAACAAGATGATGCGAATGGCCAGGCCAAAAGAGAGCGGCCAAAACGGCGTCGCTTTTAGCCAGATTGCTGCAGAGAGCGTGCGGCAGCCGAGCAGTGTTTGTGCCACACTGTCATTGCACCTTTTGTTGGCGGGTCTCTTTTAAGGGTGGGTCGCTGAGCCGCTTAAAGCAACTTAGGCTCCCCTTTCCCCTTTCCCTCCCCCCCCCTCTGCCAGCACCTCGACAAGCTCGACACAAAAGCGAGCTGTTGTTGTTGCTGTTGCTGTGGTGCCGATTGTTGGGGTTGGGTCTGTAGCTTCTTTTAGGCTCTTTTGGGGGATGGCAGCCAACGTTGGCGATGACTAAGCGTCGATGCCTGGGTTGTTGCCTTCCATTTGAAGATGCTGCGGCAAAAAATGGAAAAATACCCATGCGAGCTTAGGGGTTAGACTTTGGCAGGGCAAGCCTAAAGGGTTCGGGTTTAAGTTGGCGCCCGTCGAGTGCTTAAAGCATTGTTCACTAGTTTAGATGTGTTACTATTACATAAATTATGCACTCCAGCGACAGCTTGTGATAACACTGACGCAACGAGGGCACAATTCCTCGAGGATACATTTAATAGCTCGTAAAATAGTCGAGTAACTGTGTGAAAACTTCAATAGACTGATTTAAAATAGCAGAGGGAGACTGAGAAGTACCCAAAAGCTAAAGATACATGTCGAGCTACTCGATTAAAGGTAATGCATTTTCTTTCCAAATAATAAAGAAAGCAATCGTCAATAAATATATATATAAAAATAAACTTTTTTTAAGTGTCTTTAATTTTAATTTATTTTTTTATTTACTAAAATATATTGAATATGCAATAAAATGCATGTAGGTGTAATTATCGAAGTATAAAAAAATATATTAAATTACTTTTTCAACTCATAGTAAAGTATAACAAAAAAAAAAACAACTATTCTCTTGACGTCAGAACAACAAATAGAGACATAAATGCAAATAAATATTATTTACGAAACGAACAAGCTTAAGAGTCGCATGATAATCTGAGATAATAAATCTCATGCAGTTTATTATCGCATAATTTTCTTGTAAGTTAATTCTAACACAACAATATTATGCTTTCGATAATTGAAACTGTTTTTGCTTATTTTAAGTTGTGTTCAGCTATGACTCATTTGGCTAGGGAACTCTCGTCGCTTTGCCTTTGCTTATCGCGGCTGTAAATAATAATAAGTCAAGCCACAGCTGACCGTGCTGACAGTTGTAAAAACGTAAGAAATACAAAATTGAAAAATTGAATACTCTACGAAAAACGTGAAAAATGGTTTGTCTCAACTTTGAAACCGCAGCTGACGCCGCTCGATGACAAGGGGCAGCGTCTATTACGCAAAAAAAACAAAAACACAAAAACAGAAAATAAAGACTGCCCAGAGACCGCAAAAACCAACAAACAGTTTTAATAGCCGTATTGGCCACGGCCAAAACGGTTGAAAAATGGCTAGTTAAACAGCAGTTAAGTGGAAAAACACTTTTTGGCTGTGGCCGAAAAATCGCGCCCTTCCCCCGCCGCGGCCTAAGGTCAAATGGCGTTTAATAATTTGGGTTAGTGGCTTGCAACTGCCACAGTCTGCGAGCGACTGTTGCCCCAAAAGATACATATCTAACAGATACACAATTCGAATAAGACATTCTGTAAGACTGCGCTGCGCTTTTGTGGCGCGTGCCAATTAAACGGGCAGCTGGAAAACATTTGGCCAGCACACGCCCACCTTTTGGACTGGTTATGCAGCGGGCACAAATATCGCCTGACACGGCCAATAGATACAAAAGATACTCAGATACATGGATCGCTAATGGAAACGCGGGACATGTCCAGCTAATCAGCGTCGAGCTGAATCAGCAGCAAAACAGCGAGAGTAATTCTTCTCAACAAATAAATTAAGTTGGCCACGAATTCAAGTTTACAATTTAATAAATTAAAAATAAATTTAGATTTACTTCAAAGATTGTTTTCTATTTATTTTGCGCAATAATAAAAGGGTTGCTTTAAGCCTTAGTAATATTTTACTCAATTAAAATTGCAGTCAGATATCAATATTGACTATAAGCATCAATATATGAATAAGTAAAATAATTCTATAATTAATTGAGAATACTTGTGTATATATATTTAGCGATCATGTATTTCTTTAAAATGTTTTCCACCCTCGGCTGCATTTTAATACCAGTTCAGAACTCTCCCAACATTAAGTGCACTTATTTAATGCCTGTTTTTACCCCTTTCACAAGCTGGCGGCAATTTATCAGAAGTGGTTAAAATGTCGTACGATCCCGATCTGGCTGTAATTCGATGCCCCGTTTGCCCCGTTGGCCTGATAAGCGGGCCCAAAGTGCTGACCATGCGCAAATACTCAAACAACAAAAACAAAAGCGAATGAAGCTCGACAAATTGCCAAACAAGAAGAGCGATAAAAATACTGGCGATGAGTCAACAACCTTGAAAAGTGAAAAGGAAATGCAGTCAAGTGGCCCAAAGGCGGGGTAGCTTGCTAACTTGGCTAATTGGTGACCCAATGAGTGGCAACTTACCCGTGGCATTGCCATTGAACTGGTAGCGCTGATGCAGATGCTGCTGATACCACTCGCAGAGGGCGGTCAGCACCTGGTCGTTGGGCATCGTCAGGGGCGACGGCATCGGCGTCTGCGTGGCCGAGCTGGTTGTGTTTGGCGACTGCGACGCGATGCTGCTGGCGCCATCCGAGGAGACGCCCGACGACGATGACGACGACGACGAGGACGATGACGATGACGATGCTCCCGACGAGCCGGATGCCGATGAGGAGGCCGAAGAGGAGGAGGAGGAGGAGGAGGAGGAGGAGGCGCCCGAGGTGCCCGCCGAACTCGAGGCAATGTCATCGGTGCCGCCCTCGGGCAGATAAAAGGGCACGGCCATTGTTGTTGTCGTTGTTGTTGTTGTTGTTATATCGGGTGGTATTATGTCCAAACTCCTGCGGTTTCTGCACTGCAGTCTGTGGTTATCGAAATGTTCTCGCTTCTCGGTTGTTTTATTGGAGCTTTACTGCTATTGCTGTCGATGTCGCTGTCGCTGTCTCTGCCCTTTCGGGGCGTGCACAATTCGATTTGTTAATTGATTTTGTATTTCTTGTGCAGGATTTTGAACATTGAGAATGGCAGCATTTTAGGCAAATTGGCAAATTGTCAGCACATTCACTCTCCAAAGTATTATCTTATATTTTTAGTACACTTGTTGTTGAATTGTTATTGTTATTGATTTTTTCGCATTTCTCATAAAGCTCGCGCAATTTATTTCAAAACACAAACAATACGGGTTCCAGTCGATTTCGGGAAGACTCGAAGCACTTGAAACGTGTGTCGCTAACTCAAACTTCGGATTTTCATATCCAACTTTGTTGTGTTTTTCTCGTTGAGTGTGTGAGTGTGTGTGTGTGTGTGTGTATGTGTGAGTGTGTTTCTGTTTTTTTTTTGTTGGGTTGAGGAGAAAACACGTCTTACTCGCTTCGCGGCTGAACTGAACTGAACCGATTGGAGCTAAACTGTCTGCGCTGTGCGGCACAGAGTATCCGAAAGATACGCGTTCAGCAGCAGCAGCGGCAGCGGACGAAACAAAAAAAAAAAAAAAAAAACAAGAACGAGACTCAAATTAAGAGAGCATAATTGAGCATGGGAGCAGAGGGAGAGCCAGATGCAGTCAGCAGCAGAATGCAGCCTAGGCACATGCATGGCAGGTAGCGTGTAGTGAGTGAGTAGTTGTGTGCCCAGCGTCGACGCCAACGACGCCGCCACAAAGCAAAGCAACGCAAAGCAGAAGAGAAAAAAAACGGCGACGAGCAAGAAGAAGCAGCCTGCGCTCTTGCAGTGTGCGAGAGTGAGTGAGTAGGCGGCTGTCAGTGAGCTGCATGCATGCGTGTGCGAGTGCGTGTGTGTGTGTGTGAGAGAGACTGCGAGTGCGAGTGCGAGGCAACACAAAGATCTTGTTGAGCAGGTAACAAAAGCAACAACAGCAACGAGAGCAGGCAGCGACGGAGCAGAGCAGCGAACGTCAAAGCAAAACAAAAAGTGCAAGAGCGAGAGAGCAGCGAGAGAGCCGCTCTCTTAGTAGCTGCTGCTGCTGCTGTAAGTAAGGATGGAAAGCAGTTGACGCAACTGGGAGATACTCTGCAAGTTAGTAGTTTAGTAGGCTGTGATTTGCTGTAAAATAGTAGTAGAATAATGCAAAAGGCAGTTGCTCTATTCGACTACTTCTACTGCGTTTTATTCTGACCAATTTCACAATGTATTCAAAGTGCTTGCAGCATGCAAACCTGTTTCCCTGCCACACGCCTCACCCTCTATCCCCCTCTTGGCAGCAACAACAACTGTGCAAACAGGCTCTCAAATTATGCTACATCATTCTCTCGCATGCGCCTCCTTCGAATATTTTGCGCGCGCGAAACAGCCGACTAAAGCAGAACTGCAAAATTCTATAAATTGCGTTTTTCATCTACATAGTTGATAAAAAAGTGCAAACCTCAAGATTTCTGTACTATATTGAAATGTGCAACGCTCTTTGTTTGCCCCTTTTTTCATTATAACTGTTTATTGATATATAATTTATTATTATATAATATTTGATATTTTATTTATTTATTGTTGGTGCTCCTTGAGTTTATTTTTTTTTAAATCATTGACCCCTTTTCTATCGATGTGATATCGAACTGTGATCGCAATCGATCGACAACTAACTGTAATTGAATTCAAATTAGCGGTTACAGCTTTTGAGGTTAGTTGGAGCGAAAGTGCTGATAATGCCATAACATGCGATAAAGATAAAAGAGGCATGGCGTGTTGCAAGGATTGCCCGATATGATGAAATTCAAACAAAAAATATATCAACATGAACATGACTGCGCATGCAGCATGCGAAGAGGTGCAAAGCGGACAAGACGAAGAGAGGGAAACACACACACACACACACACGCGCACACACACATGGAGAATAACAGAAAAGGAGGCTCGGTTATTTTGATTTATGCTTCACATCGTTTTGCTTTAGTTTGATTTGCTATTTTTTTTTGCGCTCTTATTCGTCTTCTGCGCTTTTTTTTCGTTCTTTATCACAAAGCTTTTTCATTAGGGATTCCAATTACTTGACTGCGAGTCTTTCAGCACTCTGGGATGGGGGAGTGAGGGAGAGTTAGAGGGGGGAGGGGGAGGGGAAGCAGGGGCATCGTTTGGGCCGGTTTGCTGTTGCAGCTGCCTGTTGATTTCTTTTCATTTGTTTTTCTTTTCTTTTTTTTGTTGTTGTTGTATTTCTGCATGGAACTGATTAAGCGTAATGTGAGAACAATGTACGTTCGCAATATTAGCTGAGATATTTTGTTATTCATTTTCGCGATTGTCGCATGGTTTACATAATACATTCAAGGGATTATTCAGCACCGACTGCGAAGATGTCTATATAGATTAATTCATTTTCAAATCGACTATTGGAAGTCGACATTGAACAAATTATAATATAAATAAAAATCATCAAATTAAATAAATAAAGATTAATTGAGAAATTTCAAAATTAAAGAATTAAAAAAAATAAATTGAAGTTATTAATGTCAACAATATATGAAATACTCAACAAATCTTATTCTTTCGTATTATCTTAATTTGTACAACACATATTTAAATTATTTTCATTTGGGGCTCTGCTGAAATGGAACAATTCAAGATGATAAGAACACTCATGCATTAATATATAAACAAGCACATACATAAATTGAAATCACTTTAAAGACTCACTTCGAAAACATAAGCCATATAATGCCTAAATAAATAAGTCAGTGCGCTGCTGTAGAGTGTGCTCGACTACCATCTACCCTGTGAGTGAGCAGTAATAATAAGCCGATTTGTATTAAGTATGCGACACTAATAACGTATACGTTAATATGGCTGTGAATTACATCGCATCTCGTGTTGAGTTGTAAAGTCGTATACCTTTTAATCTACGAGAAATAAAATGAAAATTTAAATCCATTTTGTTGAACAGATATGTCATGTTCTTATTTCGTTCTTAATAAAATCTTTGAAAATTCAAAATCTCAATTTTAATCGACATCGAAGAATTTATTAATATTTAATAAATACATAATGAAAATATGGAAATTAATTTATAAAATGTTAATTTGAAGATTACAGATATGAATAAACTATCAATTTAATATTTAAAATTTTAAAAACCAAAAATTAAGGAAGGCTTTTTTCATTCGTTATAGAAGATTATAACAAAATTGAAGATTCTTCACACAAGCTTGATTTGATATTTAATTATTTGTTCTTTATACACAATATTTAATTTCTGTAGATACAATTGTATCTTTTTTAAAAAAGAACTTCAAATTCAATTAATATTTATGGGATATACCTTTTTGATCTTTGGCAAATCTTTGCACAAGTCAATTACACTCTCTTCACAGGCACTTTGAATTTCATGCAGGGTATCAGAAGCGATGTATACAAATTAAAAGACTTCCCCATTGACATTTCTGGGTCAGCGACCCAAAGAGCTAAACGAACAGTAAACGGAGTAAACGACATCCAGGGAGTTAACCAGGGGCGTGGCGGGGGAGTGAAAGAGACAGAGAAGGAGAGAGAGCATATTTGTCGTATGCCAAGTATCCAAGTGTCCAAGTATCCAAGGCCCAACCCAAGTTTCGAGTCTTGTTGTTGTTGTTGCTGGTCTGTTGTTGTTGTTTTTATTGAATATGATTATGTGGCACGCTGCAAAAGCGAGCGTAAATTATTTATTACACAATTTTGCAACTGCAGCAGCAGCAGCAGCGACAACAACAACAATGAAAACAAATAACAATTTTGCATCGACGGCAGCCACGCAAAATGTGAAGAAAATGCCGCCGCCGCCCGCTTCAATAAAAATAAATAATAATTCATATTTACTATAAGTAGCAGCAACAAAAACAACAACAACAACAACAACAACCAATTAGGCGTTGCCGCTGCTTAGGGTCAACAACTGTAAATTGTGCGCTTGCGCGCAGTCGCAATGCAAACAGAATGCAGAGGAGCCCCAAGGGGGAAGAAATCGAGGGGATGGAAAGAGCGGAGAGTGGAGGAGAGGGGAGGGGGCTGGTGGACATGCCTGAGCATGACAAAGATGTGAGCTGAGCTAAGCTGACCGTTGAATTAAGCGCTCCACTGTCTGTCACTTAAGCAGCGCGGAGCAGAGAGGAGACTGTGGTGGAGGGGGAGGAGGGTGTTTTATTTTGTGGGGTCTGCTGCACAATTGAGGTTAGAAAATAGTTCAAAACAGTTCAGAAATTTAAGCAGCTTACGAATACTAGAGCAGTAATAAAACGCTTAACTGAAACAAATTAAATGCAGTGCTGTTAACGATAGTACAAATATGTAGATATTACTATCGTTAGTTCTTGATAAGCTGTAATTTTTAAGATAGGTGATTCAATACTTTATTATATATATTTTTTTTAATTTTATTATATTTTTTATTTAAAATTTTCCTTACTATCCGTTAACCCCTTATTGAGCATATTTGATAATTAACAATATATTGTGTACATTTTATACCAATATGAAATTGCAAATAATATATATTGTTGATATGGTTAAAAAATGTTGTTGCTATTCCAAGTGAGAAATTAAATTGTTTCTCATATTCTAATTGTTTTTTTTTAATTAAATTTTGTTGTCAAGTATTTTTTTATTTTTTAATGTAGTAAATCCATAAAGTTACAAAGTTCAATTTATTAATATTGACAGAAATTATCATTTTCATATATTTTATACTAATTTAATTTGATTGGATCGTATTCAAATGTAACTATTATTTGAAGTTTTATCTAGTGTTCGCATCGTTTGTAAACTTTTCCATTAGGACACTTATCGACAACTTTTACATGGAAGTTTGCCAGGCGCACGCTTAAGTGATAAATTCAAAAATGATTTTTGTATAGTGGGAAAGAAGAAGTTACACTTTTGTGCAGTCGACCAATTTTCCCCCAGCCTGATGACCTGCTCTTGATAAGAGCTCGCTGCCGCTGAGTGGCAGGGCAGAGCAGTGGCAACATCTGCCCCTGCCCCCAAGCCAATTGCAACAAACGAAACTCAAATGAAGCAAATGGCAAAACGGTTGCCTACAGTCCAACTGCGACTAGGGGCCCATCTGTGAGGCTCCAGGGCAGCCCTGGGCAGGGAGGTGATGGGGCATGGAGGTGAAGGGGCAAGGAGTAAGGGGGCAGGGGGCATGGGGCAGGCGAGGCAAGCTGGCAGCAAGTCAAGCAGTCAGAGAGTCAGAGCTCGAAGCAGGCACAACATGGAGCATGGAGCATGGAGCATGCAGCATGTTGCATGGAACAGGCAGCACGCGACCACATCGTCACATGTGCCGCAATCTTTTGCGCCGTGGAAGGGAGGCGACTCGGTGCTGTGGCAGCTGCGAAAACGCCAAGAACGTTGACTTTGTGGAAAGCGCAAAAGAAGACAGAAATAAACAAGAAGAGCTGCAGAGCGCACAGAGCATAATGAAGTTGATTGCGATGGCAATGGCGATGGCGATGATGATGTTGCAGCGACTCGAGGTTTATGCAACTCGATGCGCAGCAAGCAGCGCGGCAGGAGGGGCAGCTAGAACAACCGCAGTCTGCACACAGCTGTCTGTTGGACCGTTGACAATTGAGGCTGAGTCTGAGGCTGAGGCTGCCACACCTTTTGCCATTGACTTTGATTTCGCTGCTGAATTTGAGCCACAGCCCAAAGGAAACATTCAATTAAACGGCGAAGAAGCGAGGCTGCAAAGCTTCAGTCAACCCTCGGCAGAACTGCCCTGCCGCAACACCACAGCAATCTGCCACAGCACAACAATCGCATCGCATCGACATCAACTGGGTCACTGACCTATCAAGTGCAAGACCTATTGAGCAGCGACAGAGAGAGAGAGAGAGAGAGAGAGCGAGCGAGTGAGAGAGAGAGAGAGCGAGTTGTGGCAGAGAGGGTTGCCAACTGCTGCTGCTGCTGGTGGCAACTGCTGCCCAGGGGCAACAACAGCAGCAATCTCCTCGCCTGATACATAAAAACGAAAGCGCAGGCGAAACAAAAAATTAAAATAAACGAAGGGGCGCCCCAAAGTGTTGCCAGGCGAGAGAGCGCGTCAAGGGCTGCCAAGGGGCACGAAGGGCACAAAGGGGGGGCACGGTGGCATGTGGAGGCGTATGGGCGCACACTTTAGGTGTCAAAGCGTGCGAGCGAGACAGCTACAGAGAGAGAGAGAGGGAGAGAGCGCTTGTGTGTTGAAAATAAATGTGGCAATTTTATTTACATTTTGCACAGCGTCTTTTCAGGTTGCCCCACGTAACAGCCTGCCACGCCCCCTCGCCCCTTAGTGCTGGGCCCCTAAAATGCCGACTAATTTGTGTTTTCATGCTGTCCCTCTGCCAAAGTGCGTTTCAGCCAGTCACTTTTGAACTTGCACCCAAAGTGGTGACCACTCTGGAGTCGACTCCGCTCGAAGGGTGCAAACGGCAACTGGAAAAATGTCATGAAATCATATATCTGCGCAGGTTGTTGTTGTTGCTATCTGGTTTCGGAAACGAGAAGAAGACAACTCAGCCGAGCTGGCAATGAGCGCCCAAAGGGTTTCCAAACTGGACTCGCAACGCACAAAGAGGCCAAACAGACGGACGGACGGACAGACGGACGGATAGAAGATCGGACAGACGGACACACAATCGAATGAAGCGAAGCAGTGAACAGCGAAATACAACAAAAAAAAACTATGTTACAAAGACAGCAAGAAAAGAAAACATTAAAATGGAAAAAACAAACTGACAAACGAAACTGAGCAACTGCCCAAGAACGAACTCGAAGATGGAGGCGACGACGGTAGGGACACCAATTGGTGGCATGGGGCAGGGGCAAGCGGCAAGCGGCAAGGGGCAGGGGAACGGGACGTGCGTTTATTTTGTGTAAGACAGGTAGCAAGTTGCCGCTCGACTCGGCCATTGTCTGTTCCTGTCCCTGTCTGTTTGGCTGTGGCTCGAAAAGTGCGCAGTTAAAAAATCGGACAGAAAAAGATCAACATAATCGATGATGTGGTTGTTGTTGTTGTTGTTGCGGTGGTTGCCTCTGCAAACGCTGCCCTGCCGTAAATGTGTTAAAAAACGCGCAGCGAGATTAAATGAGCATAAAATACAGCGCAGCAAACGCGAAAAAGTCGAAACAGAAAAAAAGTATCTTTAAGATGCCAGACACGAAACACGTCGTCGACTGTGGCGTTCATCAGCAGCGACCCTGCTGACTGCCCTGACAGACTGCCCACAGTCCCACAGTCCCCAATCCCAATCCCAATCGCAGTCTCTGCCCCAGTCAAACATCCAGTCTGAATCCCATTCCCACTTGAGTCCCATTGCCTGCCCTGCCCTCGAGCCTTTCGCCAATAAAATATGCATGCTGAGCTCGACTTGAGACCTGCGGCGCGCAAATCGCCGAAGCTCGCCGGGCACCAGGATCGCTGGAGGAGCAATCAGCGAGGAGAACTTCATAAAGTGAAAATGTGTAGCACCAATTTTCGAAGATGAGCATTGCAGACATCAGCAATGACCTGCAAACGCCAAATAAAAACCGTAATCAAATTTCGATGATGAAATAAATAAAACCACAACCTTAAAAAATTATTTCAAATATTGAAATATTTAAAATACATTTGAAATTATAATAAAAATAAAAAACACTTCTTAAAAGATAAAATAAAAAAACAACAAACATTTAAATTTGCTGAATTAAATAAAATTACGTTGATTCAATTTAAATGACGAGTTAAACGAGTTTTTTCTATTTGCATAAGTATAAAATCTGAATTAATTTGTATGAGATTCATAACCAAAAATATGTTTCAATTATTGGCTTTATTAGGCACTACTGAATTAGGCTAAAATTTATTTGAATTTAAATGTCGAGTTAAGCTGATTAAACAAATAACATAAAACAGAATTTTACTGCTTAACAAAATTATGTTAAATAAAACGATAACAATAATTACTGTATCTAATATCTTTGATTGCTGAATTAAAGTTAATTTGTATTTATAAATCTAAATCTAAATGTTAAGTTTAGCTGCACAGCTATTATAAATTTATGTTTGAAATTTGAATAAAAATAAAATCAGAACTCATTAATATTTTATTTACCAGCAAACGTATGATTGATTTTCCAACTAAGAGCATTATTAATTTTATAAATTTTAAAAGATTTTGAATACCCTGAAACCAGCGACCCTTGAGTTATTCGTGTAGCGCAGACAGCAACAGTATCTTTTGTTCCAAAGAAGCAGACAAAAGCTCATCAAAAATTATGCCCCGCAGCCAATGATGAGGAGAAGAACCAGAGCCCACAGTCTTCAGTCTCCAGTCTACAGTCTCCTGTCTGCAGTCTGCAGTCTACAGTCGCTGCAAAAATTATACGCAATCGAAGCCAGCGAGCAGCTTCTGTGCAGCAGCCCAAAACCCAAAAAAAAAAAAAGAGAAGTCGAAACAAAAAGAAAACCACACTGAGAGGAGGCGGACAGGCGAGCACATCCTCCAGATACGTGTACGCAGGATGGAGTGGAGCAGGAGGAGAGGAAGTGGAGAGTGAAGAGAGAAGTTGCTGCAACCACTCGAAGTTGGCTAACAAATTATGCTCGGCCAGCCATAAAACATTTGTGTTTAGCCCAAGACGAGGCAGAGGCAACAGGGCAAGAGGCAGCTCCATGGCTCGTATCACGATCCAGGTTCAGGTTCAGGTTGAGGGGCGTGTCAGGGGCGAGACTCGGGCACACGCATGGCCAGCAGAGTGGAGGACAGAGGGAAGAGATCTGGAAGTGACCACTGACCACTGACCAGCGAGTTCTCGATCTTGACTTTGGCTGGATCAACGCCTTGAAACTGCGAACTGCAAACTGCGAACTGGCAAAAGATTTAATCATGCGTTCGTGTTGTTGGCTCTCTGCTTTTTGGCCAACTTCTGCTATAATGATTGCATTTATCATTCATGCTGCGCGTCAACCAAATTATATGGTTGAGCCAAAACAACGAAGGGCAAAATCATATTTAAGTGGTGCATTGATTCTCAGGCTTTGCTTTTTTATTTGATTTAAATGCATTTGTTTTCGGTTGCAACTGGTCAACTGATAGTTGCCACTTTTGACCCACTTCAAACTGCGCTGTGGCGTCGTCTTCCTGGTCTAATTCTTCGAGCGGTTGTTTGTGCTTTGATGCCGCCTCGTTGCTGCAACCTCGGAGGTCAGCGGCTTATTGGAGCATGCAGCGTCGAGTTTCGCTTTCAGTGCGCAGAGAGGTGGCAAAGTCGATGATAAGATACGAGCTGGGGGCATGCAACCGCCTCTCCGCCTCCCCATTGACAGTCCCTGCCCAGCTGCCGCATGCTGCAAGTTGGTGGCTGGTTGCAAGCGGACTCGCCTCACACCTCGGCCAGTTTTGTCAGCAATTACAGTAATTCCAATTAATACGTAGCAGCCGTTGCCGCTTTATCTACTCCTCTCTTTCTACTACTGCTGCAGCGGCGGGCACTTATTTCTTCTAATTTGTGGCGCGTGTTGCATGCCACAAATCTGAACGAGACTGAGTGCAAGACACACACACTCGCACAAATTAGCATGAAAGCATAAAAAGTATCTGCGAAACAACAACACGCGAAATTATTATACTTACCTCGTAGCCAGCTGAAATGATAAATCTACTTGCAACTGCAACACATTGCTGCCCCCTCTCGGGGGATAGGGCAGCAACCAGTAGCAGGTTGGCTTCAGTTTCGGGGCTGCAATTATAAATGGCAAAGCGTGCAGAGTCTTGGCTGCAGGAGATAATTGCCCCCGAGGGGCAACTCAACGAGTTGCAACAACGCAGTTACCGACCGACCGTCCGTCGGTTGCAGTTGCAGTTGGAGTTGCAACGGAAGCGGCATAGGCGTTCTATTACTTTTCGCATACAATTCTAATAACCGCAGGCGCTTTGTGGCAACCTGCAACAGGAGGCTGCCACAGCCAGAGATTTCGGATCGCTCCGCCATATTTCTCCTTTTTGGAGCCAATGATAAATGCAGTTGCGCTGCATCTGTATCTCAGTATCTCAGTATCTTTGTATCTATCTCTCGCTACACTATAATTAGTGTGTACAAATTGTTTTTCCGGGTTATATTTCTGATTAATTGACGAGTGACGGCCAAAATCCTATTGACAAACTGTAGCGGAATATTAATTGTGAAACTTCTGTTGTTTGAGGCAAGTTCAAGAACTTGAATTGTGGCTGCTTGCCACATTGTTTGATTAAAAATAAATTGTCAACTTTGACAGTGAGGCGGCAGTTTTATTTATACACCGCAATGGGTGCGCAGCGGAATTTTAAACTCAACTGACAATAGGGGGATCGCACTTGTGGCATGCAGCGTGGGGCACTCAAGTGTGGCAGTTTGCAACTGCGAAATTGGCATTTTTTACTTATTTTTGGCCCTTCGCTTGACGCTGCCAGACATCGGGGAGACTTGCCTCTTCTTGTGGCACGCGTTGCCTCCTCCTATTCTTCGCTGCAGATGTCAGTGCAACTAACGGCATGTTATGTCTAATGCTGGAGGGGGCAGAGAGAACCTCCAATCGGTTCTTCATTAACATGCATTTAAAGTATTTTAGTTCTGCGGCTCTTCCGCTGTGTGCGTCGACTTCTAATCAGCCGCAGTTGCTGGCCATCAAATAATTGCATGCGATTTGCAGAACAGTTAAATGCCACAACTTGCGTCATTTATCAACGCCTCATAAGTCGGGGTAATCATGATCGGGCACTTTCGAATCGTCAAAACGAATCCAACGAAATTTGTCAACCAGCAAAACGTTCGACAAAAAACTCAAATGACAAAGCAGTAAAGGTAAATGTAAAATGTGAAATGTGAAATGCTTTCCAGTTCGCTGAGAACTTTTTCATCGTCGACATCGCAGCTAATGAATCTTATCTCAGCACAGAAGTAGGCTGCCTTATAAGGCGCAGACATCGAGAGAGGGAGAGGTTAAAGACTGGGTCTGAAAGGAACTTAATCCTCGCGATGATTTGACGCTTTTAGCGCGCAATTTGTGCAACGCTGCTGGACGTGGAGAATCAACAAAACGGTTCCAGTCATAATGACTTCAAGACTGACGGATCGCCGATCATTATGGCCAGCACAAACAAGTTCAACCCTTAAGGTGGCAAATCGGTAGTCAACTTTAGCTTTCACTTTAATTATTTGTTGCACATTGAAATTTTATGAATCGCATCGAATATTAATTCTTAGTTTCGTGTTTTAGGCAACACGGTTTTGTTTCCAATTGTTAATCTACTTAATTACTACGACTACTATATGGGAGTTATATATTTGTTATTCAACAATCTAAGCTTTACTTTTATTTATTTATTTATTTATTTATTTAATCAACTTGTTAGTTAACTTTACAATTTAACAATTAAGGTTTTAGTATTTTCATTAAATCAATTATACTACTTTGTTATTAGTTCTTACTTGTATATACATATATTCGTTCCAATTTTATTTACTTTCCTTACTTGTTTAATAGACAATGTCTATCATATTGGCAGTTCCCATAAATATCTTTAGTATTTTACAATCAACATTTCATTGTTTTTTTATTAAATATACTTGACTTTTATTATATCAGTATTTAACGATTTCGAATTTATTATTTTGTAATATTAGTTTTATTTATTGAATTTATTTTAACTTTTACAAGTTAACGTTTTGTAATTTGAAAAATCTCAGTTTTATTTTATTTATAATTTTAAATTTTTACTTCTTAATTATAAAATAAATTATCGACTAACATAATGGTTTTAAATGAATTTAATATGAACAATTTAATTACTCATAAAATTTACTCAGATAAATTTTTATATTTTATTTTATTTCATAAAAGCAATAAGCAACAATAAATATGTTTAAAGATAATAAACTTTACATAAATTAAACGAATAATGAAAACATTCCGAAAATGCGTGATAATCAGTGATCTAAACTATAGATGAGATGCTGTTGTTGACTATGATATTGAGGAGTTCCGATGTTCAAGATTATTATATTGACGAACCAAAGTATCAGAAGAAGAAAAACTATGATCAGGAAAATACCTTAGAAGGAATAAAAACTTCTTCTGATATATTTCGTTGCTTTTATAATAAGTTATAAATTTTGCTTTAATTATATGTACATGTTAATAATCACTTGACAATTGTTTACAATAATTCAATAATTTGTTATGCGTAATACAAAAGAATCGTTTGTCAGTAAGTTTTATTTTCCCAACAAAATCAAAATCCTCCCCCTTCGAGCTGTCGGCAATGATCAAATTGAAATAGTTGAGAATTTGGTTGCTTTATGTAATTGGAATTGTCAATCGAGAATACTCGAATGGGAATAAATCGAACTGTTAAGGCAATTATCGAGTTGTTTATATTTCAGAACATGAGATTTGTTTCCCACATTGTGGTAAATTTATGTTAAATATTTTGTTAAGCAGTTGAGGTGCAATATCAATTTTCTCAACACCTATATGAAGAAGATCAATAAACCCATCACCATCGCCACACAAGACTTATTGAAAACTCATCAAATGGAAATTATTCACGAGCATAGGTTTTAGTGACCGTTATTTGACTTTCCCAACATACGAGTAAGTACAATAATCATAACTCGAATTGGAAATTATGTACTTGACAGCGAGTCAAGCCCCCAATAAGGGCAATCAAACAAGCAGCGAGAAACAAGAAAGAAACAGACACAGAAACAAACACAAAAGACTGAAGGAGAATTGTGGCATACGTACAGCATAATAATCTAAATGGTAAACAAATATTGGTAAACAGAACGAAGAGGAGCTTTATTTCTTTTTATTTGGATTCTTTATAAGGTGACAGCGTGCTTGCAACACAAAAACAAATTGAAGGGAACCAAACAACCAAAACAAAAAAAATAACTGACATGCAAGTGCAACTCAAATTGGGTCGGGCTACCTGTCCATAAGGAATGACTTTAAATCAACTCACCTCACATCCAGAGTATCGTATTTCAATAATTTGTTTAATCAGAGGGTCAGACGGCGCGTGGGCGGATAGATAGATATGGCGAAGATAGTCATCGGGTTTGCTTAATTGTCGTGACAAGTTGACAGTTCGCATGAAAGCCCATCCATTGTTCGATCAAAGCGCTTCTTCGCTCTTCGCTCTGCTCGTATTAAGTTTCGACAAATTTTCATTTTGTTTCTTTGTTCCCTGGTGCTTTTCATTCCCTCACTTTGGTTTTCAGTTATTAAGCATACAGTATATATTGTATATATGTGCATTTATCTCACTTGACCCAATTTCCCTCTGTCGCATGCCTTATTAAACGCCTGTAGTGCTACTACCAACAATCCAACAATCCAAGACAACAACACAACCTGGGTGGCGATTCGGGGTTACAGAAAAGAAAAATAAGAAAAAAACTCGCACATTGATGATTCATTTGGTTACATTTCGCCATCGGCTGTCGGGTCGGTCTTGTCAGTTGGCGGAGATATTGTGGTATGCGAGGTAGCTGAGAGCTCAGAGCTGCCCCACACTCCAGTTGGGGCCTATGCGTCAGACCTTAGACATTTAACGAATGCAACACCTCTGAGTTATGCGCTGAAGATCTGTAAGTGAGTGTTTAAACATTCCCAAGTGAGTTTTTGCAGAATTCACCAACTAGTTTCCTCTATCGAGATTAACTCGAACTGGCAGTCGAGAGATAATTTGCATAAAGTTATTCCAAAACATCTGTAATCAAATTTAAGAAATAGGATGAATAACAAAATTAGTACAAAATATATATTTCAACAAAACAAATTGGTAAATAAATTACAAAGACTAATTTAAATAAATAAAAATACAAAATAATTCAACTTCAGTTTATTTAACATAGATATTACATTTTTCAAATGCAGCTCATTTCAACTCTGTTGAGTTTAGTCATTTCATTCAATAATAAAAAAAAAAATGATAATGTAAAAGCAAATGTAAAAGCAAATCATTTTAATTGAAATCTAAATTATAGAGTTAAATTTATCTGTAAAGAAAACGTCATGGACATGCAAAAAGGGTTAGAATATATAATTAAACTTCAGTCTATTAATTTAATGTCTCTTCTTAATGCAGCTCATTTTTATTCTATTAAGTTAATGGCTCTGCCTTCACAAACGACAAATTTGTATAAATATGATAAAAAATAAAAAGAGTGCTCAATTATGAAACAACTGGTAATGCAATTATGAAATTAAACAGTTTAACTATATTCTATTAATGCATTTTCCTAGATTATTATTGGTAATATTATTACAGCTATACATTTAAGTTTAAGACCTTAAATGTATAGCAGTAGTACTTTTTAGTTTTAATTTTTATTTCAACCACAGCAAAGTAACATAAAAATATCTCTTCGTTATGCAATTACAATTTCTTCCATTAAATTTGCCTTTTTCATAACTCTAAACAGTAATTATTAAATTCAATTTGTTGCAAACTGAACCCGTATAACATTTAATTAAATTAAGCGAAAATGTTCAATAGACAAACAATTATAGTTTTATTATATATTGAAGTCTTGCAATCATTATTTTTAATATTTAAGATTCTTTCATAGTTTTAACAAGATTAATTTTTTCCATTTTTGGCCACTTTAAAATTAAATAAAAATAATACGAATGTCTCTACTAATGCTGCTTAATATTATTCGGTTTTATTAATGTTTCTTTCTTACCTTATTAATAATTACTACTAAATTTAATTTTTTACAACCCAGCTTAACAAAAAGTTGAGTAGTTCAACTAAAGTAGATCTATTAAGTATTGAAGAAAAGTCAAAGCAAAGCCATTAGCATAATTGAGAGATAACAAATACAAATCGCCAATTAGCCTGCTGATATTTCAGTTAGTCATGCAAAGTGGCAGCGAAACGTAAAGCATTTTTATTATGATTTTCATTTACATTATTTTTGTTGTTGTTCGCTGTTCACGTTGTTAACAGTCGTTGGTTGCAGGTCTCCACCTGTTGCCCCTGCCACTTGCCGCTCGCCCCCATCGAGCTTTGTTCGATGGGTCGCAAATGTGCGCACATTAAGCGCCAGCTCAGCTCAGCGTTGACGAACTCGAATGGATAGCGGAAAAAAGGGCAAATTATAATGCATAAAAATGTTAATTACAGTCACTTGGCCAAGTACGGGCATTGGACAGTGGGACAAGGAAATGCGCCTGTTGCGAAAAAACGGCAACCGGGCGGAACGGATTATATCGTTGTATCGTAGGCACAGTCGGATGCGTCGAGTGAATAAACGCTCACTTACCAACGAGTGCGATTCGAATGCACTCATATTGCGATTCTTTGTTGGCTCGCGTATGACAAGCGTTTTTATGGGGAAAACTTAATGGCATGGAACCGTAGAACAGAGGAACCGACTTTCCGGCCTTAATCGCCTAATAGGGCGGACAAAGCAAAACTCGAATGAAATTCGGCAAGCGGCTTTTGCTGCGTTGACTGATGACAACGAGAGAAAGAGGCGCATGGAAACTGATTAAACGTGACAAACTCATAGTTGTCTAATCACTGCCAAGGACCTCGTTTACCCCGTTTACCCCGATCAACATGAATATAAAGTAGTCTTTGATCGCATAATGATTGCAACAACAATACACGCACGTGCAAAGGGCCTGCAAAATGATTTTGCATTTATTTCTTTTGGTTCTCTTCTTTTTTGCGATCCCTTGTCAAGCACTTTACATAACATTAGCGCTGAGCGGCGACAATCTTATCTCATACACAATTTCCATAGTTTCGCAATCATCAAAAACACATAAATCGTTTTTTTCCCATCTTCCTCCTAAAGGGCCCTCGAGGCGTGCCTGGGCTCTGGTTCTGGATGGATCCTCTAATGTCATCATGGAGCGCACTTTTATCTTTCATTTTGCCCAGCAGCTTATGAAATGCAAATTACTTTTCAATAGGCTGTTTTTTACTCTACACACACACACACTCACAGAGACTTATGGACATCTCCCCTTCCCCTCGGATCTGGCTAGATCATCGACTTTTTCTCACCTTGTCGCGCCTTCCTTTTGTCATCGTTTGATTGCCCCCTTTTAGCGCATTAGATGTGTATTTAAAAAGTCATTATGCGTCCCCTTCAGCGAGTGCAGCCCATTAATCATTGCACTGCCCTTCGATAGCACAGCCTCCTCTACTGCGTTCTAATTATTTCCAGATTCCGAATAAAGCCTGATATAACTGAATTATTCGAGGTTATCAATTTGATGTTTTCGATTGCACTGTAGAATATTAAATATTTGACAAATTCACAATCAGACAAATCTAGTGGAATGGTGATAATTATTAAATTTTAAGTAATCAAAAACTTTCGATTTTTATTAAATAAATAAATAAATAATTTAAAAAGAATATCCAATTTAGCGCAAGTTTTTATTTCAGTACAAAATGCGAATATAAACTATTGTTCTTTTACAAAATCTACTAATTTTATTTTAGACCAGAGCACCCAAATAATTGTTGTTATGGTATAAATATCAATGTTAAATGTAATGTTTGTACAAATATGAACAATGAATATATGTTATCTGTTACAATCCACCAATAAATTTCTTAATTCCATTAAAAAATGTATTGTAAGAGACGCCTATTTAGAACTCTGATCATATTTCACCGAAATTTCTGTTCTTGTTTTACGTAATTAATTTTTTTTATTTATATAATTCGAATTATTTTAAATATTAAAATGGATAATGCGTATCATTATAAAGATACATATTCATTATGTGTCATATCATTATTATTGTTTATTATTCAATTGCATTTTAGAGCTCTCATTTTCTTTGAATTAAATTTCCATTTTTAATATGTTACTGTTATAATTCTTATTGTTTTAAAATTTAAATAGTAATATACAATTATTGATAAATTTCTATGATGTGTTTTTCATTATTATTATTTTTGTTCTAAATACAGCTGCAACTTTTGCAGAGCATTTATTAATATAAATTGAATTGCATTCTGAAATTTGATTCTAAAATAGAACAACCTGAGATGGCCTTGAACGCACGTGACGAGTGCAAAATTCAGAGATTCCAGAGTTCTCCCCATAAGCGATGCGGGTTCAAGAGATCAGTCAGATTATGACGATGTCCAAAATATGTGCCAAACAATTGCGCAGCTCAGTGTGTTTTGATGGTCTGGAAGATCAACAAGTGCCATGCGATTTTGTTGCCTTCTGCTGCTTATCAGCTTTCTGCTACAGCTGCGTCTCAATGTGGCGATTTTCCCGGGCAATATAGGTAAGAATTACCTAAACTATACTATATTTATATATATATTAATTATTTGTGTAGTGAATCATTACTATTTGAACAAGCAGCGCTTTCTGCTGGAAATACTTCATCATCTGCATGAGCCTTTGCTGCACGAACAGTGGCTGGGATTGGGGCAACAAATCGTCTCCGACAAGTCGCAGTATGTGGTGAGTAGACAAGAGATATATAAATGGATCAATCAATTAAAATATGTACTTCCAGCACTACAATGATCGCATGGAGCAGTTTCATCAGCTGCTGAGCTCTGGACGCTTGTTGCCCCTCGATGTCTACTACAATCCTCTGCATCCCGAGCACTTTCAGCAGACCTTGGGACTGTTTCACTTCTTCTACAACACGCGGGAGTGGAGCACGTTGAGGCAGAACATCTGTTGGGCCCGGGTCCATGTGAATCCGGGTCTCTTCCTCTACGTGCTGATGCAGACGCTGATGAAGCGCGACGATTACCGAGCGTTGATTGTGCCCAAGATCTACGAGCTGCTGCCCGCGCCCTATCACGATGAGCAAGTCTTAAACACGGCCATCAGCTTCAACTACGCGAATTGGTGGCAACATCAAGAGGCAGGGAATGCTGTCGAAGTGGAGAAGCAGTTGTTGCCCCTCAACCTGGCCGGCGAGCTGCGCAACACGAGCAAGTGGAGCGAGGCGATGTCCGAGTTGCAGATACTCAGCTTGAAGGAGAGCAAACCTGTCGAAGGACTCTCGGTGCTCACCGAGGATCCTGGCTGGCTGGGCTATTGGTACTACATCAATATGGCAGTGACGCTGCTCGACGAACCGGCGGAGACGGAACGCTTGAGGGATTGGTGCTATTGGCAGCTGAGCCAACTGATCGCTCGCTACAAGCTGGAACGCTTTGGGCAGCGATTGGATTACAGAAGATTGCGGAGCAGTGAAAGCTCAAGGATCACAGTTCGCACTTGGCTGCAGCAACGTTACTCCCTGGAAAGCGAAGTTGTTGAACAGAAGTTGCAACAATGGGAGTCGCGTGTGGAGGCAGTGCTGTCCACTCGTTGTTATCGTTTATCGAATGGCAGCACAATCGATCTCGATCACGGCCAGAACTGGCAACTCGGCTTCGCTGAGCTGTTTCCCTACGACTTGAGTCTGTTGCAACTTGAAGTTGCCAAGGAGCCGCAACAACTCTTGGATCTTCACACAATGCTGCGGGATCCAAAGTTTTATTCCTACGCCGATCGCGTGTTGCGTCTTTACAGAACTTATCGATCAGCGTTTCAGCCCAATTACAATCAGCCAGTTAAACCCACAGATATGCGCATAATCGGAGTGCAAGTGAGTCGTTTGATCACCTACTTGGAGCCAGTGGACATCGATGTCAGCAATCTGCTGCATGCTCGGCACTTTTACTTCGACGATCAATTCCGCTGGCCGCAAACGTTGCAAGTGCGTCGCCTGCGCTTGCAACATCGGCCATTCAGCATCAGCATTCAGCTGGAGAGCAACAGGACACAGTCGATTATCCTGCGCACATTTCTGACCACATCCCACGGAGATCCACACAGCGAACCCTTCTATCAGCTGGACGCCCTGCTGACCGTGCTGCAGGCGGGCACGAATACGATTACCAGGGAATCGATTGACTTCTCCGGCACTGTCAACGATCACATAAGCTACTCGGAGCTTTATCACTACGTGCGATTGGCCGAGCGTGATCAGTTTGATTTCCCGCTGAATATTACCACGCCGAGCTGTGCTTTTCCTCGCCGCTTGTTGCTGCCCCAAGGTGGCACGAAGCAGCCGCTGGCCATGCGTCTATTTGTGCTTGCCACGCCCTACAACTTCAAGGCGCGACAGGAGCAGGAACTTTGTTGTGACTTCAGCAACGGTGTCAGCAGCTGGGACGAGCTGCCCTTCGGCTATCCCTTCGAGCGGCAGCTGGAGGAGCAGACTGAACTGCTCGGTGGCAACACCATGTGGCAAGCAGTCGAGATACTCCACGAAGATCGCAATGTTCCTTAGCCCTGGAAAGCGACGACGTGCGGATTCAGAGTCGATTAAAGACAGGAAAACATGGAAACTGTTAAGCAATAATACTTAATAATACTAATTAATACTTTTTGATTTAAAATAACATTTACGCATGTTTTATTCACAATCGTGAGAGATATTTAATGAGGAAAACAGAAAAACTGTAAACAATAAATTTAAGTTCAAGCTGTTATAAAGATTTATAAACTTCATAACGTTTTGATTTAAAATTATTTTTACTTTTTTTAAGTTTGTTTTACATTTATATTTGTTGACAATCTAGAGAGATATTTAAAGAGGAAAACAGAAAAACAGTTTACAATAATACCTATTAATATTAATATCGTATATTAATAAAATACTTATTGATTTAAATTTACATTTTCTTATGTCTGTTTCATTTACAATCTAGCGAGATATTTAAAAGTGAGAACAGAAGAACTGTTAGTTAAACAATAAATTTCAGCACAAGCTGTTATACATTAATATTAGTTGCGTTACTTTTTTTTTATGAATGTTTTATTTAAATTAATGAGAAATATTTAATACAAAGAGAAAGAAATGTTTATTTCAATTAAGAGGGAATTTTGAATTCACCACTCCTTGTGGGCTTAGACGTAAGGTCAAGGTGTTGGTGTATTTTAAGGCGATTTAAAATTAAATAAAAAAGATAGTAAAATCTTTTCGGTTATGGTTTTTCGAATAAGCTTTAAAAAAAACAGTTCCTGGCTTAACCAACCGATGAGTTGTATCTATAGTTTGTTAACCATTTATTGTTTAATCCACAACGATCAACAAGTTGTTGGCTTGTTATTTTTGACTATTTTAATATTATGTATCAAATACGATTCTTCAGGGATTTCTAAATTGGTTCTACTTATTGTTGACTGTTTCCAATATCAATTGCATGAGAAATTCTGAGTTCCCTCCGCGGACATTGCCTTGTTTGGGCGATTGGAGCCAGTCCATAAATAAAATGTAAGTCCAATATACCGTTGCAGTCTATTTTGTCTAATCCAAAACCTTTAACGGCAAGTGACGCCAAATTTGGGTAATTACATGGGACGGACGGACAGACGGACGGACGGACGGACAGAGAAAGAGACGGACGGACGGAGAACGGCACTGGCCGAAGCACCGCATGGAACCTAAAGCGACCCAACAACCGCATGTATAAAATATTAATCAAAATCACAATGGAACAAGCACAAAAACGAAGAATCAAAACAAAAATTAAAAACCCAAAGCATTAGGAAGGCGAAGCGGGCAACGGGAGGGGAAACAGATAAAGAGACAGACGGACGGACAGACGGACGGACAGAGCAAACGTTGCATGGATGCAAAGCACTTTATAAACTTAAAGAACAGAGAGTGGGATCGGTTCGGGAGAGCGGGAGATCGTTGGAGGGGGGGACGAGGCAGCTAAACTTGTTATACGCAATCGAATCGAAAATATGGGCGAAATAAAGCGATGGTTCCACTTGCTTCGCGAGGGGGGAGCGAGAAGAGGAGAGGAGAGAACGACGACGACGACGACGACGACGTCGAAGCAGTCGCTGTAAATCTAGAACTAGTTTTGTTTTGCCTGCATATACTGAGTGTGTGTGTGCGTGTGTGTGTGTTTGCTTGTGTGTGTGCGTGTGTGTTTGCTTGTGTGTGTGTGTTTCTCTTAAACCCAATGACGCGGTATAAAAGAAAATATTGGACACCTGCACGGTTTCGTATCACAGGCAATAGCAACAACTACAACTACAACAACAACTGCAGCAACTACAACAACAACAACAACAATAACAACAACGAGGCGTATGAGGGACAAGTGAAGCCCAAAAATCAGACAAACAGACGAATGGACAGCCGACAACGACTCGAGCCGAACCGAACCGAACCGAGCGGGCAGAGCGAACGACGACGACGTTTGCGTGGAGCTAGCCGAGAGACGATAACCAGAGTAGAAAACGATCAATTAGTCGACGTTCTAATACACTAATGCGGCATATTTATTAAAGAGATCATCGAATAGATTAGAAGATAAAAGATTTCGGTATTACAGAAAATTGTTTTCAACTCCAACTGAAACAATAAAAATATGCTAATTTTGGTTAAGGATCAAATAGCAATCCCTCAGTGATCATGAACCTATTCAGTTGAGCCGCAGTGTATAACATATTGTGCAGATCATAGAGGATACTGGTCCAAGCTCATATTAAATATGATCGATAAGCAGCGCAAACTTAATCTGCAACATACTATAGGCTGATCTTGTAACTTAACCACTAGCGATAATCCGGCGAAAGAGTAGTTACAGTAGGCAAACGGAGAACACACTTATTTATTTTAATTTTTTATTTATTATTGTATAAGCAAAGCAGTGCTTCATTGAACGCGAGTTTAATGAAAAAAGAGTGGAAAATTATAGCAATTCTTTAAGTTTAAACTCTACTTCAATGGTATTTCTAGACAATTTTAGATTACTGTTCTTATAAAGAGTATTGGGAGCAAAGGAATTGAAGATATAACCTTGCGATTATCCTTTTTCATTTTGACTACGACAAAAAAATAAACCCAAAATTGATTTTATTACTTTCCTCACTTACTTTTTTATCATTGAGTAATGAAATGCAAAAATTCTTTTAATTGCCTGAACTTCAATTAATTGTACAACAGCTTTTTGTATCCTGGGGAACAGGAGATCTACGTTCAATTTAATTCTACATTTGTTATGATTAAAGTCTTTGCTGTTAATTTTCTTTTCTTACCTACAATATAGTATACGACAGACCGATAAAGTCCCAACAATGTCGACCATATGTACATGCATTTTTTTTGTGTCGCACCCTAAAAGGCTCTGCCAATCTCTTATTTCATTACAAAGTAAGCGAACTCTGTGACAGGAAGAGCATGTCGAAAAACGATGCAGGCGTGACGAGTCTTAGATTTTCTTTAGTGCTCGCTGTGCACTGAAACGCACACACTCGAATAGACATATAGACATATAGAGTGTACGCACAAGTATATGTATCTAAAATTTTGCCTGTCCTGTATCTAAAGAATAGAAAGAAAACAAGAAGACGAAAAAAGGCAACCCAGCGTAGACCGAAGATGGAAGATGGAGTTGGATTCGTAGATGGAGGGAGGTGAAAAAGGACGAAAACTAATGGCCAGGCTTTTATTTCCAAGAAATTTAAAACTTTACGAAAACTGAAAAATGGTGTTAGGGGTACGATAGAGAGCGAACAGAGCCCGAGTTCGACACGGACGGAGACGGAGCCACTTAAGAACACATGGGCCACGGTCTGAGGATCGTTTTGGGCAGTTTAGATAAATGTGGAAGGGCAAACAGCAGGTAGCTCTGCTGATGATGATGGCTGGATAGCCCAAAGAATGGTCCGCTGGCATTATATAGTAGTTTGCTGTATTTTATTCTTTTTGACGCGCAAAAGGTTCCTCTCATTATTATTATTTTTGTATTTTGTTTTTTTTTTTGGTTTTTGGCAGACAGAGGATGCGGACTAGACACTTTTCGTATAATTTATGGCGCAGAAATCTATAAAAATCGATCGGGGAGCAGAGAAACCTATTATGAGCCAAGTCGCCGAGGCGTGCAAATTAAAATTGTTTCTGCTGAAATTAAAAATGGCTGGAAATCTGACTGACATCGAAATTCAGGGAACTTCACAGTAATGAAATGACAAAAGACGCGACTGCCATTTAAGGTAAATCAATTTAACGCGGCACCACTCAAATTGTATTTGTCAGCTTAAAGCCGAAAGCCCAGTTGGACGAAGGAGGAGGAGTGAACAGGGCCATAAACAGATCTGGTCAGCGCCGCCTTCAGCCTGCATTCTGTGTATATAACTGTACACTCAAGAACCGCAGAACTTCCCCAAGACGCAAGTCGCAAGTTGCAAGACTGCAAACTGTCGGCACTCGAAACGCAGTCGTTGATTGCCGTTTGAACTTCCCCGACATCCAAACACACACACACACACACACACGCAGAGAGTAATGGCTCCCCAGTGGATTTACCATTTATGCATAATTAATAAATTGCCTCGCATGCAAAGCAAGACGGGCCGCAAGATTGCGGCGATAAAAACTCTGCCGCAGTCTGAAATTTTAAATTATCCTTACACATTATTGACAGCCAAAGACAATACAGTTGCGAATCGTAAAAAGCATTGAATGAGTGTGATTCTGATTTCGATTGCGATTCCGAGAGCTCTGCTGATGGATGAAGAGTCGAGAGGTCTGCGGATCTCGAGAGGCGATAACGTATTGGTGCTTGAGCAAGTCAGTCAGAACTCCGCCGTTGAGTGGCCTTTGTAAGATCGCAGCTGATGATGGGGGCATTAAACAGAAGTGCGCAGTAAAGCATTACACTCATCACTGACTAGCTCTATTAATCGGGTAGTTACTTCACCTACCCCAACACAATTGCCCGAGTGCATGACCCACTTTCACTGGGCAGCCTACTTTCGGGTGACACATTGTGAATTATTGAACAAAAGTGGACACTGCACTACACCCCTGGACTGGACAGAGAAGTGTCACATATATCACTCATACGACACAGTGGCAACAAAAGGCAGTCAGGGAAGACTTCCGCTTGGAGACAGTATTCCAACGCCCCCACACTCTGAGAACACTTTATGGTTAGAGCAGCGAGCGAACTGATTAACGAGACAAGGCCATCGGCGCAGTTTGGAACATGTTTCGAGAATTTCGGAGAACTCCCGACAACTTCGAGATACGCGCAGATATTGCACATTTTGTAAGCGGCTGCAGGAACTGATTAAATGTTTTCATTGTTTCGTAACTCGAACAAAACGAACACACTCATTTGCACTCATTATGGGTCATTCGGTGGGCGGAGCTGAATGTTCCTCAACATTCACCCCGAAAACAACAAAATTGTGTCAAATTGCGTTTATCTGTCAGCGTGATTTTGCGTCATCATGTTTTCGAAAGTGGCGCATTAATTTTTCATTAGCTCCTCTCAATTAAAGGCAACCAGCCAATCAACTGGCAAACAAATTAAATAGCCGTTTAATTTCCCTGCACGGACTATAAATAAACATTGCACGAATTGGCCATTTGGCCATTTGGCAATATGCCCAATTTGAGTTTGGCGTCAACTTAAGACTCGACTTTGTAGCAGCAAATAATATTTTTTCAACTTTGGTTATAGGTAAAGGGAATATTTTATAAATAAATAAATACAAAATAAATAATTATTTGCATATTTATACATTATTGATAAATATTAAAACAAGATTGCTTTTAGTTTGATAATCATTTTCATAATCAATTTATTATTGCTATTAAGGAAATATTTTCATTACATTTTGTTATTATTTTTACGCATTCACCTTTATTCTTTATTTTATGCAAACTTTTTGCATTCACTGTTTGTGCCTTTGTCAATTGTGTTTGATATGAAAATACAATTGCTATTAAGGGCTGCTTTTCACTGCATTTTGTTATTATTTTTAGATTTTATTGCGCGGCTGTTGATAGATTCATAGTGCAATTTCAATTTCTGCACTTTGCTGTCTGTCAAATTAAATTTCTGGCATTAGATTCGCTCACGCTCCGTTTGCTCTGTGGCGTTGATATTCAAACACATTTATTTTTAGAGATTTTTTCCAGTTCGTTTGTGTCTCGCACATGAATGGCCAGATTCAGCGAATTTTATGCACAAACTCAAATATATTTCAATAGATTTTTCAATGAATCGGAGGTGTGAAATGCTAACACTGCGCCGTTATTGCCGCTACAAAAGCTAAAAACAACACAGCACAGAATTTGCGATGGGAATGATCGACCAAAAGATACTCTACGAACTGAAAAGAAGCTAAGATACTTTGCACTTCTCTCGAGTGTTTCAATACACCCTCTGTTGACTCTACTGCAGTGCAGGGTATGCGTAAACAAACCAGCGCTAAAAGCGCCAAGTGGGCGCGGCTTTGGGGCGGTTCTTTCGCAAAATATTGCCAAACACTTTGGATCGACTATGGGGCAACTTGTCCACTGTGGCATGTGCTTGTGCTTGTGCATATTTTGCCTTTGATTACAGTTTACGGTTTACAGTTTACAGTTTACAGTTTCTGCAACCAGCTATAAATATATGGGTCTGGCTAAAACGGCAAATGTCGACTTTAATGTTGGCTCTGTTGTCTGGCAAATGAAATCAAATCGATATTTAACGTTTTAATTACACTTAACAATTAAACAAAAAAATGACAACCTTCAACCAACAGATACGAATATATCATACATAATTCAATGCGAAGAAACTATTTCAATTGTAGCACTTGATCGAATGCCCGTCGCGGCGAATTTGTCAATATTTAATTCTCGCCGAACCAGCTGAAAACGATACCTGTGCCAAGGATGTCAACTTCTTGGACACTCGGCTCCAGCTGGGGCCTCCAAAGCGTTGACTGTTTGTCAATTCGATTCGCGACTTGCGATTTTGGTTTATGCTTCTCGCTGGCCAAGTGTAAACAAGTTGACCAATTGGCAATTTATTTAAGTTTTGCTGCAAATGCGCATTGTTCGGTTCTCGGTTCTGTTTGTTATCGACGATGTTGTTTATGGTTTCCATTAAAAGCCACAAAATCATGAGGGTATAATAATAATTTAATTACACGCCAATTGCCAATAAGAAGCGTATCGATGATTGACACCGAGAGACGGCAGAAGATACTCTGCAATTTATAGACAATTTAATTAAGAAATTGAACTGCGATAAAATTAATATGCTCAACCGCAACGCAATTGAGCTCATAATTTGTCGAATTTGCGACTAAAGACCTACAGTAAAATGTTGATCGGTCGTACTTAAAAATCACAAATCGAAATCAAAATAAAAGAATGCAACAGCAACATAAGTTTCGCATTAAAAAGCCAGCAGAAGAAGCCGCAAAAAACAAAATTGGGTTGCCGTCTTGGCCCCAGTGTAAGCCGATGCTGACAGCGACAAAAGCCAAGCGCCCTCAGAGCGATGACTCATTTGCCAGCCAGCCAGCCAGACTGTAGGCCCCGAGACTATTGGACAGACGGACAGACGGACGGACGGACAGACGGACGGACGGAGCAGACGACTGAGGTTCGCGGACGGGCACGATTCGATGTTGTTGTGAAGCTCTGGCAGTCAGAAAGACATTGGCGAAAAGGGCTCAGGGTCGCGAATGCAATGCGAATTCTTTTTCTTGTTTTGACTACAAAACTCTACCTGAATGTGGCGATCGGGATCGACATCGACATCGACTGGAATTGGAATGGGAATGAGAATCGCAACAACTTGCTAATCATATCAAGCTTCAAATTGCTGTTGACTCTGAGGATGACTCACGGCGGGCTGCAGGTAACGAGAGTGTGGAGATCTGCTCTGGAGAAGCGTCTGTCATCGTCAGCGCAGATCTTTGTTTGGCTTCACTTTATTAGAAGTTGGGGCCGAGGCGCAGTCAATAGGCACCAGGTAGATTTATTGTATAAACAGCGAAATGGGCAAATAAACAGCGGCCAGCAAGGCAAACTCTAAGCCGACAACTACAACAAAATTACTTATATATACCATACATATATTTTTTCGTTCGTTTATTTATGGGTTTGGGTTTGGGTTTGGGTTTGGTTCTTGGTCTGTCCACTTGCCGCCCCAAAAACACAAAATTGACCGAGTGACTCATGCGATCGGTCGATCGGTCAAATCGCTTGCCCCATGTGCGGAAACTGAACTCCTTTTGCAGCCAATTTTTATTATTATTATTACTTTTTTCATACTTTTGTTAACAGCAGCAGCAGCAGCAGCGACAGCGAAACAGCGAAAATATTGATTGATTTTATAGGAGCGATAAGTTTATTGTAGTCGGTTTTGGTGTCGCTCGACAGACAGTCTGCGAGATGACTAATGTTTAGTGATCTCTTTGTTACACAGCCATTGTTGTAGTTGTAGTTCTCGTTGTTGTTGCTGCTGCTTGTTATTGTTGCTGCTGTTGTTGGTGTGTGTGTGAAGTGCGGTATTTGAGCGTCTAGTTATTAGCACTTATGTATATTGCAGTCGTGTGCTCAGGTGAGTGTCACTGACACTTCAGTTCGCTAGGGAATCGTTTAGCAAGTAGCCGAGTATCTATCATCGATTAATTGCTGATTAAACATGTGCAAATTATAGTTATAGAGTTCGTTGATCAATCGTTATTATCACATTTTTGCACTCATCTTTTATTCAGCCGACTTCGCTTTCTTTGTCATAATAAGTGCAACTTCGATAAACTAATTTAAAATTTTTTTAATCGATAAGCAATAGTTTGTAATTTATTCATACACATTATTCATATACATCATTCAAAATTTATTATTTAATTTACATTAAATTTTGTTTCTAATTTAAATTTAATTTAAAATAAAAAAATAAAATTGATTAGCATCTCAATGGTTTGGTAGTTATTCTGTCAATAAGTGTACGATTTCTCACATTTATTGTATCTTCTTTTTTTATGGAAAATGTGGAAAACTTAAGTAATCCAACTTTACACTTTAAACATTTTAAATAATTTTTAGTTTTGATTTCTTACCAAATATAAAACAATCGATTAAAAAATATTATCTTCAAATAGTATATCCAGAATTATCTGCATCGGATGTAATTACGTTGCTTTTTTATTTAATCTTACGCCTTTTTCAAAATAGGTGTTATTTTTAAAGTACCAATAATTAAGTTATGCTCACTTTTTATGCATGAAATATATTAGTGAAAAGTAATATTAATTAAATATTAATTCGCAGATAAACAACTGGAATAAATATTTTGAATTTGCGAACTATTTTCAAAACAATCCAAAATAATTTTCTTAATTTTTAAAATTATTTTAATATTGAAAATGAATTCATATCTATAGAAATCAGAGTAGTTTAAACTTCTTCGATACCACAATTAAGTGTTTAATTTAGCATTCGAGTATTTGCTTATAATTTGAGTTTCGCCTGCAGCCATCACAAAAACCGATCGTATGAGAAGTGTGTGTGTTTGAAAACCAATTCGATTGAGTGCAACAATGTATTGCTGAGTTGTGTTAATGGATTTAATTTAACAAACAAATAGCAAATAGCGGCCATAAATAAAGACCATAACTAATTGCTGACACAGTTAGCCAGACAAAGACATTAAATGGTAATCGCGTGGGCGCCGGCGCATGGAAATGGAACTGTTGATGTCAGCAAAAGCTCAGAACGTGGCTCAGATCGAGAATCGAATACAATGTGATCGAGGAACACCTGCAATGGAAACGGGCAACGCGTGCTCTGCCAAAATAAGCTGACATTGCACAGCCGAAAAGCGAATCAAAATCATTTGAAATTCAATAGAAACCGAATTAATAGACAAAGCCGAGCTGGGTGAATGGAAATGCAAATGAGAATGGTCAGCTGTCAGGTCGACGAGCATAAAAATCAGTTTAAATAAATTTCCAGTAGCACTTCTCTTCGGAGATAATTTCATAAATTTTCCAAATGTTTTTTATTTTAAGTCTAGACAAACTGAAATCGAGTTCGAGCTGAAGATGAAGTTGAAGTTGAAGCTGACTTGAGTTGGAGTTGGAGTTGAAGTTGGAGTTGGAGTTGAGTTGTTCGAGATGCTTTGATAAATTACAGACAGGCAGCTTTTTTTTCTGTGCCGTGTTGTCTTGTGTTGTGTTGTTGGAGGAGCGATTTATGTATGGGCAGGTAACAAGAGACGACAGTTGGCACGAGCCATAAATATCCCAATGCAGACGAAGCCAAATCAGCTGCATCATCCAGCCAACAACAGCAACGGCAACAGCAACAATTACAACGTTTGAGGCACCAAACAACGCCCACTTTAGGCACCTCTGTCAGCTTGAAGCCCTCTTCTCCTCTCGGCCCTGCTGCTCCAGCTGCACAATTAAAAAGTAGGCAGTACTGGGCAAATAGGCCCCAAGACATCAGCATCAGCATCAGCAACGGCATCGAGCTGAAAAAGCTGAAGAAAAAAGTAGCCAAAGATGTTGTTGTGTGTCGTTGTTGTTATTTCATTTTTATGTTTTCTCTTCTTTTAATTAAAAGGGTTAACAACAACTGTCTGACAAATCAGACAACAAATCTAAACAAAATAAATGACTTTTACTCCAGTCCAGTCCAGTCCAGTCCAGTCCAGGCTCAAGCTTTTTTCCCGTCTCACAATTAAACACAAGTCATGGCCCAAAAGTTTTTTGGGCTCCGATTTAGATTCAGATTCGAATTCGTTTTTGGTTTTGGTTTCGGCCACGGGCTTTGGCTTTGGCTGGGCATTAGGTTCTTGGGCAGGAGTTCGGGAAAATGTGGAAGCCGTACAGCCAAATACTCTCAAACAGTGAAAGCTTTCTCGTTGGAATAGATTTTTTTGAAATAAATCGCAGAATACTCACATCATGTCGATCTTTTATCATACAATTTAATTTCCGTTAATGTGAATAGTTTTTGTAGTCTCATCAGTAAAATAAAGCTTTTTAAATGTTGACTTTAAGAACATTCATGGAATTTATTAGTTGTTATTATAAAAAAATAATTATTATTTTTAAAAGCATTTAATAAAAGAAAAATTAAATCTTACTCATCACAGCTCTGCAACAGAATATGAAAACAAAATCTTGCTAAGTTGCACAATAATCTGAATAGTTCTTAATGTAAATAGTTCATCTAAATTTAATACTGTTATCTATATATACATATATATATATATATATAATATATATACATCATAAATATTCATAATATATATTCGTTATTCGTATTAAAATATCATAATTTAAATAAATACAATTATTTCACTTCTAACAATAAAATTAGTGTGGTAACAAAAATTAAAAAAATAATGTATCTTAATTCTCGAAGAATGTAAAAAGTTGTTAAATACTATTTAATTTAATGACACTTTCTTCATGTTTATAAATTATTAATATTAATAAAATATAAACATGATTGTTAATAACAAATACAAGCAATTCAAAATTTAATTAACTCTGTAAACAAAAAACAAAATATATATTTATAATAGCATAACTAAAACAAAATGTCATTCAGTTCTTGAATTTATTTGGCAAATTATTTTGTTAATCATCCAGTTAAGCTAATCCAAACAAATGATGCAGAATGAAGCATCAAGTATTACTTTATGTAGGTTTTTATTCGTCCTGTTCGTGCTGCAAGATATGCATGAACTTCGCAGCTAACTGGAGTGTAATTGAAAAGCTTTCTCGTCTAAGCTCGCCAATACGAAACTGCTTAGCTAAATTACCCCGTTTGCACAGAGCACGAACAAAACGAAAAAATAGCTGCGATTGTTTTTGCTGTCTGGACAGCACTAAAAACAACAACAACAACAACAAAAGCAAAACAAAAAGCTGAAACTGTTGGGCGTCGATAGTTGTGCTTTGGCTTTGGGCTTTGGCACGTGCGCAGGCAGCCAGAGCTGCAAACAGTCCGAGTCTATATAGCCAGAAAGCTATATCGCCCCCGATCCCCGCCTGGCCATCGCATTTGGCCGAACCAAACTGAACTGAACTAAACTGTGCTGAGCTGAGGTCCACGCTGAGTTCCATTTCAGGTTTGAAAAATGACGTACAATGGCGTGATCTTTTTTTTTTGTTTTGTTTTTGTTTCTTGCTGCCTGGTAAATCAACTTGTCTGTTGTCTGCAGAGCTCAGGTGTCTCAGGTGGAGCAGAGCAGAAATGGAACTGTGACTGGAGATGGAGCTGGAGCTGGGACGCGAGCTAGCTTTTGATGACTCTGTTTCAGTTGTTAGAGTTGGCCTGTTGTAATCGCTATTTGGGCTTCGGCTTGATTAATTTACGACATGGGGCGCCATAAGGTTACAAAGCGTTTAGCTCAGCTTTGGCTAATGGGTCAAGGTGCATCGGGTAATTAAATGTCGCTGTTCAAGAATCTGTGGGCATTGTGTGGCTGCCAGCTGCCAACTGCCAAAGCCAAAGCCATAAAATCAAAAGGCGGCAGATAATCCACAAGATGCAATAAACAAAGCCGCACAGTTTACGGCCCAAGTCTCGAGAGAATCTGGCCAAACAATTTTGCCTCATTAGCCTGCAGATTTGCGCCACGCATGCGCCACATGAAAAGTACAGTTAAATGGCCAACTGCAGCCAGCAGATGCTTGGCCAGATTCTCGATGCATCTTGGCCAAGAGCCGTGGCGTCGGCGTGGCTTTTGACTGTTTGCTTCTTCTCCACCAAGCGCCAGAGGCTCCATCAAAAGCTACTCGAGTTACTTTCGAGTCTTCTGCTTCTGTTTCTCGGCTGCATCCAATAAAAATGAAACCACTTTGGTTCTCATACCTCGCAATGACCAAAGGCGATGCCAAAAGCATGGCAAATTTTAAATGTACTCGCACAATTCAAGCACGCCAATGTTTTAATACCAAACTGCAGTTGGAACTGACAACTGACAACACCTGCTCTGGGTTCTGAACTCTCTTAGAACTCTGCTGCAGGTAATTGGCTCTTGTTGTGTTTCACCCTAATCAAAACATTAAACCTTTACGGCAAATTTGGCAAGGTTTTATTACCGACAGTCTTGTAATCCTAACTCCACTTGGTTGGCGCAAAAGCTCTGAGATCAGAGCTCTGAGCTCTGAGTGGCGACTCATTAGTTGCAGTGAATTGATTGGGCTAATTTATTATAGTCGGGAAGAGGGAAATATAAAGGAGATAGAAATTGCATCTTTCAGCTGTGCTCATTTTATTCTAATAATTCGAAGAAGTATTTTCTATAGATAAGCGTCTTAACAAACTATAATAATCGAAAATTTAAATATTCTTCTATTTTTATTAGAAATGATGTTGCGATATTTAAGGCTGGATTGTAGCGTTCTTATATAACGAAGCGATATAGAACAATACATATACCGCATTAAATATATTTACTTTTAATTTTAAATTAAATATATGTATTTACCCTAGATCATAGTAGGAGAATTTATGCTTAAATTGAATTAATGTTAATGTAAAATTCAATTCATCTGCCTATCGCTATAATTACAAGATATAATATTGTTATAAGAAGTATTTCCATTAATTATAAAATTATGAAATATAATTTTGACCATCGGGTAATTTACAAAAATTATATTTGCTTGTTGCGATACTATTATTAAAGTATATAACTAAATAAATACTTAGTAAATAAAATGATTATATCTATGCTCCTATTTATAATTTTTATAATTATTTTATTATAGTTTTCTTAAATACAAATTTCTATGTATATTATTATATTATACTTAATAATAATAAAGCCAACTTTTTAATTAGATAATCACAGATTATCGAAAATTTTCAATTGTCAATGCAACAGAAAAATGTGTAAAGTATTTTTTGAAACACCAATTACTCAGAATCAATAAGTCGTAGGATATTCTTAATTAACCTCTTTACAGCCTGATGCAACAAAAATGCAATAAAATGCTTTCTAAAGTATTTGAAAACATTTGAACAGAATGGGATTAAGCTGAGTGGATCTATTCCGCTATTGGCTGTCGAAGAACATCATTGTAGTAGATCTTTCAGTCAACATGGGGGCATCTGCATAAACCCCCAGTGGTATTTAATGGCGATCGAAGTGCTAGGCCGATGCATAAATTAACTTTTTTAGCGCTAAGCAGTAAACTAAAACTACTAAAAGTAGCAAAAGAAGCTGACAACAATGGAGAAAAGCCTCCACAGACACTTCACTCGACGCTAAGCCCAAATATTAAACAAGATTTTTGACTACCAGTGTTAACTCGTTGCTGTTGTTGTCGGAACACAACTGGCGGACAGACGGACGGCTGGACAGACAGACTGGCAGTACAATTTATGGCCCTTAGAACTGATTTTAGACACGACGACAGTCCGAGCCGTGGAGAGTCATGGCCAGGGGCTAAAGCCAGGGACTCGAGCTCGAAGTCGGAGCTGGAATTGGGACTGACGAGGCAAGCACACGCAAGCAGGCTGGACAGGAACTGGTTACAGCTAGGGAAGTGCTACCGTCTTACACGCGTTAGTTCCCTCTCTCTCTCCCAGTCTCTCTCCAGGTCTCTCTCTCGGTCTCTTTCCTTGGGTTTGTGTCGCGCTCTTGTCAACGTTGCGCCTCAACACGACTCGACTCGACTCTCGTCTCGCGTCTCGACAGTCGCAGCGTAACCCATAATTTTAACACCAATAATAAAAGAAAACAACAACAGCATTGAATGCAGCAGCAGCAACGCCAACGTGCAGGTGTGCATCAAGTCGCAGTAGCTGCTCCGTGTGCCTGTATCTTGATATCTTACAGATACAGATACAAAACGTAACGCTCTCGTCTCAGCCGCAGCAGCGCACTTGGTCATAAATTTACGTTTCAAATTGTCTGCCCGAAAACCAGTTTTGCCCACCGAAAAGATCCAAAAGGTTTTCATTATATTAGAGGAGGTGCCAGGCCAGACTTTGCCTCACTTTACTTGATTGCAACGCAACTTTGGCAGCTTTTTACTCGACTGCATCAGCAGCTCACTTTATTCTAATTGACCCAGACCCAGGTCGACATTAGGCCGTGTTTCCGCCTTGTTCTTTGAATTGTTGCCATCGTGTGAAAATTGTACAAAATATTCCATCTAATAACTATCAAATATATATTAGGAAGAGTTCTATTGAGTAGATTGCGTGTACTTGTCGAGGAAGTTGCTTATTACACAATTGATTCTCTGCATTCCTCCGATTTAATCATCAGCTAATTAGACAATAATTTCAGACTCCCCCGGACTGAAGTGTTTAATGTTGACTCATGTGTAATTAGCTCACTGAAAAGGGAGCTCATTTCCGGTCTGCTGCAGATTTCGCTTTTTTGCATTGACCCATTTTGTTGCACAAAATCCTGTTCCAATTGCCAGCGAGGCAACAAAATACAAATTGTATTAACTGTAAAATTCTGACAGCTCAGTTAGCTGATTTAAATGCAGATGCATGACAACAAGCCATAAAAATAATAACAACAACAATAACAATAACGCAAACAACAATAAATGCCCATAAAAACAGCAGTCAGAGGCAGGCAACAAGATTAATTATCGCATTAATTAACTGACCCAAAAAAACGAAAGTTTCGCGCAAAAATTCGCCAGACGATGATTAAAACTGAGATCGAGTCACACAAATGAAAGTGTTATGACTGGCAACAGAATCGGGAAGACAATAAGGGAACTTTTGCGGCGGAATACCTAAGGATGATCGCATTATAAATTATTATAGATTCAGATTGTATGAAAATAAATCATTTGATGCCAATAAATGTAATTATTTTCATGCTCTTTTGCAGTTTAAAGTGTAGACCAATTTCTAGCATGTGAAATAGAATTCCAACATGTCGATTCTTTTATTTCTATCCGTTACAAGATCAACTTAAGCTGTTCTTATCCGCCCAAAGTTGCACTTTCAAAACCAAAGACAGGCTCGTAAATCAATTGAATAATCCAAAAGATTGTCGATAGTCCCGTACAAAACGCTGACCAGCTGACACAGTTGTCTCTTGCGTAAAACGCAACAAAAGAAACAGACAGACCGACAGACAGACCGACAGACAGACAGACAGACAGAGCAAGAAAACGAAAAAAAAAAATACAATAAAAACGTCAAAATGCATAAGAATACAAACCGAAATGCAAGAGGCCCGAAATCCTTAATTTGCACAACATGCCGATCGATGGCGATTGTGCAGTCGGTCATATGGAACCGACACTTGGGTCACCAATGCCACACTGCCCCACTGCCCCACTCTGCCCCACGCTGCCTCTCCCCTTCACCTTCGAATCGAGTTCGACTTAAAATTGCATTTTGGTGGCAGACAACAAAAAAAACAAAAAGGTAACGATCAGGGCGACAAGACAAAAGTGCATTTTGCGGTTAAAGTTTGCACAAATGAATAAATTTTCGAATTGCGAATTGTATTCGAGCAGCGGCAACAAAAGCAATGAACATGCTCCAAACTTTGACAGTTAACTCCAAAGTGTTAGAAAAAAGTATCAAATAATTGCCCAGCACCAAACAAAAAATAATAAACTTACAAAAAACTGGGCGTGTGCCAAACGCGTGCAGGCAAATTAGACAATTGCCATTAGGTATTGTTGAATCGAGAATCGAAAATAGAGCGAACGAACATTAAATACTCTTTTTAAATAGTTGAGCCAATAAATATATTACTAGTTTACTCAACAGGCATTTAAATACAATACATACAATACTTCTTTGTATTCAATTTATTAATTTTATTTACATATGTACTTGCTACTTTTATATTCTTTTAATTGTTTTTTTTTTCATTTTTGTATTGTAATTTATGTTAACAAAAATTATGATTTGTTCTTCAAAGATTGATTTATTTATTTATTTTTTTGAGTTATGCGATTCTCTTGAATAGAAGTAATAAATTTCTAATAAATAAAAAATACATTAACAGCTTATATATTCTTAAAAATATCACCTCAATCTTATTTATTTGATTATTCAAAGAACAACTGCCGTTAAAAAATCATGCTGAGTTAAAAATAAACATCAGCACCCCGTTCAAAATTTAATATATATCTCTTACTCTTTGAGTGATTTCTCTTGAATTCATTTTGTTGATTTTGGCTGTAGAGTCTGAAGAGGTTTCAAGAACTGCGTAACTTAATCCACTTTAGTTTCAAGTTTTTCTTCTTATATATTTTGTTGTAATAATAATAAATTGCTTGCAACATGTTATCTAGTCTCTCTTGCCCCCACAGCCAAAAGGCATTTCAACGCTCAACTTGATGACTGCCAGGGCACCGACTAATGACACATAAATATTTATCGGTCCCCCCAACCCCCAGCCCTCCTCGTCTGCTGTTTGAACAGCCCCTTAACATATATACATGTAACTAAAAGGGTTTCATGGCTGCACAAAGCTTCGATCAGCTTGTATACCCTGTAAGCATAGCACACAAGTGAGAGAGCATATTGAATTTAATACAGTTCTTGAGCGAAGTATGTGAACTTAAATTTAGCAGTTAAAATATGCTTTAATTTATATTATTAAATGAATATAAAAATTTAAAATTATATTTTAGATAATCATACGAATAAATTGTAAATATATGATTTATAATATATTATTTAATAATTACAAATTTTCATTTTTTTAAAAACTTATTTCTATATTGAACTATATCGATGTATTTTAGCGATTCTGAAAGTTTCATGGCAATAGGAGAATAAACGAATGAGTTCAATAAGATTCTTTTGTAGGGCAGATCGAAGTCTAGCACAACTTGAGCGTGTTCCGCACGCTCGTTCGTCTGCTGTTATCTGCCAGCTACTTGACTTACACACGCAGAATCGGAGAACCAGTTCGAGCGTTGAGTAATTACACAGTTCGATCGGGTGGCGGGGGGGGTACGAAGAGAGTGAGGGAATGGAGGTAGCAGTGGGTACTTGGAGTTGAAGTTGAAGTTGAAGTTGGGTCTTATGCTGGCTTTTGGGCTTACCGAACGTACGAACCTTTTGTCGTGCGTTTTGGGTTCAGTTTGGCGTCCGGTCCGGTTCGTTCCCAGTCCCTGTCGCTGCCCCTGGTCCGGTTGGCAGTCCGCTCTGGTCGACTGTCGCCGGTCAGCCGCTTAATTGCGTAAGGCAGGTGGCTGCCAGAGAATAAAGCACCTACATAGACAGAGGCAGAGTCGGAGAGAAACCACTTTAAAGCTGTTCCCGTAGGTGATTAGTGACGGCTTTGAGAGCTTCCCATTCCACCCGCTCTGGCTGCCTCCCTCCCTCCCTCCATCTCGCTCTCTGTGTTTCTTTGTGAGTCGGTCGGAACAGTAGCCGACAACGCTTTCCATTATTACCAAGTGTCAAATTAAGTGCTCACATGATTAATATTTGTGCCCCCGAGCTTGGCTTCCAGCTCCTGGGGCCATTGTATTCCTGCCCAGAGTTCATCCATGGCCGTGCAATTTCAGCCCACTGATTAACCGTGTCGTTTTGTTATTAACTTTTTAAATTGTAAGCCCCTGAAATATTGTCTAGTTCGGCGGTCTATTGAGCTGCATTTGGCATGCCATTGACTAGTTTTATGTCCTGTGACTGCCCAATTCGTCAGGCTGCAATGCGAAAAAGGAAATTGCCTTCGCATAGTTGCCGCATGAGTCACATAGCGTTTTGTTAAAGAGTTGCAAGTTGCAACTTGACTGAATTATGGTTAGAAATCTGTTGTCCAGGACATCGGGAAACACATGTGTCTCTGACCAGCTCTCAAGTGGGTCCAACTCGTCTCACGTGTCACAGAGCCGCGTTGCACGATGTGGATGACACATGCCACATGCCACATGGACTCGAGGTCGGGGTCGATGTTGGTGTCGTTGTTGTCGGGCTGTTAAGTACGCTTAGAGCAGATTAACTTAACTGTGCATAAAATGCTAAAAACAAAAAAAAAATAGGAGAAGGAGAAGGAATTTTTATGGTCACCATAAAAATACTCAAGTGCGCCCAGAACAAGACGAAACTGAACTGAACAGAACTGAACACAACTGAAGTGAAGAGAAGTGAAGTGAAGTGGCTGTCATTTGGCCACATTTCAGTGAGTGAAAATATTGTTGGAATGTGTAAAAAGTCATGCATAAAATTAGTTTCAACTCGGTTGACGCGTTCTCTGCCCCTCCCCCTCCCCCTCCTCTACGGTTCCTGCTGCTGTTTCTTTTCCTTTTTTTTTTTTTTTGATTTATTTTAAACGAGGCAAGAAACACTTGAATACTTGTGCAACACGTGCGTTCTACGAAATTTTCGTCGCCTGTTTGCGTTGTTGTTGTCGCTGTTGATGTTGGCGTTTGCAGTTAAAAAACCATAAACATATGATGCATATGACATGTTGAAGTGTGGTGAACACATTTATGAAATCGAATGCCGAAAATATTAGAAGCAAATTTTAGAAAAAAAACTATGACAAAGGTGAAGCCAAAGGCTATAAACAAGCGAGTATTAAAAACAAATACAGATGAATAGTTTCAGTGGGCATGAAACCAAAAATACTATTCCTAAGATTGAATAAATATAGAAATAGTTTAATCTAATTTTATTAGAACAAAATTTTCTAAAAACTATTAATATTGTGGTGGACTAAAATAGATAAATTGAATTAGCTTGCTGCAAGCCAAATTAACGATTTTCCCGATTCAATAAATATGAAAATATTTACAATTGCTTAAAATAATTCTATTTATTTCTAGCATAAATGTATAAGTCACAGTTACAAATGAAAATAATAATTTTAATAATAATTAAAATCGATTAGAATTGTTCTACTTTAAATATGTCATTTTAAATTGAAATAAAAACTATTAATATTTTCATTTACATATGTTCCAATTAAAATTTTCGACAGCATCTAACATTGGAAAACAAGATTAATAGAAAAACGTTCTGTTGCTAAGTATATTTATTAAGTTAAATATACATTTTGAACTTTAGTCTGTGTAATTAAAGAGTGTTACATTTAACATGTGAGGGTCTTCAGAAGGTGTTGCACCCCAACTATGTATATCTAACCCACGCACTGTCATCACCATCAATTTACAACTCTATTCAGCAACCTGTCAATCCCAGTCTCAGTCTCAGTCGCAGTCGTTGCAGTCTAATCAAATTTTCTGCAGCGTTGCACACCCCTATCCCTATCCCTATCCCTATTCCTATTTCTATATCCCTATCTCTATTCCTATCCCTTTCGCTATTCATTCGCGTCTCCCTATCCACAGTGGTCGGGTCGGGTATTTAAAGTATCGTTTACAACGCACTCTTTACGCACCTCTTTGGCAATTGTTATAGAATATACAAATAACATACAATGCGTTGCGTTCTCACGTTCTTTAAATCAAATTAGTTTGCTTTCAGCGAACGCGCGTATGCAGGGCGAGAATCACTGATCGACGATCGTCGATCGCTTGGATCGCTTCGAAAATTATTTTCACACGCCTCCATTTTTTCCATGGGTTTTTCGCGTTTTCGCTTTTCGCGCCTACCAATTGCCAATTACTTACAAACAGCGACTGATCGCACACATCAAGCGACTGTCAGGCATTGTGACAATCGGGAATCGGGAATCGGGAATCGAGGATTGAGAACTGGGAATCGACAATGACAGCTTGGGGTTAACCCAGACTCATAGCCAGACGACCCTCGCGATACCTGCACAACACCGTTGAGCAATCTAACCCACTCTTTGTGCTGTACCGGCTGATTCGAGTGCCACACTCTATAGAGATCAATGTCTATGCAAAATTACCGTGCACTCTAAGAAACTGCGAGTGAGTTGAGATCTGAAAGTGCAAATATAGCATCATGAATGTATTTAGAACTTTTGTCACTAATAGCATTCATATTAACTTAGCAATATTGTAACAAATTTGAATAAATTTAATATACTTTAGTCAACAACATTTTAAGAGTAATATAATTATAAATTTTTAATACCTTTTAAATACTATCTTAGAACCTAAATTCGATTTAACAAACAACAAGTTATATAGAATATATATTTAATATACACAAATTGCAAAGGATATATTTCTGCATTTTCTTGTTACTCAAACAGCTTTTTTAAAATGAAAAATTTAAAGAATCACAAATGTATTTATTTAATGTATTTATTTATCTATATTCAGCTAGTCACAAACTTAATTAGTAACTAATTCAATTAGAAATAATGATTTTAATTTAATTTTTTAATTTAAATAAAAGTACATTAAATATATATATTCTCTCATATCTTACCTTTTTTCTAAGGATAGATTTAAATTAAATATACAAACACATTGGAGATCGATAATTTAAATAGTATACAAAATATATTTTTTGCTCAGTTAAATTAGTGACAATATACTTACAATTATAATGAAAATATTATTTTCATCTGTTCATATCCATTAATAGAGTAATATTGATGAGCTGAATATTTGGGAACTGCGAATTGTTGCATATGAAATGCGTTTGTTTGAAATCTTAAGGATCTCAAAGATCATTCAAAAGATTGCAAAAGGAAAAGCAAACAGCATTTGTTCGAACTCGTTTGTTATCTACCTAGATCTGTTGCAAATATCGCTCAGTGGACTCACGACAATCACAACAGAACAGTATAGACGAGGAAGAGGAAAGAAGAGAAGAGGCGAGGGAGTAGTGCAATCGGCAGGGGGTAGGGAGGGAGGGTCCTCTTACAGCACTGATCTGCATAGGTTACGGAACAAAGTCGAAGGCTGCTAGAGAGATGCGAGTGCAGAGCTGTAATGATCCCTCGTTCGTCGAGGATCACGCAATTTATGTGCTCGCTGTGCTATCAATTGCTGACCCCTAATAACGAATTCGTGCCCAACTTAATTGTACACATATTGATGAGCGCAGGGCCCAGGGATAATCCCTATAGTCTGGCATGGGCAAAGAGGACGGGGGAAGGGAAGCAGAAAAGGTTCTTTGCCATTTGCGTGTCATTTTTAGTGAAATTGGCATTTCTTTCAGGCCGTTGAAGATCAGATATCACAAAAGGGCCTGTCTAACATCAATCAAAGAGCCCAAACCGAGAGTAAAAGTAAAAATAACTGCCTGAAGATCGGTGGAGGAGCGGACGGGCGGGGGTCGGGGGAATTGTTGATCCTTGGCAGGGGAGTTGAAGATCGTGATCGGTTGTTTGCTTAAGTGCTTAGCAGGTTCATCGTGGATGCTGTTGAAATGCATTTCTGCTTCGTTTGCTTAACAAAATATTAAACCTCTTTTTTGTTGCTTCCTTTCTTTGCATCTGTTTAGCGCTGTGTGGAACAGGTGGAGGACCCGGTGCTAATTGGATTATGTATTGCTTAATGATCCTTGCACTGAACTGGAAGTCGAATACGAGAGATTTTGAGTTCGCTCGAAGTTCGCGTGATTTGGCAGTTAAAGCCGATGGCAGTTGTTTGTGAAATGGGTTAAGATTCGCTGTTAATCTCTTCAACACGCACACGCAGCATTTTGCGGTTATGGATCCATTCGAAACCCTCTAAATAAAAAGGGAAAGTTGGCAGCTTAAATGGGTCAGCTTGAGGAGTTATTCCCGTAAGGATCTTGTGGTCAATCGTTTATTATTCAAAATAACGAAAGTTTTATCAAATAAATATCGACGCGAAATTCCCACGCACGCTCAAAGAACTTCTTTATAAATCGAGATGCGCCACTTTTTGCATTTATTTTATGATTAAATATTGTCGGATTCATTCAAGCTCAACCGAAACCCAATGGGCCGTCACAAAGCTGGCGCGACTTGCGTGAGAACTTGACAAGAAATCAAAATAAATGCCACACACTGTGAGTTAACATGCTCGCTCCTTAAAGACATTTCATAATTTTGTTTAGGCCAAACAAAAAAGAGAAGTTGTGGTCGAGTCAAGTTGAAGTTCAGTCGACCAAATCGCTGAAATGAATTTGTTCGAGTCGGGAAAGCGCACTCGCTTGTTAAATGATGGGTCGAAACCCCTCGCGATACGCTAATTGTCTTGGCCAAATACAAGCGTTTTCACGCCATTCTGCGCACTTGGTTCCACGACCCATCCGAGAATTAGGGTTCTGTTTAGGGAGTCCGCTCTAAAGAAGCAATCAAACATTGAAGCGTGGGTTGTTGCCGTGTCTTGTGTCTTGTGCCACACCCTCGAGCTGAACTTCTTTGTTTACTTAAGAAAATGCGGGAAAATCAGCAACTCTTCTTCGGCATTTTGGGGTCGGTGTGAGAAAAACATTGCTCAACAAATGGGCAGCTATGAGAACTTAGTATTTGATAGATAAACATCCGGTAATTATGAATAGATTGTTCAATCAAGCAAACAGCTGCAGTAGTAAGTATCTTGTAGATACTTATCTATCTCGGCGACATCATCTGCATGTCTTTGGCTCAATAACAAAAAGTCAAGAATGCTGCGCAAAATAAGTAAAGTGTAATTCGATCTACGAATGTATGAAATCAATAAAAAAAAACATGCGATGTAGCTGAGAGATATGGCGAGGGTCCTAATTATGTATACATGCCTCTCGTATCTGTGTAGGAAAAGGCGATCAAAATAATACCAGCCATTGAAGTCAAGATAAGCGTTAAAGTGTGCACAGTGCAAAAAAACAAAAACACATAAAAATAAGAAATAATAAAAATAAAAATCAGGAGACCCTAAAATGTGAAAAGAGAAGAGACGGAAAAAAAAGTGCTTACAATGGCAAAAGATCAGCGCGCAGATCATGGTTCTGGATGCTGCTGCTCGATGATGACGATGACGATGACGATGATGATGTGGCTGGTGATTATGAGGATGAAGGTAAATAAACCCGAAAAAATAAAAGCAGCAACGAGCAACGAGCAACATGCAGCGCCTTTGTGTGTGCAACATCAGCAACAACAAAGTGACTCAGGGCAGAGGCAGAGCCCGAAAGAAAGGCAAGATAACCAGCGCATAAATGGCCTGGCTCTGGCTCTGGGTCTGGGTCTCTGTCTGTGTCTGAGTTTGAGTTTGAGTCTGGGCCTCGATCCCAACTCCAACTCCGACTCCAGCTCCAGTTGCCAGTTGCCGCGCCAGACAAACTGGCGACGCTTGTGAAATTTTCTCGTCGTCTGCTTTTGCCTGCCTCTTTTTCGTACGCAATAATAAAGAAAATAAATAAAAACACACTCACACTCACACAGCCATGCTGCTGTATAAAAAAACAGACAGAGATAGAGAGAGAGAGAAAAGAACCATAAATGCATTTCAACAAAGGCAGCCAGAGGAGCCAATGAACCTAAAGAGCAAAACCAAAGCCCAAACCAAAGGCCATAAATAAGCCGTGGCCTGGTCTGGCCATCGCCATCGCCATCGTCGTCGTCTTGCGGCTCTGCCACAATTTGTGGCACTACCGTCGTGTGTTGTGCGCATGCGCAGCCGTTCGCATTCGGTTGCACTTCAACTTGAGGCATGCCACGCCAGCGGCTGCTGCTGCTGCTGTTGCTGCAGCTTCTATCTATTATTTATTTATTTATTTTTCTCCATTTTTTTTGTTTTTCGGGCAGCCAGAACCTAAAACGAATTTGCCCTTTTGGAGGCAAACACATTTGTGTATTTCCATGTTGAATTTGTGAGCATTTTGTTGTGCTTTTTATGCCTTGTTTACAGCATGGGAAGGGTATTTGTTGTCGGCCATATTAGTTCGGCAATTAAGCGCGTTTAATCGCCATGAAGGACTTTGCTGCTTTGTCTCTCGCTTCCCAGCCAACAATTAGCGTCAAATATTAATTAATGTCAAGTGGAATTTATTGGTTGTGGACTTATACATGGGTCACAATATATTTACATTTGCATACATAATTGAATTATTTACACAATATGTATTTTATTTACACGATGTGAATATAATTCATTTGTATTCATTTCATTATTGTACAAATTCGTCTTTTTACTGCTGTTAATAAAAATCGTTTAACATAGATGAGATTTATTGAAACAAAAATTAAGTAAAAAATCTTAATTCTGAAACAACAAGAATATTAAACTTATTTTGAAAAGTTTTATGTATTTCAATATCCACCTAATGATTCTTAATATTTTTTGTATTCTCTTTTTTTTTATAGAACAAATTGATTTAAAAAATATTTTACTAAATCTGAAAAGGGTTTGTAAATAAATAATATTTAATATTTATTTTTATAAATGATTATGCATTCATTTAATAGATCGATGATCACTTAAAATGCAGCAGTATTATTATACTTACAAATTTCATCATTAATTTGTAATTTATGCCATGTAGATATCACATTCAAAAACATCGAATAAATATGCAAATAGGAATATGTAAATTAACTCTAAGATAGGGAAACAATTGTTAACATTTAAGTGGAATTTTAAATAAACTTGATAATTTTATCTGCATCACTTAAAAATATATATAAATTAACTCTCTACCAGGAAAACAATTGTTAACTATTCAAATTGAATTTCGAATAATTAAATTTGCAATATGTATTTATTTTTTTTTTCTTAAATAACTCAATAATTTTTATATATAGATCATATTGTTAAATGTGCAATATGTGTTTGATGTTTTTTCTAATTTTGAGAGAGTGTATTTTGTTGTCGTTGGAGCTTTAAGAGCAACTGTTTCTTTCGTGCTCTGTTTTGCTTTTCTATTTGTCTTTTTTGACTACCTTGTCATGTGGCCTGCACACTTATGCTTTAGGAATTTCTACAGCTTCTCGACTTTTTACTATTGCAATTTTTTCACTAATGATGACTAATTCAGCCGTCGGACAGTCTAGAGACCACATGTTTTCCATCCTATTTGCATGATTCACTCGCAAAAATGTCGAACGCAGGTGGCTGGAGGGACCGAAATGTTCCTAAGTTGTTGATGTGGCTCAACTAAAATATTAAAACTGTTTTATGACTTTGAGTTTGACGGCTGAATTTGATACGCATTTCGTGGTGTGTTTTATAGGCTTTCACTTTACAGTCTCGCCTCGCGCGCATTACAATCAAAATCCAATTAAATGTTATCAGCAAGTTCTAAGGCCAAGGCAGAGTTCGAATCGAGCGACCGAAGTCTGAAGTGGCTGCAGGCTGCGGCAAGTTGCAGCTGTTAATTTGAAAATTAGATAATTGAGGCAAGCTTCGAGATGAAAATGAAAACGAGCCCAGAGAGAAAACGCTTGACCCTAATTCGGGAAAACACCGAGCAAGATACGCAGAGAGGGAACTTGACAAAGAAATCAAGACGGATCGTATCGCTATATTAATAATGTATTAAGTAATTCCCATTCCAAATAATTGCTGTCAGCATGACACAAACTAAACGTTCAGCTTGTGTCTTAAGGCAAATCCAGCTCAGCTAAGGAAAGACTCTGAGGCGCACTTGCTGCTCTAATAAAGATGAAAATTACATGTCCGGGCAACAACAATATGGCTGCTATTAAAAACGACAAGTGGAATTTACATAACAATTTAATTAAAGTGCACAAGAGTAGCAACAAAGCCAAAGGAGCTGCCAAAAAGTTAAAGCGCAAAATCAGCGATTGTTGTTGCTCGAGATCGAGAGTATTTGGCATAAAGCTGGCTTATTAAATAAATAAACTATAATTAAGCGTCGTGTAGCCAGCGTCGTATGTGGACTGTGCCGTGATTAAAGTTGGACTTAAGTGTTGCCAACCAGCCAACGAGTCGGATACGCATTGCAAGTATGTATACAGTATGTGGCAGTTGCAAGTTGCGAGTTGCAAGTCGCCACAGAGTCTATGCCGCAGTTTGTGGGCCAAGTTGCTGGCGACTGTTTGTTGAGTTTTTGGCGCATGTTGCAAGCAGATCCTCGCCATAATTGGAAGCAGTCGCATGGAACTTGTTGCACAGCAAATTACTGCACAACTGACCAGGCCGCGTTGCCGTCGATGTTGCGAGCAGTCGATCAGTCAGTTAGTAAGTCAAGTGGCCTCAAATGTAAATACGGTATGTGCTCAGCTGCCGGTGGCATCACTTTTACTTTTAAGCCAACTTTGGCTTTGTGTTAATGTGACAAGTTGCCGGTCGGACTGTTGTTGGTTGTCTGCCAGTCGCTTTTGGCCTCTTCAGCCGGTTCGACAAATTGTTGTTGGCTTATATAATTGACACCTCGTTGTTAATGGCTTGAAGAACGCTGCTTAATGCTTAAATCATGTCGTCGCTGTGGTCAAGACAGTTCTGTATGCCAACTAATTGTTGCGACAATTGAACCCCATTTCGCAGGTGCTGTGAATCATAACGAATAAAACGCAGCTAAAATGGATTTATGGTGATATTAAACATATCCATAAAACGCTGACAAAGGCGATCGACGGCGAAAACTAAAACTGACTGCGGAGAGGTGACAATCAAGAGCGCGGCTCGTAAAATAAATGCGTATAAATGAATACAGAAATGAACATAAAGTTGTGAGACAAGATGATCAGAGCAACGATCGCTGCTCCATAATTGCCATCGAGTTCCCAGTCCAAGCCAGATCAGGGCCAGTCTCAATCGCACTTGTGCCCAGCACACTCTGCAAGTGTGTCTGAGTCTTCCGTCGTCGTCGTCTTCTTTGGGTTCGGGTTCACTGAGCTGAGCTACATGATCCCTTTTCAGTTGTTTTTTTGTCTCGATCGTCTTTGTTTTTACAGTGCGATAAGCAGACGGTCGACGGTCTGAGAGCTCTGGGCCCTCGACAGTTTTCCTAGCCAGCGTTTTTCATGTCGCATCTGAGTTTTTCTCTTGTTTGTTTTGCCTGTTGGCGTAGGACGTGCAAACGACCCTTTTTTTATTTCGTAGACTTGTGGACTTGACTTGACTGACAAGTTTCACCTGTCCGTATTTGTCTACGGGGTGATCTATCACGCCAGAGCCTTGCCGAGGGTTGACGTGTCTATTGCTCCTCGATCCCGCTCTCCAAGATTTGCCTAGCTACACCATTTGTTTGACTAGATAATGGCAGGAAGATTCGTTCGTTCATATGGTAATTTAATAGCGTCTTACATGCACTGGGTGTGTTGCCCGCTACCCGTTGCCCATCGCACTGACCCTTTTGGCCATAGGGGTCAGCTCTGAAATTAATATGTCTCTGCTGCACTGAAATCCAAACCCAAACCCAAAAACCCCAATCTCTCTCTGACTCTGGGTCTGTATCTCAACCCAGGCATTGAAAGTGAAAAATCTCCCTCCCCATGCAAAGACATGTCCGAGCATGGCTTGTGGAGCTTAGCGACATCATCATCATCCGTAGAACGTGCAAACTGCGTGCTGGCCAACTTGACATGACGATAATGATTGACCCAAAAACGAAAAAAGAGAAAAACAAAACACAACACATATAGTAAAAAAACTACTCGCCCAAAGCAACAAAAAGTGAATGTCATTAGAAGAAACTTTGTCGAAGCAGTCGCAGATAAATAATAGAAAATATAGACCGTACCCGAGCACTCGCCGCGCTGCAGCAGCTGTCAATCAAAGTGCAACAGCTACCACAAAATGTGGCACACACAACGTAGACACCCTGCAAAAATACTGAAATTGATGTGCAGTAATCTATTGAAAATAGATTTACCTATTTGAGTTGATAACATTCGTTGAAAATTATAGAAAAGATATACTTTTTAAGTTGTATCGAAATAAATTTAAATATTATGATCTATATTTATTTTATATTATTATTAATTTTATATTAAATTAAGATAAAAACTTCAAGTATCATAGATACAATTTTAAAGTTTCACATATTTAATTGATATATATTAATTCATTAATTTAAAATACAAAAAAATATATATTCACAAAATTTAAACTTAAAATTTTAAGAATTAAAAATATGTTTTAATCAATTGGTGCATTTTGAATTGTTATGCATTGGAATGCTAATAGTTCTATTGTAACTACAAACTTTATTATTTGATTTCAAACTAAATTAAAATAATGTAATTAATTTAAAACGTATTGTAAGCATTTTTACAAATGTATTAAATACAATTTTGATACGAGCTTAACAAAATTGATCATTATTCCTAACTTTTACATCATTTAATTTAAAGTTTTGTTTTGTTTTGCTCTTTTAGAGGGTACCATTGAGTCGTTTAAATGATAATTATTTTGCTTTTGATTTTCCAACAAACTTATTTGTTTTCTATGAAACTTTTCGGTGCGTAACGCGGCTGCCAATGTTTCCCGCTCCCCGTTCCCCGCTTCCTCCCCCGCTGCTTGCCCCTTCTGCAATGCTCAGCCTCAATCAGAGTCTATCCTCAGCCTGCTTATGCAGCCCGTTGAACGCTGAACAACTGCTGAAAAAGGCCCCCAGCTTGGTTGCCCCAGATTCTGTGTGCCACTGTGCCTCACTCGCTCTTGTCTTGCAGCAGCCTTTGCCTCTGCCACCGTTCCTGCCCCTGCCCCTGCCCCCGTTCTTGCCCCTTCAACTGCCGCTGTGTCTGCCCTTTGGTTTTTTGAAGCTTGTGCAGCAAATGCTTTCAATCGCTGTGACTAAAGAAAAGTTTTGTTTACATTTTGTTTTGTAAACAAAGAGAAATAAAATATGTACGAATGTGTGTGAGAGTGTGTGTGTGTGAGTGTGTGTTTGTATTAATGGCAGCAACATGGGCAATATCTGTGTTCTACACGACGACAACAACATCGACGACGACGACGACGACATGTTGCATTCTAATGGCTTGCTGCCAGAGGAACTCTTATGAGTTGGAGCTGCCTCAGTTGATCATGTTCATTAATTAATGATCAGTCGCCTCGCCATTGTCGTTCTGGTTCTTCTTGTTGTTGTATCTGAACTTTATTATTGTAGTTTATGGCTGGGCCCATGCGTGGTGCTCTTATTTTGCTGAGCATATAATTTATGACATTTTATTGTGTGGCAAACGCAAATGTGGCCCGATATTGTGTCGAAAGTGGTGTGAGTAAACGATCTCGATGCTCTCATAAAACCAATCATTCGTGCCATCATTTAGTTATACTAATTCGATTTATTGAACGTCGTCTTAAAGAATACGATACTTAAACTAGCCTTTGTATTAATTGTGATTTAATTTTGATGTGAGTAAATGTTATTAAATTCTATTCTTCACGCTATTTAATAAAATCACATAGTTGACAATAAAATATAGATATGATATAGCGAATATTTATGGTATTTTGTTTATTAATAATAAATTAATAATTTGGAATTTATTTATATCAGCAGTCAGCAATAATTTAAAATGTGAAAATATTAGATAACTTAAAGCTTTTTTATCAAGTTTTCAAGATACAATTGCTCGCAATTTATTTTTAAGACAAAAGTAAATAAATTAAATAAATCTTCAATTTAAACATACTCATTATTACATTGCTATTGCCGTTATTAAATAACAAATAAAAGCATCAAATAACTTTAATATAGGTAGTAAATTCAATTTATTGGGCTCATATGCATTTTATGCGTCTAAAATTTAAAATTTAAATTTTTATGGAGTGTTATTAAAGCGGTAGTTTACAAAAGAGAATTCATAACAAACAAGTATTTATTAACAAATTTAAAATGATTAATTTATGCTTACATAATATTTTAATAAATTTCAAGATATGAAAATGAAATAAAATAATAAAATATGTTTTTAAATTAATTTCTTTATCTAAAATTTAAAGAGGAATTTCATCCAAGTATTTTTTTAATGATAATTGTCAACTTTAAAATAGATTATAATAAGCAAAAATCTTGAGTTAATCAGACAACTGTCAATATATATTTTCATTGAGGTAATGTCTCAAAATTTTCAGACTTTATGAATTAATTTCTCTGCCAGCCATTAGTTGTGTAATTTCAATTAATGCAATTTCTCGTATCCTTTTGAAAACAGGTTTCCTATAAGGATAGTTGACCATGTCTTTCGTATTGACAGCATTTCCATACAGTAGTAGTTGGTTTTTGTTGTTGTGGTTGTTGATGTTGTTGTTGTTGGGTAAAAAGGCAGCACAACAGAAAGCAACAAAAAAAGTAAATGAAATTGATTGTCTTGGTTTTTGTGTTGCTTTTGCACTCAAAAGACAGATTGCTCATAGATTTAAAGGGCAGCGAGGGAGAAAGGGAGAGCTCAAAAATAAAATCGTGCCAGCAACAACAACAACAACAACAACAAAGATACGGGCACAAAATAAAACTGTTGTAAAACGCATTTTGAGTGACAGGTACCCATAGAATAGAAAAAAGAAGAGGGAGAAGTCTGAAGACCCAACATCGGACCCTTCGAGACTCGGCTGGTTGCACGAGGCAACTGCTGAGACGTTGCCTCAATTTGAAAATCGACGAAACGTGCAACTCACATGTCGTACACGCGACGCAGACGCGCCGAGGCGACGATCCCATCGAGTGCGACCCGAGGACGATCTTGTCTAGGGACAACCAAGGAGCGAAGCGACGACAGCTGCTGCGACTCGACTCCCAGACACAGACGTTGAGGGCACTCCGCTGATGGTTCTTGGTTGTTGGTTGTTGTCCCTATCGAGGGGCCATTTCACTGAACTACGTTACAAAGAAAGCAGTCTAAGGTGGCAAGACAATAAGAGAGAGTTCTGATGGCAGATATGGAATACGATTTAATAGTTTGGCACATTTCATATAGATGGCAGACCTTAAAGCTAGCTTGAAGCTATGTTCCATTTTGAATCGAAATTTGTAAGTTTAATTAAGATAAATCGAAAAATATAATCTATTTATTTTTTTGAAAAATAAAATACTTTATCTGCTGTAAATATTAAGTATATTAAATAAATAAAATGTCGTTTAGTGCGTTATCTTATTGACAATTTTTGTATAATTCAAGACGGTCTTGTCTAGGGACAACCAAGGAGCGAAGCGACGACAGCAGCTGGGGTTACGATTTAATAGTTTGGCAAATTTCGTATGCATCTGTAAGCTTGTTTAATCCAAATAACAAAAAAAAATAAAATAAACAAATATAACTATAATTTCAACTTTATCATTATTTTTTAAATTATTTATTTTAATCTTTTTTATTTGATTTTCATTTATCAACAACAATTTATTTCCTAAATATATTGCGTATTTTAAAATATTATGTTTTTTTGAGTAACTTAAAAGTCTGCTGTTTACTTTTTGGACGAGACCGACAAATAAAAGTTATAAATTAAAAAAATGTTGAAGCCCAAAACGCGATCAAATATTTAGTTTTAATTTGTATGATACAATTTTAATATATCAATTGAAGAACTTGATAAACAACACTTATCTTAAATCGGAAATTAACAGTTATTTTATATTTTGCAAATTTGTATTGTCACAGCTTTAGATTTTTGGGCAATTGTTTTTGACTCGAATGTATTATTTATTCAATATTTTTAAAAATATTGACAACACTTTGTTACATCCAAAACTTGCTAAATTGCAGTTGTATGTTTTCAAACAGTCGTAAACTTTCGATAAGAAAATTCAGTTTGCAATTAAATATTTTGTGTAGGTCTAAAGCCAGAACTCAATGAAAGCAATGCAGAAAATAAAGCGAGTAAATGTGCAAATCTCCAACTCTTAATTCATTTCAGCAGCAAGCTCTTAAGTCAGGACTTGATCCCATTAAATGCTGTTCACTTAACTTGCTGACAGTCTCACAGTAGTCCAGAAATTAACCTGCAGCCAAGAACGGCACTCGAATAATGCTGCAATCATAATGTTCAACCCAGAAACGATGTGTCAGAAGATGATGAGGATGCTGATGATGACGTTAAGGTTTGTGCATTAACTGAAGAATAAACCGAAATATTAAATCACAACAAAGGCTCAAGGCAGAAGACGTCGAGAAGATTTAAACGTGAACCAAGTTTATTGTTAGTGTGCGTGTCTGTGCACGTTTGAGCGTGTTTGAGCGTGTTTAGATGTGCATTAGAAAAGTATCTTAGAGGGATGGGATTGATTCATAATCTGCCTGTAACTCAACCTAATCGAGTCATTTAGCCAATTGCGAAACTGAAGATCGTTAATTCAGCAAATACAAATCGGTTTGTTCTCGCTCGCTGGCCAAAAGAAATTATCGCTCATTATCTGTGGAGCCCTGGCCAGTAAAACTAATTTCGTTTCGGCCAAGCTATTAAATTGAAAGCAGAGCAACAGCCAAAGACACGAGACACAAGACTGGAGACAGGAGACTGGAGACAGAAGACACAGTGCCATCACATTAGCCTCTGGAGGGAACAGGAACTGAGCTGTGGAGCTGTCTTGGACGGAGGACGGAGCGGACGGAGATGGACGGACGATCGACTGGCACGAGCGCATCAAATTAAGCAGGAAGAAGACAGCAGCGTCGACAACAAACAGCACAGCACAGCACAGCAAATAAAATACATACTAAAAATGCAGAACCAATGTAATTTGATACCGAAAATCATTATGCATAAAGGCAGGCAACAAGCGCAGCTACAGAATATGCATCTAGATACATGCATCCATAGAGAGCGAGAGAGAGAGAGAGAGCGAAGATGCATCTGGCGAAGACGACTAATTGCCATCAATTTTTTGCATAAATCTTGGCAGCATTATGCATGCAACAGCGGGGCAAGAGCGAGCGAGCGTGGCACAGTTAACTGGCCACCGCTTTGGCCACCGCACCAACTTCAGGATTGCCCATGAAGCCACACGAGTCGTGTCGTGTATGGGCAGCCAATCAAAAGGTTCTTCAACCCTGCGCCAGGCTCCAACTTGCAACGGGCAACTTGCAACTCGCAGTCGCAGTTAAGCATTGCTAAAGTGGCACGATCACCAACATCATTATCATACATACGACTGCCAGTTGCCAGTTGCCAGTTGCCAGTTGCCAGTTGCCAGTTGCCAGTTGCAAGCAGCGACAACAATGAGGCAGGCAGGCAGGCAGGCAGGCAGGCAGGCAGGCGTGTTGCAAAATCAAATAAAAGTTCTAAAAACGTTGTTTATGCCCGTGTGTGGGGCAAGGAGGCAGCTGGCGGGGCACGATCGCGAGGCAAACACGATTCGAAAATTGCGTACGTAGCGCCAAAAGCTCGAGTTCATTATGTCCAAGCAGGAGGCGATCACCGAGAACACAGAGAGAGTGCAGAAGAACGCTACACAAAGCTAGCTCACTGTGCCCAACGACAACGACGATCATGATGATCATTTCGTTGATATCATGCAGCCAGAGCCAAGACGAAGACGAAGACCAGGCCTGGGTCTTGGTCTGGGTCTGGGTCTGGGTCTCGGTCTGGGCATATGTAGAGCCAGCTAAAGCCCAGCACAATCCCAGTTGCAGTTGCAGGATGAGTTCAATGACTTGCAGCTAGAAGTTCATTGCAGTCGCAGTGAGAACAACAACCACAGCAACTTGCAACAACTAGTCGCAGTTGGTGTTTGTCTTTTGCTTGGCTTCGTAGCGTGTGTGTTGCACACTTTCTGTTTTATGCCGCTGGCCGAGACGACGACGACTCAGAGGCAGAGGCAGAGACTCAGAGGCAACCGCTTCGCTCGCTGTTCACTTGTCCTAGGCCTCACTTTGTATTATTTGCTAGGATTAAAGGCATTAAAAGACATGCAACAAGCAGGGTAAACAACAGTCTGTATGTGTGCGTGTGTGTGTGTGTGTGTGTGCTGTGGCAAATAAAACATCTGTGCCGTAAAATCAAAACAAGAACGAGAAAAGGAGATCGAGAACTCAGCTCTGGATTTCATTGCCTCGCTCTCTGGACGTGCACAACTTGCAAATTGACGTCGTCGTGGGGATCGCAACGAATACGAATACAACGAATACGAATACAGCTGAGAATACTCGTATTTGTACCATCGTTGGAAACCCTTCTCTATAAGAGAATCCCTCGTTTTCTCAGTTTTTCCTTTTGGTCTTCCTGCTCTACTCTCAAATTTATTCAGCCGTTTGATTCGTTGCTTTCTTTGGCTGCTTGCCTGATTCTTTTTTGCCTGGTTAGGGTTCGATCGCGTCTCTGGGTCCATCTGAGGTTATTACACTCTGCTCAGGCCCTTTGCCTTTTTTTTTTTTACTACGCTCTACAAGGACTATAAATCTACTATAGCATTATTCCTCGGCTGCAAAACGGGTAACGGGCCGAGCAACGATTTTTGGCGCGCTTTTTCAACAGCAAACTGGTCGCTGCTGTTAGCCCAGTTAGTAAGTTGCAGGTCAAGTGATCTGTCAGCGAAATTATGAATTTATTTGGGTACTCTAAATATTACTCACGCGTGCTTTATGTTTTTTAGTGTGTCCAATTAATCATCAATTTAAAATGTTGATGCGAAATTTGTATTCAGTAAATATATCTATGATCTGGCTATTTATTTCCTATAGAATTTAATTCCTCTATTATAATAAATAGAAAATATATTTAAAATGTTGATTCGAAATTTTTATTCGGTAAATATATTTACAAATATCTCAGTTGCTCTGGCTATATTTTTATTCTATAGAATTTATTTATGTTTTTATAATAAAAAAATTACAAATATTTACGTGTCTGTTAATGAAATAATGTATATTCCTATTTGCGTGGATTTTTCAAATAACATATTTAAATTTTTTTATAGTTTACATAACAATAGAGTTAATTAATTAAATAGACTTTATTCTGCCTTATCTATTGCCATAAATAATTTAATCATTATTAAATTGCATTTGAATTTAGTATTATAAATATAAAAGTTTTGTTTCATATTCTTAATCTGACATAAACTTATATTTTCACAAATATTAAATTAAATGGATACACAAATTTGTTTATCTCTAAATTATTTAGACTTGTAATATTTACCTTTTTTAAAAATAAAGTAAGAAAACGCATTTTCATAAAAACGAAAAATATAATTCTAAATATATTTCATGCAAGAACGTAATATTTTCAATCCGCATTGCAGTTGTGCAGCTCAAAGTCAGTGGCTTTTAAATGCAAACTTTAAATAAACAAAATTATTGTAGATATTTTCGTTAATATTCAAGAATTATTAATTGTGTTAAATGTAAATATTGTAAATGTATTTTAATTTATAAGAACTCCAGCTTGCTCGTTTGACTCTAATGTATTTCATGCTCGAACGCAATTTTATGTGTAACTGAAATCTTTAAGATACTTTGTAGAGCAACCTGTTACTTTATTATTTTAATGTTCATGATCAACAAAGCTATGACATCAACTCTATACTACCACTATCCAACATAATGTTAAACTAAAGTCGCTGCTTTAATCCAATAAATGCGAGTTAATCCCGCCACTAAAACCCTAAGTGCATTTCATGCTCAGGCGCAATCTTGCAGCATAGCTGCAGCACGGCAACACTGTCTGACCGCTGCTCTTGCACTCGCTCTCTCTCTTGCACCCACGTGCTCTCCACCGGCCACTTGCGCTCTTAAGCGTTGCCAACTATTAAGAGAGCCGCGAACTCTTCGGCCATTGCAGCACAGAGTTTGTTTTGATTTTGTTGTTCTTGTCTCACACACACACACATGCACATGCACACTCCGGTTGTAGTTTTGTTTTGTTCGTCTTATTCCGCTGGCCGTTGTCTTCATCTACATCTTCTGGTCCCCCTGCTCCTCCGCCTCTGACAGCGTCGCCAGCCATGGATAGATGGGGGTACAGTAGTCTCCCGCCAAAATTTAGTTTGACTCTTTGTGCGTTGATCTTTTACGTTTTTGTTTTGATTTCAACATTCTGGTCGTTGCCGTAGTACGCTCGCTCTCTCCCTCTCTCTCTGCGTCTTGCCGGACCGGACTGCAGTGCGAGCGAGTCCGAGCAACACACAGCAGCAAACAGCTTGGACAAGTGATCATGACAGCGATCGAGTTTGCTCTCTGCATGTGTGTGTGTGTGCGTCTCTGTGTGTGTGTGTGTGTGTGTGTGTGTGCTGTGCATTTTCGTTTTCAATTAGGTTTAATCAAGCAAACGATCGATCATATTGACTTGTTTTTTTTTTTGTCTGTCTTTTTTATTTTTATACCCGCTACCCATAGGGTAGAAGGGTATTATGACTTAGTGCCAACAGGAAATGTATGTAACAGGCAGAAGGAGGCATCTCCGACCCCATAAAGTATATATATTCTTGATCAGCATCAACAGCCGAGACGATATAGCCATGTCCGTCTGTCCGTCTGTCCGTCTGTCCGTCTGTCTGTCTGTATGAACACCTGGATCTTAGAGACTATAAGACATAGAGACACCAAATTTGGCAAAAATGTTCCTTCATACCCTACGCAGATCAAGTTTATTTCAAAAGTTGGATGCCACGCCCCCTTCGCCCACAATAAGCATTAATCTAGAAAAAGTCAAGTTTTTTTTTATGTAAATCGCGTATAACTCCAAAAGTTCTTTGTGTAATGATGTGTAATTTGGTAAGCCATCTATGCTTGACACTCTTAATATACCCTGTAATTTTGGTAAAAATCGGATAAGTAGAACAAAAGTTATTCGCGAAATTATTTATCAAAATTTGTGTTCCCAATGCATATGGACGTTTTAAGTGTGTGATTGACCTAGAGATATCAAATTTGGTGACAGTATTCGTGTAGGTCTTACGCAGATCAAGTTTATTTTAGATTTTTGCCACGCCCCTTTCCGCCCCCGAAAACTGTAAAAGCCGTAATAATGAACCTAGAGCATTGAATTTTGGTATGCATAATAATAATTATATTTTCAATGATTCCTGTGAATTTGGTTGAGATCGAATGAAAAACAAGGAAGTTATTAATGAATCAATTTTATATGCAAAATTCACTTGCAGCTGCTCGCGCTTTGTTTGTTTAGTTGACAGTGTGACCATGTCGGTGTTGTGGATTTCTTCCCGCTATTTTCAAATATATACAAAACACAAGTTTCAGTATATTTTTGGTATATTTGTTGTTAAAATATAATTAAAATTTTTTTTGTTCTCTCGAAATGGGTTGCGGGTATCATACGGTCGAGCACCTTCGACTGTAGCTTTCTTACTTGTTTTGAGTTGGCTTGAGGTGTGCGTTTTGCCGTATTCTGTTCGCTGCTGGTTTTTTCTTTTTTGCTGCCTGGGTTATTGCTCGCTTTTCATTTTCCTGTTCTGGTTTTTGAGTTTTGCATAAACTTGTTGATTAACTGCGGCCCGAGGGGCTCAGCTGCTGCCGTTTTTCGATTTTTATTCCGTTTTTGGCAGCACGCTGCTTGAACTCATTACATCGATACTTCTCTACGTGTGTGTGTGTGTGTGTGTGTGTGAAGCCAAAGGGCACCAAGGTTACAATCCGTATTCATCACGTATCAACAGACCTAGTTTAAATGATCCGTGAATAACTGGAGATATTGACTTCTTACAATATGCTTAAAGCCCTTCTACTCTCGCAAAGGGTATTTGGCAAAAGTCAGAATGTTTGACAGTCCCAAAGGTTCAGAACATGAATATTTACTGCTTGTCAGAAAAGTTCTTCTTAAGTTCAATAATAATACTCACTTAAACCAGGAAATATTAATATGTACCTCTATTCACTTTATTTAATTAAATTCGTTTTATTTATAGTTTATTTTATTTTCTTGGAATAAATTTTCATATAATCACAGTAACTTTATTGTAATTAAAATAATATAAATTAGGTGAATTATGGCACAATTTTTTTTTGTGTTTTTAAATACATCATAAACCTTGAGCTAAATTAGATAGTAGGCAGTGGGTTAATCCAGTGTAATTCTGTTGAAAACACATGACATTTAAATACTTTAGAAATTATCTTTATTACGAAAATTATTAGAAATTATTATTTAAACACCATAAAAAATATGGATTTCTATAAATCAGATTTTTTTTTTTTTTTTTTAAATCCTAATCTTTATTGGAATATAAAAATACAAGGAAACATTAGTTAATTTAATTACGAAGTGGGCAGGGGATTCTGTCACAATTAAAATTTCCATTTAAATACTTTAAAATCTTACTTAATTATTGCTTTACTCTTAAAAATTAAGTAAATTTTTCTATAAATTAATTTGTATATTTCGATTATTATATTATAATTGTATATCAATCATACGACCTGGTATTAATTGGAATTGCAGAGCTTTAACATAACAACAAGCATTCATTGTTGGAAACTCAGAAAACTCAATATGCTTACTGAACTAAAAACAATACATGCAAATCAGAAAGAATATAAAAATAATAATATATGTAATTACTCTTCAAGAAGTATATCCACTTATCGTAGAGATATTTTATGATGAACTTTAAATAAATAAAATTGTAAGCTGGACAATAGCCACTTATCGCTGTGATATTTAACTTTAAATAAATAAAATTGTAATCCCACTAAGTAGAAACAATAAGGAAGAAGGCTAAGAGTGAATTCAGTTAATCAGCTGAAATCAAAAGCGGAGTCTTGAAATGCAGATGCTATTTTTAGCGACATTAAGTTGCATTTCATGCCAACGCCAACTGCAGCAGGTAAATGCAAAATCACAGCTCAGATGCATCGATCGCACTTCTTGAGTGTGTATTTGTTTATTGGTTCCGTTAGAAGCCATTTCTTTGGCTTCTCTATTACCGATGTGTCAAGCCCGCACTCAAAAGCCAAGAAATTATATTTAAATTACATTGACAGTGGCAAGAAGACAGACACGGGCATGTGGCAGGGGCATGTGGCACAGCCTGAAGCTGAGGCTGCACCACTTGGACAATCAGACAGCGTCAGAGGCATTATCATTATGTTTATTATACGACGAGTACTGGCAGCAGCAGCAGCAGCAGTTGCCGCAGTTGCCGCAGTGGCAGTGGCAAGCAGCTCATATAGCTCCGTTCTGATCATAATCAGACAGGGGCCAGGCTCCTCAGGCCGAGGGTGTGGGGGCAAGAGCTCGACAATCGACAAGTTGCTGCAAGCACGATCGACGCTGCTTCGCTGGTTTGGGACTCGTGTCGCTTGGGTTTGGCTTAGTCCCCCCCCCCCTTTGAGTGGGGAGTGGGGAGAGCTGCACAAAAGTGTTTGAGGCGACTCGTTTGGATGCTGCTCCTCAGTCGACGTCGCCGTTCGCAGCTCTGCCCGTATCGTCGTGCGCATTTAAAGGTCTCCAGCTGCCGCTGTTCCTCTCTCTCTGCTCCTCACTTGCCGTTCTTGCTGCTGATGTCTTCTGCTGGAGCTGCTTAAGTGCCGTTGCCGTTGCTGTCGAAGTCGACTTCGACGGCGACGTCGTCGTCATCGTTGAATCTTTAAAACTTGATTTTAAGTTTGTTGCCGTTGTTGTTGCTTTTTCGCCGCTGGTTTTCATACCCGCTACCCACAGAGTGGCAGGGTATTATAACTTTGTGGCAACAGCGAATATAGTATAGATTATTATATTTTATATTCTTGATCAGAAAATCCATAGAAATACAAAGAATTTAGAGATGAACTGGAGCTACGGCCATACCAAATTCATGTTGAATAACTGGCTTAAATTTAGAGCTTAATATAGCCTAAATGATTTCCAATAAATAAAAAGTTTAAATTAAATATTTATATTTATTAAATATCTGATAAAAAGCCTCAGCATTTTGAACTCTCTCAAAATAGTAGCGGGTATCTCGCAGTCGAGCAGTCTCGCCTGTTGTTCTCTTACTTGTTTTGCTTTTTTATGTATAGCTGCTGCTGCAGCAGCTGAACACCTGTGTTCTTAAGCGCTCCCTCACAACACAATATTATTTTTTTAACCCCATGCAATTTAATGTCATGTTTTTCGTCTTAGTTGCTGTTGCTTTTTTTTTTTTATTTATTTTTTGTATTTTTTATTACTTAAGTGCGTGTTTAGGTTTAAAGGTTTATGTGTGGTGCTGCGTTGTGTGTTGCTGGGGCTGTTGAGGCCGCTGCAGTCTTTTATGCCCATAGTAAATTTAGCGTCTTAACCTATTTATAATGAAATCTGTTTTGGCCATAGAGTGCTAACGGTGTTGAAGGCGGAGACAAAAAAACCGCCTGGCAGTCAGCATTGCTCGTATGTTCTTCAATTTATAGGACCATTAAAGCACAGTTACTGCCTAAGCTTATGAAAATTGTCGAGATAATTGCATAAACTCCAGATGCAGATATATGTTTGTATGCAGAGAGAGAGTAGAGAACGAAGTTATAGCCCGCAATAAATTGACACCTCTAACTGTGCGTCGTAAATAATTTATTTTATTTATTTCGCAATAACATATATCACACGTTTAGTGATTTTTAACGAATTAGCGTACACATACCAAAAGAAAAAAGCAACCATTTTATATTTAAACATAAATCAATTGCACAGCTAGCCACATTATAAAAGAAAGAATCAATGGAATATTCCAAAAATGCAAAACGATAATTTGAGGTATGCGAAATTACGATAAAATAAAAATGTAGCTTTCGCACTAAGGACTTTAGCTAGGCTTGGACACAAATATTTAAAATTTTAGATTAAACAAAAATAACACAATTTATAAAGTTTACTAAAATAAAATGAAGGTAAATATGTCATCAATTTATTTTTGATTCATTTTAGATTTATATAATTACTATTAAATGAGGAAACTAACAATAAAAAATAATGTATACTATTCATTAATACATCGTGAAAACAAAAAAATATTTAAAAAATAATTGGAATTGGACAAATATATTCAGTTGTAATTAATTTTAAATTTAAATAAAAACTACTAAAATCAGAAACTAATTACCAAAACGAACACAATTTATATATATTAAATAATACATCAAAAAAGTAAGTTAAAGTTGTAATAATAAAATAAATATTTTGGTACAAATTATTAAATGAATAAAATAACTTTAAAAAATTAAATTTATACAATTAAATATTACAATACGAAAATAATTTAATATGTATTTTAATTATGATAAATTTTCAATTTATGTAGTTATTATTATCATTATTTTAAATAACAATCTTCCATTAATTAAAGATCATGAAGTATGCAATTTGTATTCTACAAATTTTACTCAACACTTTAGAAGTAAATAATGATTTACATATCTAATGAACATAATTTGCTGGACTTAGTAAAGAGAAACTTTATGCATTTATTCATCCTGCAATACTGTCGAAGTTAATCAATAAAATTGCATTTAAATCGAATAGTAATAAGAATATCATTCCATCGAAACAATGACAATCAAATACTGATTTGCGAATACGAACAAATAATGTTTGTGTATAGTGATGTGGCGTGGCACAACATGGCGTATGAGTAATCAACGAAATTTTGCACAATAGCCGCAATGCTATAAAATTATTAATAACGCGACTGTAACTAATCACGTCAAATGAACAATGGGCAAAGTACGTTTTATGGCTGCTCGAAAGCAACCAAAGCTGGCGAGTCGGGCGAACAAAAGACCCCAAAGAGACCCCACCGACTAACCCAACTAACTAACCGATAGACTGATGAACTGACTGACGGACAGATGGAGAGATGGACAGATGGACCAGTGGACTGACCAACTGGTAACAAAGCGCATTCAATCAACATAGCGCAAACATCGCACAGTTGCAAGTCATAAAGACTACAACAAACATACACTACAAATACAAATACTGCAGCAGCAGCAGAGAAAAAAAACAATTTTCAGCTGTGCTGCAGATAAGAGAAGGGGCAAGGGGCAAGGGGCAAGGGATTGTGGCAGCTACTGGGCATACGCCAAAAAGAGGCAACGCGTCGCCTCGTAACGCTAAGCAAATAGACCAAAGACAAGCCGAGAGTTCTACATACTAGACAGACGGCATATGAAAATGGCAGAAGCATCGAGAGTCGCAGCTCGATAAGGGGCAGGTGGCAGGTGGCTGGGGGCAGGGGCAGAAGAATTGGGTACACAAAGCAACTTCACGCCGCAAGTCAAAATGCAATTAAGCGCAGCTACTGAACGACTTCAGCCCAGTGACGATGAGGATGACGACGATGGCAACGTTGTAGCCATCAAAGCAGCAGATTGTCAGAGACACATAACATACGCGTACCTACATAAGTCAAGAGAGAGACCCATGAGCTGGGCGTTGATGTTTCGGGCGGAGTTGCACAGATAGAAAACTACATGCAACAACAACAACAACAGCACCAGCAGCAGCAGCAGCAGCAAGAAAACTCGATTTCAGTTAAGACGCAGTAAAAAGTTGTAATGCAGCTTAAGACGGGAGCGCAGTCGCTTTTAAACATATAGTAGAGGAAGGAAAGAACCGCATGGAAAACGAAAATAAAAATAAAAGCTTTTTGTACTGGAAGTGGCAATTACACGCAACAAAATTGGAGGTACCCGATACTTGATACTTGATACCCGATACTCCATACCATAATTTCGCATACTCACCAAGAGACCTACAGAGCATTTCCCATCCCCCAAATAAGTATGGCAGATCATATGCAATTAAACGTTTTAGAAATTACTAGAGGTGTGCAAGGCGGGAACTCTATTCACGAGTACTTGAAGTCCACGCGGGGATAGTTATGAGTGCAGAAGGAAGAAAAGAGAAATTTATTTGATGCAACTAGATCAGGTCAGCTGCAAATGCAGCTAAGCTTATGCTAATTACAGGGCGGTTAAGCAATAAATCAGAGGGAATGAGGAGTTAAATGGCAAATATTACGCATACGTCAACAAAATAATTTATTGTGCGCTGACATAAATAATCATAGCGGAAGTAGTTCTACCATTTTAGCTTTTATTTATGATTGTTTTTATTTAAATTGTGATTTTAATGATTCTACAAATAGAATGTTGTATTTACTTATATACTTATTATCCAATATTTAAATTAATTTATTTCCAATGGGCAATTTTCCATTTTAAATTTTTTTTACGCTTTATATATTTATTAAATTTCAACAGTTCTGCTAGTTCTACATTTAATTTAGAAAACATGTTTTTATTTCCTTTTATTCCCAATAGTCGGAAAATGATTTTTGTTGCATTATTCTATTAAAATACAAATTTCTCCTTGGAGTTAAGTTTTAATATCTGTATATATACATATTTTTTTACAAGTATTTCTAATACTTTTCTATATGCATGTGTTATATTGAAATATTAGTTTTATAAAATATTTTGCAATTTTTAATATTAATAATAAATACATTTCAGGTCTTCTAACTATTTTATATGATATTTGATTGTTTTTTATGCCTTCAAAGACTTTTCATTATTTTCATTATTATTAATATGCAACTATTGTTTAAAATATTTGATTGTTCTTGTATTATTTTAATTATTATTCTCATGAAACTTTTAGTTCAGTATTTTATTATTTTTGATAACTTTTAAGTGTTTGTAATATATTAAGAGACTATCCGCACTTTTTCGCGCGGTGTACGCAACTGCAAGCTACAACAAAGAAGGTTCTTAAAAGCTTTGTGCATCGTTGTCGCTGTCGCTGTCGTACCCCAACAAAACCGGTTAAGCGGTTTCCTACGCTCCATCCAAGTTGTGTGAGGAGTGTGTGTGAGGAGTGTGTGTGTTGAAGATAGGTGAGGGGAGTCGAGGGGCATTTGACTTGGTTGTGTTGAAGTGTTGCGCATGCGCGCGCCGTTGTTGTTGCTGTTGTTGCTGCTGTTGTTGTTGCTGTTGTTGGTGTTGTTGTTGCTGATGTTGCTGTTGTTGTTGCTGTTGCTGTTGCTGTTGCACTCTGTGCTCGCAGCTCGCAGCTAGCAACTCGTACTCGAAGTTGTAGTCGGAGTTGGAGTCGAAGTCGTACACCCTGCAGCGCTGCAGCTGTGCCACGGACAAGCAGACAAAGGCCTAACTGGATAGGGTAACTGGGGAGGGTGGATAGAGGGGGTCGGGGGGTCGGGGGGGGCGGTGCTACGACATGTTGTTGTTGCTGTTATTATGACGCTGAAGCAGCTACTGTGCACTGCTTAACGATCATGCCCGATCATGCTTCAAAACTTAAGCCAAAAGCTCTTGCAAACGCGCACGTTTCGTGTTGTTGTTGCACCTCAGTCGAGTTGTTGTTGTTGTTGTTGTAGCACCTCAATCATCTCGTTGCTGCCTCTTTGGTTGCTGTTGTTGTTGTTGCTGTGGCTGTTTAGTATGCTTTGGTTTGGCTACCGTTTGTATCGCTTTTGAATCGCTTTTGGGATCGCATTTGGCTCATTGTCAATGTCGCTGTTGCTGCTGCCGCTGTTGTTGCTGCAGCTTCTGGGGGCACACGAACGACTCCAACTCCAACTCCAACTCCGTCTCCGTCTCCGACTCCCAATGATCGCTGCCCCGATCGCCGCGTGATTCATTTGTCGTGCTGTGTCGACCCGCATGCAACATTTGTTTACTCTTTTTTTTTGTTTATTGCAGCTTTGATGCGGTCGTTGTTTGCTCGTGGTTATGGAAATATGATTGTCCCCTGCCCCACTTGCCACTCGCCACTGTCGTATATGAAACCTTTGTGTGCCACATCATTATCCAATTCAGTGTTGCACCCACTCAACGGCAATTGATGCAAAATGAACGGTGATTAAAGTGATCGACAATATTTGCATTGGTCAGAACATTTAAACTTTGGCTTCAATTGCAGTTCGCCTCAGTTCGCCACAGCACTCCAAGCACAATTAATCGCGTAATCGAAGCGCTGTCCGCCCCCAGGGGCTGTGCCCATTCTACAATACGATGCACGAGTTCGCGGCACAAAAAGATTTCAATTTGCTCTCAAGGATGCAGCAACCAGTTGTCGTTGTCGTTGTTGATCAATAATTAGAAGTTTATGACCCTGAGAGTGCTGAGAATCGCACTTGGCAATTATATGGTCAAGGTTGGGCATGACCATCGCAGATACCCTTACTCGTATTCACACTCGCACTCGCACTCGCACTCACACTCGCACTCACACTCACACTCGCTCTAAGTAACAGTTCAATATTGACTCGCATGATGTTTGAGCTGGCAAACAAACGACAATCCACAATCCACAATCCACAACGGCAGCCAAAGCAAAGAGACTGAGAAAACCAGCTAATCAAATACACACTGCCAGATATGTAGATAACTAATGGGTATATGCTCGTCTCCACACATCCATCTACGAAGCACTATGGCGCACTGTACCTCCGAGATGGAGGCAGCCTAGGCAAATACTCACAAATGGACAACAAGAGGAAGAGAGTCTTGCATTAGGCTCTGAGAGAGCGCTTATCTAAAGCAAACTGCACACAAATCAACCCAAGCTCGGTTTACGTAGACCAACAAGGCAAAACTACAACAGTTGTAGACTAATAAAATACCCTGTAGAGAGTGCTTACTGATTTCAAATGAACCACTAAATTAAAGAGAATTTCCAAGCGAGCCAAACGATAAATATTTCATTACTTGATATGCATATTTTTATTGTAGTTAATAAATATTATTTTTATTTCAAAATAACTAATTAATGAAAAACTATAAAATAAAATAAAATGTAATATCTGTTATTTATTTAATTTCAATAACTGAAACAATTATTATAAACATAATTTCATTTTTTTATTAAATAGTTTCACATTATTTGATTTAATAACTAGTTATTAATACCCTGTAATACAACATTTGAATTAAAATAAATAACACAAGTGGAAAGGTAATTATGTATTTTGAAGTAAATGGGATAGAATTAATTGCCAAAATAGTAAAATGATTTCGGAAAAATTCTCTGTTGACTAGTCAATACACATTATTATAAAAATAGACTGTTGTTATTCAATGCATTCAATTGTTATTTAATTCAATTTAGAAAACGATACCAATGTAAACCAAATGTATGCTTTATATTAAATACTTTCATTCTATTTTGAAAATAGATAATTATAAAGATATTTTTCGAATTTTGTTCATATTTTATTATGCAGGAATTAATTGGCAACTAATAAAACAATCATACAAAAATAGTCAGTTGACCGGAAAATATAAATTAATATTTATTCATTAATATTATATAAATTAATGCATTTAAGAACATAAATAAATGAATGTATCTTTTTAATATACCCATCTTTCAATAAGTCCAATATGCTCTCCTAGTTGCCTTGTTATTAAGCGACAAATTTACTTCTAATGGCAGTGATAAAAAACGGGTATAATCCCTTGTTTTGATAAATGTCCTTTCACATAAACAAGTCCGACTCAATAATTACTGCGCACTCGATAAGAATTTCTTGCTGTGACAATTGTCACGTTGATCAACTGGACAAAGCGACAAAAAGCGATGGACTAAAATAACTTTTGCAAGGAGAAGTAGGAGAAAGGGAAGGAGAGGGAGAGAAGTCACCTACTCGTGCGTTCGTACTGTACTAGATAGAAGATCCAATCCCAATGCAGTGCAATCCAGGCAGCCGGCGCATCCCAAACCAGATTAAACCGCAGATGTTCTGTCAAACTGACAGCGCCAGTGAAACGACTTGATTGCGCACGGTGCCCATGCCCATGGTGCATGGCTAGAGACTCGACTGCAGCTCAAGCCCAGCTCAAGCTGGGTTATCCACAGCCAAAGACATCCACATCCAGCAACTGCAACTGCAACGACAACGACAACGTTCAACGTTCTAATGAACCCAAAAGATTTTACGCGCCAAAGGCTTTTTCACGTTGTGTAGTAAGTATCTTCAGCTCTCGTACTACGACTGCAAAAAAAAGTAGAGAGAAAGAAAGAAATACGAGGGAAAAAGAAGAGCTCAGACTGCCTTTTCTCTGTTTTGATACGCGCTTCCAGTCGATATAAAATTAAAGACCTAATGAAGTGGAGGCAACGACAACGCAAAGATAAATATGCACACAGGCCGAACAACTCGCAGCGACGAGGAGACGAGGCACAAAAATACAAAACAAAAATAAAGAATAAAAAAAAAGTATAACTCGTTTGACCAGTTGGGTTGGGGCAAGAATCATCATAATTTTTACTATCAACTTGCAACATGGACACATGCGACGCCGTTGAGGACAGACGGACGGACGGAACGACAGACCGTAAGGCAGTCCGACCGATCCGATCCGATTGCGTGCGCCTCTCTCCGCGCTCCGCACCGCCCTCCTGCACACGCCTACGCCAAGGGGCCGCGTGCGCGGGAGCGAGACAAAACAACAACAAAGCAGGCACACACACAAAAACATACGAAAAAAAAAAAACGAAAATAAAATAAAAAAAAAATGATATGAAAACAGGTCATTGCCTTAATGGATCTCAACACACAACGCGCCACTGGCTCCGACTATTCCAAGCCCCTTCCCCACTCCGACTTCGTCTTCGCCTTCGACTCCAACTCCGACTACGACTACGAAGAGAACTCGCCCGACTCCCGACTGGCATCGAGCCTCGTATGTAGATGCAAACGACGCGACGTTGAACGTCGAACGTTGCCTGCATACGAACGAGCAGAGCGAAGACGTGGAGGGGGTGCAAGGAGGGGGAGGCGCTGCAAGCAGCCAGCGATAAAGATTTAAGCAAATAATCAAATACATAAACAAGAAGAAATCTAGCGACAGCAGCAAGTCGAAGCCAGAATGCTCTTTCTTTGAGGAACAGAGATACAACATCATACCATATACGAAATTATTAATAAAATTAAATAAAATAATATAATGAAATGAAATAGTAAAAATATAAAACAATATGCAATTAATTAAAAGTATCTGAATTGTTTCGACTATATTATTTAGATTAGTAATCTTCGAGAAAAAATTAAAAATGCAAAGCTGGAACTTATGTTTATAGCAATTTTGGAATTTTCATAAAGTTATTTACATTAACAATTAATATCTGCCAAACATTTTGAAAATTGAAGTCTATAAGTTGCCTACTAAATTAACTTCGATATACTAAACAGAATGTAGAATGAATACTGTAATTTTCATAAAGATAATGGTGAACAATTAATAACGAATAACTAAAATCAGTTGGCAACCGTATTTAAATAAAACTATATAATTTTTAATCTTTGTGAATAACAATGTGGTAATTTTAATAACAATAAAGCTGTTACTTACAAAGCTGAAATATTAATAATTAAATTAAATTGCATTTAATCTATAAGATTAATAAGAAACAATACAAAACTAATTTACATAAATAATAAAAACCACTTGTGAAGGAAGGAATATACTAATTTTCATGAAGATAATACTTTAATTTGTAAAGCTGAAATATTAATAATTAAAATCAGTCGAAAAACGTATTTATATTGCATTTCAAGAATTGTAAAAATCAGGTAATATTACAAATGAAATAAGAAAAGAGCCTATATCGTCAGATTATCGCAATCAGCATTAAACGGTTGTAAGTATTAATAAATTGTTGGGGAAGGGCAAGGGAAGGGTATGCAACACGCACTGCGGGGCTTCTCTTTGGGGCGACGGAACCACTCGAGGCTCGCATCGAGCTGAGTTTTGTAGTGGCGAGGAGACGAGAGGACGGACAGACAGCGAGACAGATGGACAGAGAAGACTTTCAAAACTTTACACAATTTAGATTTATTGTTAAGGCAGTTAGCAGGGAATAAAAAGCAAAAAAACAAAAGAGTGTAGAGTGTGGAGTGTGGAGTGAAGAAAAGCAAAGCAAAGCGCTGAGCGCATAAGTAAATTGGGTTAAAAGTACAATTGTCGTTTAGGCTCTAATTGGAGGCGTGCGCTGGTCGAAATCGCTGATTGGAATGAGCCTGTCACTTGCCCAAAGGCCACAAACAAATCAATTGTAATGCTCCAGAAATTCCAGCAGCAGCAGCAGCAGCAGCAGCAGCAGCAGCGACAATAGAATCAGCTACTGTTTGGCCAGCTGGACTCCATCCAGAGCTGGAGACTCGTCGACTGCCCAGACATCAGCTCTGGGACTCCAACTCCAACTCGTATTCGGACTTGTGCTAAGCGCGTGCCTGCCCCAAGCGGCAAGCTGAAGTCCCAGTTGCAGTTGCAGTTGCAACTCAGCCCACTTGCTGTGCTCTTGGTACAGTGCCGCCACCTTTTGCCAGCTGTTTTGTGGCTGCGGCTGCTGCGCCCAGCTGCCTTTGGGGCAGGCTGATCTTGTGCCATTTTGATGCTGCGGTTGCAGTTGCAGTTGTAGTTGCAGTTGATCTCTGCAGTTGGGCCAATAGATAGCGCTGGCTGCTTATGTAATACTAGACTTCGTTCAGCTGCCGGCGGTTTTTGGTTTTTGTGTCTTCTTGCTGCATCTTCCTCGCGTCGGGAGGCGACTCCGAGACTGGTTAGCCTGGCGTGTTGTGTCTTTGATAAATTGCCACAGTTCAGCAGTCGTCAAGTGGCTAACAACAACGACTGCTTGGCTATTGTTGTCAAAAAAGAATCGAAATGATGCATTGTTAGTTTAGTTATTTGTTTATCGAATGTCATTTTTTAGAGTGTGATAATATCATAATTGGCCAGCAGCGAAACAGTTGCAACAACCTGCAAAACTCGTTGCTGCCGCATCCCATGTTGATTACACACATTTGGCAAGTGGCTGCTCTAGGCGGCCAGATGCAGATGCACTTGCAGCTGCAGTTGGGGCAAGGGATTGTGGATGAGGCTGCAGAACTGGATGTGAACCCAAATTATCTAATTTGCAAAGTTATTGCTATTAATTGGGCGTAATTATTGCGTGTCGTCGGCGGCTAAATGGCGCCTTTTATGCAGCCATTATAATTAGTTTCCTTTCTCAAACTGCCCCATGTGGCATGCCACAGATCGTCGGGTAGCCTTCTCTACTCTACTGCTGAACAAACAGTTGTCAATTTTAATTGATTGTTAATCTGCGCTACGTAGGCTCAGCGTGATCTTGCAACTGCGCCTGTCTCAGGGTCTTGAACTGACTTCGACTTCGCCTCGGAGGTTAATCTTGTAAACGTACCGAGTTAATTGTATTAAATACGCTCCACAGCATTGTTGTTGTCCGGCTGGCTGGCTGGAGTTAATGAACCATTGAAGATCAAGGATAAACGGCCTGCACATGGCAATTAGTTGATTTTTTATTGCAGTCAATCGGCGATAACTAAATATAGATATTGGAGGCCATCAAGCAGGTCACAAAAGATACCGCATCGCATTTCTAGGGATATCAAAACAAGTATGCATAAAAATGTATATGCCTTTTAGAAGCATACTTTTGGGGCCGCGTTAACGACACTTTTAATTAACAATGCATAAAATAATATTATTGTAGAGACATTAAAAAGTAAATGCCACAATATGCATGATAATCGAGAGAGCAATTTTGCATTTGCATATGCTGAAAGTGTATTAACAATTTGCAGTCAAAGTGACGGGAACATTAGCATAATCAGAGTCCAGAGTGCCACTTGATGTACGATCTGGCTGCAGTCTGTCAGTTATAATAGAGCCAGACTGAAAGTCAGCCGGCCAGTTGGGTATTGCTTAAATAAATCAAACTTTTAATTACGCTGCAATTAAAGTAACGTATTTCAATTAATTAAATGCAATTCGATTGAGCGCGCACACGTAGTGCATGGAGTCAAGACGCAGCCCACGCCTCGCCCAACTCCAACTTCGACTCCGACTTCGAGTCGGGCCAAAAAATAACAACTCGATAAGCATTACGAAACCTGAAATTTTGCGCGCCAAAAAACCAAAACAAGCTGCGCAACAACAACGGCAGCGGGGCCACTAAATATATTATTAATGAAAAATAAATAAAAACAGCTGCAGCAGAGTCTGCGCCACAGCCAAAGGCAGGTGATAAGGCGTCGTCGGCAGGTTGTTAAACCAGCTGCAGCTGCCGCTGAGAAGCGATTGCTGTTGCTGTTGCTGTTGTTGCTGAGGGGTAGCGTGGGAGCTGCAGAGCGGCTCTATTGCGTCGTTGCGAAAATTAACTGCAATGCGCTCGGCTGAAGGGGGCGGTGGGTGGCGGAGGGGCAGCGTCACTTGGCATAAATGTTAAAAGGCTCACCAACAAAGCTTCCTACACGGGCGGCTTCCGCGGCTTCAGCCTCAGCCTCAGCTTCGACTTCAGCTTCGACTTCAGCTTCGACTTCGGCTACAACTTCGCCAAATTGTTATTGTTGTTGGCGTTGTCGTTGTCGTTGTCGTTGTCGCATTGGCCTAATGCGAAAGTTGTTGCCCTTGTATTGGTGTGCGCTATGTGTTCGTGCCGCAAGTGGCAGTGGCAAGATACACAGCACTACTAAATACGGGACTAACAACCAGTAAAACTTGGGAAAATAAAATAAATAGTTGTCAAATTTATGTTTATATTAAATTAAAATATTTATTCAATGTCGAAGGCAGCTGGAAGAACTTAAAGAATGTTTAATATGATTTGAATATTTAGTCCGACTGGTATGGAAATTATCAAGTTGATATATTTACATTTTTCAATTTTTCATTAATCATTTATAATCATTTCATTTTTAAGTACTTTAATTTAATATGTATAAATTTTGTATTTTGTAATTTCATTAAACAATATTATGCCAACTGTGCATAGTCAACTTCAAAAATATATCAAAATTTTACAATAACCGAATATTTCATTTGAATAATAACTATAATAATAATAACTTATTTAATATTTCAGAAGATTTTATTAAATATTTTTAAATGTTGGATAACAAATTATTTTGTTGCATGAACACAAATATGGTTCTTTAATAAACTGAATTGTATTTAAATACTGTATAATATTTGTGTCATTATGATGTAAATATTATATTTTAAATTTATTGTAAAAATAATGAGATCACCAAAGATTGTAAGTGCTAATTTTGATTTCACACCCGAGCAGTGAATGATGTTTAATTTTTAATAATTTTGATTGTTTACAACAATTCATATTTTTTAATCATTTGTTACACATTTATACATATATCTATGTTCATCATTAAAAACATTTAAAACAAATTCTAGTTTTCCTTTATTTTGTGGTTGAATTATTTTACATAATTTGCATCTTTGTTTTGTTGCACAGTGTAACCAATGAGCCAACCAGGCACGTCACGCGTCAAACTTTGTACGTGTTGTTTCGTTTGTTGGTCAAGTGGGCAACATCGGCAACAACGACAACTACAACGACAATAGCAACAACAACAACACAACAACATAAAAACAACAGCAACAACAACTACAACACGCGCTTAATTTTATTGGACGTCATGCGGTGCGCATGCGCAACGTATCAGGCGACCTAATCCAACAAGCAATAAGCTGCAAGCAACAACAGCCGTTGCACATATGACTTTTTTTTTTCTCATTCGTTTTTGGGCCAAATGGCATAATTGACTGCCCCACTGTGGTTTCGGGCTACCGTCTCACACACACACACACACACGCACACTTTGAGGCGTTGCACATATGAGATATGAGATATTGTGGCACCCGGTTATATGAGAAGCTGCCTCCTGCCACTTGCCACTCGCAACCTCAGTTGATTGATGCCACGCCATTAATATCAATCAAAGGGCAAATGCCAAAAATAAAATCAACGCAATTGACTGCCCAGCATCCATCATACGCAATGCTGACTGTACATTTGGCATTTCGAATATTCAAATTAATTATTTTCAATTAAACAATTAATTTGTATACATTAAAAAAGTGGTTTTGAATAATTTGCTTTTGCCGAGAATTTGATGCGGTAGAATATAGATATTCACTAAATAGTATTTGAAGATGATATTTAAATCTAAATCATTTGTATTTTATTCGACACTCTATTTTATTGAATTTGTTTACCTAAAATTGAAATCAAATTTTTAATTTTCAATAGATAATATTTGAGGATTCTATTAATAGCATAATCAGCTCCATAAATTTAAATTGTATATTAATTATTTGTATTTGATTCGACTGATTGTATATGCTGGAAGTAAGAAGTATCTTTAATGTAATTCATTTCCATATTTTGAATTCAAATCAAATATTTAAATTTGATTAGATAATATTTTAATTTTATTTTAAAATGTCCATCTCTTCTATTAATTTAACACAACTTTTTTATTGTTTCATTTTCAATATATATAATTTGTGGTATCTTTTAACATCATTATCAGTTCCATAAATAAATAAATTTAATAATAATTTTAGTTTAATTCGACAGTTTGAATTTGCTGGAAGCAAACGCATAGTTTCTTTAATTAATTTATTTATTTCATTTGCCAAATCCAAATTCGTAAAATATAAAGACGGCTGTCAGTTTGCAGTTTTTAACCATTTTAACAAACACCTTACAGGTTTGTTGGCTGCGTGGGTGCAAACTTATGGCAAAGACTGTCCATTTCGACTTCAATAGTTTCGCGATCTGTGCAACATGCGGCATGTTGTGGGGGCTAACGCTGCAGCAGGTTTGTTGCTTTTGATACACTTGCTTAGGTTATATAAATATACAACATTATGTGTATCGCAATTAAGAAAAAAATCTCAAATCAACAAGCTTTTTTAATTTGATCATAAAGTGTTTTTATTACTTAGATCACTATTAAAATCTTAATAATCGTAAAATTGCAGTAATCAAACAATAATATTTTAACTAAGAGAAATAAACTGTTCAAAATAAATTAAGAATACTCACAGAAATACAACTTATATTTATTTTATTTGTAGTACATGTGTTTTTTATTTTATAAACCTTTTTGACTTTTTTGTAACAATAATTTTGATGAACGATTACTTTCAGAAAACTCAGATCAAATCGCATTAAATTGATGTTGCTCGGGTAATTAATATTTGTAATCCCATAGGTGGCAATCCAAGCTAAATTGTATTTCGTTTACTACACAAGTTTTTGTTTAAAAAATATCGTTGCATTGTGAAGCAACCATTCTGATGGACAATTAATTGCAGCAGCAAAAAAAACCTTAATCACAGGTTGGCGTCGTTTAATTGAGTTTACCCGGGAAATATGTTGGCAGAGTATTTAATATTTGTCATCCCCAAGGTGGCAATTTAGTCGAGTTCTTCGTCGTCGTCGCTGCACGCGCTAATTTGCGCAAATCAAACAACCCACAAATGGAGTATGTGGCATGGAGTGTGGAGTGTGGAGTGTGTTGCATGGAGTGTGGCACCAGAAGACGGAGTTGAAGAATCGAAGGCAACCAGTTTGCTGGTTAATGCAGTTGTTGTTGGATCACTGCGTGCAGTTGTAAAACACCTGCTACAATTGATTAAATCACAGCAATTTATTATTATGATTTTTCGAGTTTGTTTTTTTGTTGCTCGCTCGCTCGTTTGCTAGCCGAGACCACAAAAAAGATAAAGCTACAAAATCGAGGTTGATTGATTTTGGAGGTCTCTGCGCTTTGAATTGTGGGGGTTCAGGCATTGTGGGTGTTCTCTCAGCCTATGGCCAATAGTTTCAGTTGCCCAATTTGGCGCGTTCTTAGGCGTTAATTGGAGTTTGGGATTTGCATACTCACTTGGCTAAAATTGCAAACTCAAATTGAATAGAATAAACCGAATTGAAAGTGCAGCCTTGACAAATCGCTTAGAATATATTGGAGTTATTTCGATTAGACGAGGATGATAAATTTTATTAGTTTTTTGACAATGAAAACAACGGTCGGCTGTAAATCATAATCAGCTACAACATTGTTGCCAACAAACATGAAACTTACACGGCTCTAATTAGCTGTGAATTTGGCTAACATGATTATAGCGTGCTGCAGCATCGAATAAATAGCGACGACAATTTGAATGATGAGCCAGAGTGGAATGTGAACTCGCCATGAAGCTGACAGTGATTATTCTCTTGCTGCACTTGCTGCACCTCATTGCGGTAACTAATAGTAATTACTAACCATTTAAGGGTATTCAAGGTGTTCTGTTTTGCAGTGCGAAAAGTCGTATGTGGTGACCAATGAACAACTGGACGCGTTTGAGGGCGACTCCGAGTCGCTGGTGTCCTTTGAGCACCTGCGAACCATTGGCGAGGAGCGGGCTCTCAACGGATCCTTCTCCTTTCTGGGCGACATGAACAACGACGACTTCAAGGTGTCCGTGGAGTTGTACTCGAGTCCCAAGAGCGATGGCGACTACAAACGCATTGTGTTCGATGTGCCGCCCACAAACATCTGCGACTGCTTCAAGAAGTTCTACGTGCAGTTTGTGCAGCCCTCGGTCAGGGAGGGAGACGTCACCAACTTTCCACTCGTCGACGAGGACTCGTGTCCCATTCCCCAGGGCGAGTTCTTCCTCAAGAATCTGGTGTTCAACATCGAGGATTGGCCCGATCAGGTGCCTCGTGGCCTGGTCAAGGCCATCATCACGTTCTGGAACGATGGCAACAATGTGGGCGGACTTATTGTCGTGGTGCGCATCGAGGATCGCAGTAGTTAGAGGCAAGCATCGAACCGAATATCTCTTTTTTACTTACATACCACATCAATTAGTTAGCTGGCAATAAAGGTCTTTGAAAGCGAACTCAGCGAATGCATCTCGAATTTCAGCTGGAATAAATCAATTTGTGCTTTTGGCGCTTCACAATTCATCAGCATCGAGCCTTCATTGTGTAAACAGCAAGCGACAGAGAAAAACTCAGCAGGAGATCTTTTCCACATTTTCACGGATGGATTTCCCCAGAAGGCGGCGATCGCACTCGCTTTCTACAATTTTATTTATAAGTTTCATTCACGACACAACGAGGGCGTGCCACAGGGGGAGGGGCGGGGCAGATCGGGGGATTTCCCCCGACTCGGTTTCGATGTCGCTCGTCGGTTGTCGGTTCGTGGGGTCGCCAGTTGAACGCGCGTTCGCCACGTGCTAAAAATACGCGACGACAGTCGAGAGGGAAATTCGAATGGGGGATTTTCCGAAAAATGAAAACGTCACTTTGGACCTACGGCCAGGCATTAGTTATCGGCGAACGGAAGAGGGGAAAGCTAAAACATCTGCAGGCGCAGCGAAAGCCGCAACGCAACTATTTGAGGCATTTTCCAAGTAATATGCAACACATGTTGCACCGCCTCGAGGGTGCCTGTTGCGCCTGCGCCGCCGCTTGTGCCCCGTGCAACAGATGATGAGAAATGAATGCGCTGTCACGTGGGGCACGGCTTGCGACTAACGGCAAGTGACATTTTCGGAGAGGGAGCTTGTCAGGCATAACATTAGACGATGCTGCGCCCTGATAAGTCCTGCCGACTTGCCTCCCCGTTGCACGTGTCAATCACAGCAGAGTAGGAGAATACATTTTGTACAGTTGCCACAAAAGGTGCCCGGGGCATGCAACTCGATTAGTGCTAGTCGAATCACTTGACCCCACAGCAAACAAATTCAACACGCTCTGTCTCTCAGTTTAATGTCTTCTTCTAAAAATTGTTGAAATCGTTGAAATTTTGATTATTTTGTTTTTTGAGAATTTACACAATCGTTTAATGGCCCACAAACAGGGTCATAAAATAGCTGCCGCAGCTGCGAGCTTGCCCCAAGGCAGCATCTCTGACTCTCTGACTCTCGTGGATGCCACAAATCAAAGCATACAAATTGTTTTCAACAGAATTATGGCATATCTATGGCCGGCAATGATAGCGAGCGACAATGATTAAATATTTCAAACTTCTGTTTGTCCATTAAAATGTCGGAGACTTTAACAATTTTATTAATGGGTCGCGTGATTTAATGTGCCCGGGAAATTACATCCATAGATAGTATAGTTATGGTATTGGGCTCCCTTTTTTGGAGCTGCAACTTAATTGCGTAATGATTGAGTTAGTTGTGGCTTCTGGTTTATGATCTAGCCGCTAATTGGGCCACAGCCTCTGGACTGGGGATTCAATGCAAGCTCTAATTGAGCTGCCGTGTTGAGCTGCAGTTGTGCTTCGATTATGACTCCCCATGGTGGTAATGGGATCCTCTAAGTGGGGATACCTCAATTCAACTGCTCAACTATAACCCTAATGAGTCGATCATCTCACAACTTTCTCACGCTTTTCTTCCCCCCTGCTCATTATTATATTTATTTGATATCGCTTCACAGCTGCTGCTGCCGAAGATGTCATCAGACTTGTTCTGCAATGGAGTCGTAAAACTTTGCTAATTGAATCCGTTGTGCTCGCCTCTGCCGGGCCATTAAATTGTGCCCTCAAATTAGAAACAGGCCAAATCATGACCATTATATTGAGTTCGAGTGCGATCACAAATCGGGTGCCATCGATTTATTACCCCCAAGAACTGCTGGCCTCGCTGCGAGCTGTAAAATGTTTCGAAACCATATTTATGGACGACCCACATTTCGTGGGGTTAACGATGCTGGGCCCAAAACATGTTGCCAATTTGTGCAAAAATAGCGTCCACTTGAAACTTAAGTGCCAGAGCACTCAACTCAACTTAACACTCCAAACTGATGTCCAAGTCATGGAAGAAGTCAACAAGAGCAAAGACTATGATATACCCAGCTGTGAGAGAGTCTCATCTGTGTTATTAATAAATTTGATTTATTTAGAAATCTGAGTAAGGCTTTAATTATCCGTATTTGAAGTTTAACGAAATGGTTGTGTATAAGGTATTTTACTAGTTGTTCTTATAAAAAAAATAGTGAAGTAGAAAAATAAAAATAAAATATTTAAAATCTTAAGTTTAATGTGCGTGCGTAAAAAACAGATTTCACAAACTATTTGTTAGTTTAAACTTAAATAGTTAGTTACACAAATTTAAGTTTCAGCCAATATTACTATTATACATAATAATATGCATGAATATTTTGTTGTCTTTAAAATCGCTAACACTCAACATTTTGACAACATATCATTTGTAATACAGAGTACGAAAATGTTTTGGGTTGTTTTTAATAAAATTATTTTATAAATATTCAAATTGTGTTGTTAATAATTGTTATATATTGATATATGTATATTTTTTGTACTAATATATAACTTTCTAGTTTTTAATAATTCTGTAATTTAAACAGAGAATGCAAATAAGGAAACGGAAAATAGAGAAGAATTAAAAAGACAGTATAATATAATAAATTACATATTTATTTAAACAAATCAAAGGATCAGTAAATTAAATAACATTTTGTTTTTTTAAATCTTTTTTTTTCAATAAACAAAATTATAAAAAATATTTGTCTTGTTTGACTAATTTCTGCTGATGAGTAGAAGAATTAAGTCGATCGATTTTAGAAAAATGATTTACTCTATAGTTTCTTAATTAATTTCATGATAGTAAAATCACAGCGCAGCAAATAGAAATTGCAGCTGCACCTTTAAGTATGCAACAGAAATTAGACGCTAGACGAAAGGAAATAGTGAATGGATAGGAGGATGGAAATGGAAATGAAAATGATAATGGAAGTGAACCTGTTTTGTCTACAGTTGCCAGCCAAAACCAATTTATAGATAATAAAATAATTAATCATGCACTTGTCCAACCGAATGTCCTAAGCCAATACAGGAGACAGAGACTGAGACCGAGACTGAGACAGAGAAAGGACACGCAAACACCCAGCACATTATCCCTGACCATTAACTCGGCTGTCCTGACGCCCAGATGATTGATGTGTGCGGTGGCAACGGAATGACTAAACAATTCTCTGAACAGACATTTTCCAAAAGCCAAATGTTGGCGAAAATCACAAAATGGAATGGAAAATGATTGTGTGGAAATTATGATAAGACAATTTGACTTGGCTTCTAATTAAAGTTCCCTGCACCTCTCAATTATTCCGATGGATTTTTTCCATTTGTGCGGCATCATGGTAAATAAGAAGCAGCGGATTTCCAACAGCTATTCGCCCCCTAAATGAGTGCATGAATTATTCATGTGAATGAGAGTGTGTGGGTGTGGCACTCAGTCCGCTCATCCCGGTGGCCCTTTTAATTCACTAACTTCTTTGCAACCATTATGGCCCTCAAGTGGCACACTTATTGCCAGTTGAGGCCAATTCATAATTGGGCTTACTGAAGGATTTGGTGCGTCGGAATTAAGTGATTTCGTTGTGCGATGACTTGGCTAAAACCCACTAAAGGATAACAGGTGTTTAGCCGAGGCATCGCAGAGTTTAGTTTTAATTATAATTACATTGCGATAAGTACTCGCAGTAAAAAGAATCAATTTCAAGTTGTGAGCCTGGCAAAATTACCAATTGCCAAGGTATCGAATGGGTATCGAGTTGCAACGCGTTTGTGCCGCTAATTCTGCAACGCGTTGCAAGTTGCGACGATGATTTATGTGCGGCCGCACCTACATTTATGCCACAAAGTGGCCATAAATCACACCAAGAGGCAAAACTCTGCCGACTCCACCATAACTGGCAGCTGCACTCAGACTCGAAGCTAGACTCAGAGTCGGAGCTGCAGCTCTAGCTGGAAGTTGAAGTTGCTCAGAAGACAACAACACCAGACGAGAGACAAGAGACAAGAAAAGCCCGCAGCAAAGTCGACAACAAATTGATATTTTTAACATGTGAGTTCAAATAGATAAAGTCAATTGATGGACAGAGAGTAAGAAAATAAGAAAAATCAGTAGCAAAAAAAATAAATACGCAACAAACAGACAGATGAGCGGACTGAGAGACAGACTGAGAGACTGAGAGACTGTTGTCCAAATGCGTTTGCCTGGCTGGCATGACAATTAGCCGGCGGGCTGCCCAGAGTGACGCCTCCAAACAAAGAGACAGGCTGCCTCCGCCTTCGCCTCCAACTCCAACTCCAACTCCAACTCCAACTCCAACTCCTCCTCCTCCATCTCCATGTGGCTTTCGATCGCCTTCGCCCGCACGACAAGTTGTCAATGTTGTATTGTGTCTCTGGGAGTTTGCAAGTTGTTCTTGCCTTTTGCCCGAACACTTGTCACAAATTGTGCAAATTTATTTTACGCGCTAAATGCAAAACGTGCCCGGCCAGCTAAATGGCAAGAATTACGCTCGCAGTTCCACGAGTTGCAGCAACGAGTTCGAGTCGACGTAATGTTCTTGCTGGCAATTGTCAATAACTGTGCCTCTTCCCTGAACTGGCCCACCCACAAGCTACGCATTTTGAATATGTTTATATATGCCATATAGTATTCTCGCTTATATACTTAATAACTGGCAACCCTTTCTGACTCTTTCTGCCTAACAATGCGTAAAGTTTGTCGCCGCTTTTGATGGATTGCAGAAAAGTTGGGAAGCTGTTCGTTGGCTCAACACTTTTGCCTTTTGTGTATCACATTTATAATTATTTATGTACGAGTTTGACTGTTGCCATTATGCAATTTATTTCAGGTCTACCGCTCAACGTCTTTTCATCTCGTTTTATGCCTTTTGAGCAGCGCTTTTGATTAATTGCCAGCGACTCCAAGGGGCAGGAGTAATGGATTAAACTGGGTGCAAATGCACTCAAGTTGCACGTACTTTTTAAGTGTTCTGATTAAACAAATGACGGAATAACAGAAAATTATTAAATTAGCTTTCAGTTGCCTAAGCATCCTTAATGCCTCACACTTCCTAAACAAATATTATTCCTTCATAACTTCAAATTATTGTTGCATTTATTTATTTTAATAGTTAGAATTTTTACCTTTAAATCTTATGATTTTTAATAAATATAATACTGAGTTTATTTAGCAACAGCTTTTAAACGGCAAAGTTTGCGCATATTTTATTTATTCTTTACAGCACAATTAACAATGAAAAATATCGCAAGAAAAAACTGTTTTATTTAAATCACAGTGTTTTAATAAATAATAATATTTTAATTGCTGTCTATTTTTATCATTTGGTTGAATGATTCGAATCCTTTCAGCTTGACATTTTCGATAATGGAAAATTATAAAAGTATATGTACACAATTACATATCAGCGATTAATATTGACATCTATAAATTATGTTATAAATTTTTACTCCAACTTTAATAATAAATAAATAAACATTACTCTATTCGGTGAGCAATTTTAAAACTGCCAGTCACTGTGTCAGTGAATGGACAATTATTGCTGTACAAGTAAAATGACCACAACAACTTGCTCTAATTCGAGTCGAGTTAATTTACTGTGACAGTTGTGGCTACTGTTTGTCACACTATTATCCTGGGCCCTATCAGGACAGGCATTAAATGTTTTTTTCTCAACGCAAACAATTTCCGAAATGGGAATCGAGAATTTCAAATGCATTTTCATGGCAACTGGACGGCAATGTCCATCGTCACGTTGATTAATGATGATGCCTCCGTCTGGCCGTCAATGTCAATTATGCCATTTGCATTTACAATCCGAAGAAAAAATGAGAATTGTAAGCAATTATTAGAGGTTGCTCTGCCACTGATCGATTGGTTGACGTGTTTAGATTTTGTTGCATCTCTTTCTCTTTGGAATAGAACAGATTGAATACTGCAGATAAGAATCAGAACGAATGAAGGGGGGGCAAAATGGGTAACAAAACGATGAACTGAAAATGATTAGTCAACAAGCCTGGTCGGCAATAAAAATTACTGACAATTTCATGAACAAACGCCTTTTATGACCCCACCAACAATAACAACAAAGATGGTATAAAATTTTCATTTTTGTGTCGAGGCAGCCGAAGACGAAGCAATGGAAAAAAGAGAGGAAAACTATTAACAAATGTCAATTAGATGACAGAGGCGCAAAAGTTGAGTGAGAGAAAGGCAGAGAATGCAGCCAGTTAATGACAATGCGACGTACAGCAGATGCAATCGAAAAGATACAGATACACACACACACACAACAAGATACTTACACAGAGATACACATAATAGATATGATTGTCATTTTTGTTAATCAATTTCGTGGCAATGTTACAATTCCCCAACCTGGGATCAAATGATTTGTTTGCATTGTTCACCCACTGATCGCTGACTCAGAGGCAAGTTCACTTCAACCTCTCAGATACCTCGTTTACCGTTCGTTTCTAGGACAAGAAAAAAGATACGTTGACAGTTTTCTCTGTTTTATGGATAAAATGTGTCGCTTTCTTGCCGGCCTTAATTGAGCTGTGAAATTTTCTCCATATCTTTACGAGACTACCTTGGTGGCATTACGATCCATTTTACTTTGCATTTTCCTATTTTTTACAACTTATTTTGTCGCTATTTTATGCTTGAAATCAATTTGTAGCACTTTGCTGGAAATTAACATTATTTGTATTTTCATTTGATTGCAACACGCTTTTAATGTGGCACGTCTGCGCGCTCAATTAAAACCAGGAATTCAATGGTCACCTCTAGGAAAACCTTTTTATTTTTTTATATTACGGAAATTAGAAGAGTGAGAGAAGAGCTGATGCTGGCCAAGTGTCACTTGCCAAGCGAGTGGCGCGTTAACGGTTTTCGTTCGTTTTTGTTCTTGGCCATGCCAACCGAATTTAACGCCTCAAATGGATTTCAAGTGCGGCTGGCTAATTGAAAAGGTGTTTTTCTATATAATCGCAAATATTTAAACAAAAGGCGCGACAGGAAGTCGCATATGCGCAAAAAAATCAGAGACGACCCAACAATTGACAGCTGGGAAATGAACCCATAAACAAATTAGAAACGAAAGGCATTTAAGGACGACAAAGTTGTCCCCGAACAGAAACCGAAACAGGACACGCAACCAACTTGAAATTTATTTATTAATCGCATGTCAAGCGATGGGCGGCAGCCCGCGTAGGAGGGGGGCGTGGCACTCGCCAAATATTAGCACGTAAGCATTAAATACATTTTAAGCGGAAGAACTAATTAACAAGCGGGTGGATTGACAGCAGACAAAGACCCAACTTCAGTTCCCATTTCCCTTCGCATTTCTGCAACCAGACAAACTGGCAGCAGCAGCAGCAGCAGAAAAAAAAAGAAACTCATTAGCACGCTCGAACGTTAAAAATGTCGCGTCAAAATCAGCGCTTAATATTTTTTATGATTAGCCGACCCAACACGACAACCAACAGCAACAACAGCAACAAGAACAAAAACAAGGAGTCGCCTTTATGTGACATTTATGAAGCCAAAACAAAAAGAAATTTTTGCAAATGCGACAGGGATTAGCAGCATTTTTGGCATGCGAAACCATAGATACTCTGTGAATGACACATTATTATAATTTGGCCAATAAATATTGGAATGCTTTGTAAAAATCTTTGTGCTTCTAATATGATTAGAAGAAGATTTGTAATGTGAAAAAATCTTTGTCGTAAGAATCTTTTTCTTACCAGTATGAATATAGTTCGGTAAATAGTTATTAATATTATTATTTACAATATTGTTTTGTGTCATTAACAATAATTAAATAAATTGATATTTACATAAATTCGTATACAAAATTAATTTATTTTAAATACTTTTATAGTTACAATTATAGTTTAGGGAAACAAATATAGTAATTTAATAATTTAGACATTACAAGAAGTAAAGAAAATAATTGTAGAAAAGAAACTAATGAAATTTGAAACGATGACATTGTATTTTCTTAGATAAATAAGTTTGTTATATGAAATCATTAGGAAATATTTTAAATAGTATCATATATATAAATAATTGTTAAATGTTTATATTATATTTTTAAAAAATTAGCATATGGAATAATTTAATGTTGTGTATATTATACGGGAAGTATAAAAAAAGTAAATTGAATTAAAAAATCAATAGTGATATGTGAAATAATACCTCTAAAACCATTTTTACTTATAAATAATATTGTTGTATGACAAGCTTACGATATTATTAAACTAGTATCATATAATATTTCCCAAATCTGATACTCAACTGATTGACAATTTATGATACTTGGACAAGCCAAATGACAAAAGGCACGTTGCAAGCTTTGAGGCAAGTACGACAGCAGGAAATTGAGTAGCGACATTGGTGCAAATGTGCACACGGATTATTTGTTATTTGCGCAGACTTTGTCTGGCATAATATAACTTATAGCAAATATAGACAGGTATGTGTAGAGGGTAGAAAGGGGAAGTGTCAGTCGAAAGTAATCATCATAATTCGCGGGGCTAAAAACGCTAAAGACCCATTAATCGTGAGCCGAGCACACACACAAGAGTGAAGGCAAAGGCGAAGGCGAAAGCGACAGGATATTTGTAGCATGTCCTGCGAGTCGCGACTTTTGCCGCCAGAGCTGTTTTAATTGTCAGCTCGTGGAGCACTGTGGAGCTGGGCAAAACAAAACAAAACAAAAACCACACAGAGGACATGACACCCGCGGCTGCGTCACTCAGTCGTCAGTCGTTGTCCTTTTTGCCTTTTTATTGGTAATAAGGTGTCTTTTGACGAGCTGAACTGGACGCTTTATATACGTATATATATATGTATATAGTATGTTTGGTATCTGTTTGACAACTGCATTGCGTTGCGCTTTTATAAATATGACGATAAATTTCGTTGGCCACGTTGTCGCGACTTGACTTCTCATCTTCGCTTCGCTTCGCCTCGTGCTCTTCTCTTTTTTCATTTCGACTTCATTTTGGTTTTTAATTTCCTACTGGGATTTACACCAAAGGTATCCTTTTTTGCCAGTGCCATGTCTGGGTCGTCTGCCCCGGCAGCCGTGTAGTAGCCAACGCTTTTAATAGCTCTCGTCCAGTCTGCAGCGATTTTAATATAAAAACTACACCAAAATGTAAAGGCAACAGCAGAATGCATCCCCCTCCCCCCCACCACTTGCCCATTACCCATTTGTATGTTGTGTTTTGAGCTTTGGCCAGCAAGCAAAGCAAAAGCGAGATAAGCGCTTTAAGCCCTATTAACGGACTTGTTGCAGGAGGACCAGACCGTTCTGTACCTCTATTTATACTTCTCTGTGTCTCTCCTCTCTGATTCCGCTTTTCTCGGGTATGCGTATGAGAAGTTAAGCTAAACTATTTGTGTTGTGACTAGTCTTTAGAGTTGCTGAATATTAAAGCGATGAAAAGTGGTTTAAGCCCAGTTGATGGACATAACGAATTGAGGTAGATATTGAAGAAGTAATCTTAACCTTTGTAGCTTTTGTATAGATAGTCATTTGATAAATAAATTAGTAGTAAAGTTGCTTAGGAAAGAACAAATTTAATAGTAAAGTTGGTTAGCAAAGAAACTACTTGATATTTATAATTTACTAGAAACTATTTAATAAGCAAATGGGTATTTAAGTAAATAGATAAAATAATTTTAAAATATTACTAAATGGGTACTTCAAATAATACAACGTATATTTTAAAAATTTCAAATATATTTGAAAAATTTAAAATAAAAGCAAAAGTTATTTATTGAATTAAATTGGCGAACATAAGTTATTAATTTAACCGAAAAATATATAATAGGTAAATGACACTTAAATAAATGGAAAAATGAGAATTAAAAAACATCCCTGAATGAAATGGGCACTTAATAAAATACAGAGTTAATAATCTACCAAATACAATTAATGAATAATTAAATACTTATACCTCCTGTTTTTCTAAAGGAATGAGCCAAAATTCAATAAGAAAATAAATTGGTGGAATTACGACCTATAAAGCAAAAAGAAAAATATTAAATGTATAAATTAATACTTAATTAATTTATTAAAATTAAAATTATTGGAAACAATAAACATTTAATAAACTTTAAATGCAAGTCACTTACTGTTATTCTTAAAGATTTAACCAAAGTTGAGTAATGAAATAAATCGAAATATATTTAATTTATTTGGATCATTTATACGAGATTGTGTGTGAATCGATATATTGACGAAATGAATATGCAACGCATTACAGCAACTAAATTATCACCTACGCTCATTATAGACAGACACTTCTATCCTATTACAGCAACCACTCCATCACAGTTGCAAATCTCAATGAAAAGCAATTTAAGCAGCGATTCATAACACACACACACATATGTAGATGCACACACACACACATAAATACACACACACACAGCTTCAGATGAATGTAAAGCTAAGTAACAAGCTCATTGCTTATAGACAGTCAGGCGGCAATCAAATCAGGCAAAACTTGTTATCGCCTCCTTTGAGCGACACCAAGAAAATTAATGACCGCCCAACCAATGAATTTGGAGACCTGAAACACACGTCGACTAGGCCCGATCTGGGGGTCTGGGTCTGGTAGCACTTTTGAAATATGTAAAGCATATAAATTATGTGCCCAGCCGGCTGGGCGACAAACTGTGAATGAATCAAAGGATAATCCAATTTATTTCACATTATGTGTGGCCCGGTGCAAGATACAAAGAGTGGCAACTGCAACTTGCAACTTGCAGCCCGACTGCACTGCAACTTCAAAAGGTGTCAAACTGCACCCAACGCCCAACAGGAGGGTAAATTTGCAGCTACCAGATGCACTTTCAGGCAATCAATACGTTTTTGTCTCTAATATAATTTACTGTCTCTAATGTGCCAGAAAGGTGGGCAAAAAGGCACTTACAAGGCGCCAGGCAGGAGCAAAATGAGTCAGGATAAGTCGAGTGTGAGTTATGGATCTTTATACTTACAACTCTTTGTACTCACGTGATCAACTTTGGAAGTATCCCCACAGAAAGCTGCAGATGTTGCACACAACAGCATGCACTTCAAAGTTTGTTTTGCAATACAACTTTTGGCGTCTTCTAAATAATTTATTATAGGAAAAAATAATAATCTCAGAGCGATGATTTGGTTTCCAAACTGAATTGTTATATTTACAAAATTTGTTGGAAGTAGATTAAAATATAACAAATAAATTCTGAACGCGAATTTGAATCAAATATAAAATCAGGTATTCTTCTCTGGAGTAATGTTGGTTCAAAATTAAATTAAAAGCAATAATCAGTACAATTTGTAAAGGTAAACAATATTTATTTCAATATTAAATTATCAAATTGAATAAAATCATTACAATAGTTTACTTTTCCATAATCAGATAGATTCTTTAGCTAAATTGTTCTGCAAAAAATATATCGAACCGAGTAAAGTGTTGAATGAAATTAATAAATATTTGAGCATATTTTTCAAGTGCCTATAATAACAAAACCTCAAACATAGGGTTAGCTCAGCTTTCTTGCTTTTAAGCATGATGTGAGATGCTGCTCCTTTTTGGTTGCTTCCTTTTGTGAAAAGACGAAGCTGGCTGCACATCGCATCAACATTGTTTTTAAATATTTCACGCTCAACTAACTTTGCTGAATAGATTCAGCGATTCGCCAAGTCGCAGGTCAGACAAAGTCTATGCGAAATCCATACACATGTCAGTCACACTTAACCCCGGGCTAACATTCAGTCAGACCGCAAAAATGTTGAAATCCAGATTTGCTTTTATTGCCTTGCGGCAAAACTTATTATATAAGTACACTGCATATATTTTTTTAAGTTATCAAATGTTATGCAGCTTATGTTTTCGGCTGCCAACTTTGGCTTTTTTGCTTTTGATAATTTTGATGGTTTCCCAACATTTATTATATGATTTCCGGTAATGTTTTGAGGCGACGCTGTCGCGACTCGCAATTTATGCACGTCGCATATGTCAACAGCTCGAGCGAGTTTGTTTTGGGTATCAAAAGAAAGAAAAAATAATAAGGATATAGATACAAGTATATCCTTGGCGCAGCAACTGTTGCCGTTTTTTGTGCAGAAAAATTTGCATATTTGCATTTCAATTTAGGGGTTCGAGTTGCGGTTTTTATCTTTAGCTTTTGGCAAAAATTTAATTGTCAATAAAAATTTACCGTGCGGAAAATTTGTTATGCAAACAGAATGAAATTGAAATGCGACTGCTCTGAACTTTCCATTGGATGTGGATGTGGATGGGAATCAGAAGAACAGCCGAACAGTTGAGAAATCTAAGGAGTATTTGCATTATCTCAAAGGTAAATTGCATTACAAAACGTTGTGTGAGAACATTTGTTCTTTAAATAATGCATGAATTCGAATAATGCATGAAATTTTGCATTGACACGACACTGTCTAATTGAGTTAATGGGAAAATCGCACAACTTGATGGCAATCGAGAGGGATTGAGGCTCGTGTAATTTTGCAATTTACATTGCAGGTTTTGAATTTACACTTGCAAGCAATTAATAATGCTGCATTAGGGTTATCCTCGTATCCTTGATGCTGTCCTGCTAGCCACTCTCTCCGCATATGCACGACAATTAAGCAGGATAATTAAGTTTATCGTTCATTGGCTTTGCATTTCACCCAGCCTCATCCGCAAACTGCTCTTGTAACACGTATGACAGATTACAGCAGGATTGTGGGATTGGGCTGCTGCAGGACATGCTCGTGCTTGTGCATATTATACATCGAGCATCGAGAGCATCTAAGTGCATTTTCAAATACAACTTACCGTGCAAGCATTTATTGCCAAAAGTTATGCAAATGGGGGAAAACTCTCGAGTAGTTCACACATTCTGCCTGGGCGTATCATAAAATTCAGTCTTGTCATCAGACATTAAAGATGCCATTGCTAGACGCAATTAAAACCATTCAAAATAAACATTTCATTACCAGCCAAATGACGTTCCCATTTTCCCCACCCCATTTTGTTGCACTTGAAAACTTTTTGGCACCCAAAAAAGCACAGCACAAACATTGTCATAAAGCTGGCTGACATTAAGATAACTTTTAATCATCATAAAAAAGCAAATCCTGCGCCCTTTGCCCCTTCCAAAACTTAAGCCAAACATTTTCCGGTTAAGGTCTGCCGCGTAAGCGGCTTTTCGTGTCGCCATTCGCAACAAAAATCAGGAATAAATATTTTTTTGCAAATCTTTTTTGGTAAAACAAAAAAATTATGAACAGGCTTACGGGAGGTCTGTCTATGAATCCGATTCAGATGCTGTTGCGGATTCCTATATTAAATTGTTTCGTTAGCTTTTCGACCGGGGGAAACTGTTGACGTTGCCGCTGCTTGCGGCATGTTGCAATGTTGCGACCGACCAAACGGAAATGTAATGAAAATTCAATTAAAAAATGGCATTTGCCAGATTTTACGAGCAGCACTCAACGGAACGGACAACGGCAGCAGCTTTTGGAGGTATTCCGTTCAAATTGTAAATTCAATTCGAATTAAACTAAAGTGCAAAACTCTAGACTTTAAACTGCTTTAAATCATATTCGTAATTCACCACAAATTACAGAATTTGCATGCAATTATTTATAACAATCAGCGGCAGCAGCATCCCCTATCAGGGACGATGAGGAAAATAGCTTGTAAACAAATCGAAAATCGAAAAAACATGTAATTTCACTTATCTGACATAATGTCAACAATTTGAAAATCGTCTACCCGTCGCACATTACACATTACAGAATATTCACATATAAATTACCCGAAAAAAAGGGGGAAAAAAGTGTTTCCCTTATCGGGATAACAATAACAACAAAGAGAACATCGAGTTGAGTTGTGGAACAAATAAAAAGTCACTTGATAAGCCCAATATGATGCCAACCCCTTGTTGCCAAATGGGTGTTATGCCAAACGACGTATGCTAATCACTTACATATATTTGTATATATACACACACACTTAGACACTTTGAAGATACACCCATTGGAATCGCCTTAAACACACTTTGGCAAGGAGCAGCATCGAGCCAAGATCTTTTTAAGCAGCTTCTGCTTTGGCCGGGTGGCAAATGGAAATTGTGATTCTTTTATAGCCTGGCGCCGCTTCAATGATTTTTATGGGTCTTGCCGAATAACCAAATAAAAAGGAAAACCAACAAAAAAAAAATGAACTGAAATGCTGGCAAACTGATTTGCATGTCTTTACTTCCTTGTGATAGAGTATCCGAGATCTTTACGCTTTGCATTTCAGTTTGCAATTATCAGAAGTCACTAATCTTATTTCCTGAAGAACGGAAGATATTTTTAGTATCGACTCAAGAAATAAGAATATATAAAATTGTTGGTAATGAACATATTAATAGTTATAAAACTAAATACTAAAATTAATATACATTTTTAATTGAATTTATTATTTTATATTTAAATAAAATAATTTACATATTTAATTTTCTTATTACATATTACATATTATATAATTTTTAAAAAATTTTATTTGAATATCAAGTTGAATACACATATTTCATATTAACATTTATTTTATGTTTGTTTTCATATTATGTTGATTTAAAAGATATGAATAAAAATAATACCCAAATGTGTGTTTTATTGAGTTAGATTTTGATGCCCGCAATATTTTGATTCTTATTTCCAGTTTTTAAATTATCAATAAAAATATTAGAAAAATGTTAAAGTCGAAGAGTATTTAGCAATCGGCCTTAAATTCCAACTCTTTTGCCCCTTGGTAAGCTGAGTTTTTGCCAATGTTTCGCTTTTGGTTTTTCAATTTATATTGATATTTTATTTGCATATGCAATAATTTACAGACAGACGCAACACAGGAGTGCTAGAGGAGTTTCGCTGTTGGCACTGAATTGAATGGGTTCTATACTCGATGTGGTTTACTCGGGCGTTAAGCATAAATATTTGATATGGCACTGCAATGAATAGAGGCAAAGGCAATTGCCGCAAAAAGGGAGAGAGCCAGAAAGAAGCATTTAATAAGCACTAAAATGCATACAAAATCTCATTTTGCTATTTTAAGATAACATTTTGCTCCCCAGTCCCCCACACAGGCCGAACGAAACTCTGCTGAACCCGATAGATCTGGAAACTATATGAACATGCATATACATATGTATATGGCGTATGAGTATATGTATTCAATTTCAAGAGCCATTAAAAACTATGCATGCAATTAAGTCGAGTGAAAATTTCATAAAGATAACAATCGACAAGAACAAGAAATAAACATATCGCATAGAGATTGAAGATACTCTCCTCACGTATTCGTGTACGCGTGCGTGTGTATGTGTGTGGATAGAGAAGAACTACAAAAAGATATAAGATCGAAAAGAAACCTGCAGTTGCCCGTCAGTCAACACTTCAAATAAAAAGGCGGACGAGGAGCCCACATTAATTTGCATTTAAAAACTGTTTTTAGTAGCATTTACAACAAACATGGGCCTGCTGCTCGACTTGGAGTCGGAGTTGGGGTTGGAGTTGGGATCTGGGGAGCAGCAGGCGAGGCCATTAACAAAGTGTCTCCAGATGTGGCAAGCGGCACAAGTTGATTTGGGGCCGCATCACATTTAACATAAAAAGATGAAAAGTTTATTATTATGATTGTTGTTTGCTGCTGATGTTATTAGCTCAAGAAATGGTTATGGGACCAGAGCACGCAACAACAACGACAACAACAACAATATTAAGAAATGTCAAAAGGCAGCGGTCATAGTGTGTCCGACTCATGCCACAAATGGCAGCAAGCGGCAAGCGGCAGGCAGCAGGCGGTGGCACTTACAATGATCTTGTCATAAAACGTTCAGAGTCATCAAAGTTGCACTTTATGCGAAACGATCGTTGTTCAACAATGTTGTTGTTGCTGTTGTTGTTTGTTGTTGTTTGTTGTCGTTGCACGTGTTCATCGTCATCAGCATTAGTGGAGCTGTTGTATTAGGCGAGAACAGACGGACGGACAGACGGACAAACAACGAAGATGCGGAGCTCTCTGCTTGTGTCTGCTCTTTGCACTCAACATAATCATAGAAATTATGTGGCCCCCGTCTTGGCTAAATGGTGTTGGCAGCGCCATAAGCGGCTGGCTAATACGACCACATGGGGCAGCTTTTTTTTTTTTTTTTTTCGTGTTTTGTCGAGAAGATCAACAGGGAGTGGAGTCGGGGAAGTGGCAGTAATTTGAATGCATCTGGCAACAATGGAAGAACACAAATCGCCATCAAATGATTGTCCAGATTAGTTGCTGCAACAGAAAAAGTGTCAATAGTGCAGCTTAGCAGAGCGGAAATAGAGTTATACCCACTAAACGATCATCGTTTGTGTGATCAAAGTTGGGTAAACATGCTTTCAAAACGGCCATAAAGCTGCTCATAAATTGTGCACATTAATGGGAAAATTATAAAAAGATTCCGACTAAGAACTTTTCAACGACCTGCAGCTGGTCTTCTAAGTAAAGACTCTTTATGGTAACTTATTGTACCACGCTGATTGACAGACCGTTATGCAATCGAGTTCTAAATAATAGTATTTTCTTATTGTTGGCTAATTCCTTCATTAGAGGTAAATGTTTGGACAGTCATTTCAGTCGGATCAAAGCTCATTTGCAACTGATTTAGTCATATTTAAAAAGTAATTCGATAAAGGGTGAAAACTTGTGAGACAAATCTTTAGAATTGTGCGTAGTCTGACTTAATGCTTATGCTCCGTTATCTATTGCCATAGACACAATAGATTGCTTATTAATTTTTATAAAAATTACTCTATTTGTATGTAATTTTAATGCAATGTTTTTATTGTGCTTTAGGCCCGGATTTATATTACAGAATTGACAACAAACAAATTTTAAAGTTGAAAAATAAAATCATACTGCAATTATCAGCCATATAGAAAAGGTTATTCTTCAAAATATAAACACAAAAAATAAAAATACTTTTTCCATTTTTCATTTAATCATTTTACATTTTAAATTATTTCAAGTAATTTTTATGCAATTTATTCCATTTTTTTGAGCCATTAATTATTTTAGATTTTAAATTTTGAAAAATGAAATGAAATTGTGTACAACTTTATCATACCAGAAAAATTATCACTGAAGTAATATTAATAGGAAGGGCTAATTTAATTTCAAAAAAAGATCAAATTAAAATCTTGTTTTGCTAGCATTAAAATCTATGTTGCAAAAATTTGATGTAAAATCTCGATTTCCATTTTAAGTTATTTGTGTACATTCATTATATTTGTTTTGTTTGTTTTTGTATTTATTTATGAAAGTTGTAAGATAAATTTATTTAAAAATTTAAATTAATTAAAAAAATTTAAGTTAAACTGATAAATTATATGTCGTAAATCAGTCATTATATTTAGAAAAGCAGATTTAACAAAAAATAAATAAATCAAAGAACAATTGCTATCCCAATATTCAATTTGTGGCATTGAGATTGCCTTGCAAAGCTTTTATCTGAGCAGCTTATCAAATGTATTTCAACTCGAAGGCTGCCTCAGCGTTTGTAAGAGAGGAAACTTGTTGCCCATTTGCATTCTCCATCAATTTGGAAACTGTATCGTGTGTGACAGGCCCAAGTGTGCCTCAAGTGTTGTCACACACATGAGTAACCAAAGACATTACAACGATTTTGGGCCCGAGTGGCAAGTGGCATGAAACCCAAAAAAACACAACACAACACAACACCCAGAGCAGAGAGCATAGAGGCCCCAAGCACTTGACACTTGCCACTGACTTGTGGCATGAGCCGACTGAGACGACTTGACATGCGGCTGCCGCAGCCTCTGCTGAAACTACTGCCGCCTGGTGAAGGCTTCTGTTCGGTGTTTGGCCGCTTGAAGATCATCTCTTTTTCAAGATCTCATTTCCACAGAAACCGTTGTATTTGGCCTGCATCTGGGGACTCTGCATCGGCGTCGACGCTGATTGCCTGTCGTTGTTAGAAAAATATTATTTTCTTTATGTTTTTGTTTAATGCGTGTCTGTGTGCGCACTCGTATGCTGATTGCAGAGACGAGTTGTTGCAGTTGGGGCGTGCTGGTGCCGCACAAAGGGCCTGCCACTGCCACAGCCACACTGCCACAGCCGCTGACGCTGTCAGTCAGTGAGTGCCCCAGGGCCTACGACGCGCTTGAGTGAAAGTTGATGTGCATGAAAAGTTTTAATTGCGCGTCGAGTTGGAGGTTTTCACTAGTCAGGCGCTGGGTGGCACTTTTCCGAAAAATAAAAAACACACACACAAAAAAACATATTAGGAAATTCGAAAACCATTTTAACGCACACCAATTTTGTGGGTCATTTTTTGTAATGGGGCCCGCGATAAGAGATCTCTTTCTCCTCTCCTCCAGTGTCAATTGAAGTGTGGCATGTGCTGAAGATATTTGAATCCCCTTCGGGACACGTGCTTTGCGTGGGTCTGGCGGATGCGTAGGATCAAGATGACATCGCATTATAAGCCAGGCCGTAAGTCCTCAAAGATATATATCATTTGTGTGGGCTGCACTCGAGATAGCTTTACATAAACAAATTTAATAAGCAGCACTTGTTTAAGATTTCTATTAAACAATAAAAGCAGTTGATCATCAATTTCCACACAAAAGACATGCGTCGACTGGTCAGAAAACAAAACCGTAACAAATTCAAAAACTATTTCCATTTCCATCCAAAATTGTTTAATGAACAACATGCCACACATGGGAATGGGAGTCGAAATGGATGATCATTAACCAAACTGGCACTCTCTTAACTGAAAAATGCCAACACGCACGGAGATAAACTTTTGATTTGATTTGAGTTGAGTTGATTTGATGATCAGTAAACTGAGCAAGATTAACTACCAAGCGAGGTTCAAATGGTCAAAAGCTAATAAATTACCCAGACTCCGGACAAATGGATAGATGAATGTCTTTAAAGCTAACCAATGCCGTTTTATGGCACCTCTTTTCTTCGTCGTCCCAGGCCATACATCAAACTAGGGCTAACTATCGCCAAGGCATGGCAATTGAAAAATGTAGATCAAGTTGTGGCGATAAAAGCCAAGAGAAGGAAAGACCGTCTTTCACATTAATTATAAGTTTTTAAAACTACATAAAAATCTGGACGTGTTGGAACTCACATTTTGATTGAATGGGTGGGTTGAGAAGAGGGCGTCCACTTTCCGGGAATAGTTTCATTATGTTTCACTAATTTCAAACAATGGACCGAACCGTGAGGCTGTTAAGATAAGTCATAAAAACAATTTTATTAAAATGATATCTTCTAAGGCATTTCTTGTCATTGTAAATATGAGACAGCCCAGTTAATTGCCAGAGGAATTCCTCATAAATGGGTCGCTTAGCCTCATAAAGTGGTGTATGGAGACCGAGCAGTTCTAATAATGCACCTTTTAACGATCATTTTCAGTGTCAACCGTTAATGTCGTAATTATGTGTCTGGTTTTATTTCCACGTATTTCTCTTGCACTAATTGCATTCTCCTATGGTAACTTATTTTTTATAGTTATTATTTCAAGCTTCAATTAACTTCTAACCATTTTCTTTTTGTTTTCTTGCACTTGAGCCGAGCTCTCATATGATAACACTTTAACAGCCATCTATTGTGGATTTTAGTCAGTGAAAGCTGCAAGTTGGCTCACTGTCAAGTGGAATACGACCACATCAAGGGGACAGTTCAAAAAGGTATCAAGTACCTTCAAACAACTGTACAAATATCACTACAAATATCCTATATTTCAACCCAAAAAATCCACCCATTTAAATCCCCTTGGTATTATCTCCACGGCAATGCAACGTACAAAAAAAAACTGAATTGATGGACAACAAAAAATGGACAAAGCAAAAAAATCGAGTCCAAATGCAACACACTAACGATTTCATTAAAAAAGCAGTCAACTAGAAAAAACTCAATTAATTTCGACGTAAAAAACTTGGCAAGCGCCCACTAGAAAAATACGAATTCTGTACTAGACTAGAGATTACCCTGGAAATTATATAAAAAGCACATTCAAATAATTCGCATGCTATTGATAAGATGTTTTAGCATCAACAATAAATATTTTTATTACATCGTATTAAGAATAGCCAAATAATGAAGATGGGTTAAATTAACAAAAAAATTATTTATAAATTTTTATTTATATTAATCTATTTATTTATTATATTTGATAAATAACTATTAAATAAAACTTGCAAAAATTTAGTAAGATTAAACAATATGTTTAAAATAAATTACGAAATCTTTACAAATAATTAATTTATTTTTGTTTATTGTACTTTAAATTTTTTTAAGTATTATAGGTAGATATTATTAAAATTAGAAAATACAGATTTTAATGCATCTATTTGAAGACTGAAAATATTATGAAATTGTATGTTATTCATTTATTATTAAAATCTAACTTTGCGGATAATTGAAATCTTTTTCATTCCTTCTCTATTCGCTTGGTTACAGGGTATTCAAAAAAAGGGAAACGCATATAGCATATGAACTTGCATGCATATCCGAAAAACAAATTTTCGTTTTTTTGTGCAAATCATTCGGCAAACAAACACAAATGTGCATAAAATTTCAACAATGCAACAAATTGAGGGATGCTAAAGCGCAGAAAGAGACAGCGACCCAAAAGCTGACCAGCATTGTGGACCTACGGCTCAACAATCAAATATCAAGGGTTTGCCTCTCGTCTCTCGATCCGCGACCCTCGCCAAGTGCAGTGATATGCAAAAAACTGCATGTCATTGCGTTGGCAACGGAATCCGAGGGGAATCCGGAGCGGGGGGGAGTGGATTGAAGTGTAAGCACATAAATCCGGGCGGCCTGCTGCACCCAGGGGGAACCCCCTGCGTCGATGCGTCCGAGGACGTCGAGGGCTTCACTTGCGTTTTTTATGTAGTTCACTTTTTGAAAAATTGACAGCTTGACCGCAGTGTGTTGGGTGTATTGAGTGTGTATGTGTGTGGATATATTGTTATTGTTATTACATTGCTGTCGCTCTTGTTGCTGTTGCTCTTGTTGTTGTTGTCCTTGCAATTGCAATTCAAGCGCAAAATCATTAATATCCTTTGGCCCCTTTCCTCGCTGTTTTGTGGTTGTTGCATCGCGACCCCCACTCACGAATTTTTTATGAGGCTTCCACATGCTTGGCCCGTTGTTATGCAAACTACGGGTCACTTAATGAACCCCGACTCGGTTTATACCCGACATTAAAAGAAAGCCGCGATACAATTCCGCAACACAAGGGGATATTAACTACCTTACATTGTATGCGAATTTGTAGTTGATCAACATTTAGAGGCTAGTCGCTTAATCGATGTCTGTCTGTCCGCTCATATGACTAGTTATTACACCATGGGAGTTAGAGTTGTTATAATTTGTAGCACTACAATTACAGTATCTAGAGTCTTGACGATATCGCTGACAGGCCGCTTATAGACCATTTATATTTATGATAGTTTTAATACTACACAGAGACAAAAACGACATTACAAAAAGAATGAAATTTTTTGATTTGAGAATATTTCGATTTGTTTGGAAACATTTTCTTTTTATAATGAATTATTTCTTAAAATCGAAAAAAATTACATATGTATGACTAAATGTTTATTAATTATTTATAATTAAGAAATATAAAATATTTTGGAAACAAACTTAATTAAAAAATGTTGTCATTTTGATATTATTTCATTCTTGGATTTAAAATGTATATTATCTCAATATGATTGTTCTGGAATTTTTGTCTCAATTTAATTACTTAATATCTGGGTTTTGATTTCTTTATATTATGTTACTGATTCAACACATTTTTCTTGATTATAGAACTTTTGTTTTCTGTGTAGAACTATGAAATGTTTTTTCTACACATTTACAAAAGTGTCGTATTTACGTCCGCCTAAACAAAAGTAGCTTTTTCTCTTCTTGAAGCAGTTGAGTTTGACAAAAGTCTAAACACTGCCGTCAGGCATCCATCAAGTGAAGTCCTGAGAGATAAGGTCGTCGAACCACACACTAAAAGTGGGTGAACTCTCTCTATACACCATTCACTTACTATTGCACTTGCTGAACCCTGTCCAGTTTGCCGAGTACACCTTTCCTTATCCCAAATTACGGCTGGATACAAAACACCACTCGGATGATGGCTAGCTTAATAAGCATGTATGCGGCTCAATAGTTTAATGAAATTATCAATAACCTCGCACTGCTCGGACCCATGTGAGTCATCATCCACATCGCACACACACAGACATAATCACCTACTGATGTAAATACAATATTTTCAATATAACCACTTAACGCTTAAATCCCGCACACACACACACAGAGAGGGCATTGAGAAGACAACGAGCAGAGAAAACACAACCCTCATCAGGGGTAGGCCTGGGCAACCTCCCTTTCCCCCTCCGTCCCGTGTGGGCACACATCACGTTAACGTTAACGCTATTTGGCAACGACTAAGCAGAGCTGCCTACCTTGTGCCTCTTGTTGTCATCCGCATCAACAACAACAAGAACGTCGGCGACTACCGACGACCACAACAGTATCAATGCACAAACTGTACCCAGAACTCATTCCCCTCGACTCAACTCGACTCAACTCGACTCGACTCAAAGTCAGGGCAGGAGTTTGGCGAGCAACCCCCAAAATGCTTGTTGCACGGAGGGTTAAAGTCTGAGACGACTCCGACGATGACGACGACGACGACGACAGTGAACTGTCATATTTGCTTTGACTGACTGAATGACTGAGTGACTGAGTGACTGACTGACAAACTGGCAACACGTCCGTGAGTGCGGTGGTTGATCTGACTTACCAACTGACCATCTGTCATGCGGAAATAAAATAAAAACCACGGCATATTTTTCAGCGCATTTCCCTCATTCAAATGACAAGCCGCCCAGTTCCAGTGACAACTGTACCGCAGTTGGGCAAGTGTACAGTAAACTATCCGGCAAGTGATTGTTGTACAGATTTCATTCTTTGTGAGCGACACTGCGAAATTTGCATAACCCGTGAGCACTTGAGGAATTCCGTTTTGGAATCTCCCCTCGCAAACACTCGAGTGTGTCGGCATTTTTAGCGAGCGCACAAGGGTTTCTTTGCGAGTCCGGTTCTGGGTTTAATTGTTTGGAAAGATTTCAGCCAAGATTCGAGAGTGCTTAAATAGTTGAAAAGGCTCTATTAGCAACGTAGTTAATACTACTAACTAACTCCTTTTGTCCGATGCCATGGGCAGCCAATTAATTGGCTACTTGCTCGGACAATGCCTCAATGCTCGCAAAGAAATCGTTTGGGGCAGGGGCAGAAAGGTGGGCGAGTCGCAGCCACATCAATAGACTGATGCTGCTGGATGCATCAACACTTCAATGAGTGCGACTAGCGGTCAGTTCGCATCGCATCGCATCAGTCGAGTGTGGGCAACACTGCGAGGGCAACAATGAGGCACTTCGTCTTCAGTCTGCTTTGGTTCTCCCAGTCGATGCAATGCCACCACAATTATTTCCATTTGATTGGGCAAAGAAGTGTGCGTGGAGCGTTCCTTCTTCCTTTGCATTTTGTTCTTTTTTCCAAACAGGCTGGACACATTGTTTGGGGTGCCTGAAAAGCCACGAGAGGCAGGCAGGCAGGCGGGCAGGCAGGAAGGATTGCAGAATGGCAGGGAGCACTGTGTGGTCATCACTTGTGACTGGGCTGTGTTTATTGCGCTATATGCTTGAGTGCATTCGCATTTATGGACAATGTTCACCACGCTGATGACCACGATGTGGATGACGATGACGATGATGATGATGGTTGCAGCAAAACTTAAGTTGCACATGCACATACATACTATACTTTGTGGCTGGGCGATTGAGCGTTGGCATGAGAGCTTTCAAGAACCTTAAAGCTGCAATTCATACACTCTTTAGCGATGCGAGGCTACTTCGAATGAGTCTTTAAATACTTAAAGATGAAAATGAATTCATATAATTGAACAGTCTAAAAACCATTTATGATTTATTCAAGGCATTCAACGATTTACTTCAACAATAATTAATTTAATTTAATTTTCATTACAACGAACCCAACTATAAAGTATAATATGGTTTTAAAGTTCTCCAACAATTCAAATATATTAATAAGATTCCATTAGATTTCTAATTTATTTGTGATTAATTATAAGCATTCATTTTATTAAATAGTTGACATAATAATAAGGACAATTATAAATTTAAAGCATTTTAAGTATTGATGTCGAATAGTCCTAAATCGAAAGAGAAACTTTATTGATTTTAGAACAAATTTAAATTTTATATAAATTAAAAAAAAATGGTACCCAAACATTTTATATAACTAATGGTCATTTAATAGAATGGTTATTGATAAGGTTTAGAAGTTAATCATTTAATCAAAGAAGAAATTAATATCTTAATTATGTTTTAATTCATACTTTAATTTAAATAGTATTATCAAAAAAATTTAGTGACTAGTGCCATAATTAATAAGATTTAGATTATAACGATTGCATGAATAAAGACAAATAAATAAAAACTTAATAAATACGTTGCACAATCAAATTTATTATCAATTAATTATAAAGCAATTTAAATAACACATCACCGTGAAATAGCTCAAGAGCAGATGTAAAAGATTTTCACCATATGTACAATGAAAATAAGTTAATTTAATAAAAATTTATAATTTATTTACTGCAAACTCATCTTCAACAACTTGAATTCGATTTTTAAATCACTAATAAAATAGTAAGCAAACAATTTAAACAGAAACATGCGAAATAAAGTTTATTATTAATTTATTTGAATGGTTATCTCCCAAAAGAAGCAAATGTTGTAGAGTTTCAACATAAAAGCTATCTTCAAAATTGTGACAATAATAATGAAAATAAATGAATTTAATTAAAAATCATAACGTATTTACTGCGCACACCTTTAACGACTTCGGAGCGACTTTAGACCAATTAGACGCATTTTGTAAGGGGCTGGTCGTGGAACCCCCTTTTGGCCATTTAACCTAATAGTTTAACAAGAGTGGCAAAATTTATGCTCAATTTAACACGCTGCACCGCTCTGCCCTGTGGCAGTGTCACTTGTAAGTAATTAAATAAATTGGCGCAACTTCGAGTGGCAAACTTGGCAAACAGAGTCTCCTATTCTACAGAATATATACATACTATATATATATCGAAAAGCTAACCCCTTTTAGTCCGCACCCGCATCGAATTTCTTACATTTCGAACTTCGCATTGCGACGTGGAAATTAAGTTAAATAGTTTAGTTTAGTATATGGGTTACTGCTTAGATGGTTAGCTGGTTAGCTGGTTAGTTGGTTGACTGGCTTAAACTTTTCCATGGCTTCCACCTGGCGCTTAGTCACCCTTCTAGCGCAATTATCTTTGACATTCTCAGCCATTTTTCCTTCGAATTGCACAGTAATGTTCTCCTGCCCCTCCTCTCCTGGCGTGCATACATTATTTTTAACGGTTTTTGCGTAGTTCAAAATAATTGTCAATGCTCTCCATATGAGTTTTAGACTCATTGGTGACTCATTGGCAATACTCGCGCCCAACGTTGAAGAGTTGCCATCACACTATTCAATAAATAAACAATATACTTTATCTACAGCCCATCCCAAGGGCAATTAGTGAGCAAGCACTTGAAATGTTGCCACTGTCAATGCCACACGACCTTTGTTGCTGCTGCGTTGCGCTCAAGTGTCAGACTCCCCAGATTGAGTTTTCAGCGTATCAAATTAGCAGTGAACTTCGCGGCAGTCGCTTGTCAGTGGCAGACACCGAAAAACGCTATGCAAAATCAGAGACATCAACTCAAAAGCACTTGAGACAAAAACAGACAAAACTTGCAATTAGCTGTGCAAACAAAGTGGGTCGAAATGCCGTTCAAATTGGCTGTAAGGTCGTCAATTGGTTCACCAAGGGCTCGCTCTCTGGCAATTGAGGCGCCTCTGATTTATATGCTCATGTTCGTGTTCGTGTTGTGGCAGATCCGTTCGGTTTGGCTTCGGCTTTTGACGCTTTAAAATAAACTAATTAAGTTAATTAGCTGCGATTTGGGCCATGTCCATCTTCTGCATCGGCACTGCGCAAAACTGGCATCATTATGAAAATTGCAAAAAATTTCAACAGCTACCGGTTAATATTAACGCATTTACATTATGCAAAAATACACGCCGAATTAACTGCGAGGGCAGATTGTAGAATAGTCAGTAAGGAAATTCGAAAATATACATTTGAAAACAATTATTATAATCTCTGAGTATTAATTGAAACATTTAAAGGATACTATTTTCCTTAAATTGTCAAGCTAAAATGGTCTGTACATAAACTTCTACGTTAAAATAAATACAACTTTCTTCTTGAATTAATTTTTTTAATGAAAACTAGATACACAGCCAAACTCATTTAGTATTATGATGAGTATTCATGTATTAATAACTTAGTAAGATAGCTTACTTCATGTAATTTTTTAATCCTTTTATAATATTTCTAAATAAAAATAAATTCAAATTGCTTCTCAAATATACAACTAAATAAAATGATAAGAGTATTATTTTATACTTAATATCTACATTAATTTTATATTCATAATGAAATCGTTACCGAATTAATAATTAAATTAAATAAAATATCAAGTACTCATTGCCAATTTTTTATTTTTAAATTTATAAATAATTTTATTACCAGACAAACTGTTTATTATAACTGATTGATTTTGAAATATGAATTTATTTGTGAGGCTTAACCTAAATTTAATTGACATTTACATATAATTATTCATATATGCAATAAATAAACATATTACAAAATAAGTTAACTTTAACAATGTTTAATCTTAAATTCCATACGCATTAATCTGCCCTCTTTGTTGTAAACCAAAAAGCCGAAACCAACCAGGCAATATTTGTGAATAAAAAACGCAACGCATTTTTAATGGATTTTTTCGATGAGTTGCCGAGTGATGAGCGGGAGGGAGATCAGAACGGGGGAGGAGGGAGGCAATCCTGGCATTATGCGGTATTATTGTTGTTTGTTTTCACAGAATGCTCTGACACCAGACAAACAAACAATGCAGCGGGCGACGAGGAGCAAAACGGAGATTGGGAGAGCAGCTCAACACATTTTTATATTAAAACCTGCGGTCAGGGCGTGTTGCAGTTGCAGTTGCAGATTTTTGCACGCAGCCATTAAAAAGGCACTCGGAGGCGACTCTGGGCCAGGTGACGACGACAACGACGACGACGACGACGATGACGACTGAGGATTGTGGATTGCGGATTGCGGATTGCAGTCTGCGGAGTGCGCGTGGCTGAAGCGTGAAAAATGTTGCATTGGCTTTGCCAAAATGCCATAAATATAAGTGCAGCAAAGTGTTGAAGAGTGAGAGGAGTTGCAACAAAAAAAAAGTGTTAATAACACTAATTTGTCTGCGGTCAAAATGGTAATTTTTGTGGATTTTCAGTTGGCTGGAATTGGGTTTGGGTTCGAGTTTGGCTTCTGCGTGTTGATTGCCAATGGTTTTTGGGTTTGGTTTGGTCAGTAGGTGAAAGGTAGAGATAATGAGATGTAAACGACGATGCCAATGATTGATGTTGGCTTTACATATAATTGGGTGCCAAATGTGTTGAAATCAGGCTGCAAAACGCCAAAAGGGTTGCAAATTGACTTTAGTATTGTGCAAATATAGTATTTGTAGCCACTCTGCCACTTAGAAAGGCTTTGAGAATAGCCATTAAAGTCACGCACATCCAATAAAGTAGCGCCAGTTAATTGGCCTGGACAAAGAGCGCGTCGAATCCAAAGACATTTTGCTAGACGCATGTCGCGACACCCGACCGAAGAAGACGAGTCTTCCAAAGACGCCAAGAACATCTGGGATCAGTTGCGGTCTCTCATATGTTAATGGCATTTCAGGTCGTCTAGTCGCCGTTTGGAGCCACTTCTTATGCTCTTATGTTCTTATGTTGTGTGGTACTTAATTTTCCAAACAATTTGTGGCTTCAACTTTTTCTTTTGTCGACTAATTCACTTTGATTTGCCTGTTCGTGATTTGCGGCAATTTGGTAAAGTGTCTAGCGAGGTTCTAATGTTATGACCGAGGTCGGCAATGGGTTTGGGACACACAACTGCAACTGCAACTGCGACTGGGGCAAGACCACACCATGGCCTAATGCATTTCTATTTCTGCTGTGGCGATAAGGAAAATTGTTTATAATGAGGTTCTGTGGTCTACCCTCAATTGACTTTACTTAATTGTTGCAACTGGCAACCGGTAACCGGCAACTGGCCACTGGATTTACGCTAGACTCATCTGCGATGGACTTCAATTAGTCGAGGGGCCTATTTTAGGTAGCTGGCATCCTAATGGCAGCTACTTCTACGCATTTGTCTTGGCTAATGCTCAACTAATTGAGTAATTTTTGACTGCTTGGTATCAATCATTGAGCTGACCCCTTTTCTAACCCCCCCCCCCCCCCCAAACGAGTTTCCTGTTCTTTCAGCTGTCCATTGCGAATTTCCCAAAAGACGCTTAACGCTTTACGCTTTATTGTTACAAATTTGCTGGCAGTTTGTATCCTTTTACACAATTCCTTTGGGTGACATGCTTTCTCTTCTTAACCTGGCAATCAATCATTTGCTTGACTTATTCTTGGTCCGTAGTTATCGTTAGATAAATGTGACTATAAATCGAAAAATTATAAACGCTTTAGCACTGACCAGCAAACGCTTAGCCACCCTCAAATCGCAGTGAATCGGTAACTTGACCTCATTCATTGCGAACTGGCCAAGTTTTTAAGCCTTTAACAAATCCAATTGCTGGCCTGCTTACCAATTCAATTGAGAGACTGGACAAATTCTCTTTCTGCGATAAACAGTTGGTAAATTTATGCATTTATTTTGACATGCAACATGATTTATTAACCGTAAGTAATTTGTAAATGTATACAGCTGACTGGGAGCAAAGGCGAAGGCGAAGGGTGGCCAACCCCTTAAGACCAACTGGTCAGTGGCAATTCCTCTTTTTTTTTTTTTTGGGAATTGGGGTAGAGAGAGAGAGAGAGTTCTTAAAAATATATTTGCATTGGCACATTTGTAACCGCAACGAATTTGTTTGTAATAAAAATGTAAATGCCATCGGACGCCACTTCAAGACGAGTTTCTGTCCGAACCGCAAAAAACAAAACCAGAACCAGATAGAATGAAAGTCGAAAACATGTTGGCCAAAGAAATGAAATACGACCGCACACTGACACTTGAGGACGAGTTCAGGACAACGGTCGAAGCGTAACCCTTCTCGGTTGACCAGATCAGATCAGGATTTAAATTCGGATAGCGATTCGAATTGCCTTTGTTTTCTCTTTTTTTTTTTGCATTTATCCCAAGTGGTTTGGCAGGTTGGCTGCCTCTGACCAGACTTATTCACTATCTTCTTGCAGTTAATAAATGATGTGTCCATATATCATCGGATAGTTTGATTTATGAGAAAAGTAAATGTACACTTAAGCATGTTGATAAGCATTTAGAGTGTCTAATGCGGAATAAGTATGAACACATTTACAAATTGTCTGTATTAAATCATACTTTTATTGAAAGAATTGTTTTAAATATATTTAAATTGTTTTCTGCAATATTTAATTTGTAATTTAATTGAAACTAAAAATGAAAAAAATCAGAAATTTGTTAACAGTTTACAATATCTAACATTTGAAAAGACTATATTTTTAATTCCGACCTAAATTACAGATTGGAGTATAGTCTTTTAATATTGTCTCAATATTATTTTTTAAAATTTAATTTCTGCTTAGAAAAAGTCACTGCGACAAAGATCTGAAAATCGTTAATAGTTTACCTTAACTAACTACTTTCATTGAAAAATGATTGCAATGAAATTTTAAAACTTAAATGAGATAAAAAAGAGTTTTTATGATAATTTAATTAATTTTATTTCATTTAAAAGTAGACTATGAACATCCGATATTGAAATTACTGTTATTCAATTATAGGTAATACAAATTTCTCAAGTAACTTAGTCTTGGTTGTCCATAACATGTAAATTATTAGTTATTATTAGCTGAACATTAAAAAATTTAGTTTTTGACATTAAAATGGAATTCCTTAATACCTCAAAACATACCTCAGTATTTTTGTATAACTAAATTACCTTTAATACGAAATTACCGATTGTTTGTTTAATGGTCTTTCTAGTGTTTTAATTACGCCCCAAAAGTCTTGAAGGTCCTCCCCGTTCTCGGCGCATAATAAAAACGCTGCTGGGGAGCATTTCGGTCCCCAAAAGACAAGTAAACAATACTCAAGTTTAAAAACACCTCATTCACCTTATGTGTGCTCTCCTTTCCCTCATCTCCTCCCCCGCCTTCCACCCTCAGTCAATTGCTCGAAATGTGTTCAAGTGGCGCGTTTAACAAACACGCAACACAATATTGCCCCTTTTTTTGTTGCCCCGATGCCAGAAAATCATTTGCCAAGGTGACGCCTTTTACTGCCACATTTTTGTTGTACCTTCTATTTTTAGCAGAGGAAAAACACACAAAAAAATTGTACGAAACAAATGCGAAGAGAAAAACTGCCTACAAATTTCAAAAATAAATTGAGTTGCCTGTTGTTGAGGACTGCTCTCAGTTCCCAATTCCCAGTTCCCAGTTCCCTATCCATATTGCTCGTCTCCCCCCGACCCGAGTCCGACTCGCATTTTGTGCTGTCTTCGAATGACTTATTAGAATTTTTATCTGGATTTTGTGTGCACGCTTAAAAACAATGAAATATGTTAATAATTAATTAGATTTTTTTCTCTGCACTTGGGGGCGTTTTTTTGTCTTTCGTTTGCTGATGACGATCACAAATTTACACATAATTTTCCTCAGGGAGCTTAGCTGTTGACACTTTTCAGTCCAGCATATTTGTTTGCTCGTTCTTGTTGTGAGGGAAATTATAAAAAACAAATGTTAAGGCAAATTTATAAGTGAAAACAAATCAAGACTAATGCCGTTCCAAATTTATAGGTGGTCGTCATTTAATGGGCAAAACCAAAAACCACACCCATTTAATTACCAGCGCGGAGCACTTGAAATGCACTTAACACAAAAAATTAAATGAGTTGGAGTCGAGACTGGCGAAACTATCAAAGCTACTTAATAAACAAATTTTCACATAAAATTACAATTTGGTGAAGTGGCAATAGAAACAAGGAAACAACAGGAAGCGCAACACAATGGACTGTGTGTGGGAGAAGGAAGGGCACTTAATAAAATTTATGTGCAGGAGTGGCTCAGGACACACTCACACACACACACACACGTGAAGTGAGATAAGTCCACACACGAACATAAAAAAGATAAAGTGTCCGGGACGAAAACCAACAAGACCGAAAACCGAATACCCAACGATCTCTCTAACCAGACGCGTAGGTGTGTAAGCCGGGCGAGTAATAATTATATTTTTATTGGACATTTATTGCCCAAAAAACGGGCAACATTTTAATCAAATTGTCGAGGCGGGGGCAACAAGGGAAGTTACCATATGTTGCATGTACATATTATGTGTGTCGGAACTTGCCCCTTTGCGGCTTAAGGACCTGTTCCCGAAACTAATTTATGTTCCAAAATAATATGCACTAGAACTGACCATGGGAACGCGATGCCACTGCAGATGCTGACATTGAATTGCTTTCAGAATTGTTTATTGAACAAATAATCCGAAGAATCAATGCATAATTTGCGTCCCACAAATACCCCGAAAATGATTTGTAATTTAATACAAAAGCCGCCGACGAACAGCAGGCAACACTCGGCTGGGGCAGCCAATGAGTAAGACAATTTTTGTTTTTTCAGTGAGGTCAAAAGCAATAGATAAGCGCAAACAAATAAATAAATAAATCGAGCTGCTAATTAAAGGCGGCAGAGAGTGAATGCCCGGTAACGGCGGCAACCGTTTGAAGCAGCCCAAAACAAGAGCAGAGCAGCCAAGAAAACAACACTAGACAACACACAGCACAACACGGGATAGAAGAGAACAGTTTAGAGTGGGGTCCCAGAATAGCAAATTCAATTGAAAGAAAGCGACACACGAAATGACATGAGTAGCAAACAGGAAAGGGCAAACACTAAGTACTTATGCAGAAGGGGCCAACCAGGCACCAACAACGACTGTTAAATGCCCTTTTTGGGAAGTTCAGTGATATTTTGACCTAAGAGAGTGGTTTATGACATAAACTTAATCGCGGAATTAGTATAAAATTAGGAAATTAAAGTAATGAGATATAAATATGTAGCATATTATATAGATAATATTTTATAATCTAAGGTAATATGAATTTAAAAGTAATATATCACTTGCGATATTATGAAAGTAACATGATATGCAAATAACAAATATAGAAATGTATGTTTTTTTCGAATCTTGTGAGTCTAATAGCAATTTTATGAATTCCAATCAATATATATTATTTTTGATTATTATCTGTATACTAGATTATTCAAAAATGTGTACTAGTATCATATTATTAAAAGTACTATAATAAAATATTGACCTGATTATTATTTTATAGTTATTTGAATTACCTAATAGATCTTACTACAAATCTTGAGTTTCCAACAAAATGCTTTCAAAAATATGGACGTGTATCAATTAAATATCTAATAAAATATTGATCTGATTAGAATTCAATTAATTGTAACCGGTATTTTTTTATTATTATTATTTTCATAGATAACCATTTCTGAAGTTTTCAACGTAATGCTTTTAAAAATGTAGACGAGTATCTAATCATTAAAAATCTAATAAAATATTGATCTGATTAGAACCCCATTTAAATGAAACCGATCAATTAGACGAGTTAACACAATGATTACTAACGCAATAGGAATTCGATTAGACTCAACTTTCACCGTCTTGGAGTAGAGTGCGGTGCAGCATAGGGCGAAATCGAGGGACCCCCTGGCGTGTTTTTATATAGAAAAAGTTTTACTTTGATGTGTGCTCTGCTCTGAGCTGGCTGGTGAGCAAGTATGTTGATGTGGATATTGATGTGAATACGTGGACGTGGATGTGGATGCGGTTGTTGGATGCGGTGGAGTCGCGAGCTGCTCGTTTGTCGGTTTATGCTGCGTTCCGTTGCGTTGGATTACATGTTTCAGTTACATGCCACATTGAACTGAACTGTGTGTGTGTTTTGGGGAAGGGGGAAGGAAGCAAGTGTTAAACTGCATTTGTCTGACTTTTTGGCATGTTGGGGTAGAGACTAGAAATTACATTTGGCTCTGAGAAATGCCACACAATCAGGTGGCGAAAGACAGCGACAAGTGGGTTGGTATTACCTTACAAACAGGGTTTCGACATAAGAAATATGCTAACGCTGACAATTGACAATTGACAGATGCAATCGGAGCATCTTTTGGTAAATTGCATTTCGTCAAAGGGATTCCGTGTGGGCTGCTTTCTGCTTTTGACACAAAACAAAGAAGATGCTTGAGAAATTTGCTCGGAATAAGCTTTGACAGGCTGTCAATATGCAGATTGCTGTTACACACGATTTGATTTGAGAAGATTGTCTCCGACGATGTCTCAAGTTCAAGTGCGATTGGCATTGTCGAGTGTCTTCGACTTTAAGACCATTTAATGCACAACAATTTATGGGTATGATTGCGTAATCGCTAATGGAAAACGGCAGAGAACTTAAGCTCGGAAGAATGTCAATGTCAAAAGCTGCAAATATGCGTATCACATGACAACGATAGCTCTTAACCCCATCGGGGTCTTTGTGCAACCATTTGTGAGGCCAGACAATGGGAAGAGAGCATCACATAAAAATCACACAAAAATTAATCACAGCAAATTGCGCAGAAAAAGCCACCGAATTTCATGTCAGTCACAAAAAGTTCTGACAGCCTCGCCGGATTAATCATCTAATACTATGTGTGTGTGTCGAGAGGAGAGCGGAGGAAAAACTTGAAATTCGTCTTGGCACTTCAAAAGCCAAATCATTTTGTTTTCAAGACACGACGTGCCAGACAATGCGGCGCCCGAAAATAAAATCTCACTGCACCTCGTCTCGTCGATGTTGCCCCTTTTTTTGGTCAAGGTGTTGACTGAGCGCATCATCTCGTACTTGGCTCTGCCTCAAATAGGGGAATGCCTCACGATGACAACAAAATGGCAATTAATTGAAACATGAATTATTAACGCAACGCCGCCACAGCAGCCGCAGTCAATGTTGCAGCCACCCATTTTCCATTGTCCATTGTTGCTGGTTGTTTGTTGCACGTTCGGAGATGACCAGGTAAGTTTCTTCTGAGGATGCTGTTGGTTGATGGTCGACTCTTTGACTGATGTGCCGGACTTTTGATGTCGGTGTTTGCTGCTTTTGTTGTTGCCTGCCTTCCTTTTTTTTTGTTGATTTATCAAAGTTCATTAATCTTGCTGAATTCTGTTTAGTTTTCCCTTCAACGCAACTAGAAAAAGCGCACCAAATGCGTTCTGAAAAGTTTAATAAAATTTTAAGAAAATCAACAAAAGTTGCCCGGTCAAGTTTTGTAGTCAATGTCAAATTTTTTACATGATTAATTAACAAATTATTCATTGCATTCAATGAGTAGAGAGTCAGACGGCTGGCAACGTGAGAAAATGATTAAGAAGATCATAGGAAAAATGTATAGGAAGCTGAGCAATTACACCAGCATTTGATTTAATGAAAGCAATAAACTGAGGAATTGATAAGCCAATTGAAGTGAGAAATTTCCATGAATATAATAGAATTGTTGAATAGGCCAGTTTCAGCTGTAATTTAATATTTCGTCATACATACTATTAGTTGAAAGTATTGAAAAATTAATATTATATTAGTTTAAATGACTGAAGCAAAATATATTGATACAGTTTAAGTTAAAAATTTAATAATTGCAAACCAAATGTATTTATATGTAAATTATAAATTGAATTATTAAAATAAAATTAAATATTACGAACATCTCATGTGTACAACAATTGTCTTTGTGAAATAGACAAATTGATGTCAAACATTAGATAATTCAAAGAACTATACATTTTTAAAAACAAATCATGCAGCTAATATGGATTTTATTTATATACTCGTATAACTAATAAATTAAATGTATATGCAAACTTTTTGCTTAAAAAAAAGACAGATTGATGCCAAATACTAGAGAATTATAACATGAGAATTATAACATATTTTTAAAAACAAATCAAGCAGCAAATATATAGAATACTAGGCAAATGAGATTTTGCTTGGAGAGACCTTCTTAGTGTACCAATTAGATAATTCTATTAATAGAGTATTTTTTGGGCTGCAGCCTCAGTTTTGTGTCTCGTCAGGCCCTAAATCATGCGATTGATAAACTATGTCGAGCATGGATTTGGACAAGGAATGTTTGGTCTCAACTTTGGCGCTTGGTTCGACTGATTTGGAATTTGTAAAGTCAAGAGGCATGGCTGACACTTAATTATGGGATGCAAGCGACGAAGCGTGCCACAAGACACCACAGTGCCTCCCTCTTCTCCATCCCCGACCATTCGCTTGGCAGACCCATAAATCTCCAGAGAGGCGAGCGGGAAGAAGACGTCCAGAGTCAAGGGTTCCACAACACACGCTCGCTATGCAATGTCACTGAAAAATTGCTCCAAATGTTGAGACAAGTATTCAAAATTAATTGATTTAATGCCACTTGCAGTCGGTTATTAATGACGTACGGAGTGCAGCTCTAATTAGAATACCCAGACATTCAAATTTCCATTTTTCACAGCAAACTGAAATTAGAATAATGCAATCCCCAAACTCTCTGCACGTGCTACGCACCGACACTCTGCACATACATACATATATTTTAATAATCTCGTCGTACCTGGCTGCCAGGATAATGTACTCCTGTCCTTGCTATTAACCCAAACTCTTTGAAATTCCTGGAAGTACTTTTACTGCTTTTCTTGCGACACTTTTCCAGCGACTTGAGCAAACACCTGCTGCACATTTTGCACTCTCACTCTGAGTTGCGTCTGCCTGCTTAAAGCTATTTTATTTTCATTGCGTTTTCGCACTGACAATTAAATTAAAGCGCATTAAAGCAAATTTATGACAGCTTAATTTCATATATTAAGATTTTATGGCATGGTTTGGGCTACTCGTAAAACTAAAATGCAGCTGGGCTCCTGTCGCTGCAAGGAACACTAAATTAGATTAGCTGCCGGATAATCAACTTTACTGAACTACTGTTATAGCATATACTATATATATAGAGTAATATCTGTATCATGTCTGGGGTGCTGTGGAACCACAAAAATCATTCGCACGCCCCCCAATGCCATTCAATCAACACACAGGTAGTCGAATGGTCATTAGTCTATATCCACCCACTCAGTGATGAATGACGATGTCGCCTTGGAACTTGGCCAACAGCATTCATTGCCAATGACATGGGCTACTGCGAGGTGCGTTTAATAAGTTGTAAATGATTTACAACAGTTTGGGATGATAACGTACAAGTTATAATAATCTTATCGGAATGTTACTAGGTTAGTGATAGGTAAATATTATATATGCATTATTGTTTTTTAGGTATGAACAATTTTTAGTAATTCTAAGAGAGATTGAAGCAATTGAATGTTGTTTTCCATTTATTCTTTTTGTGCGTCTGATCAAGATTTATTTGATCTGCCTCTTTGAAACTTTTAAAATGCATGACTAAAAACAATTGTTTTCTCTGTTAAATAGATTGAATTATATTAAAATGAAAATAAAGAAATTAAAATAATGAACTAATATCAACTAGCATTAAGGCTCATGCCGGATAATTCATATTAAGAATAAAATAATATACGGTAATAAAATATCGTTATACCTACTACTGAAAGTATTGTAATTGGTAATAAATAAAAATTTAAAATAAGAATATGTTATAGGACTTTTCACTCACTATAAACTAACAGGTAAAATAAGGAAAAAAACTGAAAAATTGATTAGCCAATAGAAATGAGAGTTTAAAGCTGTTCAAGAATATGTAATGAAATTAAAGGAACAAACGGATCTTAACTAGTCTTAGAACTCAAATCAGTTAATTCGTTTTAAAAAATTAATGTAATAAGATGATTAAATTCCAGTATTTCTCGTTCACTATATACCAACTATTTTACCACTCTGTATCAGTAACTTTCGAGGAGACCCTCGCTTAGTTGCTTGGTCCGTGCTGTGGCATGCAGTTTCTTTTATGTGCTGCCGTTGACAGTCAAGTGAAAAATGCAACTCGCCCGCCGGCATCCCATTGACATGACGATGGCGATGACGATGCGACGTCGACGTCGAGATGATGATGTGAATGACGTTACGTTTAACGGTGGCAGCGAAGTCAGCTTCAACGTTAACGTCAATGGAGACGTCGAAGACGTCGACGACGACTGCTTGGGCCATTAGCGAGCAATTGCGCATAAAAGTCACGGAGATGCCAACTGACACTGTGGATGCAGCTGGATAGTTTTGGACATGAATGCGGCGGCGATCAGCCAATATTAAATAATGTTGTAAAATTGCGAAGCATCGGGGCGCTTTTGGGGAAAATCGCTCTGCCAGTCGATGCTTGGCTGACAGTTGGCTGGCTAAATAAATAAATAAAATGAAATTAAGTTGGTGACTTTTCGTGTGCAACGACATTTGTCTGTATTCCCCATTCGATTCGATTCGATTCGATTCGATTCGATTCCTGAGCACCGCATTCCTCAGTCCAGACTGAGGGCCAAAGCACAAAGGTGAAATGACGATGGCGACAATGACGATGATGATGATGATGATGGGGACGATGATGTGGATCACGATGACGCCAATTGCCAGTGCAATGCCATAAAAAATCGCAGCTCGTTTGAGCGTTTTGTGATTTGTGTTTTGTGTGGTTCTGTGTGTAGAACTTTAGCTGCTCAATCGCGTGTTTCCTTCGCCTGCCATTGTATCGAGTTAATTTATTGATGACAGACGTGCGATAAAAACCAAAAATGTGAATTGTCATTAGAACTCATAAACCTGATTGACAGCGGAACAGTCATCAGTGCTAGCGATTAGTCGACGTTGTTTAGGTCTATTGAACTCTGCTTAATCAGCAGCAAGAGAAGCAGCTATGAATATGATATAAATGAAGCAGCAAATTTATTTATACTTGGGAAGGCAAGAAACGTATTAGTTTCGGCATTAATAGCTCAAATAGTTCATGAACAATACAATTTTATTTAAGATATGCGTTACTTGAATTCCTACAGTAAATTATGGGATACCTCAATTTTCTCAGTTTTAAAATGTAATTTATTATTTGAATTTCTTAAGTATTAAATTGTGTCCTATTTGCAAAAATAACGTAAGCGCAATTTTCTAGGATTTCTTTTTTGAAACAATTTTGTGCACAAATTACAAACTCATTTACACATTATATTTATTGAGATATCGGCCAGACAACATTGCCAATTGCTATCATTCAAGATTAATTTTCAAAATAATAAATTATTTTCTGAAGCTCTAAGCGTTAAGAAGTTTTCTGCACAATTTCTCTTTTACTCTTTCCGGGAAAACCAGAGTTTCATATATTAAATAATATAAAGATACAGATATCATAGATACAGTTGCATTATAGCCTATTAAAATACCATAAAAATCAAGAAACGAAAAGACGTATTTGTGAAAACAGTTTCCCTTTTGGCCAGGCATCGACTATTGTCCTTTCCCAGGCGCATTTGCATAACAACTCAATTCGAAAGAAATCCAGCTCATAATTACATATTTTAATGCACATAATTCAGCGCATTTTCCGCCTTAAGAAACAAGTTTAACGCCTTGCGCGTCCACACACATAATTTTATGCAACGGGATCATAAAAATTTCCGCACCATATATGACCGTTGGTCATAAATATTCAAATTTCCCAGCATCCAAAGGAGCTGCATCAATCATAAACACGAACAGAACAAGCTCATTAAAAATCATAAATAGGAATTTGGTTACACACACATACAAAAAAAACGCGTTGCACGACGTTCCTTACTGAAGCATCCTTGGCCCAAGGATACTTTGGACCACTTCCATTCACTTCCTGGCCAGCTGACCACGATTTGCATATAAAAAGCATTTATACGCAACAAATTGCATGTAAATTGTTTTTCCCGGTCGAAACTCGCCACTAATTATGCTCATTCAGAAGTGTTGACATAAATCTCCGAAAGCGTAGCGCCCATGGACCATGGGGTGTTATCCTGCCGCTGGACCACTGCGTGTCCTGTCTATAAATTTGAAATTATTTTCGGCAGCCCGGATCGCGACTTGGTTCCCGCTTTTATCTTCCCCGTCCCATTGTCGACGGCTTGTCCTAACAATGTGTTAATGTCGTCCCGGTCTAACCCTTTTGCTTGCCTTGTCCTTTTCGTCCTTTCGGCTCGTCCTCGTCAACGCTTGACACTAATGTGCCGCATTACAAACTGTTGAGCAATTTAATTTAATGTGTAGTCTTTTTTTCGGCGACTTCTTTGCAAGTTTGCTTAAGATTTATTTGCATTTGCATTTCACGGGCATGTTCGGTTTCGTCGTTTACTTCAAAATTTATTACCTTTCGAAATTTTGCGGTTTTTTCTATATTATTTTTGGTTCATTAAATATAATTTCATGCCCCGGAATTTTTGACTTAATTAAGTTGCATTTGCAGCACTTGAGGCGGCCCTCAAGTCGATTTTTCGAGTGCGATTTAATGAGTTGGAAAAATGTCGCACTGCAAAGTCGAGTTGAATTTATTTGAGCAGATGCCGAGATGCTTTAAAATCAAATAATTGTGGTTGGCCATGATAATTGAGATACTTTTTGGTTTCAGTTTTAATATAATTAAAATTATGAGCAGTTTAAATTCGATTTGAATATTTAACTTAATTCATAAATCAAAACTTACATTTTAGAACAAGATATAGATTGACCATTCTTGAAATAACAAATCCTTAAAGGATATTAAGAATTAAATCTTGTTTCAAGAATATATTTCGAATGAAGGCTTTTTATCAGGAATTTTTCTGAAGATGGAAATATTCTCAAGTTGTCATATTTGAATCTTGGTAAAATGTAACTTATCTCTCTATGTAGTATTTATTAATATTTAAATATTCCCATTTCATTGCATAACTTTGTAACTTGGTAGATGTATTACCAACATCCCCGTTTATTGCGACACATTCGTTTCGTGTGATATGTGATTAATTAACTTGAATTTGTCACACTTCCCAAATTGACGAGGCTTCATCGGAGTCGGCCAAGCGTAAGATGCACTCACTGTCAAACCATCGTCATAGATTACGAAAAAAGACGAAAAACTAATTAGAAAATATCCAGCAACCCACACACAAGTCTCACCCAAGACCAGAATGGGGAACTTGGCAATCCTTTCGACTGTGTGCTAATCACAAAAACGTGACGTCATTCGCCACGCCTTTATTATGATTTTTATTAATGATGCCCCATGTTGTATTCCATATGCATATATCGCGTTGATTCCCTGCATTGTGGTAAAGAGTAGCCCAAAAAAAAAAATGTATTAAGAAGAAAGCAATTTGTCTGGCAGACGAAGTGCGAAACTCGCCTCAACTCTGGCCTGAGTTTTAATCCGCGCGTTTAATTGAAATTGGCTTTGATGCGGGTCCTAAGGCTTTGGCGGGTTAAACTCTGGCACATTGTCAAATCTTATAGATATTAATGATGTTTAGACATACAACCGAATTACGGAGCAATTAATTATGATATTCCTATCGACTGACTTTTCGTTGTTGCTACTTGATGGGGTTAAGCTTCAGCCCGCATAACATTTTTTAAGTGTAACAAAAAGTAGCCTATTTGAATCATAAGTAATTATGGAAGGTAAGTTGCTTTTTGTTGATCTTTATAAAATAACTGTTAACTTATGAATGCTATTTATCTATATTTGTATATTTGTTGGGTATAAAAAGTAAATATCGTAACATAGTTACCTATCTCTATACTCTTTGGTATTTATTATGTTTCCCATTTCATATAATTTCCATTTCCTTATCTTTTCGATCACTTTATATTTTAAAATTAAAGTAATTTTCATGTGCTTAAATTTTCATATTCATTCATATTAATTCTTTAACTTCATTTAAACAAAAAAATTATCTTAAAGTTAATGCCTATGTGAAATTAATATTATTTTCTTAACTTTTATTTCCCTTCATATCAATTTCTTCAACTATTAATTTTTCTTCCTTTATTTCACCTCCCCCTTTTTGTTTTCTTTTGCTGCCCGCTGACTTTGCCCCCATAAGTCAGGGCTTATCTCGTACAGATCAGCCATAACTCTTAACGCCGACATAATGTACCTCAGTTTGTTGTTTATCGTCGCAATTTTTCTTGGCAACTTTTTAGCAATTTGGAAAATATGGCATAATTCAGGCATCGACATCCCCATTGGCTTTTTATGCTACTTGCAACTTTGCAAGTATTATTGCCCACTTATTGACTTAATGTGCATCGCGATAACAATGGCAATATGAATTTATTTGATATATTGGAACAAACGAAAAGCTGAGATCCTCCACGGAGACTTCAGTGAAAGTGCACAGCGGGATAACCAAGCAGCAAAAATAAAATTCGTGGTTCTCTCAGGGTTAAGCAGCTGTGCGAAAGATGTCAAATGCCAACTAATTAAAAGTCTAAGGAAAGGTTTGTTTTGCTGACATCAACAAGATCATTAATAAGGATTTCACGGGTCGAGCCTATTGCGTCGTTGACAAAATTCTCACGTGTTCCAAATACTTATGTGTGCGACTGTAGACAAAAGTCAAATTGGAATGCAATGCAAATATTTATATAAGACACTTTTGTTGCTATTTTTCTTTAGCCATGCCCAAAGTGTCAGTTGCGAACAAAAGGGTTAATGAGTTCAGTAACAACACGGCGGCTACTTAAAGGCCTGATTAATGATCTGCTCTTATGTCTGCCAAGAAAAACATTTAAAAAGTTCATATGTATGCAAAATAAAAAAGACAAACTTTGCATAAAATCATTAATTTAACACAGTCAGAGCAGCGCATAAAAATATGCAAATTCCCAAGGATGCAAAGCAAAGTTTCAAAGTCGAATGTGATTGTGGAAAAAAATCACATCACATCCAATTATAAATTCATTGAAATGACATTTAGACCCGTAAGATAAGTCACCATCAGTCAAATGTTTTTCTTGCGTTCCTCCCCTGGAAAACAGTTAAATATAATAAATGTTTGCTTAGTTTTATTTTCGGTTACATATGCAAATTCACAGCTTCCAGTTCCACACTCAATTAACTTTGTTGTCAATCAAATGCAAATATTGCTGCGGTTTTTCGCAGACCCAACTGCAATTTGTTGCCGTTGCCATTGCTGTTGTGGCTCATTAGAATTGCTCAATTATTCCATCAATATGCATTGTTGTTAATCGAATTTGTGCAGTTCCCCAGAACTTCATTTCGTGGCGTTAAAAATTCATGAATATTTAAGTGGCCACCGTTGGGCATGTAACTTTTTTACACTTTTTTTTGGGCACTGCAGGAGAAAGTATTGGGAAAGTGAGAGAGGAAAAAAATGCCTTTACAGTTCGCAGTTCGATTTGTGAATTTGCCTGGGAAAGTCTAGGAAAGCGTGACGCGGCTTAAGGAATTATAAGTTGCCTACATATATTAACGATTAATCCGCTGCCGATTTGTGCAAAACAAATTCACAAGTTTCAGCTTTAAACAATCATTAAATCGAATCAAGCAGCATACTGAGCGATATTCCCCGTTTGCCTCGAAGGATGATCAATCAAAAACTGAATTTTAATGTTATGCGGTGCATGAAACCCAAACAGGAACACAACACAAACCAGCCAAAAGGAAAACGAAATAACCATATCCTGGCGAATGGCGCAGACAAAACAAAGCAAAACATCCACAAGAATTTCCAATGCGACAGCCACCAACCAAAAAAAGAAAAAAAAGGGTGCGCTGGCATTTTTCTAACCCTTTGCGAGAGCCAAAATATTTGGAAAATTAAAAAAAAGCGAGAAAAAGAAAAAAGAAAATGCAAAAAACGAAGAGCATTTGACGGAGTGGCAAACCAGTAACCGGCAACCAGTAGCCAAAATAGTAAAAATTGTTGAAAATCCTATTAAGCGTTTCCTGGGCGAGCTGCGCGTCTGTTGCTGAAGGTATCGAAATTTCACTCCAGCTTCCATTTTTACGTATTGCTTTCAGCGGCATAAAAATCACACCAGCAGAGAGAGATAGCAGGAGTGAGAGAGAGAGAAAGGGAGCTTTTGCTTTTGACACTTTGAGTTCCCTCTTTAGACTGGCTTAAATGTCTAATTTAAATGCATGCGCTTTTAACAGTTGTGGACAGAGATTGATGATGCCTCGCTTTGATTTTAAATTGCCGTTGACTAGCTACAGTGCTTGCAAATAATTGCAAACAAATAGCTGAGACGGTGAATTGGCTAGGGAACCACACTAAAAGTTCTTGCTCATTAACTGAAATCAGATTTGAACGGAACAGAAAGGAAATTCTCTTTGGGCAGGTGCAGATTTTCCCTTCGATTGGGGTAGAACAACTCCTTCACATGTGAGAGACACACATGTCATCTCTACTCTATTTTCCTGTCTGCTTCGAAATTTATGAGCTCTAACAAATCAAGTTAGCCATGCTCACTTAACAAAACAATGGCTCAACTTTTTGTTTAAAGCATTTATCGTAAATTTTGATCGCTGCCGCTATAAAAACGCTGATAACATGTGAGCTCACATGGAGTGTGGGGAGCCCTTGGGCCCTTGGTCAGTAGTCCTTTTGGACAACCCTTAACCGCACTACACAATACACTCGACAGACATCCTGTTTGATACAATGATTAGGAAGTGGAAAACAATAAAAGGCTGCCCACATTTGAAAGGCGATAGCAACACTCTCGACTGTGCTCAGAACGGATGTCATTAGGCCTATTTAAAGTAGTTTTTGTGCCTCAGGCAAATTGTGTAAAGCATCGCAATGAAACCGAATGAATGTCCTTTTGCTCTCGCACGACGGAAATCATAAACACTGCTCTATCCCTCTATCTGCTCTCTCCTCTCTCCGCACTCCACTTCAGTAGCTAATTTATCAACGCCGACTGACAATTCAACCGCAATTCGTTGCGCCTTTGAGCCAGGGGTCAGATTTTCAAATGCGTTTGCAAGCGCCTAAATAAATATGTCAAAATCAATTTTAGAACGCCGACGCAGCCGATGATAAAAGGTGATCCCGACTCAATATCGCTGCCTATTAGTGCCACACAATTGACTTTTTCACAATGCCACTTTAAACCAGAGTTGCGGCACTTTTGCTGGCGTTGGTTACGCTTCAACTGTAAACTGTCGCTGCATTCAATTTGAGGCATGCAGCAGGCATTGAAGGGTTAATATTGCAAAAAGAGGTGCTACCATTATTGCTTCATTTATAAACAATATTTGAGGAAATTGAAACTGTCGCAAAAAATATCAGTTAATTTGACGATATTAAATTTTTGTGTTTACAAAAATATTAGTTACAAATTTAAACACTTATATAATTTTGTGTAAAATCCAATTTTTTGGAAAATAACATTATTTATTTAGTCTTTCAATTGATATTAAATAATTCAACAAATTAAACTTTAATTCAACATATTAGAATTTATTTTTCAGTATCAAATTTATAATATTGAATTATTTGAAAATTAATAAAATTCAAATGCTGAAATGCTCATCATTTTCTCCAGTTTTGTCGTAAGCCTTATGTATTAAGATATTTTAAAAATATAAGTACAAAGTTTACATGTACTTAAACCAAATTAAAGATAATACAAGTTAAATAAATGCATGTTATTTGCTTATCATTGAAATATACCATCTATTTGTTCTTCAATATTCTTTCCTTAAGATTTCACAATATTTCTTGCAGCTGCTTGAGGAAAAATTCACACAACAATTTGTATTTTATGGCTTTGCGTTTTATTAATTGCTGCAAATTTACTGCAAATTTAACGCGATCCCTTTCAGATCAATCAAAACGCATTCGCACACGTCAAACACAAATCCCAAAATAAATCAACACAACCAATTCTATAAGAAAACATATAAAAAGCGCACAGTCATAAATATTTTGAAAGATTGCGAAACCATAAAAATGCAGTGTGAAATTCATAAAAAATAATAAATAAAGAAAAATAACATAAGAAACGAAACGAAACGGGGCGAAATGCAGCGCGAATTTCACATAGTAAAAAATGTTGAAAACCACCCAAAATGCAATGCTTAAATTGCGTTTGGGTTTGAGTTTTTTTGCGATTGTTTTGAAGTGGGTAAAAGCCAATAAATGCCCATCAATGAACCGTCTTTTGAATGCAGTTTTGAAAACAGTTTAAATTTGATTTGGGTGCGCAGTTTTCGGGTTTCATCTCGCAAGGGGTTGGCGAGGATTGAACAACCCTTCACCCTACTGGCCACTGATGCGATGCGTCGCGTCCAAGCGCTAAATAAATCATTTCTCTTCGATTAATTCGCTTGCTGACATGTGGAGAATGCACATACACACATGTGAGTGTGTGTGTGAGTGTGTGTCTGCAAATGGGTAAGGGTTATGGATATTTTGGGCTTAAAGGGTGACGGCTAAACGGCCGCTACTCCTGTCAAATTTTGGCTTTTGCTCCGCTTTGTAGTGGCATGGAAAATTGTTTTTTATATACAACTCGGTCATAAGTTATAAATTAGTCGACTTTTCAAGTGCTTTAAACTCACCAAAGGGGTAGGGAAAGGGTATTAAGAGAATCCCACTCTCCTACCTCTTTCTCCCTTTCTCAACCATTGACATTTCCACATCATTGATTTACTTGGGTTTCCTTTTTATTACATACGACTTTTTTTTATTTTTAAATTGTTGCCTCTCGCTTTGTGCGTAACAATTGGCACTTGAGTCGTGCGCGTTTTTAAGTGCATTGATTAATTTTTATTTTGATCGTTTTGAAATCAATATTGTTTGCAAATTTCTGTAAATATTCGTTGTCTCCCTTCTGGCCTGCCTACCGAGCAGTTGGTCTGTGTAATTTGCCACTTTAAAGGGGTTTCGCTGCAGTTTATGTAGTGGAAATCTGTTAAAAGGATTACATGTTGAGTAGCGTGAGAAAGCCAATGATGAGTTGGTCTTAGGGCTAATGTCTTACGGTGGATAAGAAACAAACAGAGGTAGGCATATGGGGTGTCTTTTTTTCTAATTGTATAAATATATTATATTTTAAAAACTATACTAATTGTATATCAAAGAGAAAAAACATACCTTTAAATATTGGGTTTATAAACAGTAATCATTTATTTATTATTTAGTAATTATTCAGTATACATTTTAATAAAGAGGGTTTCAAGAACTACTCTGTATAAATTACACAATGAAGTACAAGAAACCGGAAATAAATATTTGTATTAAATACATATCTCAATATGATGGAATCTCCCTTGAATCATATGATATGTTTAACAGCATACAGCTAACCAAATTTGAAGTTAAAAAGAAATTAAAATAAAAACAAAAAAATGTGGTCAAATCTTATATCAAATTAAATATAAAAAAATGTTACAGTTCTTCTAATTTAAAAAAAAACTTGCTCGGCTAGACAATTAATTAGGAAACACTATTCGGTCGCAAAATTATTAATCACATTTTTTTTTCATCGAAGAAGCTAATACATATGTACCTAAGATAAACAATTTGTATTTTAGCCTTCATTGTTGGTTACATCAATTTCATAGTTATACAGTATATTTACCATTTAAAGAGACTGCAATAAAGTAATTGCAACATATTATTTTTATTGTTTCTGCTTTGCATATTATTCTACGACATAAATATTATTTTCTCAGCTTTTTCAATGGAATAACTTAATCAATGAGCACACGCCCTGCCACCCAAGAGCCCAGCACTCGCATTGTTGAGTTATCAATTACGTCACGAGCACGGCTCGCTTTTAACCCTAGAGATAATTTAATCAGCGCTACTTCAAGTGTTCTAGGTAGAGTACTGGCCATAACATACGTACTCGAAGAGCATAAGAAAGGGAGCAAAGGATCAGCAGGCAGGCAGCTCATGTGTGAGATTTACGCGTTCGCCTTTCACTCTTCGGAAAGGCAACAAACAGAAATCAAAGCGTAACAAATTGCGGGCACACATCATCACAGAAACAGGAGCAGGGGAAGGGGCAGGGACACAATGCAGGGGAGAGGGGCTGAGACAACTTTCACTGCACGGATTAGCAGGCACGTGACTTTTTTCCAATGCGACTCGACTCGACTCGACTCGACTCGGAAGGAACCTTTTGTTGCAGTGTGTTTGTCGCGTATTGAAAGCCGATTATGTGTACGAGTATTTACACTTCATTATGATGACAGAGGAGAGCGGAGGACAATGGTCATTCAGACTGGTCAGCTGCTGGTCGTCGTCCGCTTGGCCGAGCTACTTAATTATGTCACTCTCGGCGAAATTTATTAATTTTTTTGTATCTCGGCCGTGCAAATCGATTTGTCGTTATCCCGATGTCGATAACTATGAATGCGAATTGACATTTGAGGGGTGTGGCCAATTTACATGCTACTGACACGCGTCAGGACGATAGTTATGCAAATCATAACGAAGTCAGTCTGTCAATGGATGTGCTTGGACAGAGGTCAATGAGTGGCACTTAATCAATGCCAGCAGCCTGGGAAGATATTGCCAGAAGTACGAGTATCAAACGAAGGCAAGAGCACATAACTTAACATATTCATGGGAGCTGTAAAGTAGACTATATCATCTTTGAATATTTGATTTCCCATAACTCTTGTTGATGCCAGAATTGCCGTCGCACCGTCGGTGTCTAATGATTGGCCGACTACCAAAATAGGTGGCATTGATATAATGCTCTGGCCAACGCAACGCAACTGAACTCAACTCAACTCTTTGTCAGGCATTTTCAATTTCGTTAATGACCCAAAAGTGCCGTAAAGCAATTTATACATGGTCCACATGGTGTAGAGGCCAGCAACTGGGGCGGGGCTGAGCTCAGCTGACAGAAGACAAATAATAGCGCAGCAGGACATTGACAACAACACCCGAGAAATGAGCTGCATGGAAAAATTGGAAAATGGGAAGACGGACAGACGGACAGCAAGACAGACATCGAGTCTATGGCAACCTGGCAACTGGTCAGTAATTGACTGCCATGGAAGTTGATGGTCGTGGTCGTTTGGTCGCTGGTCAAACGCCGATAATGAAGCGCAATTGTTGAACGTGGCAACAAATTTTTTGGGGGAGCAACAAACAAAGTGCAACTGCAACAGGCAACAAACAACATGCAACATGCAACGCTCTGCTGTAATTAATCATATTCGTGCCGACTCCGTCTCGAGAATGACTTCTTTTATGGGCACTCATAAACCATGAGCGATAATACTCAAAACTCCAACTGCAACGCAAACCTCTGTTGGGTTATTTTCAGCTAATTTAAGGTGTTGCCCCGTTGCATGAGGTAAATAAATCATTAATTTTCCATGTTCAACAGACTTTTGGAGACTCTTTTTTTCTTCTCTATTTGAAATAAGGTATAAAATGTATGAATATAGTTCGAATTTTGTTATTTCTGGGGACCGCCTGTGGTTTTGTGGGTGTTGACACATGTTTAAGCGCAGGGGAAACAGAGTTTAGCGAACCTCTGCAATGAATCACAAGATTAATGAATCAACCAAAAGGTTTTCAAGCACTAAATGTCAATCCGGCAGTCTGAAGAAGCCTTCAAGTAATTAACTCGGCCCCCAACCCAACTACTTGCCTATAACTCCAGCTCCGTCTTCGCAGCTAAGTTTAGTTTGGTCCGCCTTTGATATTTGATTTGCCTTTTCCGACATGCAAGTATCCATATCCCCTCCCTGCCCCTCTCTCCAGACGAGTAACAACTCTGTTTGTGGTCATATTGCGTTTCACTTTTGCTCCACTTTCAGTTTTTCGCCTCGATTTGCATCGCTGCATGACCAGAGGTGGGCGGAAGGGCGTTCTTGTTGGGGGCGTTGTTTGCTAAAGTCCGTCCCGTAACTGGGTCACTGCTGTTGTCCCATGCTCGAGGGCGACGTGGGTTACTGTACTTGCTGCTTAAAACAAAAAGGAAGGAAAAATCAATAGGCCAACTCGTCATTAAGTGCAGGCTTTAAGTGCAGGCGAAGTTCACTTTGAGTCTGAGTCACTTTGGCGAACAGGAATCCCATTATTATACGCCATTGTTGTGGTTCAGCGACTGCAAAGTGGCTAAAGATGACTTATGAGAACTGCTCGACGAGCAGATATCCTGTGGACAGTCATCAAATGGTCCACATCGGGCCATAAATTACTTGAATTCATGAAATGCAAAAAGACGACATAAATAAAAAGTATAGTATTTAAATTGATTGCAATTAATTCATTATGACAGAGGTTCAGGTTACAAAATACCTTATTTAATAAATGGAAAAAGTCGATAGCTATAAAGTAGGAGAAAATATAAATAACTATAAATAGTCAACATTACTTTTTGTAAGCAAATTGTACAAAAAATGATTTAATACATACATGTGTAATTATTATAAAGATTAAGGTACCAATTGAATGTGTACAATTTAAAATAAAAAAATTAAAATTCTACTAATTCCGCATTAAATTGCTTTGTATTTATTTCTAACTAAAAATATATATTAAAAACATTAATTTGACCAAATATTTTTAAATATTTCTGCGATGAAAAAATTTAAATTTAATTATATTTCATTCAAACTTTATATCATTGGAATCAACCTGAAGTTTGCAACATTTTTGTCGACTTGAATTTAGCATAAATTTCAGTTTATGTTAATTAAGGGTATTTTAAAGCCGCAAGCGAATATTTAATAACAAGAATAGGAAATGCAGTACTTAGCTAATTTACTTGAATTACTAGTTCTAGCATAACTTAATTGAATAATTGGTCATTAGCGATCGCTCTTAATGAGCTTCGAACACGTGTTCTACTAAATTAACTTCAAATATTTTATCATAAACTGTTTGCCTCACACATGCCAAGCATTATTGCAGGCGCTAAAAATTCAATCCTGCACACACAAAAAACAGTGCAGTGCAGGACAGAACAGCAGACAGAACAGGACACGCGACAAAAGTCGGCTGAGCATACGACAACATTTGCATACCCTATAATTTCCGAGTCGCTTATCATTGCCAAAAATCAAGCAGCACGCGAAAAAAAAGAGAGAGCACTTAACCCTAACTGGCAATGGGTGCGAAAGGGGACGGGGGCAGGGGCAGGAACAGAGAGCAGAGGACAGCAGGCGACGGGTCAAGCGAGGACCCTAATTCCCTGGCTCGCTTATTGTCCTGTCACGACAATTAAACTTGTTCATTGCGCTTTTGCGCGATTTAAATTAAGATAATGCGGCAAATTAGCGGCCCGAAATGTTTGCATAATTATAAGAGACTACAAAAAAAAAAGGAAAAACTTTTCGACTGTTGGCGGTTATCGAGAACATGGATCATTTGTCACAGATGTTACTTTTTCGGGATCGAGGTTGGTCTTTAGGGGGTGCGTGACCCTGATGACTTGAGCATTTGCCAGCCAGTTGTCTGTTCCTTTCTTTTTTGCGGTGGCTTTTAAGCAGCGTAACCTTTTAATTTAACCCTTGCCGCAACTTGTGGCATGACACCACACAAAATAAAAATATGCTTGCAACAGCAAAGGTGACATATTGGTCTAAGCGATAAGGATCGCTAAATGTTTGCATGTGGGCGCTGGGGTTGTCAAAGGGTTAACCGACCTCTTTCTCGCCTCAACTCTCAGCAGGCCGAGCTGAAACCATTTTTAATAATTTTAGAAAATTTCGAATGGTTTTGTTTTTTGGCACTTGGCATGGCTTAAATAGTGAACGTCTTGCGGCTTGTATCTGATGAAATGAAAGCTGACAATGTGCAGAACATGGACAGCAATAATGTTCAAATGGAATACATAACTCTGCCGACAACTGGCATACAATTCACTGACGGACAGCAGTATGTTCCATAAATATAATTTATTCTTAAACTACATCTTGAAAGTCGTTTTTTTAACAGACAGGTAGACCCCAATGCATGTGAGTAAGGATATTATTTAATGCCTGCAAATAAAAGTACTTTCAGCTCTCTCACAGACCAGGGCCAAGCGAATGCTTATGTTCAGAATCAGGCCTACAGCGGAGCGGGTAACTTTGGGTACTCAGCAGCCCCAAATTACTCTTACTGCTGTGGCTATGATTCAAATGCCCAGCATAATCAAAGCTACGCATATGCCACACAAGCGAATTCCCCGCAGGTCCAGTATGAATACGAGTATGTGAATCAGCCCAATGTGCCGCAATATTTTGATGCAAATCGTACGACTGGTGGCACGGAAGGCTACGCTACAACTGCAGTTCCTTCAGCTCAGAATTATGCTTCAGCTGCAAGCTATCCTTCAGCTGCAAACTATTCGCAATCTATGAACTTTGCTCCAACTGAGAATTATTCTGAAGCTTATCAGGCGACCAATACGCAAAACAATATAGAAAGTTACGCTTGCAACATGCAGCAAGGTGCACAGTTGGTTTACTACTCAAGACCTACACAAGGCAATGTGGGAATGAGCAGTAATCAAATTAGTCCCCAATATTGGTATAGTACTCAAAAAAGAGATGATTCCGTGATTAGTACGGTGCCCAGTCAATCAGTCTACAGCTCCGATTTTCAACCTAATTATAGCACAGGCAATAATTTCAATCACTTTCCAAATGACACTTTCATGGATAAGACATTTTTTACGGAATCATTGCAATCAAATCCTGACCAATCAGTCGTTCAGGGCCACAGCTATGCATATGGTGCTCCAACTTGTGATGTAGCTGACAATGGCACAGGAAATGTCAGCAGTTATCCTATATCGACTGCAAACTACACCCAAATGCGCAGCTCTTAATTGTCCCAAAAATTAGAATATTAAAATAAACTATGAAATTAATTGAATTTGAATATATATTTATTCTTGAAATGTCAAAGCGAAACAAAATATATGTAATAGTATAGGAATATAAAAAAGAAAATTAAATAAGTTGTTAGTTAAAATGTATGTTTATAATATTTATTGAGAATTTTTAACAATTAAATGGATGACAAAAAATTAGAAAAATAAAAAAAAAACAACTTTGAATATTTATTCCTGAAATCTCAAATATAAATAATAATATTTTCTAGGAATCCGCAACATAATCTTTTTTGTAATCAGTACATATAAACGTTTGTAATTTTTGTATGGATTTATAAACTACTTTAAATAAAAGAAAATTAATATTTTGGTTTAAAAAAAAACTAACCATCATTTGTACCAACAACATCAAATAATAATACTTGTATTTCTTAACATAAACGTTTTTCCACAAATATAAAAGTTTTATGGAAAATAGAAAAGTAAATTTTTTGGATATATTGGAATATTTATTTTAGCCTTTTAAATGTTTTTTAACTTGATACAACATTGCAAAGTTTTTATATTTTTAGCCCAATATTGAGAAGAAAAATTTGTTTCATATTTTTTTGTATAAAATTGTATTTATTTTTGTTTGTCTTATAAAAATGTTTAAATCGCTTACAAATGTGTTTATGTTTTTTGACACATATTTATTCATTTTTTAGCTGTTTACGAATAATGTCAAAATGTGAAACATAAATAATATCGTATTTTAATTTTGCTAAAATCAATAATAATCGTAAAATATGCTTAGATATTTTTCGGTAAGTTTTTGTTGTGTATTTTTTTTTTTATTAAAAATTGCTTAAGAATTGTTTTGCTTTTTGGACATTTATGTTTGTTGTTTATTTTGTATTTGGGTTGTCTTTTGCTTTGGTTCGGCGGTTATTTTTTTTGTTTGTATTTTGTTGTAGTTTTATTGACATTTATTTTAGTTTGGTGTATATATAAAAATCGTCTGCTTAATACTATTTTGTACAATGTAGTTGTTGTCTTTGTTGTATTTTTCATTTGTTACATTTGTTGCTTCTTTCCAGTTTTAACCAAGTTTCTGTTTGAATAAGTTTTATTTACGCTAATTGAAATGCTAAAATTTGACATATATATTGTATATAGTTAGTAATTGTTATGTGGCAGTTATAAATGTATGAAAGTGTGATTTTGACTGTTTTCAATTGTATTTGTTTAAATGTTTAAATGTAGACACTGATGCTAGATTAGGTGTACGATATAGTATTGAAATAAGTCTTGCAGCGACGCCTATTTTGAACCAACTTTACAACCCGAAACCTTTTACACATTTAAAAACTTAGGGCTTACAAAATGTACTCAGCTCTGCTCTGCTCTGTCATCGCTCTTTCTCTCTCTCTCTGTGTGTGTGTTTAAAAATTACTAGAAAAATTTGACACCAAAATAGTACCAACAATCATCAATATCACTTTCAGCAACTCGTTGACAAATTTTGAATTTTCTCAAATATCAATTATAAAATACATTTCGTTAGCACTTTCCATCGATTCCATCTTCCATCGTCTTCCCCCAAAAAATCACAATGCGCTTTGATTGAGCTGCCACCAAAAAAAACTGTCCAATCGCCAGTTGAGAGTGTGTGTGTTTGTAGTGTATATATGTAGTATATAGTCTTCCAATCTATTGCTGTTTTGCGCTCGCATCAGTCACATCTCCATCGGGAACTTCCGCTTCCGGTTCGCTGGCGCCGCTGCTGATCTCAAAGGATATCTGTATGACCGTTGGCCGGCGCTGGGCAGGATTGTAGCTGTAGAGCCGCAAGGCGTAGCAAAAGATTTGGGCCAACAGCTCCCAGCAGCCAAACTCCGACATGGTCATGGCTCCTTGCTCCCGACCCAAAGGCACCGAAATGTTGGCCCGAAATTGCGAGTTTCCGCCTCGTTGTTGTTGCTGTTGTTGTCGCTGTTGTTGCTGACGTTGTTGTTGTGGAGAATTGTTCTGTGTGGAACTTGTTGTATTTGCGGCTGCTTGTTGGCTGCTTCTGGCCAACAATTGCGCCTGGTCGGGTATAAAATAAGCGATTGCCATTGTCTTTGCTGTTTCAATTTTTAAAATGTTTTTTTCTTTTCGGCAAAAATATTTCACTTATTGCACTTTATGTAATTTTTCACTTTTTAGAATTTTTAGAATGGAAATTATTTGCATAAATATTTCCGTAAATATTGCTTTGGTTTGGCGCCAAAACGTAACTTTGCGCACTCGTCAAAAATCGAGGAAAATTTTACTGAGCGAGCTGCAATGGTTTTGTGTTGTTGCCTTTTCTAGGGTTCTACATGTACTGACTGTAAATATTCTTGCCGCAGTCACTTTTATAGAATTCGCTGCGCTGCCCGTGCTTCCTGGGAAGCAACACGGCGCTCGCTCGCAGTCCACCCCACAGCACCACAGCACGCCCTGTGTGTGTGTGTGTGTGGATGGCGATGGTGGTGGTTGGGGTGTGTGTGCTTTGTTTATGCCAACAACCAACCAATTGAACCACCAACCACAGCCTGACTCACACCATTCAAGCACAATTCCTCCCCTCACCCATTTGCCTGGCTACCTTTCGAGAGAGCCGAAAGCCAGCGACAGATTCGCCTGAGAGCGACGACAGCGAGCGAGAGCAAACGCAGCTTACGTTACGTTCGCTTACGTTACGTTAGAGCCGCAGTAACGTAAGTCCTTTGGGGTGGTTTGTGCGAAGTTCGAAGCGGGTGCTCTATGGATTTTGTTAGAGCTAGTACTCAAATGAGGGGCATTCATTCGAACTTCGAATACAGTTCGAATGGTTTGTGCTTGGCAATCAACAATTGTTTCATGTGACAGCATTTTTCCCCTAAAGGACGTATAGAGAGGGGTAAATTGATATTAAATGTGGACACATTTACTCGAAATTATATTAGATGTGTTTTACGAACTTTTACTTTAGCGCTTTAATTTTATTTTTGTTTATTTAATTTTATATACTTTAATTTTTCTCTCTACAATATAAGTACTTCTCAAATTCATTATTTTTCACAATTTTATTTGTTGTTCATACTGTTCCCAAAAAGTGTATTTCTCTAGTTCAAAACTTAAGCTATGCATAAACAACTTTTATTTGTGCTCTTTGAATTCACATAATTCCCCTTTAATCCTCCCTACTTTATTTCGATGATGTCTTTAACGTTTTTCTATCTTCTTGAATGGAATCGTTCAATTTTTTCGCTGCATTCCAAGGCTTAGGGAACACCTTAAAGCTCCTTCAACTCGTGTCTTTCTTTCAAGGTTCTTCCTAGATTTCCATGCATTCCAAAGCCACCTTCAACCCAAACATGTTTCTACTCTCCCAAGGTCTAGGGAGCACCCTTAAGCCACCTTCAACTTGACGCTCCTTGTAACGCTTTTTCAATGCGTTCGCTTCCAAGCCTTCAACTTGGCCCCCACTCAACCCGACGGGAATCCCAAATTGACCTTCAAACACAACAGTTCCCAGTTCCGGCTCCAGCAAACATTTGCCAAGCTGACGTTTGCGTTGGCGTTGGCGTTGGCCTTGAGCTTCTCCCCCTTTGAGCAAGTGAGCATAATACCAAGTCAGCTCATCCATTATGATAAACCACTTCCTGCTAGTTTACACTCCACTCCACGCACACCAAACACACTGAAATGTAGCAAATTTTCAAAGGATTCAGTTTTGTTGCCAAGGGCTGCTCCTCCAAAGTTTCAATGTCATTGCCAAGGCCAAGTGGCTGACATTTCTGTGGTAAATGGCAAATTCGCCTGCTCCAAAGCTTTTTGCTCAATTGGCCTCAAGGTCACGCCGGCCGGCAACGTTTCATTTCCTCCTCTTCCTCTTCTCCTGTTTTTTTGTGCGTGCGTCCTTGACAATGAAAACCGTTTAGGGAGCGTTCCCTACTCGCCGGGAGGAAGAGTGGGCGGCCCTTTGACACAGTTGACAGCACGTGCTTTTTATGCGTGTATTCAGAGCGAAGCTTTCTCAAGGTCCTTGGGTATTGATTAAATTTGCTGCGAGCTGTGCGTGGTCAGCGAACATAAAGGTTATGATTGCAGGGGGGAACATAATTCGAAGGTGTTGAATTTAAGTTGAAATTTAACAGATTAGTTAATTGGGGAGTTGGTTTAATTGGGAAGATTACAACTTTGACTATAGATTGGACAGTATATCAGTGAATGATTTCATTTAAGTAAATTTCAAAACAAGCCCAATTAACATAAACTACAAAATCAAAGCTGAAACTAAATTAACTTTGACTATTCAACAAAGGAAGTTGAAGGCGAAATTAGTTGGTAGTACTCACTGAATATTCTATATTGTTTTAGACTTAATATTTTATGTTTTATCGTTGTTCTTATAATTTAAATTAAATTAGAAAAAATAAATTTGAAGATTGGTTATTCAATCAAATAAAGAATAAAACAATTTCAAATGAAAACAACATCGACTAAAAATATATGATCTCACATATTATTAGTAATGTCGAAAATAGTCTTAAAAAAATATTACGTCTTGATTTGAAGGGGCTTTTAAAAAGTTTTTTTTTTTAAATTGTTTAATTTTTTTTTGATAACATAAATAAGTAGGTTCTAAGAAAAAAATGTCTTGCATTTAATTTGTTTTTAAGTAATTCTAAATTCCCCTCGAAGGTAACCCGTTTAAAAAAGATGATTAAAATTTCGGTTTTTATTATAGTAGAGTTAGAAGCAGATGAGCCAACGGGAATGTTAGCATGGCATGGTTAAATCCCTATCCATATCCTCTACTCAAGGTTTCGGCACGTCTTTAATTCTCCTTTTAATTGAAGTTAAAACGTGAAGAGCCCAACTCGATTTGCATGTGCTGCCGCCCACGCAGACAGAGTTTTATCTCAACGGCAGCTGAGCCCCAACTTGCGGCAGCATGTGGCATGCAACTTGCAACGCTTATCAGCAACAAGCAGCAGCCCGAGCTGCCAAACCGGCAACAGCTGTCAAACTGCACTTGAAGCTCATTAAAAATTTGCATCAGCCAGCAGCCAGGAGCCAAGTAGTATGAAGGGAAATGCATTAAAAACGCTGCATGAAGCGCTATGAAAAGTGCACTTTGCACATTTGTGCGTAATGATTTTCCATTAACGTAAATTTGAATTAACAGGCGAACGAGTATAAACGTATAATTACAAGTATGCCAATGTTAAAACAACACGCGCCTCCCACGCCAAAGGATATCACAGGATATCTCCTCCTCCCCTCTCTATAACGTTGCTGCTGGCATTTGATAAATGCCATTGGCATTAACTGTGCTCAATCCTTTTGCCATCCTTTTGGCAGCCTATCAGATCAGCGCCTGATGGCGCAATGACATGGACTCCAAACACTGCCAGCTGCTGCTTCAGCTCCTTCTCCTGCTCCTTCCCCATTAGCTGCACCTCCTTTGACGACATCCTGGCTGCTGTTTATGGTAATTATTTATTTTCGTCAGCCGCTGTCGCTGTTGTCGCATTTGTGTAGACTTTTCATCATTGCCATAATCATTAAATTTTATGATAATGTCACAGTTTTGTGTGCTGGTTGTTGTTGCCTTTGTTATTGCTGTCTGTTTTGCATTGCATTTTGCATTTGTCGCATTTAATGTGCCTCCTCTTCCAATGCAATGGTGGGGAGACGTCGCTTGATAAGGTGAGAAGTGCTCAGGGTAACTGGCGAAATTGAAAGACAGTCTTTATTGAACTTGAAACGAAGTAAGCGTAAATCTATAAATACATTTGTATATATTTGTTTTCTAGACTGCTCAACACCCAGTAGTCTGCTAACTCCAACTCCAAATTTCAATGAAATTCAATTCAGTAAGCAATATAATACTATAATAATAATATATTATTTAGTTAAATTATTATTTGGCTAAAGTGAATAAAATAATCTAAAAATGATACTTCACTTCGACTGTTTTAATATTAACCAATTATTATTAAATCATAAAATTATTTAATTAGAATGAAAATTTTGTCACAGTGAGCAAACAATATCAATTGTTTATATTGTATCTTCAAACAACTATTACTATATATTTTTGTATTAAACCAGAATTAATAGAAATATTGATTATATCTGATGTCATGTTATGTTAGATTAAATGTAACATTGAAATGTAAAAAGTCAGTAACTTTTAATTGAAATTCCACCAATTGCAATCAATTACTAATCTTTATATTTGAAGCTTAATTTAATAATGTCAAAAATATGTGTTTGTCAGCCTGAGTTAATTCAGTTATCAGAATTAAAATTACTTGCTGCGAGTTCGCAATCAATTAGAGCTTAAGCATATCATCTTGCTGGTTGCTAGGTGATGATGTGTTCATATTATAATGGAACAGATGTGTATCGCAATCATTTATTATTTGTTGGCACATTCGCCAGTCAGCGTTCAGCATGCTTTATAATTTCGCAGATATCAAGAATTGTTGCATGAAGTGTGGTGCAACTTTACCCTAAGTACCAAGTACTCCACGCAACGCAACATATCGAGCAATATCCCTTACTCTATCCATATGCTCGCATCACTTCGAGACCTAAAGAGTCCCAATTGCAGTTGTGCTCCGTTCTCCGGTCTCTGTGTAACTACTTAAGCCTCATCATCCGCATTTTAATGCCCATCAGCCAATAGCCATCAGACCAAACAGCTCCCCAGTCATCACAAGGACCACAACATTACACACTCACACACACACACAGAGAAGGAGGCAGAGCTGTGCAATTATTTCATGCATTGTTCAAGGATTGTTCGACTGCTTTTGCAGAAAAAATGTTCTTTGTATGTAAGTGGAAAGGCAAAAGTGTTGTCAGGGGATTTACGCGCTTACAATGAAGACGAGGCCAGCCAACTGAGGACCTGGTCCAAACGGAAATGGCATCGAAAACAATTGACCAGCATTCGAAAGGGGGGAGTTCGAGGATTACGCATGAGTTTACAAGATGCGCACGGCACTTAATGATTTCCACTTATGCAATGCAGACAACACGACCACGACCAGGCTCTTGACCATGTCCATGTTGAGGCCTCAGTCTCTCGACCATTCCATCGCCCACTTTCAATTCTCATTGATAGTTAGCCATTTACCCGAGTGCCTACAACAGTAGCCTCAGCTCGAAGCGTCCGTCATTGTGGGCTGCTTTTGCTAATCTATATGTAAATTTCGCACAACAGACACAAGATACTTTTGGGGGCAGCTAACAAGTGTAAAGCGAGCAGATCGAAGCATCAACTTGGCAACCAGATGACGTCATGATGTAAAGTGTTTGACAAATGGCCAAGACAAAGAGCCGCAAAAAATACGCAAGATGGGGAGAAGAGCTGGCTGACAACATACTAAAAACTTGACAAAGTGTTGGCAAAAGTGTCAGCAGCAGGACAAACATCCTTTGCATATGTGTCGACTGCTGGCTAAGTGTGCGTAAAAGATAAATAATCATGTGGATTGTTGTTGAGCGTTAAGAGTTGAGAGCTGTGAGTTGAGGCGTTGGTGCGAGCCAAAAATTAATTTCATACATTTTAAAATTTCAATTTATTTTGCTGCGCACGAATGCGCGATGTCTTCAAGCAGACAACACCCACAAAAAGGACCCCACTTTAAACCCCAACCTCAAGGCAAGCTGCCTCATGTGTGTGTGTCTCTTAACTTGGCTTTTGTCTTGCTTCGTTGGCCGCGTGTGTCGCTTTTTCTTCTGCTCGTCCTTTTTTCACACTTGTCACTTGCATTTTTGACATTTCTGTTAGTTAAAGGGCGAGTTGTTGTCTGTGAGAGCAGAGTGCGAGGGTTTATGGATAGGATGTGACTCTGACTGTAACTGTGTGTGTGGATCTGGCTGGTAGCGCTGTCAGCCGTTAATTAATTATGTGTATGCAGTTGGACTGACAGTCTGGTTAAGTGCAAGCAGGGACAACTACATACGACCACAGCCACAGACTCTTCTCTTTACTGGTTGTGTGCGATGGATACGCATTTGACGTTCAACGAGTGTAATTAACAAAGGGTAAACTGATATTGCATTCACTGCAATCAGCGCAAATTGATTTTCATATTTAGCAGCTGTAATGCGAAAAGTCTTTGAAGGGAACGCATTTTTCCCATTCCATACTCTCCTTAAATAAATACGTTTAATTAACCGATCAGCTTTTGACAACGTTCAGTCTTAACGAAAATTCATTAACTTTAGTTGAAGCATATTTAAGATAATTATCAACGTATTGTAAATAGAAATATTTTCTTTCGTTCAGAAAGTAATTACTAAATTAAAATGTTGATATTATTAAAAGAAATATTACTAAATTAAATTTTTATTATATTGGAAAAACAAAGGAATAATATCGCATTAAAATCTACCACATAACGCACTTACTTTAAACAATAATAATTTAAGGACATTTTTGATTTAAATAATGCGAATTTTACTCAATGAAAAATTTCAAATGGTTTAAAATGAGTTAATGCCTCAACCATTAAACAATTTTCTCTATTAAAGTGCATAAGCGGAAATGCTGATTGAAAGATAAGCAAATCGAAGCATATTGCCCGTTAATTCATTTCCTTTAAATGGACAGTCGGATTATTATCCAATTTCTTAATGTTTCTATTTAACAAAGTCTATCAACTATAACCGTTCATTTCCAATTCAAGATAAAATCGGAGTATCCTGTAAGACTCCTCCATTTATTGAGTATATTTCGACTTCCTTTGCATCTTCATTTACTTAAATTTTTCAATTATTTAAATTATCTAGCTAACCATCTGTTGCTGTCAGTTCATTTCAAGCAATTAGCAGAAAGAGTTAGCAAAGCAAATAGATTCTCTTCTAATAAAAGAGTTCCCTTTCTCTGAGTTCCTCTCCACCTTCGTTACGATTTAATTTTTATTCTGAAAATAAATCAGTCAGTTTGCTTGTTTGTCTATTTGCAGAAAGAGTTGGGTAAGAAAAGAGTTGAATCCAGAACAATAAGCGTGGCATATTACTATCGTCCTGTTTTCTGGCAGCCACTAAACCAACTCGCTGTTGAGGGAGCAAAAGTTTTTTTTATAGCTTTTTGATTAGTTTTTGGCGCTTTAAACCCCAGTGGGAGTCCGGTTGAAGTCAATTTAAATTAAAAGAAGCACGCGCTGTTGCATATCGAAGTGGCAAGGGAAATGCACAAGGGGCAAGGGGCACGGGGCAGGTGCGAGAACAAAAGTTAAATTGCAGGTATTTAAGTATTTTATATAAAATTCATCATCATCAGGCGTCCGCCGAAGTTAATGAAGAAGTGCTCCGCCCGAAACTGAAACTCCAACTCGATCCTGCCCCTCCTGGCACCTTGATGTCCCTTTGCTGCCCCCTTTGGCCAGTCGACAGTCGGTGTCCTGTGCATTATTTAGCACGTCAAAAAGTTCATAACTGCGTTGCGCTCGTGAATTGTAATTTTTCTTTCGCCATGGCGCACACTTTCATTACTTCATCACTTCAGCACGAGAGCCACAGCAGCAAGGATAATGCAAGGAGCAGGAGGAGCTGGAAGGACTCTTCGCATCGGAACTGTGTGCGCCATTTATTATGCTATGAAATTTGAGTCTGAGTTTTTGTTTATGTATTAAGACGCAGCGCGATAGAGTTTTTCATTTACTCCTTTTTATGATTTTCAAGTTAATGTTCATTTATGGTGGTTACACGTCGACTCTCTCGAGTTTGTTTAATTAGACGGTGTGGATTTTATTGCAAAGGACTTGAGCTCCCGCATAAAACACTGAACACTGAACACTGAAACACGGTGTCGAGGTAGTCGAGTCCCTTTCCAGTTGCCAAAAGTTGTTTATGTTTAATTGTCGAGCGGGTTGCCAAAATTTGTTAAGAAGCTAAAGCAGCACTGGAGGAAGGGAGATGAGGGAGACATGTTTTAATTGGTAAATTAATCTATTATGAGAAGTGTCTGCGAATAAATTTCATTTAAAAATTTCGGTGATAAGAGCGCTAAATCAATTGGTAACCAAGAAAACGAATGTTACTAAACTTAAATAAGTTTCGGAAATTATGTATATTATTAAATAAAATTAATCACAAATTTTTGTAAAGTAAGAGGTATTGTAAAAAAATATTTTATTTGTATTGTACGCCATCGGAAAAACAGTTTAGAAAATTATGTTTATTATCACACAAAATAAATCAAAAATTTTTCTGATATATAATATTCATATATTGTAGACAAATAAAAATGTTACCAAAGATTTTGTTAAATACTATTTATAACAAATTAGTTGCATGTAAAATAATATGAAGTAGTATTAAATTTATTACCTTAAGTAAAAATTTAAGATGTTCCAGTTGGTTCAAGATCCTAGCAAACATTATCTGAAAATTTCAGTTGCTTCCAAAATTGAGTTATCTAACGCTTAAAGGAAAACACAAACCCCAAACTCAAACCTTTTGCAATATGCAGGAAAAGCTAACTCGCTCTTAAGTCCGCCACAAAATAAAAACAAACCCGAAATAGTAAACTTATAAAATTTTACAACACGAAGCGCTTCCGTCAAGTCTTAAAGGTTTTACAGCTAAGCTGCTGGGGATTGGCAATCCACCTGGCTAAAATGAGGATACAGAATGGGAGATGGGAGTGGCATTGGGCATTGGCAGTTCACGTGGCTTATGGCATTTAATATGCATTTTGTGTTATATTTAATATCCAGCTGGAAAAGCCAGAAAGCTGGCAGAAAGTGAAGCAACAAGACGCAGCCGCAGCCCAAGTCGAAGTCGAAGTCGAAGCCAAGTCAAATTGCAGTCGACTTAATGTGCCCCTGTTGCTTTTGGGAATTACCCAAAGACGATGAAGACGACGAGCTGATGGTAATGTCTGTGTCGTCGTACAGCCACCAGCCACATGCCACATGCCACATTGCAGCATGCCACGCACCACGTCTGCTTACTGCATGCGGTCGGAATTTTACTTTGGGGCATTGTTACGTGGGAATTTAGTTATGATACCTACCATCCAACCTGGTCTCATTAGGGCGCCCAATTGCCTTGAAATTGCTGCGAAATTGGCAGCTCAGCAGAACGGTACAGTTCCCGCTTAATGAATCGCCAGGCAATCGAAGTGGGAAAGAAAAAAATAAGACTGGCAATAACCCTTCTTCTTCTTTAAGAAAACTGAACAAACGCCCCTTAATCAGCACAGCGGGCAACGGGCAACGGGCAACAACTACCCCAAGCATAAATCTATTGTCCTAGGTCATTCAACCTACAGCTCAAACCTTCTTCTCGAATGCCATTTGCCATTTGCGCTTTTATATTCGCCAAGTTGCTGCGATGCCGCGTTTGCCGCATAAAACGAGCAGAAGCAGCGAGCAGCAAAAATCCACAGCACTAAATAGAGTCCTCACACATACACACACACACACTCGGACTCACACACACACACAATTTCTGCATTCGTTGTACGCATAAAATATTTTTTTATGTCACGTTTTTAATGACATTTGTTGCATTTTCCACTTGCCACTTGCCATTTGGCATTGTGTGCATCAGGAAAACTGTTACTGCAAAGCTTTTCATGTCAGCCAAATCGGCAGAAGTTTCCGATTGAGCTCAGCTCTTAAATATCTGAATTGATGGAGTTATTTTCTGGCTGACAAAAGCGTTTCAGGACCCAAGCCAAAGTCAAGCAACAGGCTGTCAGCTTGACTCGACAATTTCCCTCCTCAGCTGACAGCTGTCTTTTGCAGCCAAGAATGCCAATGCGAAATAAGGCAAAAAACTACAAAAAAAAGTATGGCTAAAAAGTGGCAATACCAATACAGTATATTTCACTGAATTTTGGTTCAATCCGATGAAATAATGCATACTTTATTTTAAATAAATTTAGTCGAGATTCACTTTAAAATCTCCATTTTAATATAGATTTGTTTATTTACATCCTCTGAATATATAGTATAATTTTTGACACAGCTAAAAGAGTTTTAAAAATTTAAATCGACTAAAAAAATAATTAACTTTAATATTCTAATATCAATTAAAACATATTTAAATGCATTCACAGTCAAATTCCAAATTAGAACAAATACAATACAAATTTAAATACTTATTATAACGTAACAAATATAAGATTTCATTAAATAAGTGGATTGAGAAAAATCAGTTAAAAAGTATATTAATTAGTTCTTTATTATCTTTAATATTTAAAATTAAGTTTATGCCCAAGCAAATATAACAAAATACAAAATATTGAAATAAAAATGGAATTCTATTTATTTTATTATTTATTTTGAAAATAAAAATATGACACTGAGTTAATAGACTTATTTGAAATTTAAAAGTAATTTTTAAATTTATTTTGATTTTAAATTTATTTGAGTTTTTAAATGCCTTTTGAATTATAACTTAAAATTCTTAAACATGTTCGAAAACTTGCCTTTAAATCTTTGGAAGTCGTGCTGTGGTTGCACTGATAAATGATACTGCAATTGGGATTCATGAATAATTTACAGGGCATTCGAAGTAGGAGTTGTAGACTCTCTCGCCTGGGTGGACGAATCATCGTTGTCATCGGTGTGATTATCACAGTTATTATGCAATTGCAAATTGACGAAAATCATGGACATGGTTGACAAGTTGTCAATAGTAGTTGCAGCACCCCCAACGCTAATTAGCAGCGATTGAAAACTCAAATTGCCTTCGCTTCCTGACGCTCTCACAATGTCCTGCAGGACACACACAACCCCCGTCCCCCCTTCAAAATGACCGGTTGTCTGTCGGTTTGTCATTGGCGACGCCTACGAAATTACTTCATGGTTCAGCGAATTTCTTATGGGCTTCGGTTGTTGTGTTGCCTCAGTGTCCTGCGGCCACTTGAGTTGTGCTTTCAGCTCTATTGGCTGCCATTTGTGGCACGCTCGATTGCATAACGGTTCTGAGACCGCAAAACTCGCACTGCACCGGACTTAAGGACCCTTGCTGTTGTGCTCTTCGTGATCCTTGAGATTGTGATTTAGCACAGCGCCAGCAAAACGGCAAACAAATAAACTGTCATCGCAAATTGCATGTTTCGTGATGTAATTAGGTTTGTGCCCAGAATTTGCCCATTGTTGAATTTTGCTGGCCATGGCAATTATATGCGTCAATTGTCAGTTGGTTACATCTCGTTAACTTATTTGATTATGCTCTAATTTTACGAAGTACTCGAAGACGCAAGCAACACTCATCAACAAAGCATGAGAAAATCAGAAAAAATTTTTTAAATTAAAAGCAAAGAAAAATGTAATATCAAAGTCTTAAATTATTGTTGAATAAATATAAAAAATGTATAACATAAAAAATAATAGCTAATATTAATTATTTTTAAATTGGTAGTAGAGGTTTAAATTGTAATCCATACTACAAAACTAAAATCAACTTCACACACATATATAAATTAAATAATGTGTAAGAAATTTACATTTAACAAAAATTTTACCGAATTAAAATACCTTTATTAAAATTTACTGAATTAATTTTCAAACTAAGAAATTCAAATTGCAGCTTTGATAGTCAGTAAAAGTTTTCTCGTAAATTCGCTTACCCAAATTTTGTTGCACAGTGTTGCGAAATCCTTGAGTAGCTTATCTATTCAGCTGAACAAATTCAATTTGAAGTATGGCACATGAAAAATGGCTAAATAAGCCAAAGTAATTTAACTTTTCTGTATTTGTGCTGTAAGCCAAACCAAAGAGTTGGCACAAAAGGCGTCTTATCGACTGAGCACAGCACAGCTCGGAGATCCGATAGCAGGAATCATTTGATGAAGTGCATGGCATATTGACAGAAATAGTCCAGCTCCACAAACTATGCAAATAAGCAGGATACAAAGGATGCAGGACACATGGGACACATATGCCAACTCACTCTCTCTCTCTCTCTCTCCACTGTTCATTTAGCTTGGCTTATTAAATTGAAAATATTGCTTAAAATATATTTTGCATGCATGGCAGCATCATTGTTGGTCCTTTACCGTTCGCCTTGGTTCTCCTTTTAAATGCAAATTAGCTTTTTGACTTTTGTGATATGCGCCCAAGCCAAAAATGCCCAGACTCCAACTCAGTCGCAGTCTCAGACCCAGACTCTATTTAGATTTATGCGGCTTGATAAATTGTGGCTACACTTAATGTGCGCATACGGTGTGACATGTCCTTTTCATGTCACTCCACAGACTTCAGACCAGACCATAGCCAAAAAGTTGAACCAGCTTCCCACTTCGACTGCATTTCCATTTCAGTTGACATGTCGAGTGGTTTTGTTGGTTTGGCAGTTGCCGTTGCCATTGCCGTTGACGTTGCCGTTTTTTGCACGCTTGACAAAAACAGCGCAGCATTTTCCTGCTCTCTGTCCTCGGTTCTCGATTCTGGATTCTCGGTTGAGTTTCTGGTTGTGGCAAAATCATTTTGGTGAAACGGACTCGTTGCTTTTGTGGTCCAGCTTTGTAATTAGTTTTGCAAGTCGAGACGAGCCCAGCTGACGCGATCCAAAACTGACCTGCCAATTAGATGAAAAGTTGACAAAAGTTATTATCGGTTCTCATACCAAACACAAATATTTTATTTCAATGTACCACATGTTATTGCCATATTTTTAAAAGCTGCAATAATTTTGTTAAAAATACATTTTCTCGCTAGACCGACAGGAAAACTACACTGCAAGTTATTTAACTCAATAATAGTCTTTTTTATTATTTTTTTTTATTTTTGTGCTTCAATTATTACAATCTCAAAATCACGAGCTATGCCTATGATCAACATTTTGAACTCAAGCCGGACATTAATATTGTTTGGGAAATATTTGTATTATTGCAACTGATGTTTAATCACCGTAATATTTGGTTATTTTTTTGTTAAATTAATTTATCAGCCCAAAGCCATTAGTTGCCTCAGATAGCTCTTTATACTCTAGAATTTAATTGGAAGTAAAAAACACAAATAAAAATTAATTTTTATTTACAAAAGTTTCTTCAAAATTACCAAACGTTCAAGTGTTTAAATATTGTAACTTTTATTTCATATAAAAAAACTATAATATCTATATTTTTAATATAATGTGAATACAACGAAATTTTATTCTAAACATTGTATACTATAATGTACTTAAACATTTCTTAAAAAAATAGTTTATTCATTTTGTTTTATAGACTTTCAGGCTTTAAATGTTGTAACTGAATTCTCTTTTCATATTAACTCCTTAAAATAATATTGTTATCTTTTAAATTATTTCCCACTTATTTCCCTCATTGAAAGTTTAATTCCTTGACATTATCTGGAATTAAAAATCAATGACGACCCGAACCATCTGAATTATAACACTTTCCCATGAAATGTCTCTCAACTGGTCCCTGGCGACGCGACGCAACGCGTTCCATCAAAATCGGAATCGGATTCGGAATCGGAATCGAGTTGAAAAGCGAAAGGCATGGACATTTAACATGCATTTTAAAGCAATCCATCGAGCGCGAGTCGCTGGGATTTTTCAGCATTCCATTTGATTTTGTATTTTTTTTAGATTGATGATGCTGCCGTGTGGCAAGCGCGGTGGTGGGGTGGACTAGTTGTGGCAGGCATAGCCAAAGGCACTCCCTCACACTCCCACACCCAGTGGGTAATACGTCAGTTGAGTTGTCAAGTTGCCGCCCGCCAGCGACGAGTAGAAAAACGTGTTCACCAGCCGGAGAGCGAGACACGCTCCTGGTGACGATGACGCTGACGATGACGCCGACGGTGGCGAGTTTCCTTTCCGCACAAGTTGCTGTCGATCAGCTTGCCACATGCACCAGCAAAGTTGTACATTTCATCATGTTTCGTCACGCCTCGCAATCATTTGATGTTCTCTTCCCGCAGTTTTTGATTTGAAAACATATAGATTTAAAAGTAGCGCCTAAGTTCCGGGGCGACACACTTAAGTGGATTGTTCTCTCTGCGCTCGTGTTTTGTTTATGTTGTGCTAGGGATCTTTTTAAACAGGAATTAAAAAACTAAACACACGTTGTGGGGTAACATTTTACAAACATTTTGTATGCTTGTCAAAACGTGTAAATGTCAAATAAGAGCGCAACGAATCCAAACAGTTGCCAATTTAATACCCAAAAAATTAATAGAAATATTCTTTAGAGATTTGGCTATTTTTTAATGCGAGTAGAAATTTCACTTAAACAAATATTACTAATGGCTGTCAGTATTACTTTATTTTCTATATATTTTTACAGCAATAAAACGTGATTTTAAATTGGCTTATCATAATAAAACATAGCACTGGATAAAATAGTTTAAAATCTTTATGAGAAAACGCATGTACTTATTAATTAAAAAAAAAACGATTTTAATGCCACCTATCTTCAGATTGATATTCTAGTTTATAGTAAGTTTTAAGACGAATGTTTTCGATTTTATGTGCAATTGTTATTTGTTTAACAATATGGTTGTTATTTGAAATATCTTTAATTCTCAATTACTAATTGAATTGTCTTGTTTTGATATGAAATGCCATACATGGGATATCAAACAATTGGCTTAAAAGCTATTGCTATCAATGGAAATCTTCCTTTTAAGAGAACCAAACTTTCACAACATTTGGTAATTGTCTGACTTACGTCGCAGGTCACTCGCAATTGGTTTAACTTGGTTATCAATTTGAAACTTGCAGCTACTTGTCAAAGCGATTTAAAAATTCATAAATCAAACATAAAGTGAAGTCAGATCCAACATTAAATTAGGACCAGCAGAAGTAACCACAACAGCAGCCAGAACCAGAACAAAACCCCCAAAAATATTGTACAAAATGTTAAACATAGCATTAAATTGTATCGGACAGTTTGTTGTGCATACGAGGGGAAGAAAAGACGCGTGGAGGAGGGCGAAGGGGAGGAAACATGTTTGCTTTCACAACAAGAGCCTTGGCATGTGCGTGCGTTATTTTGATGCAATTATAAACTGTTGGATAACAAATTACATGGCTGCGTCTCAGCTCAGGCAACATATGTTTGGCTGTTTGGGCTGCTGCGTGACATTGATACAGGTACTCGCTGACAAGCCGGAGCCTGTGATGACGCTGGGCCAGAGGCCTGGACTCAGGTGGTGCAACCGTGCCACATGTGGCATGTGGCATGCGGGCACGTGGTCGGGAGGATTGCATTGCTGGCGACAATTGTCGTTACTTAACATTTCTTCTAATAATAAACATAATTCTCCACAAGCACTTTGCATGTTTGCGACGCATCAATTGAAGTCTCCTCCTGTTCTGTTCTGTTCTGTTCTGTGCTGTTCAATTGTTTTGGCCTGCGGGTTTATTGAACTGCCGTCGCTTAAATTCTAAACTGTGAAAGCTCCTTTAACGTGGCTCCTGCTTCGACAGCAAATCGCTTGGCCCTTTGTTGTTACAGCCAAATGTGAAAAGGGTTCATAACCGCACTTAGCTTCATTGGCTGCGCGCTCTCTGGCTTTATCGTGCGGCCCAGACGAAGCACATTTTAGTAGCTGTTTTGCTGTCGGCCACTTCACAATGCAAATTGAATGCTGCCAGGTTGTGCCAACATTAAAATTAATGAATAACAAAAGTACTCGACTTTGATGCTGTCTTCCTGCTGCTGAAAGGTTTTCAATTTCTCTAAATGGAATTTCATTTAAACCATCCAAAGTATTGCGCTATAGATAGCTTTACAAGTTGAGCCCTTTGAGGCAAAACTACTATTTCGGCGATGTCATTAAAATGCCGATAAAATGAGAGCAAAAATGTTAATGACACACATACTATATATATGATATATATAGATAGAGATGAATCCTTATTATGGCCATTACTTAGCGGTCGTAAATTAATTTCAATTTCCATTTGAGCCATGATGCCAATTTGGCATGCTCGAATATGCCCAACGAGATGCAAATTAATTATAAATTTATGATTCCATTTGCGATGCAATGACGAGACTCCCGCGACATGCTGCTTATGGCAACTATATATATATGACGACTTGGTTAGACGACTGTGCTGTCTGTTGGCACCATAAAAACCTGGGGCAAATAGCAAACAGCCTAGAGCACATGTGTAAAGCCGTAAAATGGCACGAAAAGTCGGGGGAAAATTGGAAATTGAAGGCAAGCATTTATGGCTCTATCAGTGACGACGCGACGGTGGCGACAATGCGTCGCATGTCTACTTCTGGCGTCTCTGTCGCCAGCCTGTCACGCATTCCTCCCAAACTCGCCTCCTTGCCACGTTAATTGCGCAATTGTTCAGGCAGATAGTGTGGGTGCATTTTAACTTTTTAGTAGTCCAACAAATGACGTACGATTTGTTCTGCACGAATAAGTCAAATCATTTGTAGACACAGCACTTTGTTTTATGACCTGACAGCCTAACTCCGTTTCCAGCCGAGCTCCTGTCCGTACGCACTTCCCCTCCCTCGCCATCACAAACTATTCTCGAAGGGAGGGGGCAGGGGGAGGCTGGGGGTGTTGCCCATCTGTGCGGCAATCATTGCGTACCCACCTGATGCCTTCATGCGGGCTAATTTATGGCCTGCTCATATGTTTGTTTTTTTTTCCTCCTGTTTTCCTTGAGCTCCACTCGCGTCCTTTTCGCTGTGTAATTTTCTCATTTGCCGCTAAGTGTTTCGTGTTGATATTTCATAATTATAATAATGATATATCTCCGCTTTCTCGTGACGCTCGAATAGTTCTTGTTTGTTTTCTTAATGTCACATTGTCACAGTCATCCACCTACAGCATTCTAGCATCTGTTGAACACAACAAACTTTACATCAATTACTTACTTGCTTTTTATATAATAATATCGCAGTAAGTTTTCAATTTTCTAATTGCTGCATAAATGCTTAATGTTTACTTGTTGTTTCTCGCTGTGACTGTAAAATTAAATATATTTGATCGATAGTGCTGTTAAGGTGAATACAGAGCTCGCAAATAACACCTGATCGTCCTTCGGGGTTCGTAAATAATGCTCATTTACTGACTCTTTAAGCAAATGTTAGATGATATTCACGGATTTGTTCGTAAAAGTTAAGATATTTCTTAGAGAGGTAAGCTTTTTTTCTTAAATAGTTAAGCTTTTTCATTGGACGTTAATATTTATCCTTTACATGATACGATTTATTAAAAATTTAGATTTCTCCTTGAGAAGTTTTCTTGAAAAGTAAGGATTTTGTATTAATGAGATCCAATTTTTCCTATAAAACTTAAAATAACTAAATCGAAAATGAATTTTGAATTTTGAATAAAATGTATCGTTATTTTTTATTTAATTATATTTATAATTACAAAACAATATTTAGATCAATATGTTTCGTGCTTATTAGAAAAAGGAATTTACCTTCAAACCCGTAGTTTCGTCCTCCTTCAACCGGCTATGAAATTTACATAATTTAAAAACGCCAGCTCAGAATTGGAAAGTACATTATTTTTCTCAGCTTTTTTATTGTGCGTGTGCATTACAAGTGTTGTGCATATTTCAAACATACTATAATGTAATATTATGGGCGACGCAAAAATATATAAAACGCGCTTTACGCTTCGTTTGATTTATTGTCGCGCCGTGCGTGTTGGAGTGGGAAAGAGACCGAGAGATAGAGCATAGATAGAGTTAGAGTGGGGGAAGTGAGATGCATATGTGTAATTTGCAAGCGCAGACTTCTTATCGTTGGCCAGGCATCTTGCTGCTTTATGTGTTTATTTTAATTTTCAATGTTGGCCCATTGCCGTTTTATGACTTTCAATTTTTGCGCTTGTTTTACGAGCCCATTAAAATTAAGACAAACCAGCCGAGCAGCATAACAACGGCAGAATATAAACTCAATTAGATAAAAACGTTGAGGGACTGGGCATTAAATTCACTTCGTTGGCTTCACACACGCCACGCCCAGTTAGGGGCGGCATCAAGAAAACAGGGAATTCGGTTGGGAAGCGTGTTAATTTCTTTTTAATTCCTGCTTTTGGGCGGACTCACGCGAAAGGCCCAGAAGTGAGAGAGAAAGTCGAGCATTTGGCCATAAATTAACGTTTAGTTACGCTACATAAAAATCTGTCTAAAACATTGCGTGAGTGTGCGTGTGAGTGTGCGTGTGAGTGGGAGAAGTGCAGATGACACAAGTTCAAGTGGCAGGAGTGAGAAAGTCAGCTTAAAGTACTACGCAAATAGTTGTGCTCTTCTGTCGCAAAAGTACATTTAATAAATTCGTTTAGTTTACACTTGCATATGTATTTGCCTTTTGCATTAAAGCTTACACACACACACTCATACTACTCCCTTTGTATGTGTAATAATACAGGGTGATCATTAGCCGCTTGCAGGCTGTCATTGGCATCATTAGTTTTATTTAATTATCCCTTCGATATTGATTGCTTTGTTAAAACATATTAACCCCCTTCAGTTCAGTTCATCCACTTATGGAAAGTGCAATTAAAAGAATAGTCTTCCTTGTATGTGATATTGTATTCGGCGCTTCCAACTGTGATTCGGCATCGGTTCACCACAAAAACCCAACAATTTATTTGATAATGAATAATGATGTTGATTTGACACTCTCTACGGCTCAACATCAAATGGGAATCGTCACGCTCATAAGCAGCCGATTCCAATTCCCTCTCTCCAGACTCCAGCATCTGGAGCTCCCCGCGAAGTCAATTCGGGTTTGATTTCAGTTTATGGTTGCTGCGTAGGCAGCTCATCTCGCTACTTGGGTAGATCAATGGCGCATTTTGATTTTAATTTAATTAGATTTTTGATCTGCTGTTACTATTATTGTTATTGAAATTGTACTTGAACGATCGTTTAATGGAGCATGAAATCTAGAACATTTTCGGTGCTGCAAAGTGGCCGCTAATGATGAATCTAATTGATGTTCTTACGTGTGTGGTCAATGGCATCCTTCCTAATAGCCGTGACAAAGGCTTAAACATTTTTTACATTTTATTTTGGGGCATTCCTAAATGATGCCCAACTCGGAAAATTACTAGAATCTTGAAATTCTGTAATCATATCACATTCTGTCTGTCTGCCTCGCATTCGCTTTTAATATGTTCTCATCTCAAGTTCTTTGGCATAATTTATAAAGTTGTCTGTTTCGTGTCGACATTCATCAAGTTTTTGGCTGCGCTTCCAACAACTTCATTAAAATTAGCTCATAAAATTTGCAGTAAGCTAGCTCTCTTGCCAAAATCTTGTTTAGTTTTCATTTATCGCTCAATGCAAGCCCCTTTCCCTCCGCCTCCTCCCACAACTCCAACAGGACGATGTGCAAATGTGCAACCTACACGTATCCTGTCGCATCCGCACATCCGCACATCCTGACAGACGCATTTCAGCATAATTTGCTGTGACAGCTTCCCACAGCTCTCGCCTCGCCTCGCCACGATGACAGCATTTCCTGGCGCTTCGCCTTCCTTAATTCCACTTTACCAAATGACATTTAATATGCAAAGTTTTCAAGTGCGAAGCAGGCGCGTATCTTTTGATGACTTTTGTTGATTTTACGCCAACACAAACCACAGCCATGCATAACATATAATACCTTCCTACCTACTATATACTTAGACATAAGATCTATGGCTAGCCAAGGCATCTGCAATATGCACTTGTGCCCTGTCTGTCTGTCTTGTTGAGCCAAAACAATGGCCACAACAGCAGCAGCAACATGAAGTGGCGGGCATTTCAAAATTCATGTCGAAATGTTGTTGGCCAAATACCTTTTATTACATGGCATAGCTTTGCATACTTTACGGCGCACAATCCTCGTAAACTTTAATGACGCCATTTTCGAGTCGCGCAAAGTTGGCTTTTGAAATATGAATAGAACCCTCCGGCATAGACAAGTCCTGTGTGTCTGTCGGCCTCTCTAATACTCGCCTTGTTAAGGAGATTAGTTCGATGGCGTCGACGGCTTTTTTGGGGGGGCCCAGCCAATAAAATTGGTTTATACTACTACAAGTTTTCTGGCCACTTTTCAATCGCTGTAATTGACATTGTTTGTTGCTGTTGTCCAGGGCAACCTTCCTTCTCGCTTCTTAAGCCTGGCACGCTCACAAATTAAGCTCGTAAAATTTAATATTTTGCACAGAGTTTAGCGGGAGGTGACTAATTTATTAGTGGCTTTTGGGCTATGCATAATTTGTGAATACACCCACGAATCTTTAAAAAAGAGATACACTCGTAAAATTTTACTATCGTTCAAAAGTTTTGCTCGCTTGTCTTGTGTAATTCTGGTAGATTAACGAGACCCACTTCGAGACCTTCTTTTGCCTCCTCCTATGGTCTCAACTTTCCCATAACAAAACGCTTCGTTTATTGTATGTTTACTCACCCTTCCACATAAGTGCCAATCAAAATAGGAATTTTGACAAAAGGAAAACTTTCCCAAGGCAAATTGCGTGTGGTTTGGTCTACCAGCATAAAATTGCTGACGCTGACGCTATTTCCCCCGGGGCCAGCGACGCCTCAGGTAAGGCCACAAACTGGGCAGACCCGAGAAGAAGAAAAGAGGAGTGGAAGTGGAAATGGAAATGGAAAAGAGTTGAACAATCCATCAAAGAAAACGCTGCGCTTTTGATAAAAACGCATCAATAAAGCAATAAAATGTCTACAAATCAAACGATAACGAAACGTTACCGTCGTCGTCGCAATAACCCGGCCAAGAACCTTGCCAAAGATATCTGGGAAAGGGTTACGAAAAAGTCACGTACAACACGCACCGCCAAACGGGAAAGACTATTAATATTAATGGATAGATTTAACACATTGGGCGTTCCTCAAGAAAGCTGTCTCTCACTCATTCCTTCGTCTCCGTCTCACTCTGTAATCTACACCCCAATCTTTTCATTCGGTTTTTTTTTCGGTTTTCCACAAATTGACATGTGACACCAGCCACCGGCAACCAGCAACCAACGTCCATGCCACAGCCACAGCCACAGCCAAAGGGTGCATGCCACAAACACCGTGACGGAAAATACTCGCAATACTCTCCGCGAATCTCTTTGAATGTCTCGAACGTGATTGATTTTCGTTAATGTTTTGATAAGCGAAACGATAATCAAGTATTTAGCTTAAAGGTTCGCCCATTGCTGATATCGCATATGATGCGACACCAGTCTTCTAACATAATTGGGTTGTCAAGTTGAGTCTGTAGTAACAGTGGCTCAAGATATATTAATTTGCTTTAATTATATTAAATTACGAATACTATAAAAAAAAATTTCTTATTGAATAATAAGCAATTTTCGTTGAATGGGATACATTTTTAAATTTTCGTCATGAAAACTTAGTTTTTAAAATAAGTTGTTTGGTAATTAATTCTTAAATATTTAATTCAAGTTGTACAAGATTACTGTCATCTCTTTAAAATCAAAAAAATATATATGCCAACAATTTCCCATTCACATTAATTTCACTTTTTGATAACTGCAATACTGACACTTATAAAATCAATTTTTATTTAAAGAGTTATTTCCATAATTGTTTTCTTATAACTGATTAAAAATATGCAAAATAAAAAATCACTTAACTTCACTTTTTGATAACTGATTGCGACTCTGAAACTATTTGTTTTTATGGAGTTTGTTTTTAAATTTAATTTTTGACACCAAAAATATGACAATGTAGCAATAAGTTAACAACTACATAAAATTCAAAAAAAAAAAATTTTTCAGAATATTTTTCTACAGTTTCCCATTCATTTTAACTCGACTTTTTGATCACAGATTGCGACACTGAAATCCAAATTGAGCCATCAACAGCCCAAAATAATGCGCAATACGCCGACAATTAGATTCGACCCCAATTGCTGTTGTTAGTTCCTAGGACAACATAACTTTTCGATTTCTAATTTTGTGCCGTGTCCACCCACAATCACATCTTGGACTGCGACACATTTCCGTTCTGACCAGGCCGTGAGCTGAGTGATTGAATTGGCCAAGCTGGTTGATGGCCCTGGGACAAGTGAATTCTGATTCGGATTTCAACAGTTGCAACGCAGAAGCCAACGAGGAATGTCTTGTGTTATATAAAAACTAATGATTGGCAATTGGTTTTTAGTGTTATTGCCGCGCCCCATTTGTTTGCACATCCGCTCGAAGGCGGCCCACTGGAGGGGGGGGCGTGGCAGTGGCAACTTGAAAATGCGGCGCATTGTCTTGGCCGAATACGAATAATTTCCAGCCGCGTGCTTTTGCAGGAAAATCGTAAAATTTGATTTTTATAACTTCCTTGCCAGCTCCTTTTGTATTGTATTTTGTATTAATTTTGTTCGTTCGTCTTTCGTCCTGCGCTCGTTGCGTCTTAATTGAGGACGCTTCCTGGCAACATCTCTTCCGGGCGGCCATGCAACATTAAACTGAAGCCAGCCCCAAAAGGCAAATATTTGGAGCGGCATCGCAGCACTTTGTTTACCTGGCAAATTGAAGCAAAGTCTGACCAGGCGCAAATGTGCAAATTTATAGAGCACAAACAGAAAATTGTTTTGTTGCAACGCACCCCAAAACAATGAAATTAAGGGGGGGCAGGCAACATTGTTGCACTCTCTGACAATTTCTAATTTATTGCAATTATGTGACGCACGTCACACGAACTTCACTCTCTCCCCGTTGACCACTGTCCAGTGGCCAGCAGGCGACACGTGACCAATCTGCTGGCCCCGAGGCTCTGATTGGAAAACACTAAACAGATAGGCTGGTCGCTCTGTTGGTCTGTTGGTCGGACAGCTGTCTGACCGTTCTATAGAGATTTATTTTACGCTGATAACACGCTTAAGTAAATGCAGCACACACACTCTCGGACACACTGAACTCTCTCCCACACACATCCCCTCTCTGGACTGCCGCCGACCTCGTACAATTTAAATGGCGATTAAATCTGTTGGCATTGATGGATGTGTCCAAGGCGGCTGGCAGGCTGCAGGACTGCAGGACTGGTTGTTCCCTGTTCTGTGGTCAGTCTGCAGGATGCGGCGCCGTGTTAACACTTTTGTACAATTGCCAATTTTTCGCCAGCGTTGTTGCCACTGTTGCTGTTGCTGTTGTTGTTGCTGCTGCTGCCTGTCTGCCTGGTATTGTGGGTGGTTGGTTGGTCGCCTGGTAGCGGTGGCTTTGTGGTGTTGTTGTCGGCTGAAAGGCTCTTCTCTGTAGATATGTGTGCGTGGCAAGTTGCAATGGGCTGGCATGCGGCTACACTTCAATATTCATTTGAACGCATAATTGATATTGACGAACAATGTTGCCGTGTCGATACAATGTCCAACTGCACGGCGAGAAAACTAGCAAAGAAGTCAAAGCGAATAAGTCACAAGCGTATGAGAAATTTAAAGAGTCAAATGTTACATAAGCAAATTTTTAATTTAAATGTAGATTTTAATAAGATGTTTGAAAGAATTTTACTTAATAATTTAGTCATTTATTTTCATATTACGAATGGATATCCGCAACATTCAATTCATGATTACATGATTTAAATAATTGTATAAAAATAATATAATAAAACAGATATGAAATATTCAATTTATATTTAAAATAATTATTATTTTTTTAAATACGCATATACATATATACGCAATAGATATATAAAAAGTGATTATCATTTTTTTAGAATATATTTTATATTAAAATTACAAAGGGTTAATTAAATCATTACTTACTCATTAATTCAATTAAATTCATATTTAAATATAGAAATGAAATCCTTTAGATACAATCTTTGAATATTAATAAATTATACAAAAAATATGCGTAAACTAAATAATAAATAAATAAATTAAATATTTAATTAGAAGTAATGTGTGTCTATAAAATAATCTTTATTCTCAAATTGCAAATGATTAAATAAAATATAACTTAAATTGTTTATGTGGTATTTTATTACATTTAAAATAACAGAAAATGTCATATATATATACAGTAATTAATTATTTAAATACACGTACACTTAGGAAGACTATAAAAATGTTATGTGTAGTATTTTATTACATTTCTTCCTGATTTGCCTGAGTGTATTGCCTTGTTCTCATTACTTCCCCCGCAAACCATTGATTACTTCCACTTCCCACCCGATCGCTGACTGCGCCTACTTTGCCAGTTAATTTTTATAAATTTCGATGTCAGGGGCTGCATGCAACATGTTTGCCATTTTCATTTGCCTCCAGAGTATCTCGGATTTCAGTTGCAGGAAGAAGCGAGAGGACGGGAACTCGAGCTTCGAGCTTGGAGCTCTTCTGTTCTTTTTCTATCTGTCAGTGTCATGTCACGTTCAGGAAAATGCATTCAATATGTCCAATGTGCTGTTATTGTTGTTGTGCGTGAAGCTGCAGGAGTGTAAATTTAATTTAGTTAATTGAAACAATTTGTTGCATGCGACAACAACCCAAACAACAGCAACAACGGCAACAATTGAACGCGCCGTGAGTTCATTGAAAAGGCAGCTTTCTCCTGCTCCCCGTATGCGGTCCACGTTTTAACTGATTTTCGTTTGAGCATTTTCTTTTTACATTCGATTTTATATATAGTAGAATCTCTGTGTCGTCGTATCATGCGATACATATGAAATGGCGCCTCGGAACATGTCAATTTGTTGCCGTTTGTGGCGTCTGGCAGGGCACAGCGGGAGATCTCTGTTCAATTTGATTGAAATTGCACTCAACGCACACTTTGTATATTGATATATTAATTTATTTTATATTTTAAAAATGCTTTGGTTAATTTGCGTGCAAATTGAACCAAAGCCCAGCCTCAATCAATTTAATTAACAATCTTTTCAGTCCCCCCAACATTGCAATTTAACTGAGCTTTAATTTAACTGCCCCTTGACAAAGTCGTTTCTTTTGTTGTGCAAACAATGAATTTGCAGTCCTCACACGTTTGACGAAACTAATACAACAAATAAATTTGCAACACACTCATGTAAATATACGAATTGCAAATACAATTATTTGAACAGTTTCCCAATTGAGAGTGTGACCAGGTATTGGGCAAAATAAAAATATATACAGAAAACAGTTTATGACATAGGTATAAAATAAATGATTTATCCAAAGCATTATTAGTACCTAAATAAATTTAAATTATTACATGTTGTTCTTCTTCATTTAATTGCATTAATAATTTTTTGTTGTAGAAAAATGTATTAAAAATATGAATAGTTTGCAAATTATTTTTGTTCTTGTATTAATTGTATTTATATAAATAAAATAGTAGCAAAATTATGTATTTTTTGTATTTAGTTGTGTTTAAGCGAGTTTCTCTTCAGAATTGTGTATTAAATGGTAACTATATAAGGGAATATTACATTTAAATTAAATGTGGCTTAAAGTAAACTGTAATATCGATTCAGAATTTATGAAATTATGGTATGATTCGAACAGAACGAATAATTATAAAAAATTGTGAAGAAACTGTAGAGCTTTATTATACATAGTTGTATTTGAATTAAATATATAATAAAAACATTGAATTCATATTAATTCCATTATTTTCTTAAACCTTTCTATATCTCATATCTATTCTGTTTCTGTTGTCTTGGTCACACTGCAACTATCAAGTTCATGATTAATTTACGTTGAATGCACAAAAAAGGCATTTGAGCGTTAAAATGCAAATTACAATAAATACCATTGCACCGAGACATCGAGTGTTGCTGCCTGCGAATTTCCTCCTCCCTTGAATTCAAATGGCAAATGGCTGAACGCCAACCCCTGGCTAACACCCTTAGGCAAACACTTGGCAAATTTGCTTAAAATATCTCGTATTTACCTTGCACTTGACGCTAAGCAAACTACAAGATACCAGATACAATATACAATTATGTACTTTCAGTGCAACGTGGCGGAGGAGGAGGATGAGGCAACTTCGTGCGTAACGTAATGTTAACGTGCCTGAATAAACAGGGAAATTGTGAAAATAGACTCTGGGAGTGTCGATTCAGCCTCGGACCTCAGTGTTGCACATTTTGTGGCCACATTAGATATACGCACAGGGGGCAAGTGGCATGTGGCATGTGGCAGGGGCAAGGGGCAAGCTGTCACTTTGAATGACAGCCCAAGTCAAGTGCCGGGGCATTTGTTGATGTTGTTGCAGCGGCCAGGTCGTGTCTTTATGGAAAATGCATAAAACGAGACAATGTTGAGGCCAGGCACAGGTTGGCATCGAGGCTCAGGGACTCTGGCCATTTTAGCTAGTTGCTCGTGTGCTAAACTTTTATCACACATGCAACTGCTGCTGCGGCATCGTTTAATTTAAATGCAAAGTTTGGGGCTGAGGCGCAAATTGTCTTTGCCGCCCCCCAAACCCGACGCAATTCGCCGGCAATTTCGAGAAGCATTACGCATGCATGGATGCCCAAATAATGTTGATTTAACATTATCACGGAGCAGGAGCAGGAGCAGAAGTTGGAGATGGAGTTGAAACTGTGACAGCATTTTCTTAAAGTGCGGTTGTTACACTTGTTTGTATTTATTATCCGCAATCAGTGCCCATTCTTGGCACTCTTAGAATGACAACAAATAAGTCTACTTCGAAATGATTAAATGCGAAACATCAAATAAACTGCAATAACAACTCGAAGCCAACCCTCGCTGACCTGTGATTAACTGTGTCGTTGCTCAGCCGATAGTCCGAAAACAATATGAACATAATTATTAATTGCGAATAATTTTTCTCAAGACTCATTAAGTCCGGCCGTCCAGCAGACGCCGTTGCGGACGACACCACGCCCCTCATCCCCTCTTCCGATGGTGTCCAACGCCCACGCTTCCCAGATGACAAAAGAATTGACAGCACATAAATTAGAAAGTAGCTCATCGGGGGAAGTTGCTCAGAGTCCTCAAAGTGGTCCACAGTGGCCATGTTTAAATGTGTTAAGCCGCCGGAAGTGACATTTCTCTTTCTCAAGTCTATTTCGCTGTATCTGCAATTGTTGTTGTTGTTGCTGTTATCCTTGATGCTGTTTGTCGGGCGGTCACGTGTCCACGCGCTTGGCGGCGTGTTTTCCGATTTGTAGTCGTCATTGTCAGCTCGCAGATTTGCTCTGATCAATTGCTGATGTCCTTGCAGCTGCTGGGAGCGACGACGCGACGTTTGTCAGGACACCAATTGAAGAGGTGTGCTCCTGAATTGCCGGGGCGTGAGTGGGATTAATGTTTGTGGCAAGCAGCAACTATCAAGAGGTTTTCAATAATGGGAGTAGAATAAGTGAAATAATTAAGTTTCTTCATAAAAGGCTGCGACCATAAGTCATGGAATAACATATTTATTTTGTTATTTATTTATTTATTCCACATTTGTATTCATGTTACAAGCTAAAGCTTACTTATTTATCATTGTGTACTTTTACTACATATAACAATTACTTTCTATATAATAGTATTTACATTTATCACTATTTCTATAAATACATTTTTTTGATTATATTAATAACTTTTCAGCCTGAAGGCCTTAGTGGCTCTGGCATAGAATATTGTAATTGATGTATTTTATTCCTTGAATACAATCAAATATAAAAATTAACTTTTAAACCAAATTACTACTTATTTGGAGTATTTAATTGTTTACTAGTTATTCAAAAATATTATTATTTGTCCTTCAGAAGTGTTTTTAATTTGTATTTAAATTGCACTATAAATATTTTTTAGGAGTTTGATTTCGGGTGCGAATTGCTTGTTTACAAAAGTGATTGTTTAGTGCAGAGGATGAACATTTAATTTTTTTTATGTGGGTACTTGTCAAAAAATGTTTTTATGGATTAAGCCTATGTTTCAAAATTTAAATAAATTTATAAAGCTATTCTTAAGTTACCTATTTCTTTAATTTTCGTTAAAAATTTTCTCTTTAATCACTCAATTATTTGAAATGTTCACCCCGGACATTATGAGTCGTTATTCAGATATAAAAAATAAATTGACTGCACGTTCAAGTTCCAGCTGCTTTAAGGCCAATCTTTCTTTTAAGTAGCTGAAATTAAGAAAATTAATAGACTGCCAGGAGCCAGGAATGCGAAGTTTTGGTGTGAGTTTTTGGGTTATAAAACTGCAACAATTCACATATTGCTTCCGCTCGTAAAAGTTTTTACTGCCAATTCGACAATAATTATATACATTTTGTCATAAATTAAAACACCTACAGGTCAGTTTATTACTTCTCGCCCACCAGTGGCTTACAAATCGGCTAATTAAATCAACAGTCGCCTGTCGAACGTTGGTAATCCTTCGTACACGGAGTTTTTAAAATGAAACTATTAAAAAACAGTAAACTGAAGAAATTTTCCACATTCGCTGAACCAAATTGAAACGTACACAAAAATGCAAATTGAGCTGTTTCCAACCGGAACTTTCGACTAAACAGCCTAAACACTTAATTACGAACTCGACGTCCCGCGACACATGACGACTTGATGACCATAAAAGAAACTAAAGGCGATGATATTAGCATACTAACTGGCCCAAGAACTTCGAGGGGAGGGTGCGAAGAGCATTAACAGTTATCAACCTGCCGCGATCGGTTGCATAAATTTAAAAAAATTAAGTACCAAAAAACTGAAGGCGTTGAGCTGCAAAATGAGCGACGTGACGTGACCAGTGTGGAAACATTTTTTCGGGCTACAAAATGCACAAAAGTGCGCACATTAATGTCAGCGAGTTTGACTAATTGCCGGCATTATGAGAGAGGGGAAGTCCCGAAGTCCCGAAGGCCCGAAGGAAGCGCCCTCGCCTCGAGCCCCGAGATAAGATCGACCAGGTGAGGTAACAAGTGCGGCCCAAGGAAGCAGTCACCGCAGCCGCATTCTTTGATAAATTGTGTGCTAATGGAATGTCATGTCAGCGTTTGTTTTGGCCCGACTTTTAACCAGAAAGCCAACAAACAAGGGACCAGATAACGCCGGCAAATTGGCGTGGGCGTCTGACCGCAACTCGACTCCCCGGACAGGTGCAACGACGCGTAAATGTCCAAAGTGAAATATTAGTGGAACTTCGAACAGGGGCCAAAAAGGATTCATTTCCCCTGTCGCGATGATGTATTTTTTTTTGTTTCTGTACATTGCAGACTAATGTGCGCTTCCGCTCGCTGGGCAATCCTTGCTTTTTTAACAGATCCTTATCGGCGCACAGGCAGGAAATATTAGCGCAAAGTGCAGGCGAACAGACAGAACTAGAATATGCTTGATTATTAATTGAGCGACATTAGCGCCTATTGTTAGACCTGTTGTCCATAGAGCGGGGTAAAAGAATGTGTTAATGGCGCCTAATTTCGATCGCCTACGAACTGATAAGATAGTGAAAAAGCTTTGGCAAATGGGGAAAGTATTTCTCCAGAACTTCATATCCATTATGTTTATTGATAAATTGTGAGCATAATGAACTCTCATTCGCTGATCTTCTTATTCCAACGATAAAAAAATATGATACATAATCGCACTATTTATTGCCATGATACAACATTATTTTTTGTACTCGAACTCACACGCAGCCCATCTTGATGATGATGATTAGCATCCCTCATGTTAACATCTGTTACATTTAAATATACCTTTGGCCAGGTCCATAAATAAAACCCACCCAAAAGTGTCGAAACTAAACAAGAGTCGCGGGGGGTTTAAAGACTAAGAGTACTAAAACTACCCCCACACTCGACGCCTTCGATGAAATTAACTAAAAATGCCAAGTCAGATATTTTTTGGGCTCTCTCCTTGCACGTGCAATTTTTGTTATGATCTTGTCTGCTGGCCCGCAATAAGCGCATTAGGTTTTGTTTTTTGTTGGCCGAGGGTTGTTGGCCCCTTTGCCGTATTGTTTGCATATGTGTAACAATTAAACATTTGCCTCTGCTGCAGACATTTTTTATTCGCCACCCCGCACTATCATTAACACCGCAAAAGTCCCAGTGCCACAGCGAGTCCTATTTCCATATATATGCACATAGAACCAACCAACAACAAGTGCAAAATCTGCGAGTGTTATCGGCTTAATTATTATTACGAGTCCCACGGCGACGGGTGTCCTCAATGGTCCTCTCACTGACTCCACTTGACTCGACTCGACTCGGCTCGACTCGATTCTACTCTACTCTTCTCAGTGGCAAGCATTTTGGTTTATTTGCGTTGCCCATAAACTCGGATTTGAATATGTTTGAGTTTAAATATTGCTACGTCATTGGTCTTTTATGTGTCTGTCCTTGCTTTCTTGTTCCTCCTTTTTTTTCCTTGTTGGCTGGTTGCCTGGCTCATTTTTAAGCCGATTAGCCGCACATGTTAATAAAATGATTAACAGCGTCTGTATTTCCTGCCATCAAATGGGCTGCTCATAATGCCTGAACCCACAAGAAGTCGCAGTTTTCTTTTTAAATGTTTTGAATTTATTAAAAGTTATGTATATACGCTGGTTTATAGGGTATTTAATTCATTGATAAAATGTGCTAAAATGAATTCCCAATTCAAGAAGATATTTTGTATTGAATGTATAATGTATAAATTTAAACCTCGAAATGTTGAATCAAAAAAACCAAAACCTATCATTTTTGTATATCAATTTTGTTTTTGTATTAATTATTAATTTAGGTATACTGAATATTTTTATATTGCTTTAAAGTCAACTGAATTTAAAAAGGACTATTAGTAAAAGCAGAGAATTACCACACTCGCTCTGCCTACATTTATAAAAGATTCATGATATTTTTAAAAGTATTTTTCTAAGCTTAAAAAAATATATATTTATATATATATTTAATACTTATAATAAGGCATCAATCTAAAGTCAAGACTTTAGTAATCCTAAAAAATATGATGATTGATACACTGGTTTCAAGAAAGTATTTCATAATAAAATTCACTTTCCAGAAGTGTTTTCCAGATCTCAAACTAATAATATTATTCTTTTATTTCAGTGTATCTATAAATTGCAAATTCTAAATGTATTTTTTTAGAGAATTTTTACTTAGCTTTAGTTAATGCAACTATTTGATTCGAGTGCAATCAAAGCAACACCAAACACGTGCATTGTTGTAAATGTTATTCAGTTATGGTTGCGGTTTGTGCGGCAAACTCCCAGAGACCAATTGAAAAGAACACTTGAACTGTCGCCTAATTGCACCCCAAGGAGTTGAAAACGCAGCCATAAAACACGCTAATTACACACACACACACACACACTATCCTTCTCTCTCTATCGCTCTCTGGCTGCTTTTGATATGAAAAACTAATCTAAAACTGACCCCAGCCACTTGACTTCGGCAGAGCGAAAGCAAAGCAAACCAAACTGACCGCAGCTGTAAATTAAACGTAAATTGTCAAACTGACAGTTGCCAGGACCAAAAGTTGTGCCACACAGGTGGGCAGGACACGGCAGCTGTTTTCATTATTATTGACAGGCGACCGAAAACTAATGGCACTATTAAGCGAGGCGTTGACATCATGTTGCAAGTGTCTCCAGCGGCCTCCAGAACTCTGCCCGGGGGCTAATCAAAGAGGTCATTAGAAGCCAGAGAGAGAGTCCAGTTCAGGGTTCAGGGTTTGGCCTTTTGACTTATTAGTTAGTTAGTCGACAGTTAGCGACCCGTTCAAATGAGTTGCGTTTTTTTGTCAATGCTCTCATTAAAGTTATAGCTAATTAAATCGGGGGTTGGAGTGACACATTGGGAAACAGTTACAATACTCCTCGAAGTCCTTTTTTCAGGGGTAGCTGAGCCAATACAAAAGGCAAAGGACAAGCGCAGCAAATTTTTGAGAATACCCAGGTCAACTTGCAGGGGGATGGGGAACATTTTTAAGGACCTTGCAACAGACAACAAACAAACGGGGCGCTGTCCGAACTCAAATGCAGGCGCTCAATCGGGGCGTGGCAGTGCGAAGCGGGCAGTTCTTGCTACAAATATGCAAATAGACACAATTTTTAATTAGCAGCGAAGCGCAAATTTCGCAAAAGCAGCGGCGGCAAATGTCAGCAACAAAAGAGTCGCGCCGCAGAAGAGCGTGGAGAATGGAGTCCAGAGTTGCCACGCCATGTGGCCAGTGGAGCCTGCAAATATATCACACACATATTAACAACAAATTCATTAAAATGCGCACGGAAAAAAGAAAACATAAGTACAAATACAACAAGCAGACAACTGAAACATGAAACAAAATGCAAAACAGCGCAGTAAAAAAATACCAAAAACAGCAAGAAAATACGAAAAAATAGAAAAAGAATAAAGCTAAAGGAAATGATTATTAAAAATCTAAAATAAATAAAAGATGAGAACTTTGCCTTTAGCGAATGACAGCAGCTGTTTGCATATTGTTGCCTCCCGCTTCCCGCTCAGCGACCCAGCGGATTCAAGATTTATGGGCAACGTTGCGCATACGCCGCGTGTTGCACGTCAAAAGGTATCGTTGCTATCGTAGTTATAGCGAAATTCTTCCTCATCTTTTTTTTTTCGTTGGTTGTTGGACTACAACTCAAATAGACGAGCAAGTGCATAAAAAATTGTACACATTTCTGTGCATAATCATTTGAACAACGTACGCGCCGCCGTCTGTTGCTGGGTAATTCGCTGCCGGCATGTTACCAACCAACAAACCAACCAACCAACCAACTCAGACAAAGAGAACTTTGAATACGTAGACGAGAGGAGAGGGAAAGATGGAGTTGCCTTTTTGAACTTGTTTGGCTGTTTATTCGCGCATAATTCACTCATTAATCATTGCGTTTTGGCTACCACGTCAGACTTCAGCTTGGCACTGGCGTGTGCCATCATTAATGCCTGACTCTTGGCTCCTGTTTGTTGGCCATGTCATGTTATGGCCGAAACAGCAAAAAAGGTGAATGAAACTTGGAAATGAATAGGCAGAAGCTAGGTGGTTAATTACGAGCTACTAAACTGGCTAAAACAAAAAACTTTACTTTCATTGTGAATCCCTAAAGTAAATAATTTGTACACCAAAGAATTTACAGAGAAGAAAATCTTCTTTTTCATTTTAATCAATAAATTCTTTTTAATATAAATATAAAGTTGTGAAAAACTCTGTCATTTATTTGTAATGCACTTCATACAAAGTTGACAATTGATTTGCCAACTTCTGCTGCTTAACTTGGCTACCAAATGTCGCCAAATATTCGGGAACTCATTTCTGTTGATATTGGTAATTTTTCTTTTTCCTCGAATTCTTTTTTGTTGTCAACTATTTTCAACCCGCTTGCGCGATTCATTAGCGCCAACTGCGCGCAACTTGCAGAAAAATAACAAAAATATGCAAATTTGTTTTGGCAAAGTCACGATCTGGGCAAACAATTTGCTGATTACGGGACGACATCGCATCAGGATGAGGATGAGGCTGAGAATGAGGATGAGGCTGAGGAATTGTTGCCATTTTCACAAGCGCATTGATAAAATGATTGATTACGCGCACCCGGCGTCTGTCTGCCCTCGTCTCCACCTCACAGTTGACATGCAAAAAAAGAGAAGAGAAGTGAGTGAAAAAAATAAAATGCAAACATTTTGCAATCAAATTAACTCTTTGGACGCTTAAGCTGCCGCTGCCGCTGCCGCTGCGAAAAAAAGGAATTTATCAAAAATTGTAAATTGCCAAAACCATTAAAATTATTAAAATCATGCTTGCCACAGGGGGGTTGCCCTTCAGAGCTAAGGGCGTGTCCCGTGAAATTTATCAACTCGAAATGATATGCGGAATCATTTCCGCTCTTTTTGACAATGACAGAAGTTCGTCAAGATAGCAAAGGCAGAAACTGGTGAGGGTTTATCGCTTCATTGGCTCAATTGATATTCTAAACTATCGCTAAAGAGCTTAAATTGAGAACTTTGCGACGACAATGTTGTCGATGGCCCATAAAGTCGATAATGTTTGACAAAAATTTATGCTAAATTGATTTTAATATTCGAAGGAGCGCGACAAAAGGCGACCATTGTCTGGACGGCTACAAAGTATGACAAATGAATTTTAATTACCAGCACTAAAAAATATGATGCTCAATCCAAAAACCGAACAATTGAAACAAACTTCATAAAAATACAAACGGCACGAGATGACCACTGAAGTTGCCAATAATAGGAAAGAGAAGCTCTCAATTTTTCGGGGGAGAACTAAAACATGAATTGTCTGCGTATTCAGTTTCAAGGGGTTTATCTTTTGACAGTCCGGTCATAATTTTTGGATCGTTTTTGGCTGATTTGATTTTTCATTGCCCTTCAGCATTCATTCGAGCACTTTTTATGGCTACTTCTCTCACTCTCCAGTCCAATAAAAATTGGACGAGTCGCCGCCATCTACAATGTTGCCTAATAAATTTGCTTTGATTGATTTTAATGGTTAAGCGCTTCATTGAGCTTTGGAGTACGTTTCTTTTGCGGTGCGGTGCGGTTCGTGTGTTCCATGCCTGGGGACGGCTTTAACCCCCCTTTTAATTTTAATGCCCCTCCCGGGCGAGAAGAACGCCGATTGTTAGCGAAATTAATTTCGAGCGTTAGTCCAAAAAGGTCTTAAAAATGTTTATATGGATTATATTCTATGCAGTTGGATGTATAAAAGCATTTCTTACGATTGTTTGCTTTGCAGTTAAATGCACGAAATTACTAGCGGAGGTTAAGGTGGGGATGGCTGAAAGAGGAGCTTTTCAACTGAATTGAAAAGATGTTGTTGCCGTTTGACATTTTTAATAGCCGCCTGAGAGGCGTAGGCACATTGGTCAAAAGTCGATAAAAATCAAGTGATTGAGATGAGCTATACTTAATGTATTTGAATGTATTTACCCATATTTGAATTTCAACAAAAAAAATATAAATAGTTTGAATACGTTCAACGCGATTTATTATTTTACTATTTCTGTTTATTTTGGTATTTATAAATTAATATTTCTTAGCTTTAATTCCTTCATCAGTTGCTTAAATAATTATCAATAATAATTAAACTTTTTCATCGTATAGTGATCAGCGCTTAAATTATAAATATGAAGAACGACTTTTGTTTTCAGCATTAAAATGTAAAACGTTGATTGGTCAGATTGAATTTAATTAATTCATTAATTAATTTTGTAAATTTAATAAATAATACTTATAGTTGCAAAATCGGTAACTAAAACAATTTATTTATATAGTTACCTTCATTTTGAAAAATATTATTAAGTTTTATTTGTCATGGTATGTGTTCCACGGTAAATCGCTGATTTCCCACAGCCTTCGAAACAAGTTTCATTACAGTTGTCATGTTGAATTTCATTGGAGTAGAATCTTACTTGACATCAGTTGTTTGCGCACCCTTCGAGCTTTTTTCTTGTCGTTCTCTTTAGTGTAACGATGAATACGAATACAATTCATAAATACCCGAGGAGGCATTCATAAAATTCAATTTTGTTGCATGTCGCCGTCATAAAAGTGCGCGGCTCCTTTTGTCAACCCGGAATGGAAATGAATTCAAAATCTGTGCATTGCTTTGCTGGTCACGTTGCCTCTCTCTCAGTCTCTGGCAATGTGGCAATGGCAATGGCAATGGACAGGTTTGTGGCCCCAAAATGGGCTGGGTTGGCTTATGATTTAACTGCAGTTTGTGCAAGTTATGGCCCAACTATAATTGAAATATTGAATTAAAACTGTGTTTAATGAAATACTTTACACATTATTGCTGCGCATCGCATGCCAAGTTTTACTAAGCTGCACAATCATTCTGACTTCTCTCAGTAGTCTCTCCTTTGCTGCTTAAGCTGTTGGAAATTGCTTTTCTTATCTCGCTAAAGGTGTGCTGTTTGCTTCGCTTTACAGCTTCATAAAGGCTCCAACTAAAAGCCATAAGATAAGGCCACATGAGCGCTGGCTTAGAGCCGCGGCACTCGTCATAAAAGTGCGCACAATTAAACGCCAAATTAATGGCGTCCAGTCGAGGATTTCATTTACGCTCCGGGCGCCCAAAAAGTCACTTCAACAGGGGCTGGCCATTACGTGTAAATGCTGCTGATGAGGTGACGTTGATGTTGAGCCAACAATTAAAATGCTGGCAGCTTCAGGTTCGGTTGCAGCTCTCAATCTAATCAGGAGAAACATCAACGCCAAGCGCCTTAAATAATGCTACACAAATCGAATTTATGACACCGGGACACAGACAACGACCGAAGAGAAAAACCCTCGCAGGCATTTTGCGCAATGAACTTACTTATAGAGGACGAATAAAACCAAAGTCCAAAACCGAAAACAATAAAAGTTACATTTTGGCAGCACAAGCCGTGCAAATAAAATTAAGCGAAATCAGTTGGTTAGCCGTATCTATTGTAGAGTTGGAGCTAAGCACACCTCAGAGTGCCGGCTGGACAACATCATCTCGGAGGGTGTTGTGCAGGTTTTAATGTCTATTTTGTGTGCTATTTACAGACGACAGACACACACACACACACTGGGGAGTTGGACTTGGGGAAGCATTTCGGTTGCTAAATGACGTCGTCTTTTAATTTTTATCTCAAACATTGCAAACGGTTTTTATTGTTGCTTTTAACTGCGTCGGCGTCTGTTTCCCACACTCATCCACAGCTCGGTTGCAACTTTTGCAATTTGCCAAAATGTCGAGCATTTTTGCACGGCATCTGGCATTGGGTCTCTCTTTAATTTGAATTCCAACTTAGTATTTATGGAGTTGATTCAAGTAACTTTGCCTGGGCAAGTAGTTGAGGTCAAACTCCAGTAAACTTCCTCCCTTGCCACATGACTTGAGCTGCGACCACAAATGCTGACCAGAATATGCGAGAGCAGCTAATAAATCAATGGACAACTGTCAGGATTGTGTGCGAGTAATAATAATGCGGGCAAAACTGGTCAATAATAAAGCGAGTGAACGAAGGCGCTTCGGGAGCCAAGACAATGCAGCAACAAATGTCACCAGAGATCCGGAGCTGGTCAAGCGGAAGACAATTTGAATTGGTGATGATGGCGCGGGGTCGAAGATTTATTTGCTGCTGCGGAAGGAATGCGATGAAATAAAACGTATTAAGTCATAAAATGGTCAATGCGAAAGCGGATTACCAAGTGTGAAACGAAGAAGCAACTTCTGAACCACTTCGACCACGGGGCATCAAATCTAATTATGCCATATAGCAAAATATATCTTATGGCAGCGAGAGTATAAAAATGCACAGCAGGCGATGGCGATGGCGATGACGATGGCTGCACAATTTATGCGGCTTTTGTTTTAATAACAATTTTATCATTGCAAATAAATAGCGCAAGCGAATGAAACAAAACGAAGCGAAGCATGTGCGCATAAATCTTAAGAAAAGGAAAAGACTCGAGCAACGATTTCAGAGCCAAAGCAATTATATGCAATTTATGCGGAGGTCGCCTCCCAACCACCCACACAATGAATTCCACACACAGAGCAAAAAAAAACACAAATTGAGAGTCCTTTTGGCGTCTCGGCTCTTTGAGGAAACTTGCTGAAAATTATTCGAATTGAATGTCTTAACCCGAAAAGACAGCGGCTCCTGTTGCCCGGCTTCCTTTTTATCAGGTCCGAGCAGCACAATTTATCAGCTGGCATAAAGTTTGCAGCTCTTCTTCCTTTGGCAGCTGGCGACTGCACTTTTGTTGTTTGAAACCGCAGTGGGAAGCTGCAACCGCACACCAGATAAGTTTTCTTTTATTGCAGTTTTTGGCCCGCAAAAGTTTTATTGCGCCAACAGGAAGGAAATGCTTTTCAAATGCTAACAAAACAAATGCGAAGCTCCCGCCTTGCTGGCCAAAAACTATTCAACTAAAGAGCTTGTATCCAATTGTAGATGCGTCGTTTACTCTCGAGTTCTAGGGCCAAAATTAAAATAATAAACTAGCTGCAGCTGCTGCTTTGGGTCGAAGACAAAATCAGCATTTCTTAGCATGTTTTTCTTGCGTTTCGAATTCTTTTGTGTATGCGAACTAAATACTAAAATATCGTTAGTTAATCGAGCTGCAGACACTCGTCGTCCATTCAAAAGATACATATGTATATCGGAGTATTAAAAGCAACCCTACTCCGGCGACCCCTTCAAATCAGCTTCAACTTTTGCCATTTCGCAAAGTGCAATGGCAATGGCAATGCTAAAAGATACATCAAGTTGTCGTAGACGATACTTCACTTGGCCTCACTCCACAGCCACAGCTACAGCTACAGCTGCAGATACAGATACAGATACAGTTTCAGATACAGATACAGAAATTGTAAACGTGGCAGGAAATGCGGGCTTGCTCATTATTTGCGCTGAGTGCGGCTGAGTTGAGTTGCGTTGAGTTGAGTTGCGTTGAGTCGACGACGAGTACTTTGCATAAATTTCAAATCTTACAGAATAAAAAGCGAAGAGAAAGAACCCAAATAGATGACAGAGCACACAAAAGGACATCGATAGCAACAGCTTTGGCTCCAGCTGCAAATGTAATGGAAATTGAAGGGCGGTCCAGGCCATCCTCCTCTGAGCCACCTTCGTCTTTGCGCCGTGTCAAGTGCAAAGAGGGCTGCAGAAAAAAATATAAATGCAATGATACGGAAAAATTAAAAACATTAAATGCAGAGCGGGGGAATGGAAAAGCGCTGAGTAAAAAAGGAAATCTCGAATAGGCGGCGTCAGTTCTAATGACACAACCGCAGCCAGGTTCAAGTTGAGGCCGTTCACAATTTATGGTTGCAATTATGCAGCCAAACAGTTGCCGTCAGCATCGACAATAATTGCGCTCGAAATTTGCATAAAAAATGTTTAAGTAGTGTCGAAAGATGCGATTCAAGCAATAGCTGAAATTCCTCGCCGCACACCCACTTTGGCTGGCCTTGGTCCTTGGTTTCGATTGACGTGTAATCCTGTCCTTGGCATTTCACCCTCCCACAGCCCACACGCATAGCAAGGAGCCAAGGACAATGCTGGATAACGCGCATCGTTTGCCACCACGAGGGGTGTCAAAGTCAAGGCGAAACGCAACGCACACAAAATGCCACAGCGAACAAAGCGCGTTCGCATTTCAAGGACTTGTTCGCTGTGTCCAGGATATTGATTTACTTGCGGATTTGTGCACATTTAATTAGCGCATCGCAAGTGTTTAAATTGAAATGCGAGATGTTTGCGCTTTAAATCGAACACATAGGAAATGACAAAGATTTTACCACAACTTGTTTTCTGTTCTGTTGTGGAATGTTTAGACGGTCTGCTAAGGTAAGTATCTATTTTTCTATTGAATGTCTTCATTGACTAATATATTTATATCTATTTATTTTTATATTGATTTAATTTTAAATTTATTTAATTTTATTATTACTTATCCATTATTTTGTTATTTTTGTCTTTATTTTTTTTTATATTAATTATTGTTCGGTTACATCAATTTTCCTGAGATCTTCGGACATTTGAATAACTATTATGAACTATTATACAATTAATTAAACTATTTTAAATTGATTTCATCTTGTTTTGTATCTGTGAACAGTTTGTTTGTTGCAGGTGATTTTTAACTTAAGTTTTTAGCCAAGAAAACTTCACAACAAAATTGTGATTATCTCTTATCAACTGAGACAGCTTATTAAACTCATTTTATACTCTAGATTCCCAAGTCTTTAAATTCTTAATACAATTATCTGTTATGTAAAGATTACAATAATTATGCAACATCATTGGAGCGTAGCATGACAACACTGTACGTCCTTTAACCCTTTTCTTCACTTCTTGATTAAGTTAACCCTAAATCATATCATTTAAAATTTCTTCCATTTCATTAAAGCGCGACCGCAAGTCAGTTGTCAAAGTTGTTTAAGACGCCATTTAACCTTCGGCCAGAAGTTCAGAAGACAAGACAAAACATTTACTCGGCATCCATCTGGCGGCAGCGACTTCGAGGTCCTGAGAAACGCCAATCGCGCACAATTTGTTACAATATAAATGACTTATGTCCGCGCAGCAGCTGCTGTTTGATGTTGCAACAACTTGGCTGGCTGGCTGGCTGAACTCCTCGCCCCCTCCTCGAAGCCTTTTGGATACATTTTCAGCCATAAGCATAATAAATTTTTACGCTTGAGCGTGTAAAATTAACTGAGGAATGAATGCTCCAACCCAAAAACCAAAGCAAACTATAAATTTATAATGCGCGAAAGTAATTTTATGACTTTGCGGTTTTAGCTTTGGTTGCCGGCATAAGCGACGACAAAACATCCATAGATATAGATACATTATGTATACGCAGTGGGGGTGGGCAGTGAGGGAAACAAAGTGTGAAGACAATGCTTAGAGCTTCAGTAAATCAAAGGCGCAAGTTGCAAGTTTGCTGGGCCATGTTATCGCAGCAGCCGCTGAGCCAAAATAATAAGCGCCAAGCGCCCGACGTCGCCATATTTATTTGATTAACTGCTTTTCACACACACACACACACACACAGCGATATACGCACACACAGATACTCACACTAAGTGCAATTATAGATACACATGATTACAAACAATAAATTGTTGTTTTGACACTTGTAATGGCTGCTGGCGCTGTTGTAGCTGCTGTTGCTTCTGCTGCTCTGCTTTTGCTGTTGTGGCTGCCACATTCTAGCACAATGTTGCACGGGAAACAATCTTTAAGCTACAGCTGTAAACTGGCTGGACAATTGCCCCGTTATTGCCCCATCCTCATCGGCAATCATCTCGTATTTGTGGCATACAAAATTGTTTTATTGTCGCGCCACAATTCCGACACAAATAGAATTCGCTTTTTATTGCAAATTTATTCAAATCGTTTGTAATCGCGGCAGACTTCTCGTATTTCTCCCCCTCACCTTTATAGGCCATAAAACTGCGTGTTCTTATGATTATGACCATTGCTGTTAGTAGTTGCTCCGACTCGGACTGGGGCACTTGCTAAGTGGTCCATTGTGAGTACTTGCAGCATTAGATTATTGTGTGGGCGGGGGCGAAATTTGTTTTTTAATAGGCTTGAGGGTCAAAAGTGGCCAAGTGGCGAACAGATTACAATTCGTATGAGAAGCGAGCAGATCAAACGCTGAAATCATCGGCAATCAAATCAAATCTCAGAACTTTTTCGATTACTTGGAGCAAACATTACTTTAACAGATTTTATTTATTTGAGTAATTTCCCATGGCTACATGTATTAATATATGTATATAAACTAAAAAATAAATACATATTTAATGTTAATGCATGCTGTCATTACTTTAAAAAAAAATATTAATTTTAATGATTATTATTTATTTTGTTGTTTTTTTTTAATTAAGAAGTCACAATAAAATTAAATTACTCTAAAAAAGACACTTAAGACAATAAAAATTGCTAAAAATTGAACGATGACATTTTGAAATTTATAAAATAACATTAATTATCAAAGCTTAACACCAAATATTCATAACAGCAACTTAAATATATATGCCAAATTAAATGCAATCAAATAATTCCAAAAACAGTCATACACAAAGTGATCGGAGGAGCTGCTTTAACCTTAAAAGCAAATATGCAAATATAATTTGGATATAAATGCTTGGTAATTAATACTTTAATATATACTTAAAATTAATACCTGTTTATATTTAATTCTGTTAGATATAGATTAGTTTTATAACAATGATTATTATGTGTTCTGTTCTAATTCTTCATTTTTTCATTGAGAAGTGTCTCTAAATATTCTCACTAAAACGATGAAATGATAATTTAAATTAGCTAATATAAATTATCATATGAATTAAGCAGCCAATTATCATAAATAGTCAAATGATAGCAACTATAATAAATAAGCTAAATAAGCTGTCAAAGACCAACCGATTGGGTGAATTGCTTTTACCTTGCCCGAAAACCAAATGAATCAACTACGCAAATAAATTCTCAGTATCTGTGCTGAGTGTCTACTTAGGCGATGCCTTCCTTACTTGTGTACTCAAAACAAACTCTGACAATTCCAAAGCGGCTCTAAATCAGTTGAGAAATGCAAGCTGAGAACCGAGAAGCGAGAACTGCAAGGCAAACACAACACAAACACAACACAAACACAAAAGCAACAACGGGAATAATAAACAGCAAAAGATTTTTATATTTATTGCCAAGGACTTGGCAGCAGCGTGTTGTTGTTGTGGGCACCAGCAGAAGGCAGCAGGCAGCAGAGGGCAGTGCATTAACCCCTTTCTGCCCCCTCTGACTAAAAAAGTCGAGCTCAAACCCAAACCCAGAACAGACGTCAGCACAGCAAAATGACTCATCAAACGAATGGGCACGAGAGATGGAGATGGAGATGGAAATGGAGTTGGAGATGGAGTTGAAGATGGTGCATAGAAGGGAGTAAAATGTACAACTTGGCATTTTATTATTATGATTATTTGTAGTATTTGCTGGTGCTTCAGCCCGGGAAAAGAAAAGAAAACTGAAAACTTGCTGTGAGAGTTGAAATGTGCATAAAAATGTGCAGCGGCGATGGTGGATGGTGGATGGAGGATGGAGGATTGTGGCAGGCAGTCTAAGGCCAAGGAACCAAGCCATTCAACTTCATCTAATGCTCAAATTGTATGCATGGACTTCAAGCTGGACTTTTGTTTCTGTTTACCAACTGCCGCGAGCATAAAATGCACTTTGTGATTAGTTCGAGGGTGCATTCGGTTAGCTTCTACATCGCCATACTCTTCAGTCTCTGGCCATTCCCTATCCAGTTCTTTGTTCCACAATCGCAATCAGCGTCTAGAAGAACGAGCACTTCATCATGTTTTAAAGTTCAATAGTCATCATGAAGCACATCAACGTGCCGATCGAGTCCCTGTTCCTGGCCCTGTTCCTCGCCCAACCCTTAAATCAAGTGAGCGCTTAATGTTTAATAAATGTGTAATGCATAAGCAAAGTTTTGTGCCCCAAGCATTTGTTGTTGTTCTTCTTCGACTTGCCGGTATAGTTGTTGTTGCTGTTGTTGTTGTTGTTGCAGTGTTTGCTACACCCTGAGCCATGACTCATAACTTCTTGGTTCGGTTGCACAGTGGTAATATATTAAAATCTATTATTTTTGCTCATATTTAAGAAGCACAATTTGAATGTTTTACCAAGCTTTTAATGCAAAAATGTGAAATATATTTTTTAGTTTATTTTAAGCTATAAGTTTTTAATTTTTAATATATTTTGAAACTAATGGAAGCTGTGGGGAAAACACTTGCTAAGACAAGCACAAAGTGTTAAAGAAATCTCTTTAAAATTGATCTAAAAAGATAAATTTTTAAATCACTGTCAAAATTCAAGAGCAATTCTAGTTTCGTTATTCTTCAAAAATGTTGTGATTAGTTTTCATAAAGATGTACAACAATTTCAATTCCAGAATATTTTCTAAAGACACTAAATATAATCAACACCAAGCTTTTGAATTTAGATTGTTCATTAATATTTAAATATATAAAATATAGAAAATCTATTTATTCTATTTATATATGTCAAATACATTTTTAACTTCAACTAAGTGTTTTCGTAATGCTAACATAAATTAAGAGCAATTTAATTAAATTTTGCATTTAAAATGATTATCGTGCTTTATTCTTTATACGATCGTTGGCTTACAAGTTCAAAACTTTTTGCCTTGCTAGCTAGCAATCAGTGCCCACTGTGCACAGTGTTTAACCCTCCAATCCAGTCGCTCACTTTAGTTGTTTATTGTGTTTAAACTCCCTACAGCGCACTTGAGCATATTTGCATGACCCGCTTCGTCGTCGACGATAAGTGTATTGGCATTCCGCAGCCAGAATCAGTATCGGGAGCAGGAGCAGGAGCAGGAGAAACCAGGAGTGTCCTGTGTTTTGGTTCAAGGATAAGGCAACAAAAAATGTATCGAACACACTGGGCACACCTGCAAACTTTTGAATGAACAAAAACACTTGAGGGCTTTACACATCTCGCATATTTTTTAGGGTGGCTGAGCCGAGCTGAGTTCCTCAAGTGTGTTTAACAAAAATTGTGAAGTGCGTCGCAGTTTTGAGAGCAACGCAGCGACGGGAAGCAGGGAATCTCCACTACTTTCCCATGGCATAGATGCAATTTGAAATTGTTTCCCAATATGTTGGCAACGTTTGAGCCTTTGTCAACGCATTTTTGTGTCACTTTTAATTGAAATCGCTTCCCTCGCTTCCCTCGATCCCCGCTCCCTAATCCTCACCCTCACTATCACCGTCAGTCACCTGCTGCAAATGCATCAAAATCTGTTCCGTCTTTTGTGTATCATTTTGGCTTTGTTATTGTAAATCATTAAAAGTGCAGCAGGAATTCCCCAAACTCTGATATCAGCTTCCTCCATCCCTCTATAAGTGAGAGAGTGAGTCTCTCATCGGTGTGGGAACTTTCTGATGCTTTCCCCCAATAATCTCAATGAGGTTATGTAAACTTTGTCCAATTATTTGGGAGTCTCCTTCTAAGTACTGTGAGAAAAGTGCCACAAACTGCGCCTCGGTGACTCATTTGTATACCATGCACAGTTTTATTGATGACTTAACCTCATTTCGAGCCAACAACTACAAAACACCTGGCGGCTCGTAGTCACCAGAAGCAGAACCTGAGTTTTGAGCACCTGGTCACCTGATCGTTGTGTGTCGTTGTTGTACTCCAAATGTTAGGTGTGAAAATGGGTAAGCTGTGACGCTGTGTGATCGATCGATTCACTCGCAATTGTTTGGCCACATATTTACCTATTGGAATTTACAAGGTCTGGCATCTAATTAATAAATAATGCAATGTGACAGACGGATCAATGGCCCTCAGATTGCGCTAATCCGGATGGTGCAAATTGAAAATTCTCTCACATCATCACCGATGAAATGAATCCCTTCCAGAAATGAGATGAAATATGTTTGCCTGGTGTCAGAGTGTGAGCACGCGACGATTATTAATTACACTAACAAACATTTTATCAGCATACAAAATTAAACGAGAATTTCGTGCGATTAATTAGAAAAATATGCAAATTATTTGGGCAAACAGCGGTCACATGGTCTCAGACTCAGACACGTGTAATTGTTGATAGTCGACGCTGGTTGACAATATGTCAACTGACAACAAACAGCCCTCGCTGCGGTGTGAGGGAGGTGTGAGGGGAGGCAAAAGTGCGTTTGGTACAGTCGTCACGTGTTGCACTCGAGGAGCGATAAGCGCAACACGAGAAACCACTTGGGAAAGCGCCGTAAAATAGTTGCTGGCGATAAGTTCATTTGATGTTAATTTGGTGGTGGAGATGTAGATGTTGGTGGTGGGTGCGTTTTGAATCCTCTTGAATTCACACGGCGAAAAGGCAAACCAAAACAACAACACGACTGTTTTGGGTGCTGTGCGTGTTGCAACAATTAAAAAATTGGACGAGCAGCATGTAAATCGACCGACGCACCCTTTGCCACACCGTTCCTTGCCACTCGGTCGGCTTGTCTCTCTGAGTCACGAGACGACCCGCATATGTCACAGTCACAGTCACCGGTTGCTGTTGCCATTGCCATTGCCGTTGCCATCAATGTCCAAAAAGGACCCTAGACGCAATCTAGCGAACGTCCTGCAGGTGACTGTTCGTCTGCTTGCCGCATGCAGCGTTAATTACTCCCTTCAATCGCGTTTCGGTTCGTCGTCGACGTTCTCACGCCCCGTTCTATCTGTATCTGTATCTGTATCTTGTATCTCGATCTGTGATTTGCTCTCATGTTTTGCCGCTTCATTGGTTTTTCGTGCAATTCGACGGTCCTTGACACTCCAAATTTGTCACACTCTCTGCGCGGCCCGGCCTCTGTTTAATTGCGCGTGCGAGGCAAACTCGCATCTCAATCTCATCGGGTCTCTCGTCTCGTTTCACTCCCCGATCTTGATGAAATGTCACACTGTGCTAATGCAAGTTAAACTGCATTTAATTTGAGTTCGCTGCTAATTTCTATGCGAAAAGCGGCAGCGAATTCGCGGCAATAATTTGTCGATGAAGCGTGTTCAACGCTGATGGGAAAGCGAATAAATGGCTTTACTTATTTGTCAGCCTTAATGAAGAGGTCAAGCAGCATAGCGAATGTCAAGTGAGAGAGAAACTCTACTAAAGTAATCTCTTCTCAAGTACATATTTTTCTTATTTTATTTATTTACTTAAGGAATTTTGCAACGCTTCAAATATAATTACTTAGAAATATTGAGATTTAATCAGAATAAAAATAATCGTATAAAATTAATCATCATGAATGCTATTTCGATTTTTTTTATTTTTAATATTATTTTGTTTTACATGTGTTATTATCATTTTGCAAATACTATAATTAAAATTTTTATTATTATTTTAAATATTACTAATAATTTTATTATAATTTGTATTATATATTACAATTAAAACATTATTATTACTATTGCTGTTATTTATATTTATTTTTTTTATTTTTATTATTATTATTATTATCAGCATTATTATTTATATTTTATTCCTAATATTTTTTTAGTAAGTTTGAGCTCATCCCGAATAAACTTTGCACGTGCTTCGCTTGACGTCATCGTGCTGACCTCAAAACATCATTCATAATCTCACAAATTTGTTATAATTGCCATATAGGAACGTAAAAACAGTTGGCCACTTGTCAAGAATCCATATCGATAACATGCGAAGACTGAACCCCAACAACAGCAAACTGAACCACCCACGCCCGCATTTCGAGACAAACTTGCCCTAAAATTGAAAAGAGCACGCAAGGAACGCATCGTCCTGAATGGAAAAGTAGGAGGAGGAGGCGGGGCGGGGTTATGATACACAAATGTTACGATTGTCTGGCAATTACCAAATTATTGTTATGTATAACTGTTCATGCACATATCTGAGGCCATTAAAATGTATCTTTTGTGCCGGCCACATGCGTGTACAGTCCAAAGGCACAGACAGGTTATGGCTTTCAGGTGTGCCCTCTACACTCCACACTCGAGACACTCGAGACTCTGTCCTGGCCAAAAGCAACCCCTCAACCACTCGGTTGGTCATAATTCACGGACGAAACTGTACCGCGTATATATCTAATCAACAGCTACTCTCGTTCTCTGCCCAGCGGGACTGCCTTTTGATTTCTGGCCTCTGCTCGTTGTCCATTCATTGCATCATTGTCATTAACCACCCCCTGACCCCGGGTCATGGGGCTGTTTGTTGTCGCCTTTAATTGCCGGGCTTCACCATTTTTTCGGGTAGTTGTTTCTTTCTATTCTACTTTTTTTTTATGTAGATTTGAATTACCGCTGATTGTTTTCATTAGCAGGCGTAATGAAGTAAATTATGAGCAGTCCAGGACCTCATTGTTGCTGCTGGCCCACAATATTTGTTAATTAGCGTTAATTCGATACGTGCCACTGCGCGGCTTTGACTTAGTTTTTATTGGTTTTTGATTGTGTTTATTGTGGATATTGTTCTCTGAGCAGATTTAATAAGTGAATGCCATTTGTGATAACAAATATTTATTTATTTATTGAAATGCTATTCCGAATATTTAAACATGGAGTTGTTTTAAATTTATTTAAATAAAATTAGAGCACAGTTGAAATAAGTTTATGTGATCAATAATATTAATTTCTTGATTCAAATACTAATCTGAATATTTTTAAGTCGATTTATTTTAATTGTTTTTGAAGAAAATTAAAGCAAAGTAGCAATAAGTGCATTTATGATCGTAAATATTTACGTGTTGATTGAAATACTCTTTTGAATATTTAGACACAGATCTGTTTTTATTGTGATTTTATAAATATTATTTTATTGACTATTGATTAATGAGATGATTATCAAAAATAATAACTATAAATCACTTTTTAGTTAAGCGAAAATTTTTAATGAAAATGTTGATGGATGACAAAACTATTAAAATAAAATATTTCTTTTGATAACCAAACTAAATAAAATATTAATTGGAGTTGTTAAATATATAATCAAAGTATTGCATAAATTACAATAAGTTGAAATATATATTTGTTAAACAGTTGTCGTGGTAATAAAATCCGTCAGACACTTAAAAAATGAAAATTCTGTATTTATTTCAATTTAAAATTTCCATTTTTATTGTCGATAATGTGGCTTTCTCTGTGCTCTCCATTTAATGCTTTAGCTATTGCTTCACACCTTTTTGCGGCGACTAACGTCATAAATCTGCTATTTTATGCTTATCAATATACACAACAATTTTATTGGCTCTTCTTACACCACTCGCCACATAATTAAGATCAAGTCGGGATAAAAAGCCCCCGCTGCGGAAAGTGTTGCTGTGGAATGCCAAGAAATTAAGTGATATTAGCAATGTTTTAATTAAACTCAAGCACACGTAAGTAGTTGGAAAAAGTATTTTGCATAAGTACCCACATGTTGCCACATTGCCACACAGTGAGTGTGTGTGGCACGCCCCTCAATAAACTACGCAATTTTAAGGGGCTGCCGCCAAACCGCCTGTCGAAATCACATTGCGTGCCCCGTTTTGCCGAGCTGCAATTACTTGTAGTTAAAGTGTGCGGCAGATGTTACCCAATGAGCGCGGAAAAGCGAGTAAAACCCCTTTGACTATCCTAGGCCAAGGCAAAGCCATTTTAAATGCAGAAAAATGCAAATAAAACGCACGCAAATGCGGCATGATAATTTTCCTGCCTCGTGGGCAGGAGAGCTCCTTTTGTTTTTAACACTTTGCCAGCGAGGGTAGGAAACGGCAATAGCTACGCACATTTTAGCAGCTGTTGAGGTTTTGCAATTGCAATTGCAAAAAAAGGCAGCGAGGAACTCCCCTACACCGCTGCCCCCTGCCCCTGCCCCTTCGATAACCCCCCACATGCAAGTTACTTGTGCAGTTGACAACAGCGACAACAGAACTGCGCTCAGCCTCCTTAGGCTCGACGGTGCAGCTTTGTTGCTTCCTTTGGCCTCTCTCAGTTCATTGACCGCATTATGCGGCACTTCCTTGCCACCGCCAGAAGAGGCAGGAACAAATCCAGGAGCAAAAGAAACTGCGTAAATATGCGTAGAGTGCGTGATGCGCTCAGATCCCCTATTCGGTAGATGCGTTTTGCTTTATTTGCATTCCTCAAAGTCGCATCAGGTCATGCCCACGTGTGCTTTTTGATGTGCCAGTTACACAGAGGTCGACATTGTTTTTAATCGCAAAAGTGCAGCAAAGGTGCAGCTTCCTTGTGGCAACTTCTTGTGGCTTTAGTCTTTGATTGAGCTTAAAGATCTGCCGTCCAGCTATTTCTATAATGCGCAATGGAAATGCATTTATTTACCCACTTCTTCTACTTAATAGAATGTCCTTTTGATGTATGCCTGCCACTTGAGGGTGGACACATTTCTTAATTAATTTAGTCCGCTGTTTAATTTGCATAAATTGTTCAAGCTAGGCTCGCCACTTGCCTATTGACGGAACAGATTTTTATTTTTATTTTTGCAGCTGGCAGTGTTGTGGTTAAGGGTTAAGACTCCTTCAACTCCTTGGCATGTCATTGTCATGCCTGCCTGCCTGCCTCGTTGTCAGTTGTCAGTTGTCAAGTCCAAGAAGACTTCTTCTCTCTCTCTCACTGTTCTCTGCCCATTAAACACTTTTGTATTAATTGAAGCGTAAAAAGAAAGAAAATTTAACTGGTGCCAGCACTCGTTCCCTTCTGCCTCTCTCCACTCTACTCTCCTGCTGCCATCCTTGTGCCTCTCTGCAGTCAATAACCTTTTAATGAGATTTATAACTGCCAGGCAGCGCCAGTCTCTCGTCTGTGTGTGAGGTGTGTGTGCCGGTGAGATTATTGAGGTATTACATTGTAGAAAGTATCTGTGCCCCTTCGACTGTTTGCCCAGCAGCTTATCGAAATTAACGCTATGCTCGGGCCGTTTAGTTCAGGCTTAAATAAATTTGCATATCAATTCCCTATTTTTTTTTGTTTTCTCAATATTCCTGGGGTCGCTGTTTACGCTCTGTGTCAGGATTAGTGTCACGACTTGGAGGCTGGCTTCAGCATTCTGCTGATGGCTGTCTTCATTCATCATCTCCACTGGGCTTATCATAACATTTAGCAGGTAACAAGTCACCGCTATGATCGATTGATCGATGCACATGAAAAATGCTGTTCTCACACAGTCCTTGTCACCTGCCCCTCTCTGGTAGGTTGACTTGGATGTTTCCTGTCCGCCAGTCAACTCTCCCACCGCGTTGCCTAATGACGCGAGACTCTTGTTGGCCAACTTGTAATTATGCGTCCATTCTACCAATAGATCTACATAACACTCGCTATTGACTCTTTGGCAGTAATCATAGAGCACAATTTCATTTGCAGTGCGGGGCGGTTTCTTCGGTTTGCCTTCCTGTGCAATGGCTGTAATTGTCACTTTTGATTATGTCAAGATGACTTTATAATTACCGCACACGTGTGACAGTTTAAGTGCCGGTTGCAACCACATCGAGCGGCGAATTGCGGCGAGTTATTCGCAAACCGCTGGCCAAAAATTTAAAATTACTGTAATTTGTCGTGTATCGCACACACATATATCGTAGTACTCTTCGATAACATTTTGTCCGATACGACGGAAGTGTCAGACAGCCATGGCTTTTTTATAACAGCGAAATCTGTGTGGTGGGCGGAAGAAGGCGTGGCCAGACTCGGCGGAAAAACGTGTGAAAAATCCACAGAGTTGGCATTTGTTTGCTGATGTTGGTTACGGAAAGGAACAGCCAAAGCAATGTCCGATGAGGGGGAATATTTCAATGATATAATAAGTAAATTGTCATTTGTTTATCTCAGCAAAAGTTTTAAGTCTACACACAGAAAGAAAACATTTTTAAATCAAACACCTGCAAAAAAAAAAACAAGAAGATCAATTCTGCAATAAAACTATTTTTTAGATAGTAATTGTAGATTTCATTTAATAATAAATAACTTGATTTACGAATATAGTTAGTCCAGTATATTACATTTAAAGTCAAAACCAAGTTCTTAAATTTGGATTGGTTTTAAAAAGAATTTAAAAGAAATTGTATTATTATATATTGTCATCAATTATTTATTGCCAATTTTTAATGAGTGCAATCTTGTTTCCTGATTGTTCATATTTATGAACTATATTATTTTTATTATCTCTACAATAAGCAAACAATACATTTATTTATTATCGTCATGCTCTTCATTACCACAATTTATGAAGGATACAATTAAGTGACCAATTTAAATTCTGCGTTATATCCACATTAGTGCAATTTGTAAAGGATACAATTAAGAGACCAATTTCTTATTTATGCACAATTTGTTTATATCCACAATTTGTTCAGTTGCAAGCTGCAATCTTAAAGTACTTGCATTTAATTTTGCATCCATTATCGTTTGACAGTTGAAATTTGCTGTTAATTTGACACGTACAGTGCCTGTCGTCGGGGTTTCCGAAAGTGTTGTTCTCATCAAACTCGAACCAGCTCTACTTAATTATTTACAGCAAACATTTTATTACATTTTTAGTAATTTAATGGCCGGTGGTTTTCACATTGGTTTTTCTTTATGCCCGTAATATTCGGTTTTTTTTTTCTCTCGTTTTTTCATTTGTCACATTTAATTGAATTTATGTATTTTTATTGTCGGTTGCTTTTGCTACAGCATTTTCGCATTAATTTTTATGTTTGCAACATTTTTTCTTTTTTTTTCGGTTTGTTTGTGAGTTGTAATCAGACTGTTTGTGGTTTCCTCTGCGCTGCCGCTGACAATCGAATGATGAGCACTCAAATTATGCAAAATAATTTTCAGCTGTCACGCATCTCAAACACTTCAGTGCAATAGTTTGCTTATCGCAGGGAAACAATCGCGTGGACTGCCCTTAATTGTTTCTAATTTGGTTTCCAAATGCTTCTCCAGCCGATTGTCGACTGCAACACCTGCACATTTCTCAAGGCGTGCTGCTAATTGGCCTCAACTCTCAATCCCAAGCTCCGTGTGTGGCAGAGGACATCAAAAAGCGGGGCGCGAAGTTGTCGTTGCCTCATAACTCGCTCCGTCGCTTGGGTTCTCTATCACCCCGACCTATAGACATGAGAGAGACATGAGACGGACTATCTGGCACATCGTGTTGGACTGTCAAAATATTTTCATTGCATTCTGGGTGTGTCCTGTGTCCTTTGAGCCCTGTTCCCGCCATGTTTTGTTAGCAAAGTGCAGTCGGCTAGCAGCGGATTAGTTTTGGGATCCGTTCGAGTTCCGTTTGTTTGTTGTTATTGCCGCAGTTTATGATGCGTACAGCGTTCCACTTTCAGCAGTTCATATTTTGTGGTCTTTGGCCCGCTGACAGTTATGGTGGGAAGCAGAGCAATCGGGCCGGGAATTAAGGCCCCAGCGAAAGCATTTTGGTCAGGTTCCTCATTAGTAATGGAACATTGAGTTCTCGCTTCATGCAAAATTATTTTAATGAGCTTAAGGTGCAGCTCACACTCGAATAACCTATGTGTCCAGTGTTGAACTGTACCCAAGCTATTGATTTGCCAGCTGTCCAACTTTTAACCCTCTCCTAATAAAAAGAATTGCCAATCACAATGGTTTCAAATTCATTTTTGCACTGCGAAAACATGACTCAACACTAAACAGACATGAAAAAATCATAAATAAAATGCGATGAATAAACAAATACAATGGGGAAAATGCATTGGCAAAAAAACTATGAATATTCATAAACTTATTGAACAACAATAGAAATTGATGATGTGTTGTCAAATCGCAGCGAAACGCCGAACGAACAATTTGATTGATGATATTAAAAAAGTCCCCAAAACGCATGACTCGAATGAATGTGGATCGACATAAAAAAAGGATATTGAGCCAGTTTTTTGCACAAAAATTATTGGTGAGCCGCAGCGAAAAGTGAAAAATATCATGTGAGCATATTAAAAATGAAGCGAAACTAAATCGAAATGGAAATGGAAAATAGAAAAAGAAAACATAGCTCAGATAGTCATACATCATAATCATGAATGGAGAAATGGAGTTGGAGGAACAACAAGTACACCCTCAACTACCCCTTTTGGGTTTGCCGTTGTCCGCGCCGAAATAGATAGAAAAGAAAAAAAAGGAAAACGATATGTGGAAGGTTAGGGTAGAGGTCCTGCTGGCAATCAAAGCAAGTCATACAGGACAACCACATGAAATATGATCGATGGGCTACTGTGGCTGTGTCTCTCTCGGGTGTGGGGCAAGGGAGGAATCTTCGTCCTGCTGCGACTGTCCACAAAATGGCACAATTAACGTGGCATATCCTTTCAGCCAAATTGTTGCCCAACAAAAGGCTGCCCGGCTACAATTGTTGAACACAGTAAATAAATGTCAATGCCCCATCTCCTGCTCTACCTTCGCTCGCGTACATCGATAACATAATGACGTTTCGTATCATTTTTCAAAATTGTTAAAAAAAAAACAACGAATGGAAAAACTCGCGTCTCCTTTTCGCTCTTCATTTTTTTCCAAACCAAAATTGAAATTGTTTTGTCAGTTGGTGGTGTCCCTTTTGGCTGTCGGTCACAGCAGGACTTCTCGCAACATATTGGAGTTTTAATTATGATTTTTTATTGGTTTTTCGCGCTTAGTGGCAAGGTGTTGTTGTCGTTCTTTCTCTCCAGTCCATTCTGGTCAGACAATTGAAAAATGATATTTGGAAATGGATTAAAACCGGACGAATACAAAATAATGACATAGTCTGAGCATTACATTGACTGGATGTCAACCCTTGTAACGAGTCTTTAAAGTCCTTTAGTGCCCGGCGAAGTGTTCTGACCTGATACATAAAATTACCCAAGCGGATTATCACAACCGATGATCGCTTAAAGTATTTTAAGGTCATATCATTGCTCGCATTACAACAAAGCAGGCATCGGACTATAAGTTAAGTACCCAAAGGTTTTTATTGATAGTCTGTTTAAGTTTTTTTGTTCCCTTTTTTTTGAGATGAACAATGGCTTCTGTGTGGGTTCATTTGAAAGGGAAAAGAATTAAAGCTTCTGTATCTTTTGAATGATTTGTGAAACAGGAGCATGTAACAGTTAAGAATTATTTTTTCCGTTTATAGATTTTATTTATTTATTTCCATAACTGTTTATTTATTTAAAATTATCCCAGCTATTATTTAATTATTGAATATTTCATAACTACTTTTAGTTATACTCGACACTATATCAAATGAAGTTAATTATCTTGCTGAGTAGTATAAAATATATTGCTGTTTCTAGGCGACACTCCATCAAAGCTTTTCTCCATTTTAAAGGGCAGATCATCCAGGTTTGTGTTGCATTTAATTTGCTGCCTTATCCCTTTGGTCCTCAAACCGAAGCTCAATTAGACAAATGCTTTGCAGATGCCCACACACACACGAATGCAGAGACACACACACGCACCCACACATAAATAGTTAATTACAGAGTATTTCATAAATCACTCAAAGTGAAGAGTATGCTGTGTTGTGTGTGCTTGTTATTGGCCCCCAAAGACGAAATTCCAGCACAAATTAAATTAAGCGGCAAACAAGTTGCCCGGGCACATACGACACGACTTTAGAGCAACGTTCCAGACGGATGCCAGAGGATAGACTGCAGGATGGTGGAGTTTAGCTAACTATTAACACAGTTTATGAATAGTTGAAGAGACGAGTCAGTCATTCAGTTACTCATTCGTATTCCGCCTGCGGTTGCACTTAATTTAATTGACAAATTTTAAAACCACGTCACTTAAGCGAACCCAAAAAGCGAGGGGAAACCAGGGGCAACCATGGGAGCGCTTGTAAATGGATTAATGTTTACTTTGTTTGCTGCAAGTTACAGGAAATTGCAATTTTTCCACCCAAAAAGTCAGACAACAAGTCAACAGCCCTTTGCCCACTCAACTCGTTTGGCTAAGTAGAAATGGCCTCGGGTTAATTGAGCAGCAGCAGAAAAGTCGAAAGAAAAAAAGGAAACGTGAACCAGATAACCAGATGCCCCATCTGTGAGCAGGGTTGAGAACTGGCCGTATGGAACATTCATTTCCGCCGGTTATCAGTTTTAGGCTAATGGAAATACTCGCACTCTGCACTCCAGCAAATAGTAAGCAATGAAATATAAACAAATACGAGGATGCCACTCGATTACAGCACCACGAGGCGAGGCACAGTTCAAACAAGAATTATGTAGTCAAGTGTGCCTTTGACTTGAACTCGATCCAAACATCCATTTCGCAACGTGTGTGTTGAAGCTCTCTTGTGGCGTATTGATTTTATCAGAGCTCGTCATTCAATTCAATGAGATGGCATGACTTTAAGTCGAACCCGAGCTAAAACAAAAGCCGAGTGCAACCCCGGAAAGTCCATGCCCCATGCCATCGACGAACCTTATAAATAAACGTTTAAATCCCCATGAATGCTTACAGTTGGCTTTATCCATCCTCCTGGAAGTTGTGCGCTTTTGTTTTCCAAATTTCTTTTCGCTCTCGCTCACAGTTGTTGGTCATAATTTTTTAGTGTTATTGCCACGGAGAAGTACGAAGGCGGTCTCCGACTTGGATTCTGGGATCGTTGTCGATAAGAGGCAAGTGCGTTGTAATAGTTGTTGCCACTTCATTCGCTGTGCTTCCGAATAATGTTTATCCCTCTTGTTGTTCGGCATTCCTTCCACTCGTAATTATCATTTGAACGCATTTGTGCTAAGTGTCCTTTTTGACATGTTTATAAGATGGCCAAGATGTTCATCTTGATGTCTCTGATGATGCTTCAACAACTGCTTGGCATTTAGCAAATACACGTATCATCTATGAGCATTTGCAGTTTCGCAAGTCATTTTCAAACTTTTGCTGCATTCTCACCATTATTTCATTGTGCTTCTTTGTCTCGTTGAATTTTGCATTTTTTTCCGCGCAATTGCCCAAAGGATTAACGTGCAAAAGTTTTCTCTGCGCGCAAGTCTGAAGCAAAAATATTTTAATGGGGCTGGACTCTGGTCAGTTCGTCATAGGTTTGAGAAGGCCACAACGCTAATCCTGGGCAAGCGTAAAATGTGCCAAGAAATGGGCAGGAAGTGTTCATAAAATATCCTTGTTTATGGTCTGGTTTAGACGATTTTATTGAACAACTTCTCTGCATATAAATCTGCAGATTAGCGCAGCGAGACACACACCAAGAGTGTGAGCCTCGAACAAAGGAAACGCTTTCGTTTCGGGGTGAGAAGTGCCATACAGTTTTTAACATAATTATTACGTTTGTTTTGCTGTGAGGCGAGCCTGGATTGTAAATCAAAAGGAAAAATAAAAGTGCGCAGAAGTTGCGACTGAGACATGGGAACTGAAGATAGTTGCAACTTCAGTCATCAAAAGTATCTGCGGCCATTAACGTGCACATAAACCAGATGACAGCTCCCCAAGTTGCCAGCATTTCCATTCCATCAATATAACAATTATTGTTATTATTATGATGTTGTATTATTATTTCATTTCATGCATGTAGTCCAAGTGCGTAAATGTCTATGAAATCATCTTTTTATGGGGCAGCATTTGCACCCACACCCACACCCACATCCCCAACTCAATTCCCTATTCTCCCCATTCAGGCATAACTATTATGGTTATGGCAATTTGTCTGTAGACATAACGTCGTCGTCGGAAGAAGGTTGGTAACGATGTTGCCAGTGCATTACCAGTCTGTCGATGGGAGGGGAAGAGGGAGTGTAAAATACTCGTAACAGTTGCCCAACACGCAGCCCATCGATGAGTTATTTGCTTTAGTTGAGTTCTGTGGGGGAATCCAACACAGTCACTGCATGTTTAGGCTTAGCGGCAGTTGCTTAGCTGGCCATAAAACATGAAATACGACTTAAACTGAGACTGAGACTGAGACTGGCCAGAAAGGATTAGCCAACGGACGAGTGATAAATGGTACACACTATTTGCTTAGGCTTCCTGCTTATTGCGGGCATAAAACAAAAGCTAAACATTTGCTTTTAATTAAAAGTCAACTGCAGTTACGACCCAAACAATAAAAGCAATCATTATGATGGATACATAGACAGGGAGAACAAGTAAGAAAGCTACAGTCGAGAGTGCTCGACCGTATGATACCCGCAACCCATTTCGAGAGAAAACAAAAAACTTAAATGATATTTTAACAAAAAATATACCAAATATACTAAAACTTGTTTTTTTGTAAATATTTGAAAATAGCGGGTAAAAATCCACAACATCCTTATGGTCACACTGTCAACTAAACAAACAAAGCGCGGGCAGCTGCAAGTGAATTTTGCATATAAAATTGATTCTTTAATAACTTCCTTGTTTTTCATTCGATCTCAACGAAATTCACAGGAATCATTGAGAATATAATTATTATTATGCATACCAAAATTCAATGCTCTAGGTCTATTATTACGGATTTTACAGACTTTTGGGGGCGGAAAGGGGCGTGGCATCCAACTTTTGAAATAAACTTGATCTGCGTAGGACCTATAGGAGTACTGTCCCCAAATTTGATAGCTCTAGCTCTTATAGTCTCTGAGATCTAGGTGTTCATACAGACGGACAGACGGACAGACGGACAGACGGACAGACGGACAGACGGACATGGCTATATCGTCTCGGCTGTTGACACTGATCAATAATATATATAGTTTATGTGGTCGGAGATGCCTCCTTCTGCCTGTTACATACATTTTCTGTTGGCACTAAGTCATAATACCCTTCTACCCTATGGGTAGCGGGTATAAAAACTACGGTATGAATTCATTCATTCATAACAAATTCTTGAAACAAAATTTGAATCTTTATTCTTATTAAATAGCTTCTAATATGAAAAGAAATAAATATTAAATTTAAAAATTAGAAATAAATAATTTGTAAAAACATATTATGCAAAATTATTTTTATTTTTGTATAAGCCAAATTTAAATTCACAAATATATTCTTGATTCGGGAATTTATTCATTCTTGGATAACGACTCCTAAATAGAGAATATTTCTAATTCTTATATGAACTAAAAACAATAGTATTTAAGAATGATCAATCTAGAATTGATCAAAAATTTTGGTCTTCATTTAAGAACATATATTTGATTCAAGTTATTATTTATACACTTTTTTTTTTGTGTATAATTTCTGAAGTTAATAAACTGCAGATTTACGTTGCATTTGGAGCGAAACAAAAGCGCACAAAAATTGTTGCGTCAGAGACAATCAATAAAATATTTTCTCATGGCTGGCAGCCGCTGCTCGCATATCCTTTAACCCTAATTTATGCGCCCAAAGTGACAATTGACGAACTCCTTTCGAGGCTCCTTGCCGCTTTACCCCTTGCCTTCCATCTCGTTGTGGTAATAAAAATATCCAAGCGACGTCTCTTTATTAGTCTTTCCTAAGCCCTGTTGCCATTGTCTGTTTTTTGTTTGCCAAAAAAAGGCAGCAACTTGTTACATTTGTCATGCGCTAATGTCACACACATATCCTTGACAGCTGCGCAGTTGCGCCTGCGTGCAGGACTTTTGGGAGGATCTGAAGGCAACTTTGTTGTTAATTTGCCGCGCTGTGTGACAATTTGAGTGTGCTTGGAAACTCTTCTTTATTTTGCTCATTATTGAAATAATTCTGTTTTAGTTTTTATTGGCAGTATAGCATGACAAAAGGCTGCCTCGGCCTGTTGTTGACTCCTTTTCACGATTATGCCGCTGACTGACAATTATTTACACTAATCAGACAGTTCCAGAGCCAGTCTCAAGGTGTTGCTGCAACCCTCCGTTTGCCTGACTTTCTTTTGTTTGGCTATTGCGTATTTTGACAATGTGTCTGCACTTCGCTTTTGTCTGCATTGTTCAACGGAATCTGGGCCTATAAAATTCGCAACAAAGTCAATTTGGGATTTCTTTTGGGACTCTGCATTTTCCACATATGCTGCCGTTCAATTATTTCATGTGGTTATGGAGGCTGTGTTGGGATTAGTTATGGTCTATTGAGGGCCCCTAGAGAGCATAAACAAGCTCAAATATTCTTTGAGTTTACAATGAACTAAATGAGTATTCCGCAATACATTGTAGTTTGAAACCAATGACTAAGAAAAAATTAATAAGCAAGAAATATCAATGTGACTATCGCAATAATTGAATTATGAAAGTAAAGTAAGTAAGTAAAAACATCAAAAAAAAAACATCAAATAAATTAATAAAATAGTATAAAATATTAAATAAAATCTGTATTTATTCGTTTGACCATAATACAATATTTGGTTAAACTATCACTTGCCCATCGACCCACACCCATCAATCTTTATTAAAGGACAGCCCATTGACTCGTTACTTGAACAACAGCGAGAATCTATTAACAGACTCATGCACAGATGATGATATATATAATCAGCGTTGCATAAATAATCCGTATACAGACTCGTATCTACCCTCTTTAGAGGGAGGAAGTCAGATGGTCTCCCATCGATTGATTTCGTCACTTATCACTCAAAATTATGGCAGCAATAAAACATTTTCCTGCCAGTCCTTCCGCTGCCAGTTTTTCCACATCCTCTCACTATTTTCCCAGTCTGTCAATTGCGGCACACTTTGCCATTTTTTTGCTGTCACTTTTCCCCTCATTTCCCTGTTTTTCGTTCTTTTTTTTGCTTTTTTGTGCGCGTTCGCTGTTTATCAAATTTGATTTGCGGCAATTTCTTTGCCATTTTCCATGTGTGCCGACGCCCCGATTGTTAGTTTTGTCAGCTATCCCGGGCTAATGTTTAACAATTTATTTAAATGTCAGCAGTTTTTTGTTATGTCGCCAGCTGCGCCAGATACATTTCGATATATACCAGAACTATAACAAGTTGAAGTTGCATTGAGAATGCGAGGTAATTAATATACAATTTCTGACGGCTGGCTTTTGGCCAACATCATTTGCATAACCGAAACACAAACGACCAACTAATTAATATTAAATTCAAGCAAAATTTCGAAATTTAATTTTACGCAGCAAACTTTCTCGTCGTGTTTTGTTGAAGGGATGGGGGCGATTTTCCCACCCCCTCATCGAATTGTGCCGCCAACTATTGACTTTTGACTGGCGAGTTGCGAGTTGAGAGTTGCGGCCTGACGTTGACTGCTGCGGCTTTTGTTAACCCCAAAAAGCGACGGGGCAATTCATAATCATGTCATAAAGCCCCCAGTGTGGCGGCTGTTGGCCATGGTGAGACGCTTAATTACAAGGGCTTTAATACCGATTTCAACGGCTCATTGCCAAACAAAATTTTCAATTGACTTCACAATTGACAAGGTGGAGGAGAAGGCAGCGACAGCTTCGCTACAGATTATTAATTAAGAATTTTACGCGAAACTCTTCAGCCGAAAGCCGCTTAAATTGCTCAAATATTTTGTGGCTCATCAAAATGATTGAAAAATGTTTTTTACGCGTGAATTAAATTTTGCGCGGTCGCGAAACGCGAAGGGCGAAAGGGTTGAACACTCGGTTCAGGGTCTCAGTCCACGATTCTTTTCGGTCAGTCATTGATGCCCGGTTTTGGTTTGATTTTGTGGCTAGTCAACCCTTAAGGGCCCATGTCGAGCTTATTAGAATTTTCCGCTTAAATTTCCTTTGGCACTTTGGATAAAAAGTTGTCTTAACTTTGCCTTTTTTTCTGTCGCAGCTCTCTCGTCATGTTTGTTTAGGTTTTTACTCCAAGGAATATGCGACTGTCTTTTTTTACCTTTGATCCTTTGACGCGCTTTTACTTTTTTTGTTGTCTCCCTTTCTTTACCTTTTGCTCTCTTTAATTTTGACCAAATAATTACGCTGGCAGTTTTTATTCTCTCGTCGCTGGCTTTGTTTATTTTCTTTTTCGCTAAGCTGCCAAAGTGGCGCATTTTCTGTTTTTTTGTTTTGATTAAAAATTTGTCGAGTTTATCTTTGGCAGCGGATTAGTAATGAACAGTAGATGTGGGTGTCGGACGTCTGTTTACTTAGGTCCATATGCAGCGCATTTCAATTAAAAAATATTTTTCCGCTTGCTTTCCTCCTAATGGCGTGGAAAGATGAGTCCGACTTAAGCAAGGAATTGTGAGCTAGAATAATAAACTTAGTTGTGCCGGAATACAACCAGACTTGAATTTAGAAAGATTTCATACAATTTAATTTCGGTTTGCCAAATTAATTTCTGTTTCAGAAGAGGGTAACTATTTTGCACATCGTTAAATTAAAACTAATAGGAAAAATGATTATTGTTAAGTGAAACAAGAATAATGGAAGAAAATTAAAGCTGTGCGAGGATTGGATTTAAAAATACATAAATTGTATATTATTCAACTGTGGTTTGACTATTACAATTACATTTTTATCAATACTTCTGAATTATTAAAATTATAAGTTTTGTAGTAACTCTGAATTTTAATAAGAATATAGTGTGGAAAGAGCAAGTACGATCAACTAAGGCGTTCAGACCGAAGACTTATAACTATCATAAATAAAAAATATATATCATTCAATATTCACTTAGATTAATATTTTATATTTCATTCCGTTTTAACAAATAAATTTGTGTAAAAAAAGGGAAACCCATTTTTTCTTGCATTGAAGTAATAACATTCAAGTTGTTGAATCCTTGTATTGAAAACAATGAAAATAGTAGTACACCAAACGATGATTTTATATTAATGAAAATTATATTCATTTGTGCTACAGAGAAAGGAACAACAGTTTTCCAACTCATTGTAAAAAAGCTATAAAGTTAAAAAAATATTTCTAATTGCAATACATTAATTAAAGATGTTCATTAAAAACTACATATCGCTGAACTTTCAATTTAGTGTTAAAGAGATTTTCGCAAGTGAAAGACAGAGAAAGTTAAGAGTTTTCCAATAATAATAATGCTAAAAAATTAAATTACTATTACTATAATAAATTTAAACTTGTAATATATCACGCGATATCTACTAAAAAACTACGATTCGCTGCACTTTCAGTTTAATATTAAAGAGAGTTTCGCCAGCCGAAGTGTCTATCGAAGCTGTGCGGGGATTAAACACTGTTTCTGGAGCTCTTCAGAGCACCCCGGCAAACCCACTTGAGTATGCATTCGTTTGCGTCTAATGAGTTGTATCAACAGCAAGTGCACAATACTCTTCCCGTCCCCCGTCCACACTCCCAAGACGATGGTTTCTGGCTCTGCGCGGGCCACCGACTGTTCATTAAGCCTGGCTGAATGAATTCGCGTAAAAGAAGTTACTTGTGGGCAGCCACCCTCCCTATGGCAAGGACTGCTGTTTAGCCAGCTTTCACTTGCAGGAAAAAATCCAAACACTTGATCAAATATTTTGCAACTTCATGGGGCTGTGGCTCCTCAAGAGCTGTGCTGCTCATTTGCCAGCCTCGCTGCACATTTTGTAAAACGAATTTGGTTTATAATTAAAATGAAACCAGTCGCCGCCAGTTGAATGAGCAACAAAACGGAAATTTCTTTCAGATTTTGTGCTGCTTCGATTACAATCTGTTGAACCCGTTCAATGTATTGTAATTGAAATTTAATAAACTTTGATGCTACAAGCGAGTTTCAATCATTGCGAACTGTTTGGCTTTAAGACAGCCAGATAAGAGTTAATTAGATGAACTCCTTCCAAGCCACCTTCATGTTGTTGTCACAAGGATCTTCGACTTCTTTTCGGGGTGGCCCATTAATAAACATCAGAGCCATGTGCAGAGGAATGTGGGTCAACACATTTGCCAGACATGCGATAAGCGTTCCCCAAGTCTCTGAGTCAGTGTCTCACTTAACTGTGTTGCGAATGCGTAAACACATGGCAAAGAGTCCTCAAAGATACTCTCAATCCATCCCCCGCTCTATGTGGTGACATAGACAACTCATTTGACTGATGAACTCGTGTTGACATTTCCGTTCTACGTTCCTCCTGAACTGCTTTTTCAATTCTTTTGACACTGACACATGACATTTGTTGTAATGTCGACGCCGTTCGGCCATTTGCCAAAATTGTTTTTCAACACAGTTGAGTAAACATTTGGCAGCCAGCCCCTCCCTCCCCTCATCACATCACATGTGTTCCATTTTGGGCATAAAAAACAGACACATGAGAAATGCGCAAACGTATTGAAGCTGAATGAAAGCGATACGTTCACAAAAAAAAAATCTATAAAAATTGAGCAAATTTAATACGTATCTACTGGAGTCTGTTTTTACAACCTTTGCGCTTATTGTGATAATAATATAGTTGATTGCCATTCTCAAATCTTAAATGACGTTGTCATTACAACTTAAAGGGAGCATTTTCTTGGGTCATTATTCAAAGTTTGAGTAGCTTCGCTCCCAAACCCTTTTTGTCTGCTTCATTTGCGGTAATTAAAATTTCATTTAGCTCTCTCGTCGTCGTCGTCGTCGTCGTCTGCTCGAAATTTAATTGACATTAGCGGGCATTTGAACTAATATCAGTCGGAGAGTCCTTCTAGTAGATGCCATGCCGTGTGCAATCCGTCAAGTCGTAAAAACAAAGCCCCAGACCCAAAGCGAGTCGCGCAAAATGTCGCCACAGCGCAGTATAAATAAACCTGCGCCCATATTTTATGACTTTGCCTTGCCCACGCCCCCAAAAAACGGCGACCTCCGGAGCGCCGAATGCGATACCATAAAAAACTATAAAAACTAAACGTAAATAATTCCATCTGAGTTGCCTCGATCCTCCAACTCCAACTTCAACTCCAACTCCAGCTGCTTCTTTGCTGTTGTCTTTCTCAACATTTCTTTTTTACCATTAATATTATTTTTTAGCTTTTGTTTTCCCCATTTTTTTTTTGTTTTGCTTCACAAAAGTTTGTCTTTTGCATGTGTTGGCATTTTGCTGAGGCGAAATTCGCGTGACAAACGAGGATTTTATGGCTTCCGTTGACCTGCGCCATATCCTGCGGTTCACTTGCAATGCGATGTCCTTCTTTGTGTCCTGCATTTAGCATGAAAAAATAGAGAAAAGCTAAAAAACCCCACAACAGTTGTCATTGCCATTAAAGCTATATGCGACGAAGTGATTGCACTCGAAGTCCTTCCAAGTTTTTGTTATATTTCCTTCGCTGGCGCTATAAAATGAAGTGTAAATATTTAATGTGCGCTTTCGTGCATGACATGTGCGCTGGGTTCCTTCACTCCAGGACTTTAATACTTGTTTGATCCAATTTTGATGAATGCTAGCTGGGAAATGGGTTTCTGGAAAATACCTGGCATTAAAAAATCGAAATCCTTCAGTCAAACAAGCTATAATTGTGGATTTGAATGCAATTAAAATGCGCAAACGAATGTAATCAAATTGCAGAGGCAAATGCTCAAAAAGTATTCAAGCATTTTTCTTAATTGGCTTTAATTGGCCTCAAATTGGGCGGGTGCAGTGACCAGGCACAGGACCAAGCGGCTAAAGGACACGTAATCTTTTCTATAATTTGTTAAATTTGTCGCGGCAAAAGTTTATTACCCCGCCGCGGCAGACAATGCCAAGTGCATAAATTGGGCTGCTTACGGATTGAGGGAACGAGACGCAGGATTATGGACTAGGACTAGGACTCTGACTGCGACTCCGACTGCGACCAGGACTAGGAAGTTACGTGCAGAAAGCGAACGCAGGACAAATTACGTATTACAAATTGTTGTAACATTTGTCGTTGCGGGTCGTTGTCGCTTTGGCTTTCAGGCTTTTGGCCTTTTCTCTCTCGTTCGCATGCGTTCTGGCCATATTTCTGCAACAACAAAGCGGACGCGCGATACGGCGATAAGGGAATTTATAACCCCCCACCAGCCATGGTCAACATTTTGGATTGTGGAAGGATTTAAGTTTGGCTGTCGTGTGATTTCATTAATTTACGATTTGCTGGCGCCACAACGACTGCGAATTAAATTGGCTTATGCCTGGAATTAGGCACATCTCTTCGTCTTCCTTTCTCTCTGTGCCTTGAACTGTCTAGAATGCCAGTTCCTGTTGCTTAAAGCCTCTTCGCAGTTGCTGCTTGCTCTTTGTCAGATCCGCCAACACATCAAAGCCAACAACAAATACTTGTACACTTGTCGGAACAAGGAGGAAAAAAGCAGCAGCATTTTCGCATTTTTTCTCTGCACGTTTTTTTGTGTTTAATAATAATAATAAAGAATCGCATCGTGTATAAGTAAGTAAAGTAGAAAATTTTTGTGCTTAGCTCAGCTCAAACGGAAATTTCACGTTGTGGCAAAATTTGCCAGCCAGCTGCAAAAATACTTAGGCGGATTTGAGCGCGACAAACAGTCCATAGAGCAAAGAAAAAATCCAAATACTTGGCTTATTTAAGTCTGCCACAACGAATGCTAAATGCGCTACAAAACAAGGAATGAAGGGAAATTAAAAAAAAAATATTTTCGCAACGTTTATATCTCCAGTAATTAAATACAAAAATAAGTTATTTATATATGTGTTTCATTTGGTAAGGAAATTCCCCAACGCAACAAGTTTAAATACAGAAATAAATTTTATAATAATGATTGCAATGAATATTATTTCTATTATTATTACTTTTATTTGAATTATGAAATATAAGATTTACATTTTGTTGTCCTGAATAAATCCAACCACTTAGCTGAAGTATTCAAATTCCCTGAAAGGGTATTGAAAGTCTATCGCCAGACACTGGCGACAGTGGGATCGGGACCGCGCTTCAAAGCAAAAGATGCGTGGTGCAGGAGGACGAGACGGCCGACAATGACGAAGGACACCCGCTGGGCGCTGACGGCTGGGAGGATGGTTGCCAGTGGGGGGCGTGGCAGGGCAGAGCCGGCATTGAGGTATGCTGTGGGTGGGCTTAGGTAATACGCATTAGAGACGCGACTGCATATTACGATATTATTATTATGATACGCTTTATTTTGTGGTTCAATGAGTTGCTGTCGCCTTTCATCGCATTGTCCTCTGCACTGGGTGGCAACTTTGGCGGCTTAAAAAATTTGCCTATCGCCGGAGACTTTGTGCAAATAACTGTAAAGATGTCGCTAATTGAAACAAACGGAGCTTACAAACAAATGTCGCCTATTAGCGGGGTTCACCTCCATGACAACCCCCCCTCAGAAAAATAAGTGGAATAAAAGAAGTTTTCTCCCCCCTTCTTTGGGCAGTCTAATCTCATAAGTGTACGTTAGTCATGTGCTTGGCCAAATGGCTGGCCATAAATTGTTGGCTGGCCATTGTTGCCTCGTCTTTGGCTGCAATTTTTCAAGCACATGTCGAGGCATGTCCTGGCGGCGAGTCCTGACAACTCCTGCACCGCACACATGGTGCTGTAAATTCTGCTGCCTCGTCTTGCTGTTATCCCTGTAAAGGTCAAAATATGTTGCAGCCAGTCGACATGCTGGCAACTTTATTAATTGCGCTTGTTTATCGTGTCGTTAAAGCGCCAATCTCTCACTCCTTTCATTCTGCGTCGTATCTTTCGCCTCATTCTCGGCAGTCTTTAGATAATTTAAACTAATTGCGTGACTCGCTGGCATTTCTTCAATTATCCCAAAGACCGAAAGACTTATGATTTCCCTGCAAATATTTGACATAATTGCGGGATTAGCGCGCACGGCACACGGTTTTCAATTAGCGCTAAGTAATCCCGGAGTCAAATTGCAGCCACCATTTGATATACTCAAATTGCTTTGGCAATTTTATTCAATTTACCATAATTTAAACAAACTGCACGTTGTCGTTACCGGTTCCTTCGCTGTTGCAGTTGCAGTTTGTGCAATTACCAATAAAATATTTAAACCACTCGACAAACAGTCCAAAAGAATCGTTGTCCAGAAAGTTATTGTCCCCTGGGACATGCACCTCAACATTTAATTTCCCTTAACATTTCATGGGGTATATTTCTATAGTTTTATAGCCACAATAATAAATACCGCTCGCTTGAACAAATGCCTATTCGCAATAAATAAGTTACAATGTGATTTCTATTTGTTATTAGTATTGAAAAATATATATTTGTTTATTCAATTTATTACAAATTATTCATATTAAAACGTTTTACTAAAAGGCTTTTTTTAAAAGATTACCAAATTTTACTCTAATTGAATTATTTAAGATATATTATTGAGCAATTTTAAATATTTTACTTTTAGATTTCTTAAAAGTAATTCTACATCAACTCTTGATAAATAATTTCCCAAAATTCTTCAGGATGTAAACGCAAATTTAGTCTTGTATGAAACCGTTGTATGTATACATGATATTTATTTTATAAAATGTTAAAAAAATATTCCTATAATTTATATATTTTTCTAAAATTTATCTGTATAATTTGTTAATCTTATAAAAAGAGTAAAATAAGTCTCCTCTTAAAGTAAAATTTAATTCTTGTCCATTCACATCTCCCTCTTCAATCCAAATCCATTAGGCGTAAAACCGATTTAAATTTTCCAATCCAAAAGTCAATACAATATTTTTTATTAAATTTCAGCGCAACACTTGTTACAATTTTTAAGCTAATTTAATAAATACTCCGAGTGTATAAAATATATGCGCGTAATCCGCTTATAAACGCAATATGCAGCGAGGCTTTTTAAAAAATTGAATACAAAATTTCACACATGAGCGCAAATTGAGTTGATTCGAATAGTTTCCTGTTTCCGCATTGGGGGTTGTAACGATGTTTAAATATTTGCAGAGAAGGATGACGATTTCTTTCGAGTCTAAGCTTGTTAATAGCCCGAGGGGGCAGAGGGGAAGGTTTTCGGTAGGTATTGTTAATGTGACATAATTGAAAATCAAAACTAAAGCACTTAACTTTATTCATACGGCGAAATGCACAAAAAGTTGAACATATGTGACCCAAAAATGGGCAGCACCAAGAAAAAAGAAAGAGGGAGGCCTAAAGACAATGTAGACAACCCAAATGACAGTTTAAGTGTCAACCAGTTTCATAGTCGATGACAAGTGCAATCAAGCATAAGGGTGAGTGTGAGTTTCAATTAGAAATGCTAGATAACTGGATTGTCACTGCCCGCTCTATTTCTGCTATATAGAGAGTGCAACGAGATTGATAGATCTGGTTCCAGCTGTCAGAGATGTTCAAGTTACCCCCAGCGAACTGGCTGTCAACCTTTCCATGCTAATTGCTTATGATCTTTTACTAAATTGCCCAACATTCTGGTGGAACAAACCTTGTCGATGGCCCACATTGAGGTATTGTATGACACGGGGCTATGAGGTGAGGCTCACTTTCTCTGTAAAATGTCACCCCTATTGGCCAATAGTGTCGACTTTCAAATGATTTGTTGTGCCGGGTTAACACAAATATTTTCACCGCTCTCTGATTACCGCCACATTATATCAATACAAACACCCCAATTGTGGTATTTCTTTATTGTTCTTACACATCTCTTTCACGTAATTTCATTTTATTTGCTGTCTACATGCGAAAAGAGCTCGGAATTTAAAAAATGGCTTAATTAGCGTTGGTTTCAAGTTTCAAGTAGTGGAAAAGAGGGCAGACAGTGCACAAAGTGCTCTTTGTTGAATAGAGGTGTTCTTTTTTTATGAAAACTTTGAAATTTCATATCAATTAAACATATCAAGGAAATATTGAAGGATTTGTTATCAAACAAAATAGGAACTGAATAAAGAATACTTTCTGAAAACAAGGATACACTTTTGAAATTATAGAATAATTCGATGTACTTCAAATAATATTTTATGTCTTCTTGTTTTAAAATTTGTTAAGAATTTTCAAAGAAGAAAAATTGCCATACCAACGAATTTCTGTCCTGAATTAATTCTTAAAATTGTCGACATAAATATACATTTCTTTAGAATTTTGAATAGATCTAGATCTTTAGTCGTGATATAAGAAGTTATCTTTATGGTTCAATTTGAAAAGCATATGGGCTTCGGTTAAGAAATTTGTCTTAATTTTAGCACATATTTTTCTATGTTTTCACTTTTAAATAAAAACTCCGATTATTTTACATGCATTTTTCAGGTTGAAATCATTTGCCTTTTAAAGGCTGTAAATGCCACAAGCATTCGTGGGGATTAGGACTCAACGTAAATAGAAATAAAAACTCACATATGCCCATTTATCATGTCAAATTTGACATTTGTAATTGTAAACTGATACGCCTCGCAGGCATTTTTCAGTCCCCATATAAAAGGTTGGGGGACTTTTCTACCAGAAAACATATGCGCACATTTGAAAAGAAAAGCTCTGGGAAATCGAGACAAACAAGGCTCAGCCCCCAGGCGATGTTTAGCCAAGTTTTTGGGTCAAAAAGTGAGGCACTTTAAAATTCAATTAAAAGATGTTAAATCATTGTCGACATATTCGCAAATGTTTTCACATGCGCCACGCCCACAATGGCGGGGAAATTTACATTTTCCCAAAATTTTCGCGTGTCGCGTGCGTTGCGAAAAGTGCAAAAACCACTTAAGTGGCAGCGACGTTGCCATAAATAAAATAATTTCAGTTTTTTATTATAATAATTTGCACAACCCTCGAACACGCGTCGTCAGGGGGATGGGAAGGGATTGAAGGAGGAACACGCGACCTTTGTTGCTGGGAATCTGCCGCAGGCGCCGCCGTCTTACATATCATTTAAGCCCGCATTTCGAGGAGTTGATAATCTCAGGATATAGTGAGAAAATGTTTCCAGAAAGAGTTGAAGAACTTCGGGTCCAGGGGCATGTCTGTCTGACCAATGAAGCACATCAACTGGCTGCGCCCACATGACTGACTTTTTGATGGGGCAGCCGCCGTTGTTGCCCCTTAACGCTCCATCAGACGTGTGTTGTCGGCGCGCATTTTTCCATGCGCCTGTCAACGTTTTAATTAAAAAAGGTTACGAAAGGCGTCGCGGGCAGGAGCAGAAAATTCGCGCTTTCTCTGCTGACCATTGTCCATTGTGCCCTTGCTCGCCGAGGGTGCCAAAATAATAAACTCGTTTCGCAGTTACAAACAATTTCCTTTTCAATTTTGCTCGCTTCGTTTTTTGTGAGACCGTTTCTCTGTCCTTTTTCTCTCTCTCTCTCTGTGGAGGTCATTACATGTGTGCTGCATTACGGAAATAGTCATCCAAGCGCTGGGTCCATTCATTGTTTGCCATCATTTTAATTTTATTTATTGTGCGACGACTACCCCAAGCACACACACAAATACACACACTCGCACACACACTCGGAACGTGTCCAATGCCTCATGCAAATTAGATGAATTGCTTGGCAGTCGAAAGTTCCCCGCCCTCGATGTTTTGTCAGCTTCACTCTTGTAATGACTTGGCCATTGGCTGTTGCCATTACCTCAAACTTGGCCTTTTCCATATTTGCGAGCTGGCCACGTCAATGGTTTTGCGGACATTTATTGTTTGAAAGCTATTACCCCTACTTTCTACCCCCCAAACACACTCACACACACAATTGACAGTGGCTGGCGACGCGACTCGACACCGTTTTTGATTGTTTTTGGGCAACTTGCTACCCCAAAAGAAGGGAAGGACTTTGCAATTTGATGCCCTTACGTTGATTGTTGAAATGTTTAATTGCTTTGTCATTATAGCTGGAAGTTATTGCTACTTGCACACTCATACATCGCGAGCTCCAGACTGCAGTGAATATTTTGCTGCACTTGAGCTCAGGTACAGTTGAGACTAAAGCGAAAGTGGATCCAACTCCAATCCGCAGCTCGGTTCGGTTTGACATTTTCATTCATTTGTCTACGCAATGCCAAGCAACAAAAACAATCAACAAAAGCCGAAAGGAATCCGTAAAAAAGTCGACGAAAAAATAGAATCATTTCAACTGCTGTCCATCCGAGCATTGTCCTGCCAACATTTTTGCCAGACAGCTGCCTGTTGCCTGTTGCCTGCTGTTTCTGGCCAACTTGGGCTGTCAATATGTTGTTGCCGTTTGTTTTTCCGAGTTTGGTTTGTGGCAGTGTGGGAGGCAGCAGCAAATGGCTGCCAAACTTGGCTTGTCGCACATTTTTTTGTCGTGTTCACGCCGAACGCTGGCATTTTAATCAACATTAAGCAGAAATGCTTCTACATTTTTTTTGCAAACATTTCTTGTCCATCAGTCTGACTGACAGACAGACAGAAAGTTGCTGTGCATTGTCATTAATTGTAGCGTATGTGCTTTGGTCATTTATAACGCCAAACGCGTAGACTCTGCAAATTAAAAAGCACAAATGCGGCCAACACTTTTCTCTGTAAACAAAAGAATGTCAAGCTCCAGTTCGGTTTGGTTGCCGCCTCCTGGGACCGAACCTCAACACTTCAAAGTGCTTACCTCGACGCCTGCCAAGACGCAACCCACTTTGCTGTCCAGGGAATTAGACGACGCGCTAATAATTCCCATCCCCCATCCACCTAGAGATGATGGCAACGTTTATGATTATGAGACGGCGTTGACAAGATTTTCAAATGGTTTTATGGCTGACCCAAACCGAATCCCCTCAAATATTTCATTAATTTTAATTGGAAATTGCGCTGAGACGCCGCTCAAGCAGATAATTACAACAAAGGCTCTCTTCGCAGGCTATTCAAATATTCAGAAGCTCAGATGTTGTGAAAAATGCAAAAGGACAAAAGGAGCCAGCGTCTTGGGCTTTGCTTAATTTGAAACAAATGTCGTAAAAATGTGAAAACATAATTTGATGCTTGACTGATGCAAACAGCTTAAGCCAGGAAAATAATATTTTAAAAAATTACTTTCAAGGTATTTTCTTTAAATATTTTACGAGGGATTTGCAGTTAAAAAATCATAAAAATAAGCACATTTCAAATGAGAAAAACTGGTGGATTAATAAGGCAGCTGGGAATAAATATGAAATTCAGTGGAATTTATAAAAATACTTCTGATTAATTAGTTTTATTTTTTTTGGCTTAAATTGTTTTTTAAATAAACTGGAATTAATTGTTAGTAATTTTAATTATAACGAACTAATTTAAATAAATTAATAAATTGAAAGAGTTGCAAGTGTATGAAATAATTTTTATATTTTTTTGTCGATAAATTCATTAGTAAACTCCTTCAAAATAATCGTGTCCGCTGAAATCCATTAAGGGAGTTTTTAAACTTAAACGTGTTTTAGGCTGCGCTTTAAAGACCTTGGCAGCGCATTTCACTTGTTAATCTGTCGCTCTCTCACTCTCTGGCTGCCACTTAGACTGTCCACAATGTCCAACAACAATTCAATCAAATGGCAGCTACAAGTTCCTAAAACTAATTAAAATGCCATCAACGCGCGTTGCATGTGCCGCATGTGTGGAAGTTGCACGGCCGCGGGCGTTGCGATTACACGACTCTCAAATGTCGATGGATAGAACAGGGAGAAGGGACGAGAGTCACAGTTGGAGCTGCCATTTACGCGTAATTTGGCGCGCCTAAAAGCCTGATACCGAGAGTGAGAAAGCAAAAAAATCAGACAGCAGATCCTTTGGGGTTTTGGGGCAGAGTTTTGGCAAAAGCTTGTCAACGTGTTTGGCAATTCGCCGACCGCTGAAAAACCGCGTGATTTATGCGCTTTTAAAGCACTTAACGGTAAACAAGTCTATGAAGTCCTAAGCCCTGAGAGGTCAGCCATCTATTGGGACTGGAAACGGGAGGCTTGCAATAAATTCTCGCAAATAAATCTTTCAACTACATAAATCTCACGCGCCAAATTTGAGCCGCTGGCATTTTTTTGTTTGCAGCGCACAAATTCGCGACTTTTAAATGCGATACGCACAAATCAAAGCGTAAATTGCTTTGATTTGAAAGCTTTTTATATTCAGGGGACAGTCTGTTGCCCGCCAGGCTGGCTGGATTGTTATTGGGTCGGTTGGTCGGCTGGTCGGTTGGTTGGGACCGCGACTGTACCTTGCGGCACTTGTGGCTCCCATCAATTAAAAATAATTTCAAAGCTGGCATATGGGCGCATTTCAACACAGCCGCAGCAGCAACAACCCTGCAATGGCAACCCTGGCAAATATCGTTAAATTTTATCATACACGCATACAAAAGATTAAAATAAAGTAGAAAATTTTCAAATATGTAACTCGCGTCACTTGCAGCATTCATATATGGAATATATGTGTGTTTGCACGACGCGCAATTCACGCGCTCGCGAAATTCACAATTAACGCCAGGCGCAGTCGAAGGCTCTGGGCTTGGGCTTGGGCTTTGGCTTGGAAGTGGGATGTGGGATGTGGCAGGAAAAAGCCAAGTCAAATAAACATAAGTTTTTATGCGTTTGGCAGTTCTGAAAGCAATCGGAGTTCGGGGGTTGTGTGGCTGGAGATGGGCGCGTGACACGGCACGAGTTTGAGTTGCAGGCAACTGAAGATAAACTTTTACAACTGTTAGTAAGCCAAATTAATTTATTGGATTAAAAATAATTAAATTTTTGCAGCATTTAAATAAATTTGCTTATAGTTTATGTAAGCAAAATGTAAAATTAGTCAAGCATTATTCAAATAACAGTAATTCAAATAATTGCAATCGAATTTGTTTATAAAATATTGTATTAATAATAAATGTATAGTTTTTAGATTATTAAGTGCAGCTAAAATTATAAATAGAAATAATTGTTTAAGGAAATTAAATAAATTTGTTTACAGTCTATACAAATAGGCAATAAAATACATTTTGAAGCATAAAACACAGCATTATTCTGATATATTTTTATGAATATTGAATTTAATTAAAGATTGGAGCAATGAACGAACGTCTTAAAAAAGAAAATAAATGTTTGACGATAATGAAATATTTTCGGAACTATCTTTCTTAGAAAAGTCAGGAAAATAAATTAAATAAATTTGTTTAATGTTTATAAAAGGAGAACATGACATTTCTTTAAGCATATCAGCAATTGTTTATAAATATAATTCATATTTAACAAGGAAAATTAAGAACTATAGGTATTGATTTGAGATCAAGCCAGCGAAGATATTTAGATAGTTGTAACTATAATATAATTTCTATATAGCTATATAGTAAATGTAGTGCAAGACATGGCGTCGTGACTGTCGTGCATAGAATATTTACCCATTATATTCCCAAGAGCTTTTTGTTGAAATAATATCGCATCTCTAGCTGGTATCATATGCAAAATGCAGCACATGTGTTAAGTAAATCTTCCGCTGGCGTGGCCATAATCATAAACATTTATGGCTGACGCACGCCTGCAGTCATCAGGCAGTCATCAGGCGGGCAGGCAGGCAGGCAGGACACATCCCCCTCAGGAGTTTGGCCGCGTCTCATCACTTTGACGAGTGCAATCCTTTTTTATAACGCATCCTTTACATGGCAAAAGCCACAGGATTAGGTACAACTGTGATGCTCCACGCACGTTTCGGTCGCGGCTCAATTTGATTATTCGACTTGACAAATAATTGTCATTTTGATGTGACGCCACGACTTAAAAGTCTAAGTAATTGTAAATATTGAAAATTTGTTAAGGGTGCCACAGGAAGTCAACCCTTCAGCGAGGACGCAGCTGAGGCTTTAAATTTGAAAGAGTATAGATTTGAGTATATACCCTACAATCGAGTTGTTAGAGTGCATGTCGGACGCAGGCCAAATGTCAAGTGATTTATGGTCATATGGTAAAAACTATGCCAAAAAGGCATTTCCTGCTACGCATTTCCACCATTTTCAACTAATTTAAATTCCTCTTCTGGAGAATCACAGCATAGCGAGCTGTCACATGCTTTTCCTACCTCCCACAACAACTGCCGCAACAACTCGCAACAAATGAGTTTCGGTGGGGCAATGTTAACAAGCGTTTTACACAATGATACAAGGCAAGTCCTCTCTGCTCTATGAACATGTCTCTGCCGCAGCTCTTCCCCCTGCCCTGCTTGCAACACACGGCAGTTGGCTCTCTCTGTGTTCGTTGACAGCTACGAAGCCATAAATCAACAAGTTAAGTCAAACGTGGTGCAGCAGCTCCAAAGGCCAAAAAAATGTATAACAGCGAAGAAGGAAATCCACAAGCGAAATTTTAAATTTTTACCACACATGCAACAACAATAACGACGACAACGACAACAAAACGGAATTGATTTCAATGTTTAATAAAAAATTCATGAAAATTTGTCAGCACTCTAGCCGAGCTTTTGGATCTGTCCTTGGGTTTAGCTTTGAATCGGGCTTTAGATCGTCGGGGGCTGTTGCTATTAATCACAGTTTGTTGCACTCGTTGCGCCATAAAGTGATTCATGTGTGGACTTGTTGGAGGTGAACGGTGACAGTGGGTGGGGAAGGGGAAGGGGAGAGCAGCAGGCGCATCCTGCCACAGCACTTTGCTATCACGCCATTTTCCAACTTGTCCTATGATTTATTGTTGCATTTTAGACCGCTGACAACTAAAAGTTGCTGCTGCCTTTTCATGCTGCCCCAAGTTGCGGCAACAATATGAGCTCTAATCAGGCATTATTGAACTTCAAGCCGAAATTCATCCCCCGGGAGCAAATAAGATAAATGAATAAATTTGTTGACTGTGGAGAAGTATTTTTAATATAAGAGAAACTATTGTGTATTTTTAATTTAAATTTTGAACTGGTGATAAATTGTGGTTGGCTAAGAAACTATTTTTGATATACACTTTAATTGTATAATATAGCTTATGAACTGCAGCTGAATTGAAGATGGCTGAGAAACTCTTTTGTATTTTCATTTTAATTGATTTGTTTAGAAACTTAAATGAAATATTCCTGATAACTTTCGGGATACAATTATTTAAATTTCAGATACTTAATTAATTTCATAATGTATTCATTTAAATAGATTTATATATTAAATTGCATTATATTAAATTGAAAATAGCTAATAAACTCTTTTGTATTATATTTTTATTTTAATTGAAAAGTTTTGATTTTGAGCCGCAGAACTAATGATAATGGCTTTGCAGTATTTGTATATTTAATGATATTAAGTCAATGAATTTTTGTAAATGAATTCAATATTAAATGCCAGAGTTTTGTTTATAGGGATTGTATTAACTCCATTGCCATTTCTCGTTTCACTCTCGCTTATTTATAGTTTGTAATTCATTTGGCTTGCCAAAATTGATTTATCCACGGCTGCTAAATAACGTATATTTATGGTACGTATTTTCGCCTGTCCCACAAGTCAAACACAATAATGCAATTGATTTTTGGTGATAAAAATCAATGTTTTAACAGCAAAAAAAGGGTACAAGCCTAACCAGCCGAAAGGCACTGATCCACAGGGGTTGATAAGGTGAAAGGGGTGGCGGGGTGTTGGGATGATGAGGTTGGGGGGTTAACACTGCCCCTGGATGTTTCCCTTTCGCTGCTTTCACTCAACCAAATGTTTACACACATGCGGTCGTTTCATATTTCAAAAATTTTTTGCCAGTTTTTTGTGCTGCTTTGTGTTGTTGGCAAAATCAAAGCATAAAGTTGTCAAGGCGTAGCGAACCCGAAACCCCTTTTCCCCCTCCTCGGCTTCATCGAGCTCGCCTGGTGCGTGTTTTTTCACAATAAATGGCTGTGCTACCATTTGCCGTGCGTCTTATTTATGAAAATTGAGTTATAATTGGTAGTGCATTAAGTTGTCGTCGTCCTGGTCCTGCTCCTGCTCCTGCTCCTTCAGCGACTCCATGTCGCATTTCCATATGCCACAAGAGTGTGTAAGCGACTGTGCGTGTGTGTGTGTGAGTGTGTGTGACGCATTTCTGCATCAATAAATACGTAAATTGAATTTATAGGCAGTCGAGTCCGTTGGCTTAAAAGTGCCACTAAATCAAAATCATGTCACCACGCACTCACATATCGGCGAAGGAAATGCAGGCGGCAACAAGGGGTTAAGGGGCCATGGGTTAAGACCATGTGTGTGCAAAGTCGTAGTTTGCATACGATTTCCACGTTTCCGTTGCTGCGCTCTTTTTTATGCTATCCGCGTATCCTTCCGTCTCTCCATGCAACTTGATTCGCCTTTCCTTTCGCTGTTTTTTTTTTTGCATATGTCCTGGCGTGTGCCGAGGACACGTTCCACACAAGGAAAATCCTGTCTCATGTGTGGCAATATTTTGACAGTTTCGCGGTTCGTTAGCGTTTTTATCAAAGAATACTATTTATGGGAATTTATTTAATTATTTCAACGCATGAAGAGCACACTCTTAAATATGCATTATTATTTTTAATTTTTGTTATACTAAATGAAGACAATTTAATTAAATTTATTTAATTTTTTCAATGTGAGATAAACACATTACTAAATTGCATTACCTTTTTCAATTTCTTCCATTAAATTATGAATTCTTCGTGCTATTTATAAAAATTTATTTTATTATTTCAAAGTGAAAAAGAGCAATTTTAAATAGGCACAAATTTATCTAATTAATTTAATTTTAATTTATAATTTTTAACGCTGCCAATTAGAATTGTCCTTTAAGACAACTTTGCACTTAATCAATACGACTTATTACAAATTATTTAAATATTTCAGAGTAACAAACAAACGTTATCAAATATTCATTAATTGTTGAAATTTATTCCTTTAATTGCGGTGTAATTCAGTATAAAATCGAAATGCTTTTTCGCTGCCTATCATGCTTGCCCCTAAGAGACTTTTGTGCTAAATGAATTCAATTTATTGCACTTTATTTAATTATTTCAAAGTGAAAAAAGATCACTATTCGATGTGTATTACTCATTGCAGTTTATCCATTAATTTCGCAGTAATTCAATATGAATTCGAAATCCTTTAAGGCTGCCAATCACGACTGTCCTCGAAGACAACTTTATTTAGCCATGACACCCTTTCGCTACACGCCACTCTTCGCCTTGACCTGGTCCATTGTGGTGCTCTGGGCATCCCGGGCACTCAAGTGTGGCTCTTTCGATGCTGACCACATGCTCGAATTGAGGCGCACAAAAGGCCAAACTCCCGCCTCTCTTAACCCCTTCGTGCACCCTTCGCCTTGTGGCCACTTTTATCGCCAGCCCGTTTAGTGGTCATTCCATTCCGGGCCCAATGACCCTTCTCTTTTCGGTCAACCCTTTGGCCGCCTTGGCTTCATATATAAATGATATGATTTTTGCATTATTTTGGCGTAATGTGCACATTAATGACACACTAGAAATTATGTTGTTAATCGAATGGGGTTGCTTTCATTTTGGTACAATTTATTGCCTCTTTTTTGGTTGATTTTTTATGTTGTTTTTGCGTTGCATTTTTATGTTATTTGTGTGTGTTTTATTTCTTGGCAAACATTAATTTCGCTGCCGAAAATTGACAGACAGTTGTAGGTTTTATGCGAGGCACATTACTGGAATTACACGACCGGTGGCACGTGAAATGATAAATCGAAGCCAATATCGCAAACAGCCAACTGAAAGGGGTGGAAACTGGATGACGATGGAAATCTTCTCTTAAATTCAGTCTATTTAATTGTAGTGAGTGAAATTCACTTAAATACTTTAGGCTAGCTCAAATCAAATCAGGTTTTATAACTTTATTTGTGCGCTTCGCAGCAGCGATAAGCGAAATAAATCTCCAAGTGTCACGCTGAGGCACACATATCATATGGCTGGAGGTTAGAAGGGGAGCTTGAGTTGAGCCGTAAAAAACGTCTGTAAGATTCACCAAATATTGCACAATGATGGATCATAAATAACTTATGTTTGCACGGCGCAAAGAGCCGACAAGCAATTGGAATAGCCGACAACACAAAAAAACACAAATTCACAGAGTGACGTAACAGGAGAGAAGTTGTCTCCCCCTCGAAGTTCCCTCTGGACATCAGCAGTGACGACTGCTGCCCCGGCCATTAAGCACAAAAGGATGACCCTTGATGCCGTAAAAAAGAACTGACGCTGGACAATGGTCACTTGATGATGCGGGCGCGTCGACGCCAGCGTTCAATTCTCATACGCGATATTCCCTCCTGTTTTTATTCGCCTGCCTTTTTACGGCACAATGTCCAAATGAACGGAAGCGACTCGTAAAACTAGCGAATTGTGAATTATGTTGCTGACATATAGTCCCGTCTCTGTCGCCAGTCAATAGTTGACAATAAAACTGCAAGAAGATAAAAAAAGAGTGGCTTGGACACTGGTCGGGAAGTGCTATTGAACTCCTGTTTTTTGATCAATAAAAGGTGCATTAAACAGGACACTCGGCATTTGCCGTAAATACATTTTATTGTAAATTGTTTGCCATAAAAAAGAAACTTTGCTCGAGGTGTGAGTTGCATTGAATGCGGGTCAATTGCTGCTTAAAGCAACCGTAAGTAAATGCCAAAGTAAAAGCCATTAACTGTCATTTAAATATTCATTATTGCTAATGTTTATGTGGCCCAAAGCAAACCGCAAACTACTTTCGAGCCAAACCGAAAAAAAAGAAGAAAATTTTAGTCTCAAAAAAGGATAAGGTTAAGGCATTGAATATGCACACGCCATAATCACATTAAAACGTAAACGATATGCAAATGGATGCGCTGACAAGGAAGCAGCAAGGACTCTGCCAGGACACGGCGCTCTGCAAGTTCATCAAAAATGCGCACATGTAAAAAAGGCAAACGCAAAGAAAACTGCTTGGAAAAACTAACGTGACGTACTTGCGAAAGTTTTCCTCAAGTCCTGCGGCAGGATGTGTGTAAGAAAAGATAATGTGTCGAGTGAGTTTTTCTTTCTTCCGGCGTAATCACGTGCCGCACTTCCAGCAACAACAATTAGACTGGGATGGCGGCAGATACTCATTTTAATTCAATAAAAGTCAAACGAGGCATTTCCTGGGCCGCAGAAACTTTGCGCTGCGGTCTGTTGGCTAAAGTCAATTAAAATCTAGTGCAGCTGTAAGACAACAAAACTTTTGGCCAGAAGCTCTCAAGTCTCCAGCATATGTGGCAATCAATGGCCAAACTTCTCGAAAGAACTCATCGAACACGCCTCGCTATCGGAGCATTGCCATTTTCGTAGCCATTTCAATTAAATTATCACAACGAGAAGCACCCGAAAAAGGACAATAGACTGAAGAGAGTCCTGCTGTCAGCTAAGTGCATTTTCAAATCCTGTGCCACAAACACCTAAGTCACATTGTCATTGCCAAGGGAAGCAACGTTGGCTTCGCATTGTTTCTGTCGACTTAAGACTTTGGCAACTTCATTATGCTTGAGGACAACGCAATCCAAAATGACTTTTCAATGCGGTTTCATAATAAAACGCAGCAAACACAAAAACAGAGATAGTTTCATATGCAAATGAAACTGCCGAATGAATTTAATCAACAATTGTTTCGCTCACAACACTTTGTGTGCATTATTCTAATGAGATTTTGCCAGGCGGCAGTTTTTATGGCCCCAAACATTAAACAGAGAGAGAGAGAGCGATACAGTAGACGGTTAAACGTGCTCTCGTGCCATTGTTGCATTTGTTGTGATAACAACTTTTCAAATTAAATGGCCAGACTCGAGATTGCTTGCGAACATTACGCATACGACATGTAACACGCTCGCATAACTAACAGCATTTAGCATTCGGCATCACGACCTTTCTGCTGATGCTGACCGCAGTAAACGTAATTGTCTGTGGCCAGCCAATAAAAGCAAACTGCTCTCGAGTCCTTCAAGTGGCCGGTCAGTGGCCGTTAGTTTATCCTGGCCATCAAAATGTTGCGCTCAGTTGAAACTTTAAATTTGATACTGCTGCTGGCTGCTGGCGCATAAAAAACTGCGTTTAGCAGTAAGCACTAAAAAACAAGGGCCAAACTGCTGCTTAACATGTTGCTGCAACAATGTTGCAGATGCCTTGTTACCCCTTCCACCCCCCCAGATATATTTGTTTGATTTGCATATGACAAACGGATGAGCTGAGCACTCGACATGGCATCTTCCATCGGGTTGTTCATTTTCCTGCAAATGACCGGCAATTATGTTGTCTCGTCCTCTGTCCTCTGCATGTTGCTGATAGCTCTACGGAGACCGTGTCCATGTCCTTGTTGTGTGGCAGACATTGCATTCTTATTGACTGTAGTGCCACTTTGGCTGCAACCCCATCCAGCAATCGTGCCCCCTTTGAATCTCTTTTGAATGTGCTCCAACAATGTTGGACTCGCTTTTTACTCGTACTGTGCGGTTGAGCATGCAAAATTAAATTAAAAACCATTAACAACGAGCTGCATTTCTACGTATGTGAATGGTAGGTGACTGAAACCTGATAAGGTTGCTGAAAATCTAGTCGAGTAATATTTACAAATACAAACAAACTTTATTTAGCAGCCATCGGTAATTTATTTGTCTTCTTTTTAGCTTGATGGGCGATCGAAAAATAAATAGAGATTAGCTTGTTCTGTTATTCGGCAAGAGTACATCATAAAAACATAAATGTTTATCACAGATTCCACAATTAAAAAAACAAACTAATTTAAAATTATTTTGTTTCACTCATTTTCGATTTTTAATATATTTTTGTTACTATGTAGGTAAGCAAGCAAAATTAAATGAAAAACCTTTAACGAATAACTTGTGTGAAACCTGATAAGGTTGCTGAAAATCTAGTCGAGTAATTTTTACAAATGGAAACAGATTTCATTGAAAAACTAAGTAATACATTTTATATTTTTTAGCGTATTAATGATCGAAAAAGAAATAGTTGAATATCAAGTATCAAATAGTTGAAATTTTAGGTTTTTTTTTAATTTTTCTAAATTTGTATACACATTTGTATACATTCATTTTAAATTAAAAACATGTAAATCTATCATAGTATAATTTGTCATTTTTGTAAATATATATTTTTAGAATTGAAAAACAGGCATAGTTTTAATACCATTCTCTTCTCGGACTCTTAACTTTAAAGTATCTTTAGCTGGAAAACTCACATCCTACTGTTTGACTTTCCCAAATGAAATCATCAACAAGGCGTATAATTGATTTTCTGCCTTCAATGTCCGCTTTAAGGGGGAGGGGAAAGCCTAAAACAAATTTGAATAAAAAATCAGCCCTGTGGCATTTGATGCACTGAAGCTTTATGCGAACGCTGTGGATTACAAACCAAACTCGAGAATTACACACTTGAGTCCACCAGACAAAAAGTGAGAGTCGAGGAGCGGGGGAGGAAAGGACAAGGGCTGCCTGCAGTGTTTTGTGGCAGGGAGCTTGAAAGGAAATCCGCGTAAAAGGACACTAATATAAATAAAATTTCAATTACTCAACAATTAATTTTCGTCTTGTGAGCAATCGGCGAAGCGTTAAAGGAACAGGACACCAGCGTCGTCCTGCTCCGGGACTAGTCAGGCGTATTTGCACTAGATATTTAAAAGTCAGCCGAAAAACGGAACTCCCAGCTGTGCCAGCGACTGCGAGGACTTTCCATCCTTGTTCGGCATTTAATTGTAGAACACACAATTAGATGGCAACTTATTTGTTTTCTGATTATGAAGCGTTAAGCAAAACTGTCAACGTGCAACCGAGAAACGCAATTTATTGAGAAACTTTTAGAGCTGGCAGACACCCGGGCACCACGACTCCAGCAGCTCCTTCTGCTCCTTCGGCATCCTGCCGGGCTAAAAGCTTATCTCTGTGCTTCGTCACTCAAGCAAAACGACGGCAAGAAGTTGATCTTAAGTCGACGATAGTGTCTCCGGTGTAGCACTTCCTTCTGCTTTCGCCATTCCACATCGTCGTCTAGTCGTCGTCACGCATAAAGGACTACGTCTCAAATTAGCAGAAAAATCTGTTATCCTTTCGTTTGGCTTGGCTTGCGGCGTGTTAATGATTTTTCCCTCCGTCCCCGTCTCTCTTTGAGTTGGGAAAACTTTTGTCGCAGCGAAAGAAACTTGGCGTACAAATGAAGTGACAGAGCATATTTAAAATTGAACAATTTAATCCGCCGAGACGAGACCGAGACAAGACACCGAACATGGTCGGAGACAGGACGAACGAGAAGGAGAAGCAGTCCTTGTTGACACTGTCGCCTGCCTTGTTTTTCTTGCCTTCAAGGAATATGTGTGCTAATTAGCAAACAGTCAGCCTGCCAGCCAGGATACAATTTGTGTGTGTGTGTGCAAGGATTGTCTTACTCCTGCTGCTGTCTATTGAATCGGTCTCAGTGTCTGTCTGCGTTAAACAAATAAGTTTGTTCTGCGTTTGTCCTTCGGCTTTCTGGCTGACGTGTCGCCAGGCTTTTGTCTTATCAGACGCCTCGTCCTGCCCATTGTCGTCTTCCAAGTGCTTGATTGGCACGTAATTTAGCTGCACTCCTTATGGTTTGAGGACGTGTTACCTAGAGAGCAAATAAATGTTCTGCATATGCTAGCAATAAAAATAATTCTCTGGCATTGCACAATAATAATTAAATTGGAATTTAATCATCGGTAATGGTCATCTGACAAATTCCATTTTACAACATGTTCCCCAAATAAATATCAAAATAATCAAACAAAAAGCAACGACCCCCAAACCACAAACATGTTGATTACATGCACACCTATCGCTTCACAATTCCCAACCCAAAGGCAGAGGAAACAAAGCCAAAACCGATACGAAACGAACTGAACCGCCAATATCAATGACCAAAATCGAACGCACAAATAACCGCAATGTAACACATTCGCAAATATGGCAAAAAGCCATAAACAAAATATGCGAATGCATTGCAAATGCGGAACCTCCCTGCACCCAACTAGTTGCAGGCTCTGCTCTGCAATTGTTTGCCAAAAACATTTAAACCTTTATTTGAAAATTACACATAAACATATTGCAAATGGTTGCACCGAAAAGCAGCTTTGAAGGGTGCCCGCAACAGCCAGTCAATAATTATACGCTTACCAAATGAGTACATTGACTTGGTCATTGATATATATTTTTATTAGAAATTAAAGCTAATTAAGAATGAAATCAATAATTCCTTTCAAAATACATACTATAAGTAATGCTTTAAGTGATGCAATTCTCCAGAGCAAATAACATACAACATAATAAAAAGTAAATTTGAACAAAAATGGTGTGATATGAAGCAAAAATAATTATTATTTTTAAAATATTACATTTTAGTAATACTACTTTTTTTAAAGTTTTAATAATAAATATAATTTTGATATTCAAATATTCAAATAACAATTAATTTTTTGAAAAAGAGAGACAAAAATATTATAATTTTTGTAACATTACATTTTGGTAATAATCCTTTTATTTATTTATTTAATAAATAATTAAAATACTTTTTTCAATTATTATAAATTATAAAACCATCTATTTTGATATTAAAATATTCAGTTGCTTAAATGACAGAATATTTATATGTTATTTGCTGTCTTATGGGAAATTTTCCACAAGATACTCGACTTCTACTATTTCTTTATTTCTTTATATTCATTATTCGCCATCTTACAAGAACTCGCTACATTATTTATTATGTTCATTTTAATTGTTAAGTAAGTGCAGAGCAAACCGTATTCGTTGTGCGTCGCCGTGCATTTTATTCTTTATTTTTCGGTCGGAGCTGTGTGCGAAATATGTGAAAACATATTTGCCAATGCATTTGGAAACATCATTAAGTTGAAAATTGTTGTGCCACACGAGAGTGCAACGGCCTATGAAGGACCACAATGGGGATTGTTGGGGATTCGATGGCAACTGAGTGCATCACGAAGGGGGTCAAAGGCAATGAATTTTCATGAATGCAGTCAAGTCTATAAAAATTAATGCCATGGCAGTTGGTTGCAGTTGGTTCTCCCAAATGAGAGTGCGTTTTAAATATGAGTTAAAAAGTGTGGAAAATGGTTGAGCAGACTCCAACCACTCGACGCGACTCATGCGGTCCCAACTCAGATGCAGATTCGACTTATCAACCGGTCATTTTTGTTTGCATTTAATTAAAAATCAGACAAAAAGCAAGGACACGTGTCAATGTGTCAATGTGGGAGGCGAAAGGACGATGGGCGACGGGCGACGGGCGCGATAAATCACGCTAAAAACAAATGCCAAGTAATTTATCAATGTCAACACTTGGGCTAAAGTTTCGCACAAAGGGAGCAGCAAATCTAGGCATAAAAATCGCAAAAGGATTAAAGCCAATGCATAATTAAACGGATGAGATACAAAATTCTCTCTCTCCTCTGTGTAACTTGTGGCAGCCACGTCTGTTTGCATTTCTCAAGACTTTTGCTTCAATTTTCAATTTAATTGTTGCCAGCATCAGGCTTTGGTCATTTGGTCAGCAACAAACATACACACACACACACACACTCATACACTCACGCTCCTTGTTTGCTTGTGTATTTGGGAGTGTGTTTATTTTGGGTTTGGGGCAAAGTTCACTAAATTGCATTTCGGCACGCAATTAGTGGTTCATTTGCTGCGTGGCTGAGCCGCCGCCTCCCAGATACATATCTTGGACGCCTCCTGTCGATGTTTGTCCTGTTTGGTCCTGCTATTTGCTTTGTGTGCAAACTTAATTTCATCTTATTACGGTGCAGAAATTTTGCAATTTCCGCAAAAGGCCAGCTCTGGTCAGTCGGAGTTGTAGCTTCTACTGCGTCTTGGTCTTGGCCCGAATCGAGTTTACCTTTTGCCCGGAAATGGGAAATACTTGTAAGCAGACGATGGACAGGCTCAAGTGTTTATCTGGAGTCCTAGGACCTGTAATTAGTTTATGTGGCGACGATTGAAAACGCAGTTCAACAAAGTTATCTTTAAGATCATCACAGATTGTGGCATATTTATGTATATGTTTGAATAATCGTAGAAGCTGACAAGTAAGATTAATCTACTTTGTTGATGCAAAATAAAATTAATTGAGCGATAAGTACAATCAATGTTTAGAGTATTCAATATATCTGTGAGCTAATAGATATTTATAATTGTAACTATAGAAAATTATCTAAATAAATTAATAAAATTACATTACTTTAGTTGGCTATTTGTTTCCTCATCACATTTTTCAGCTCTACCGTTTTACACTTCTAATAAATCTAAATTACCTAATTTATTGCCATTCTCGGTTTGCCTTTTCGCTGATAAATTGCAGGACACTCCTAAGTAGCATGTTCGCAGTTTCCCACAAAAATTCGCCAGTGTTTTGCCATTTTCATTTTTCCACTTATTGTCCTTTTGATGAAACAGAAAGCAGAGCAGCGCATAAAAAAGCTAATTTAATTAAAAGAAAATGCAATCAAAAAGGCCATTCGGTAGCTGTCTCTCTCGCCGCGTTGCATTGTCCTTTCTGTGCGTGCCGCCTTGCAATTTTGCTTGACGCGCAGGACATTTTTTACGACCGCAAAACAATGACGAAATGCAACTGCAGCAAAAGTGCACAAAACAGAGACACAAACCAACCGACTGCCAGGATATGAAAGGATATGCCGTGTGGTTGCTCGATGCGATGCGATTTTATGCACATTTATCATAATTTCACACGCAGCCCTCGACGAGGAGTCACAACAAGGACACTTTTTGTGTTAGTTCTGGGTTCGGTAGCGAGCGCGCATAAAAAATATAAATTTAAGTGCAGCTCCTTAGGGGGCGCGGCAAGGAAGCAGAAGCAGAAGCAGAAGAAGCAGAAGCGTTGCACAGAAATTGCATTTCGCCTTTTACGACCAAATGACATTTATGACATTTTCTTGCGCCAAACGGGGAGGGGAAAAGCGTAGGGAAAAGGGAAAACCCAACGTTGCACAGAGCTGGTAATAACCCATTAAAACTATTCGTAAACACACCTAGCTATAGGTACTGGATATCGCCTGCTGTGTGCCAGGACTTATTGTATGTAGATCCTGGCGGCAATGACGGGCAACATGTCAACACTTTACTGTTGCGATTTCCTCTCGGCGCCAACAACAATGTTTGAACTGGTTATTAATATTAATGCGCTCGAACCATAAACCATATGAAATGCTGAATGCCCTCGTTAATAGGAATAAATAGTAGGATACTGATGGGTATAAACAACAAGCAGATACTACTTATTTTTCTAAATATTAAATTAATGAAATATTTAATACAAAAATATGTAAAATATATATTCTTGCCAAAAATATACATTCTTAAAATAAATTTATATTTTTTCAATATTCCCACCAATATTTATTACAAAAATATGCAAAATATATATTCTTTCAATAAATATATATTATTTGAATAAATTGATATTTTTTCAATATTCCCACCCTTCGCTTTTCCACAGGGTATGCGCAAAAATAAAGCAGTTAAAAAAGCTGGAAAAAATGCTGGCCGTAAAAATCAAAATAATAAAATTACTTTTTATTTACTTTTGCCCGCTTTTCCTTTTCGGTTTCGCGGAGGGTTCGGGAAATTCTTGCGAGGTATTATCAGACACGTTTTCCGGTAATTGAAGTGTTTGGTTCTTGTTACCCTTGTTTGTTGTTGCTACACTTTGGCTGTTGTTGTCTCTCTTGGCAGCTGCTTCATCCTCGGCACATCTTGGACTCTCATAATTCTACTTGTGACAAATCAACGCCCTCTTGTAGTTAACTTCCTGCTGTGTTTTTTTACGAGTGTGTGTAGTTTTAGTAGAAGTCCTTCTAGTCCTTCCTGTTACTGTTACTGCTGTTGTTGTTGTTGTTGGTATTGCTTTATCAAAAGTAATTTCGCTTTTATTTCCTTCGACTATTGCCAGCGATTTCCGTTTTTTTCCGTCAATAATTTCATCTCATTTCGTTCTTTGTCATAAAAATGGCCAACAGCAAAGAGAAAAAAGAATGTTGCAAGTGAAGTAGAAGTTTCTTATCCTTGTTGCTGTGTCACTTGATGCATGCAATATGCACAAAGTTTCCTATTTCAATAAAAAAAATACGTCGAATTGTGGATATAAATCTATAAGATAAAATCTCTGCTTTCATATCATAAAAGTACGCTTATTGGGGGGGAAATAGTTGTTGAATGTTTATCTATCCGTAACTGACGCCAGCTGGACTTTAACATTGTTGCAATAACATGGAATCAAGAAGTCAAGAAGCTTTAAAACAATATTGTATAGACAGTTGAGAGAATATTTAAAATGAATGAGAAGTTGAAGAATACTTTTATTAGGCCCACATTATAATCTATAGACAAACAATTTCTAATCAAAGAGAAAGGACTTTCGCAACTTCTTGGGAGTTTAAGGATTGAACAATGGCATTCAATTAGCACCTACATAAACCGCAATTCTCCACGCTTGCTTAGCATAAACATTTATGGCAAGGAAATCCCAAGAAACCCTCGAGAGAGAAACAGCCACAAAAGGACCAAAGTCAAACCACAAAAGCTGAGCGCATTACCTGAATGCCATTTCTAGTGTAACTTTTTATTAGCTGACATATTTATGCATATTATTAACATTAAGTTTAATGCACCTTTTTGCATCGTTATTGTATTCGAGACTGAAATTTGCAAACGTCGTTTTTCGCAGTTCGCATTTCGCATTTGATGCAGGGATCATTGTCATCATTGTCAGGAAGGGACGCGCGCCTCCGTGGCTCATTAATTTTTATACACGTTACGTGTGTGTGTGTGTGAGTGTGTGTGTGTGTCCTGTGTTGTGTTCTGTGCATGACTTTGGTTGCAATAAAAACATATTTTATTAGTTGGCACACAACAGCGCAAAAAGGATGCACACCGAGAGAGAGGTCCTGCTACGATCTCACCACCATTTTTGGGCGAGTGTCCTTGCCCCGATGATGACTTGCTGTCAGCATAAATTCATTATTTATGGTGCAATCAATGCGACCGAGCGTATGTCAAACACATCAAAAATCAACAGCTCATCAGTCGTTGCCCGACAGAGCAATAGGCAAAGTCCTAATGTCATTTAAGGCCACGTTACTCTCTCTCTCTCTCGCTCCTGTGCCGACTCCTCCGGAAGTTTGTTTATTTTATAGTTTTAGCCGGCGTTGCCATTTCGCATTTCGTGGGACGCGGTGCGAAAATTTGCGAATCCTGCGATGGCGCCGCGGGTCGTCCTTCCGACAGTTGCGGCTCATGTTTGACGTCACTTCTGGCAAATTTGAATCTCTTTTATGTGACACCTCATAATGGTCGACGGGCGGCGATTGACAACCGACAACTGCTCATTCTATATGAAGATACCCTGCAGTGTGGCCAAAGGTGGGTAGTATTAGTTTAGGAATATGTTCATTTATTCTTAAACTCAAAATTTGCAGTGGCTGCAATTTTGGAATAAATTAAAATATATTCTTGGTGTTAATTACAACGTTTTAGTCTTAAACATAGATTTTACTTAAAAAGAAAAACTATCTTTGGAATTCTCTTATTATTTGTTTTTCGACAATTTCAAAATTTCAATCTTTAATCACCGAAAATTAAGTTCTGTTTAATTAATGTATTTAAAGCAATACTAATTTAAAACCTTTAGTAATGAGTTGGTAAGTAAGTCAAAGAAAAAGCAAATAATATTAAAAATAATAATATTATAATCGCTACACAGACAGAAAAATTACTTTCGAAAAACAATTATGAAACTGATAGATTTGAGAATATTTCAAATTATTCAAACAAAATATAACTTTTAAAAATATTCTTGAATCAAGGTTTCCTAATTTTTTTGTAGGATTAAAAATAATTTTTTTTTTAGATTCATATAATATTTAAAGAATTGTTTAAAATCATAAACTTCTCCAAATCCAATCATTTTGTTATGGTCTCTCTTTAAAATATTGCGTTTAATAAACTTGTAATAACACAATACTATAAAAATAAAACTGATACAATTTTAATTATTTAACTCTTACAAAAAAAAAATACAATTTAATTTTTAGAAAGGATATCTCAGAGTCATCCCTTGCCAACTGGACTATTTTAATTTACTGCTATTTGTTTTCGCTTGCTTTTGGGGGTGTGGAAGTCTTCGTCTCTATTGTGAAACGAATGCATAAATATTTGCAAATTTGCCATAACTCACAGCGATGTCGACGATTTGTCCAGTTGAGAGCTTGACACATAATGACTTTAATGCCTTTAAGGACTATTATCTGTGATATGATATTCGGCAGTGGTATCAGCACACACAATAATTAAATGCTCAAGTTGGCTGCGTGTGCTCATTTAACGCTGCCAGAACAGATGATGAATGGCAGAGTGCTTCCGATTTTTCGGGGGTTTTTCTTCGCTCGCATTTCCACCCCACAATTAATATGCTCTTAATCAAGGAATGGGGCGAGCCAAACAACCCACTTTGACTGGCACTGGACTGATGAGTTCCATCATCATCAGGGCCAAGCATCTTTGCGTGATTTGCGCACCTCAAAAGTAACTTCAACTCCAACTCCTCCGATTTTCTTTCCCTTCGTAATGCGTCATCTTTGGCTTAGGTCCATCGATATCGTGGCTTATATGCGGTCACGCATCGTATTCCTCCTGTCATAAATGGAATGGACTCTGTTCTGACTTGCCTATTTGTTGTTATTGCTGTTAAATATTCATGCGAATCTGCGCGATGTCAGCTCCGTTTCTTCGTTATGCTTTTAATGACATTTCAATAATTAATGTATTTTTCTTCCCAATTTTTTCCATTTCCGTTTTCCTGCCTCGCTTTCGGTTTCCCATTGTCGCCGAAGTGTGCGTGTCCTTTGCGCAGACTTTTTGACTAGTTTATCAGGATCATCAATCAAAAGGCATTTTTAAATGAAACTGCTTGTCGCGGCTTATAAATGATGCTTGTTACACGACATCGCATTTTTTTTTGAGGGTTTTTCGATTATTTTTTGGGCGTTTGGAGAACAACATTTTAAATGGCGAATCTTCATCAATTTTAATAAGTCATAATAAGTCAAGTATGCTAATGTTTTTATTGCGTGAATCTGGGGGGATTAAATTGTAAGAACTAATCAAATAAAGTCCAAAAGGTTTCTTTGGCCTCAGTCTTACTTAACTAATCAAATTTACTCTGCACAACTGTCATAATACCCAGGGAGCATTTTATCCAACTGACTAAATCGACACCCAAACATATAGTCCTTGCTGATCCTGCGCTTAGGACACAACTCATAATTCGTGTAAAAACATTTCTGCGCCGTTGAACAACTGAGCTAATGTCATTATCTTGCCATTAGTTGTTGACTGATTTGATTTAATTTAATTCTTAGCAAAAGCCGGAAAAAAGGGCAAGCCAGAAAATACAAAACTGGCAACAGTCGCCTTTTTATGCTCTACTTCGCGGAAATATACAGTGTATAAATATTCATTAAAAACATAAATTTCAGAAATATTTGCAATGCTTAGTTGCCTACACAAAGTGAATAAATAATTACAAAATAAAAATTATATGACTTTATTTTTCAGAGCATTTGTAAGTCGACATTAATTTTTTGTCTATTGTTTTTTGCAACTTCGGCTCCTTTGGGATTTCTTTTTGGCTGTTGCTTCGTTTTGGGTCTTCTGAATTTTTTTTGCTTCACTTTGCCTGAATATTCAGACCCTTGCAGCCATTTAATCGAATAACTCGTTTGAGCCAATAATACAAAATTGGTCGAAATGTCAGAGAATTATTTGATGAATCGAGAAAGATAAAAATCTAGATGTTGTGTCGGCAGCTTTGTCGAACATTTCTTGGAAATTTATATCAATAAACCGAGCGCGGAGTTTGTTTTGATGCGAGTTCACTTAACTTGGAAACAGCATTAGAAACGCTTTGCCAACTAATTAACAGCTTAAAAAGTTTGCCAACAAGTTCTTAGAGTGCTCCCAGTATTAACTGTTTTCTGTCTGTGATTTTTACAGCTTTCCTTACAAATCGCTCGACGCGAAACAAAACTTTTTTTATTGCATGTGGCCCAACAAGTTGTCGAGCAGCGCGAAAACATAATCATAAACTTGTCTCAATTATTTTTCATATGCCACGCCCCCATCGACCGCCTCCAATTGCATCCTTTAACCGCTGTGGAGCATTTAGCCAACTTTTGTCTGTTGAACGTTAATTAGTTTTGTTGGGCAAAGTGAAATTTTTGATTTTTTCCCGAGCGCTCAAACTTTTTATTAAGTTTTTCGCCAAAAATGTTTGCCAATCAAAATGAATTGAACACACACAGGACGCGCAGAGTCCTGCACAGGATACGTGCAGCAGGATGCAATGCGTCTGATTGCAGCTGCATAAGTGCAAAAGTTTAATTAAACGACGGCGGCTGATTCCATTCCAAGGAGGGAAACTTTGAGCCCCCGAGCGCAATTGGCGCTTATGATGAGCCCCTTGGAAATGCCAGCGCTGATTTTCCATAAGGTTTTCCTCGCTGCACTTTGCAAAAATTAACTTAAGAATGCAAATTGTTTTGTTAGCACCTCATTTTTTGACATTACCAACTGGGGGCTGCCTTCAGCTAACACAGTCTGAAACTAAAAATACTTCTGCATTTTTGCATAATTGAATTTGCTACTTTCCTTTGGAAGCGTGGAAAATACTTTCGGTTATTTTCGTCGCCATATCTTTTGTGTGGAAAAACTCTCCAGAGTTTCAAAATCACTATCCGAAATTTGAATAAAGATAAACAATTTCCATGAAACTCGAGAGATAATTTCATTACCTTAATATGAATATTTTAATAAAATTTGAAAACTAACTTTTTGGTGAATATTGATATACAAAAATTGGTTATCATTTTGATTGATTTTTGTATATCATAATTCTAAAAAATTTTCATTATATAGTTGATAGTGACATAATATAAAATAAATTTCAATAAGAATTTAGCTGAAATATGTCTTAATAATTTGAATGTAAAATAAATCACACAATTAGACTAATGAGCACTAGATTATTTGAATAAAAATTATATATAACAACATCGTTTAAATGCTAAGACGTCAGAGACGAACTGAAATGGTATTATTTCAATGTGATCGAAAGCCGTCGGCACTTGGCAAATTGTCATGCATCGAGAATTCTTCTTTGTTCCAAACGATTAAAATGTATTGTGTCGGCAGAACAATGTCTAGATATAAATTTAAAGACATACACATACATATATATTTGCATATATCTGTTTAATTTATTTATCTTCCGATTTGAAGTGATTTATTTATTTCCGATATTGATAAATGTATTTTATGGCTTCCCAAATTTCCTGAAGAACGTCACAATTTCTGCCCCAAGAAATAAGATTAAGTGAATATTTGTTTTGTTTTTTTTTTTTATTTTGTTTTTTTGTTTGTCAAAAATTGATGCAATTTTCAGCAAACCTTATAAATAATTTTCTTAATTTTCTTGTCAGCTTTTACAAAAATGTTCTGGCTTAATAACCTAAGCAGGACGCATTACAAAAACTTACAAACTAATACATAAGTGTTTTCGATAATAAGATTTAAATATTTCAAAAATCAAATATTGCTAAATCGAAAACTCGTCGTTATCGATGTTGTTGTTTGCTGGGTAGAAACAAAACCATTATCACAATCGCTTTGATGAGTAAACTTAAGAGGGGTGCTTGCAGTAATTTTGTAGAAATACGATGAGGAAAATCAGAGTTCCGACGGCAACTTGTTGTTCCTTGTACTGACTGTTGACTGTAGTTGTAGTTGTAGTTGTAGTTGTTGTAGAGTAGTGTAGTTGTTGTAGATGTTTGTGGTTTACTCAAGGCTGCGTTTCCGTTCACTGTGATGGTTTGCGCCACTTGCCGCACTTGCGTCCCGCCCGCTGGATGCACTGACTGGCCGTCGAGTCCATCATCTGGCGGATGGTGTTCAGTACCATTGTGGCCATTTGCCAGTGACGGAGGCGCAACAGCTGCTGCTCCTGCTCTTGGGCCTTGCGCAGCAGCGTGGCCTGGTCGGGTATGTAGAAGGCCACGGCCATTGTGATGAGTTTGTTAAAAGGAAACTTGTTCCTTTGTTTCCAATTGCACAATTGTTTGTAATTATTAATGTGTGTCTTTCTTCTTCAGCAGATGACTCAAGACTTTCTCTTTGCAGATTCGCACAATGAATAAATTAACTACACACAAATTCTTTGTTGCTGTTGTTGCTGCTGTTTACGCACACGTCAAAAATGCTTCGATTGCGGTTCGTTCACTTTGTTCTGCTGTCTGTCGATGTTGCTGCTTCTGTTGCTGCTGCGTCCGCACGCTTCGTTGGCTTGCTTCAAACTGTGTGCCGTGAGCGAGATGTTTACGCTTTTATACCTCCCGCGCTCTCGCACTAGTTGCTCTTGCTCTCTCTCTCTTGCGCTTGCTCTCGCACTCGCTCTCGCTCTCTCGGTTTGCTGTCCCGCTCTCTGTTGCTCTCAGCGTAGGCCTCTCGTTGGCGCTCGCAGTGCTTCAATTTTTTGTTTTGGTATTTTTGTTGACATCGCTTCATTCGTATTTTTTTTTCGAGTGGCCACCAAAAAAATTGTATTGTTGTTGCCAGGCGGCTCTGCCACCTTGCGCTTGTTACCAAGTGTTCTTGTGTGCGTGTGTGTGTGTGTGTGTGTGTGTGGGAGGGTGTTTTTTTGTTGGCGTCGCCTTTGTTGTAACTGTATGTGGCGAGAAGTACAGTTAGCATATTAATTGTATTAAATCGTCGTCGCATGACAAACGTCTGTCTGGCGACGGCGAAAAGAGAGCAGAAAGTCAGCCTGAAATATCGGCAAGTGGGCAAGTTTTATTCCCATTATGCATACACAGAAACCTATATGTATAATTATTATACTATATAGTATTTGTATCGGATTCTCGATTCTTATTTTATTTGACGAGCCTTTCAGCGATTTCTTTATCAGCACATTTTTTGCATGTTTTACAAGTGTTTCCCCCATTGCTTCCGACTAGAGCGAAACTTTAAGTAATGCCCGTCTGTCATAAATGCATTCTATATGTCATATTTTTTTTCTGTATTTATTTCTTTATCAACAATGGGCTCGTCCACTCAGCATGCGGCTATAGATCATTTTTATTTTTCTCGTAATTCACATGAATCTGTCTACCCATCGAGCGGAACGGTCTGAAAATTATAGCGTTACTAAACGCAGATGATGAATTTTGGATGAAATAAATATGCCGAATTTCACATTAATTACTTTCGCTGAAATTGCAGTTTATTGACTTGCTAAATGTGCAATTATTTCATTCATAATTATATTTTTCGCATCGCGGTCCAGTTGGGGTTCATTAAATAATCGATGCTAATATTACGTGCTTTACCTCAACTATTTTAAGTAGTAGCAAGCCAATTATAGCATACGCAATTAGTCAGAGGACGATTTTACAAATCCTCAAAGAAGTTCGAATTACTCAGAGGTCAGTAACAGTAAACAACAAATATTATTCATCCAATTCTAAAAAAAAAGGCATACGGAAGTTAAGAGTAGCTATGTTGGGAATTTGTGAAAGTGATTAATTTATTATCATTGAACTGCTAACGGTGCATTTCATTGTGATGAAATTATTCGCGTTACGGCAACAGTCGAAAATTGACTGGCTACAACGACTGTCAGCGTCTGAGACTCCACCCACAAAGCCGTCACTTGGCTCTGACCCACGCACACAGTCTCAAATCTCGAACCTTAGAGCTGTAGTGTCTCAAGTATCTTGTGTCTGTATCTGTGCGTTACACAACTTCCACTTAGGGGTTGCTCTAGGTCTATTGTTGCAAGAACTACTCGCTTACACTCGCCTTACACTCTCGGCATTTTCTTTCCCGTTCGCACAAACGACAAAGTCGCCGCATAGTTTTTTTTTTCCTTCTTGGTTTTCCGGGTTCGCGGCGGCAGCATAAATCCAAAAGGCGTGGCTTATTTACCAAAAACGCCGGGCAACATTTTGTGGCAGACAGAAGCCGCAACAACATTTGCTCTCTTTCGCTTTGGCCCAATGAACCAACGACTCAACGCCGCTTGGAGTTTCTTCTTCTATTTTTGGGTTTTTTTTTTCTTTTTTGGGCAACTCAACATATTTTTTTGTTGTATTAGTGGGGCGGAGTTTGGTTCGAGACCTTTTATAATGGGCTACCTAAACGCGACGTGGCGGCTATTTTATGAATCAGCGTTTCTGGGTGGAGTCTCAGTCGGGTTATGGATTATTTTCAAATCATTGCCGAGCCCTTGAAAACGCACTCTTAGCCTCTTCAATCGGTGCGTTTGCCGTCGGTAATTTGCGCATTAGCCAGCCGTAATTGGAACAATTAAGGAATTGGCCTTTACTAGATGTTTTCCTACTGATGTTCCTTTCAGATAAGCTTCTCTATTTCGAACTGTTTAATGAAGCGTAAGAGCGGTTCTCAGCAGATATAAATCTGAGTGGATTTCTTGTTTTCTTAAAGGATTACACGATATTTCTTTCGATCGATCCGCTTGCTGGTCATGCGGGTAATTATTGCAATTTTTATTTAAATGTGAAGCGACGTGTGTCAACACATTAACTCTGATATAAAATGAACTCTTCTCATATCTGGGGTTGATGCCTTTCAAACCCTTATGACATTGTTGTCGCTATCAATTTGCATAGCTAATTGCATGGAAATGCAATTTGTTTACTGATTTTTGAAATCATAAAGTTTCAATTCAATTTCATAGTTTAGCTTTGGTCGCTCATTGAAAGTGAATGTGTCAAATTAGCTTTTAATTGAGTTTTCAATCTGCATGTCAAATGACCCACATGATCCACCACAACAATGACGCGTGTTCCGATTTCAAAGTATGTCAATCACCAGTTTCATTACCAAAGCCAGTTTTTCCCTTTACTTTCATGAGACACTTAAATTAACCAGCCAAAAATTGAGTGCTGCATCAGCAAATTTGAAGCTCTTTCTTCTGGTCTTCTGACGTGTCTTCGTCTTTGTCATTGAGCTTGTGACGTTGTCGTCTCGTCTCGGGACTGCCTCAAAATATACTAAGTATATACGTTCAAGCGATCTGCACCCAGTTACACTCGTATGCTAATGAGTAATACCAATAAGCGAGCGACTTGCGTAATATTTCCCCAGAGTCTCTTTCTTTCTTTCTCACTCCTTCTAATTGATGGGTTCGCTCTCCATTTCAACGCATTGAGAGTGCGCGATCTTTGCAATTTCTCTCTTTAAACAACTCTCTGAATCATTTTTGATTTCTTTCCATATAAATTTCCTTATGACAACAACGCTTCTGTTTCTCTCTCTTTCTAACTGGTTTTGTGTCTGAGAATTTAATTGAATTGTTGCGAAATCGTATTACATTCACGGCTTTCTCCCAAAAGCAGGTTTGTCTTTGTCTAACTGACTTTTATTTTTCATAGCATGGACGAATTGTTCTCGATCTTTCTAGTCCTTTTAGAGATTTTCACTGATTGATTTGCTTGCCTAAATTTAAATTATTTTTATAAATTTTCGCAATTAATAATTCCACATTTCTCACTTCCACATAATTTTATTACAATAAACTAATAGTTAAAATTTCTATATCATTTCAATTAATAACTAAAAATTAAATTCTCGTTCATTTCCATTAAGCTGATTTTAAAAATTGCAAATCCTACTAGTTTTATTAAATAATTTCATTCGAACTATAAAAAGTCGACATAAAACAAAAATTAAATAAAAAAAAAACTAAAAATTAATATTTATCAATCATTTCAATATATGTACATACCTGTTTATAAAAAGTTAAAGATCTGAATGGTTTTATTTTTTCAAAGTAAAAAGTATAAGATTTAAATTTCTCGATCGTTCTAATTAACCTGATTATAAAATGGTAGTTCTTTATAATTTTTATTATAATTTTATTTGAACAATAGATAGTCGAATTTAAATTAAAAAAAAATTAAAAGCTAGAAATCGAAATTTCATGATCGATTTACCTAATTACATTAAATTGAATTGCATTCTGTTAAACAGTCGTATAAAAAAAAACTTTCCATTCTAGCTATCAAGCTCATTGAGTATTCGCAGTAGAAATGACGCTTCTCTCTAAACGTGTACCTCCACTCGATCCGTCTTTGTCTTCTGTTCTGTCTCTCAATTTCATTAAGTCGGCGCGGTATTAATCTACGCTTTGCCACCTCCTTCCCTTTCCCCTTCCCACACAGTGGATTCAGTCAGTCTCAGTTTCGCCCTGCTTATCTCGCTGCTGTGCTCAACAATCTCTTTCCCCCCACCCGCCATATTCCCCAATTCGTGTAATTTGTATTAATTTTTTATGAGCTCCTCGACTGGTGGCCCCAACTCTGACTGATATTTTTGTTGTATTTGTTTTCCATTTAGAAAGCAGCGAAACAAAGACAATTGCCGGGTGATCCGTTGCAACATGGGTCATTAACTTGCCGCATTTTGTAACGCCTGTCATTGAGTCGCTGCCTAAGCAGGCAGACGATCGTCGGACCGTCTACGAGGCGACTGATCGCGGAAGCTTTGCCGTTTCCCAGGCACAAACGCACAGACAGAACCAACCGATGACTCATCCACCGAATGCACTTGGCAGTGGAACTGTGAGAGGAGGGGAGAGGAGAGGGGCAGACCAAAAACGAGACCCATTTAATGTTGTTTAACGACTGTTTGCTGTGTGGGGTTTCGTCTCGTCGTCTGCTCGGGTACAACATGTGCATAACTGTTCGGATTCGGATTGAAAATGTGGCAGGGGAACTTGCTCTTGGACGTCGGGTACCTCAACACCGCAACACACACTCAACGCAAAAAAAGATACACGGCGATATGCCGATAAGATTGTTCTACCCGAAACCAGATGTGGACCTTCTTCTTCTTCTCTTTCGGACGTTTGGCCTTTGTTTAATTTATTTGATTGTTCCTTTTGTTTGGCCAGCGTTGATTTCTCGGTGTGTCTTGTACAAACATGTCAGTGCTTTATGCTCTTTTTTTATTTGAGTAATTTTCGCCCCTTTTCCACAGATTCTATGGATAGATAAAGGCTATCTGCAGGTCGTTGAGATCTTTGATTTTCGCCTCGGTTCAGTAGGTGCGTGGTAGGCCCATGGACATGCAGTAACGTGTCTTCGCCACTTCGAATATTCTATTCTAGTTGCTGTGTGTTTGCTTATGTCATTATTTGTCTATCGTCTTAGTTGCACTAATATTTTCCTCTTGGGGCAGTAGTCAAGTGGTGTGAGTCGGCAACGAGGCCGCAACGCGTCGCCTGTGGAATGGGAAGCATGAGTCATGCTGTGGCTTGCTGCCTGGGAATGTGTGGCAATTAGACTTGATTATTACTAGGTGCAATGGTAGCGATAACATGATTCCATGTCCAACACAGGAACGTCAACAAATAAATTAGCATAAATTACATTTAATTTATTAACTTAAAGTTGACAAACATTTTAATAATTCAAAATAAATTAGCATAAATTGTGAGAAAGTATCTTCTAATTCAATTGTATATCTTTAACATTTAATAATTGAAAATAAAAAACATAAAGTGCCCAAAGAAAATTATTTTCTTAAAACTGGTAAACATTTCAATAATTAAAAATCAATGGGCATAAATAGCGCAAAATTTATTAACTTGAAGACGGCAAATATTTTTATAATTCAAAATAAATTAGCATAAATTGTGCACAAGTATCTTATAATTCAATTCTATTTTCTTAAAGTCTACAAACATTTAATAATTAAAAATATATTAACATGAAATGCGCAAAAGTATTTTAGAATTAAAATTAATTTTATTGAAGTCGACAAACATTAACTAATTGAAAATAAAAAGCAGAAATTGTGCAAAATTATCTCAGACTTCAACTTTATTTTCTTAAAATTGCAAAAATTTTTATAATTAAAAAAAAATTGTTTATTAGAATTCAAATTAATGTAATTAAAGTCGATAAACAATTAATAATTTAAACTGAAAGGCATAAATTGTCCATAGGTCTGAAAAACTAAAATTTATTTTATGAATGTTGACAAATATTTTATAATCAAAAATAAATTGGCATAAATGTGCAAACGTATCTTAGAATTAACGTAAATATTCTTAAAGTTAAACAAGCATTTAATAATTTAAAATACTTTTGTTTACATTTTGCAAAAGATGGCGAACAATTAAAAATAAATAAGCATAAATTGTGCAAAGGTTTTGTAGTGTTATTTTCTTAAAGCTGTCAAACATTTAAATTGGAAATGTTTTACTTTTTATGGCCACTTTGGCGTTTGCAGCTCATCAAATATTACTCGCTCGGTTGGGTTGAGTGACTAGTTTTTGGACATTTTTATGCATTGCGAGTTAAAACGCCATGAAATATGCAACACATGGCGTCGTCGCCGCCTCAAATTGTCTTTTATGTGCATCGAGTTGTTGTCGCCGCCCCGCCCACTTTTATTTTTTGCATATTCTACGCTTGGGTTGGTGGGCATTTTATGTGCCAATGCAAATGGCGCATTAAAAAATTTGCGCTGCTTTCACGTATGGGAAAGACTCGTTTCTTATCAATCCGCTCTTATCGTCAGCTGGTCGTAAAAGATGCGCGACCGTAAAACTAAAGGCAGCAGCAGCAGCAGCATCGAAATCAAAGTATATAAAAACTGGCTACCAGACTTTTCTCACACACTTGGCCATAAAATAGATAAAGCCCAAAAATTTGAATAGAAGGAGCAGAGGAGAAGGAGTTGGAGTTGTAGTTGGAGGACGCCACGTTGTCTGGGCGCGTAATCTATACAGGAAATGGTTACGATACTATCCAAAGAGCAACGAGTATTTTTTATAGCCAAAGAGGGAGTGTGTGGATTCAATGTTTGCTCGTAAATATAAATTAAATTATATAATTTATGTAATTTCTGTAATTTCACATTTAACCCCATCCACGGAAGCCATTATCGTAATTTCTCCCAGCACTTTTATTGAAATCAAATGAAATTAATTTGAATTGCCTCGAACAATTGATGATGTACTGAAAACCATGTTAGGCATGTTTAACGTACTTTTCTATCGTAAATAAATATAAAATAATAGTTACTATAATTATATATATTTTACTAATAAATATTAGGAAGTAATTTCTTAAATTTATATTAAGATTATTAAAATTAAAGGTCAGAAAAATCTGCCCCTTATTAGCTCCTTTATCTCACCCTTTACTCGTATGCAAATGTTGATCATTGTAGTAATAATTTTTTATTGCCCTGCGCGTGTAATTAATTTGAATTGTTAAACGCTTTCGAGTTGTTGCTTTCGACGGCATTAAAAATGCTCAACGCCTATTTCGGCCTATAAATTTTCATGGTAATTAAGCCGACTCGAGGTGATAAAAGGCGTGGATCCGTCGAGTCGTCGTCCTCTGTTCGGAGTCCCTTGAGATACTTTGACAATAACTCATAAAGGCAGTTTAACTGCCCAGCACATCAGAGCGCAGCTCAGCGGGCTAATGACCACGACTCTGTGCGCAATTAGTGCGCAATTTTTGAACGCTAGATGGCGCACAGCTGTGCTTGCCACACCCACCCACACACACACACACTCGCACACCCTTCGCTCACATGATTAGTACTGTATGTGTTTTTGGCGTTGTAATTGCTTTTTGTAATTTATGCCGCAAGAGTTGTCAGCATTTTGTCTCCATGTGTGGCACGCAGTCCTTGCCACTGCCACAGCCTCCGACTCCAACTCCAACTCTGTCTGCTGATGCACTTTGTCCATCATTATGACAGCTGCTTGACGACCAAAAAGGGCTTCGCGTAGCTCGCTGATTGGGCCATATTTCCTTACCCGGTTGCGGCTAATTTTTTCGCGTTATGAATGCGCTTTGTGCGCGAATGCGACATTTGACATGTGACTGATGGAGCGCAGCTGATGCCCAGCCAGGAAAGAGAGTCGACGTCACGACGTCACGGTTCGTCATGGTGATTACATCGAGCTGGTTTTCGACTCAAATTGATTTTAATGGGCTCTCTACGAAAGGGTGCAGACCGGCGATGTTGTGGCATACAATTAGTTAAACGCAAAGTGTAATAATCCTCGTATTCTGCGGCTGCTCGCATTAGAAGAGAGAGAAAACGATGTTGTAGAAGCTGCAGAAGCCGAATCCCAGCTGCTTCTCAATTAATTGCCATTTAGTGAAGTCGCAACTTCAAAAATACACGGCATACGAGAAACAAACAAAGACCACTTCCGACCACGCCCCCATTCTCTGCCTCTTCTCGCCGCCCTCCACTTGGCTACATTTTTGTTATAATTATGGCGTCCAACGAGGCGTGAACATATGTCGCCGTGCCCCCCAAAAAGCTGTGCCACGTTCGCAGCAGACACAAAAGTTTTTTAAGCTACAGTAGGCACTGACTAAAAGCCACTTTAATACACAAACATTTGGTAAAAGTGTTTTTTATGCAGTCAGTACTGTGCCACACTTGCCAGAGTCGCTGAGGCGTTCTTCTGGTCAAAGCGCCGTGTGGCATGCAACAGCAAGAGTTGCATTCAAATGTTGGATGCGGATGTGAATGGGAATGTGCTTTTTGTATGGTCCACAGCGAGGACGAGAGCGAGTGCGATTTTTTTGCTCTAGAATAAATAAAAGGCGACTACTTGATACGCTTGAACTCGAAAAATAAGTGCAATTAATAAAAACAATTTCAGTGTTAGGGTTAAACAAATATTTGATGTTAATGAAATTAATTTATTAAATTATAGAAAAAATTAGCTGGTGAAAAAATATTGTTTTCCGTAAAGTCAAATCAATTTTATTGAAAACTCTGTATTTATTTTAAATAAATTATTACTAAAATTTATTAAAATAATAAAGTTGTGATGATTATATAATTTGACGAATTAAAATTAGTTCGTTAAATCGGAAGAAGAATTGTCGCATATGACAATATAAAGGCAAATATTTTAGCTTCATTTATTTATTTATCTTAAATGAATTATTTGAATAAATATTTGTAATAGATACAAGAAGAAAAACAGATTCTTTAAGTACCTGTTTTTAATAGTAATAGTAATAGTAATAGATACACAACTCTATTATGCAATTACTTTATTTTAAATTATTTATTTATTTATTAAATTATTCGACAAATTTTTTGAATTAGAAAGCTTTTATAAATATTATATATAGTTTTGCTTTTTATTATTGTAGATAGTGGATTTTGTTACTTACAAGCGTTATACTTTATCTAATTATTGAAGGGTTCTTTACTTCAAATTTATTCTAAGCGGTGTCATACTTGAGCATAGAAAATTCAGGTCTTCAAGCTATGCTCAATGATCTCTTGGATCGCTGCATTTAGATAGAAGCGGAATATTCCTTTTTGATGCCTCTTTTGCGGTCGATTTTTATGAGCACTCGGCAGTTCAAAAAGGCGCAGCCTCAAACCAGTTGTTTGACCACGGCTTTATGGTCTCAGATTTGGTCAACGCAGCTGCGGCCATGTGTGAGTGTTGTGAACGAGCATGAATGAATGGGTATGAGTGCGGGTGTGAGTGCTGGGGTGCAGGTTCATTCATGCACAAATGGTTCAAAGTGAATTTTCAGGCTGCATTTGTCAGTTGTCCACGGTCATTGGACACTTTTTCCTTTCTTGCCATTTCCATCTGCTATTTTGTTTTTAATAATTGTTGCAAATGCGCTTTTACGCTTTTGATTTCAATTTGCCAGCGACGCTTTTGATATTCCACTTGTTGTTGCTGTAGCTGCTTTTGTTTTTATTGTAATCGCATTAAGTGCGCTTATTTAACGCAAATCTGCCCCAGCTCATTGCCTCTATGCCTCTTTGCCTCATCCAGTTCAGAATGGATGTGCTGCAGTCAACGCAAACGCTAATGATGACTAATTTGTTTGCATTGCCACAGACTCGGCCACATTCACATCCTTATTCCTCAGACTCAACTGTCGTTGTTTTTTCACTCTCTCTCTCTCCTTCGCTTGAGTTGAGTGTGGCACATGTGTTTGTGCCACAAGTGGCAGGAGTGGAGAGCAAAGGATCTGAGCTCGCTCGGGTTTTTGTTATTTTTGCAACATTTAACGCTTATTTGGCTCTTTGCTAAGCTTTCATGGCGCGGCTTTTGAGTGTTGGCCATGCCGTCTGTTTGTTTGTTGTTTTTTTTTTTGATTAGGCATTTTCCTCTCCTCAGTTTGTTGTTTTTAGCTGCAGTGCACAATTAATTCGCAATTAGCATTTTGTTTTGAAATGTTAGGCAAATGTTTTTAGGGGTGCAAAAGTATCTCGTGCTCAAAGAATCTTTTTGGAAAACAGTTCAATCCGCTTAACTAATTTACTCGCCATGACAGCTAGGAAAATCAAGTAGGAAAACAAGCAATTGCTAAATTAACAAATTATGCATCAGTCAAGCGGCACAACAGGACGAACGGGACAACGAGCACTTAATTTAGTTAATGCAATCGCTGAGCACAATTCTCAATTCCAGTCCTCCAGCTCGCTGACATTTGACAGATGAACTGGGCGACCCTGTGACAGGCTTAGCCAGGCGAAACTGTCCAGGTTAAGGATACATTCGAATCGCTTTAGCTGCTGATGCCGCATAATTTGTTATCCACAACAAGCAGTTGGCTGACGGCAAGACGAGGGCCAGAAAAAATGGCAACTTCTTTGGCTTGGTTGCCACGCAATTGAAGCAAATTAAAAGAGGGAGTAACAGGACAACCCTCAGCAGGACTGCAAGGACATCTTGAGCTCTGCCGGACAAAGTTAATGGACATCGTTTTGTTTGCTCTGCTTCTTGGGCATTTAGCGCAAGGTCTAAAAATAAATACAAATAAAATAAGACAAATAAGAAGTAATAAAACCAGATAGACCTTTTTATTTTGTGCAGAAGTGAATAAGGCTAAAAAGAAAATAAATATGTATATTATAAATGTAATGTTATTTAGTGGCAATGTCTAAATTCTATAAAACCCCCCAAACTCCAAGTTTAAATAAATTCAAATAAAATAAAACAAATAACTAGGAGAGGCATTTAACATTTCAGAAGTGAGTGAGTCTAAAAAAGTAAAAATAATAAATAAATTATTGTGAGCTGCAGTATAACAAAAGTAAATATATTTAAACGTCAATACTTAAATTAGAAACAAATTTTATTTTTGTTTCCTTATTTCAAAAATCAAGTTAATGAAGTAACACAAATATGTAAGTGAAACTTTTAATATTTTCCAGAAGTGAACGAACATAAATAAACAAAAACTGCAGTATATATGGAATAATAATTTTATATTCAAAGAAAATGTATATACATAAAAATTAATTCTCAAATTGTATAAAATTGTTCTACATCTTTCCCCTTTCAGACCCAACTCTATTTGACAAATGAAGAAGGGTATCGAGGGCAGAGTTAAGCCTCTTTTGAGACTAGCTCTTGGCCAGCTCTGCATCATCCTGCCAACTGCACTCGGTTGATAATAAAAATTTAATGATTTTATTGCTTATGAAGTTGTAATTCATTTTGCGCCACAACCCTTCGACAATTATCCTTTTAGATAAACAATTGCGCCAGACAGAACTCGAACATCCTAAGAAAACAAAACATAAAAAAACACAACGAAAAAAAATAACAAAGTGCCGGCGACTGTCGTAAAAACAAATTTTCATTGTTTGTTTTCTTTTGCGCGCTTTTTGCTATATTTTTATTTCATTTTTTTATGATTTACATTTTGTTATTGTTTTTGTTTTTCACTTTTTGCTGCTGTTTGTTGGTCGGCAGTCGTAAAACGTTTATTTCATTTATGCGGCATATTCCCTTTGGAGACGTTGCCATAAAAATTCGTGTAAAATTATGCAAAAAGGATTAAAAACATTTGCAGGAAGCAGATGTATTTGTCGACTGCTCCTCATGTTTTAATTACGCTCCCTAATAAAACTAGTATCAGAATGCAGCTGGTTTTATTGCCAAAATGCTGATGGGAACGTTAAAATTAAAGTAGTACAAACTGAAAGTATTTTCTTTTTAAGTCAGGACTAAAGGCAATCGAACTTCTCGCACTTAATTCTGCCCAACCAACAAAGGACACGCAGTCAGTAAAGTGACAGAAATCTAGCCAGGATATATCAAAGGGTTCCCATGTCATAATGCTGAGCACCAATCAATTGAAAATCACGCGCTGACCAAAAGAAACTCAATTCCTAAGCTGCTCATCGAGCTGCCGTTGCCACAATTATTTGCAATGACAGGACATATGATGAGGTCCTTTGGCCTCCTCCACTTCCTAAGCCCAAACGTATGTCAATTTGTCAAATTCGCATATATATTTTTGCGGTGCGTTTTTTTTTCCTGCTCTTTATCGCAAATGCCGAGCGACGGCTTTTTATTGATATCGTCCGGGGCAACACGTGTGTTTGGGAGTGTGGAGCATGAGGACTGAGGACTTCTCCTGGCCACAACAATGTAATCTGATGCCTGTGTCCGTTTCATATGTGGATGGCATCGCCCGTGGCCAGGCTTTCGTACTGAAAACTGCCAAATCATTATAACAAAAAAATGTGCTTTCGACTTTTCCATTAAATTTTTGCCATGGTTTTGTCAGTTATCCTGTGGGTTATTTGATATTTTACAGTTGATAATAGCATCAGCAAAACTTTTCATATGTGCGTGATCATTATAGTTGATTGATGCGAATGCTTCTGCACAGGGTTTTGGATTACTCTCTAAATGGCGAAAACTTTTCACCAAATGACTGTACCGAAAATAGCATTAAACTAAAAAAAAAACATTTCATTGTTGATTTCGGTTTAAATTTTTCTGACTATGTTTTTGTAGAATTTTAAAATGAAATACGTTGAGTTCTTTTCATACTAATATTATAGTAAAGGCAGTCTTACATTAATTTAAGCTCTAGATTTGTAGTGAATAGTAAATGTTAAATAATTACGAATAAAATATGTCATTATTATTATATTTATAGTAGTAGCAACTGAGGAGAAGTCCTTAATCGAATTAGAAATTTGGCATACAGCATTTTCGTCTAACTGAAACTAAGACCTCCTCGAATACATGCAAATCGCATAAACTGCGTCTAAGCTCGAGTTCTGTAGGGGCTGAGGATTAAAATCGAATTACAATAGATCCATTAAAGTCACGCCGCACGTTTCCCCCCGTAGCAGAGTGTTCGACAAACGAGAACTGTACCAAAACTGCACTTAAACCTTGTCGTATGCAAATCAATTGAGGCTACTCAGGCGCTGGCCAGAACGTTAAGGGTTGAGATTTAATTATGGGAAACAAGAAACTCCCCTGCGAAAAGTCAACACACACCAACAACGGCGCACAATGTTGGCATCGTTGTAATCGGGCACACGTAATTAAGCACTGGACAAGTCCGGCACAAGAAAGTCCTCTCCCAGGATCATCAAGGTGCCTACGAAAACAATCGCCAGCATATGCAAGGTATTCCATCAGAGCATTTAACTCTTTTAGATTTTATGGTCATTAATATGCTTGATTATTTCCCCTCGACGTTGTCGTCGTCTCCTGATGAGGCGGCAGGACACGTGACCGACCGGCGACGAGGACGACGACGACGACGACGAGTCCAGCGCCCGCATAAACATTTTCATCCTGAAGTATCAACTTCCTGTGTGGCCCGTGCAGCATTCAACAATCAGAAACCATAATAAATATCTGGTGCATTGTGTTGAAAATATTTTAAAACTGTTGCAAGCACTTACCTTGCCACTCGCTGCATGCAACCCCTTCGGGGCAGGCAGCCAAAAGGGTTAAGTAGCGCAGAGGATGAGGCCTTAATACTGACTCAGGAGCTCTTCCTTTTTTTTTCGTATTTGTATTTGTATTTGTATTCCTCTTTTGGGGGTTGGGCCACGCCCCGCTCGGCGGATATTATTAATGCTGATTGACGCCTGTTTTGTAATTTTGTAATTGAAACTGAAGTTTCCTTCTATTTTGACATTATTTCTGCTGCCTTTTTTTCCTTCCCGTTGTTGTTATTGTTGTTCTCGTAGCCACTGCGCCCACAATCATTTGTTCGTTATCCTTTGATCTTTTCACTGTCGCGAACAGGAAGCTGTGACAACGTGCTCTTCTTTTTTTTACTTTTTAATTTTTCTAATGCAGCTTGACAAATTATGATCCAGTTGCGCTTTTAGAGATGAGTGCTTATCGATACTTTGCAGATACTTGTCGATGATTACGAGAATAATTTGAATTTTTATTATCTATTAAACAATTTTAAAAAACTTCTTAGTCCACAAGTTTATTTTGGCTTAATTCTTATTATCATTTATGCATTTATTTAAGATCTTACAAAGATCATAATATTTGTTATATGTTAATCTGATTGCCCTATTTATTTAATAAAAATACATATAATTCAAGGCTTGCTAATGACCTTATTAACTTTGTAATTCACAAGTTAATCATGGCAGAATTATTATTCCGATTTATGTATTCATTTTAGATTCCACCAAGATGTGCGATTATTATATAATGCTCGAGCTTAACCACCTCTCATAATTTAATTTATGTGAGTATGAATAATAAATTAAAAAATTAATCTGTATGCTTTAAACACCTGCTGATTTATTGCATAGATCAATCGATTAATCCAGAACTATTTCCTTTTCATACCTTCCGCTCAAAGTTAATTTAATCAGCCCTCAAAACGCAACCGCAATTACTCAAAGTATGCCAAGAAATATGCAAAACTCTGCACATTTGCCAAAGTCATCAATTTTGGCAGCAGGTTTGCGTCGTCTGGTCTTATCTTGGGTCGATGTATCAACTGGATGGCTGGTGCCTGGCATGAAGGAAGCACTTTAAGTTCCAGCCAAGCGACAAGTCCTCAATTATCAGATTTGCATGACTGATACGCCGAACCGAGTGACCAGAGAATGTCCTGGTAAGGATCTGAATCTCGCTGGTCTGTGTCTCTGCGTTCTCTGCCGCAGCATAATATTTCAAATGAAGCGTAGAGGAGCGAAGCATCGAGCAGGACTCATTATCAAAGCACAGCATGTGGTTAGCCCCAAGTAGCGAGGCAAACTTCCGTTGCTTCCCCAAAAAGTAGCAGCAGTCTCTGCTTTGGATGATGAAGCAACACTGCAGAATTTCAGTCAATTTCCTCGAAATTGTTTTTTGTTTGTTTGCCACACAGAGAGAGACTTTGACTCTCCCTTCCCTTCTCCGCCATCGCTCTATCGACTCGCTTAGGCTTCCTGTCTGCCTCAGCTCTGAGGCAATGTGGCATTGTTCGGTTGCAGCGTTACAGGCGACAGTGTTAAATGGTTGCAATATGTCATCAGGTTGGCTTGGCTGCCGTTACTAAGAGCCAGAAGCAGAGTCGCAGAGAGATGTGCCAGCCATGATAGTCCAATCATAGCAAACCGAGCTACCAACCAAGCAACCAACAACAACAACATCAAGCAAATGTCTTTGGACCGGGATGCGGCGCCATTTGTATGAAAAATCGCCAGGATGCTAATACGTTTGACTTCCGTTGACGGATTACCGACTATTTGGTCTATGCCTGCCCTTCCGTCTGCCAGCCAGTTGAGGCATGTTCTCCTGCTCCTGCTCCTCTTGGCCTCCCTGCCAAATTGCTGCGTTTCACATTTCATTTGAATATTTTACTCGAATGCTTTTTTTTGCTGGTTGTGTTCTCCTCGCTCATTGCGAATCGTGGAAGCTATCTGATAATTTGCTGTGCTGCTGCTCAGTCGAGTTGTCGTTAGCGAGACAAAGCCCCCATTGCTTTGATAAACAGAAGGGCCTAGCGCCAGTTGAATGAATGAGAAGTACACTGAAAGAAATCAAAAGGAAATCAATATTAATATTAGTTAATGTAAAAAAGTCGCAGACAGAAAGAAATGTAAAAAATCAGGGAAAAAACACAAAATCATGTCAAGAAAACTCAGTATATAAATTCTCATAAATTCCCATTCTTATAAATTAATACAAATATACTGAAAAAGCCTACAGTGATGACAAACATTATTAATTCAAGAATACAAAAATAACAAAATTTAACTTAAAATACAAACATAAAAAAAAGGTTATAAAACCCTTTTTTTATTTACATATAATGTTTTGAATAACTTTTTACAAGTTAAGTTAAATGCATAATTTACATTTTAAGTTTTGATTTATTTTTATCGCTAATTTTAAGGCGAAAAATAAGTGATCAATAAATAAATATAGCGGTCGCTCTATATTTCAGATTAGCATGTTTAATTGTAGAAGACATTTATTTAATATTTTATTTACATTTTATGTTTCTTATTATCAGCATCAGAACAAGTTGGAGAACGAATACCATAAATAATTAGAGCATCAATATTATTCTTAACTTTAGCATTGTTCATAATAAAAATCCAATGTGCTATTGTTTGTTATGAAATTTCCTGGAATTTTTCTCAGTGTGCTGCTGTTTGGACGCATTGATATGTAAATTTTTCAAATTCGTCGTTGTCTCTTTTTTGTATTGTGTTTTGTATTTTGGTTTTGTTGGCTTCTGCTTTGGCTTGGAACTTTTTCTATTTTGGCACCATTTTGATTGCCATGAATGAGTAACGACCGGAAAGCTGTTTTTATGACCAAGTGATAGCGATAGCCAGAGAACATTGAGCTCCAAATGGCCAAGGTAAGCCAGACAGTAGCTAGGTGAATTGGAAACGCAAACCAGGAGTTGGAAACTGGGGAACCTGAAGCTACGTTTCAGTTGATAAGCGTGCAAATTGAAATCGGCGTCGACATTGGAGGCGTTGAAATGACAAGCGACCCGTTGATTTCTCTCTCGTTCTGGCAATTTTGTTGATGGATTTCGGTTAATGGAGCTGGCAAAATTACTATGCTACACTCTGCTCTTGTTTGTTGCGAAAAATTTAAATAAATTGCTCTCATTTGTGGATAGGCAGAAGGTGGCAATTCAACCCACAACAACATAATCATCATCATTGTGATCGTCATGACGTTGCGTTTTATTTTGTTTCTAAATTGAAATTGCAGTGCAAACAATTTAAATGGGATTTGCATAAATTTACCAGGCTACACTTTTGCAATGGTCAAGCCGGAAACTAAATCGGTTTTGTGTGCAGGACAAATCACTTGTAAATTGAATTACTTTTGCCAACCATCCCTTTTTTTACCCATACTCATCTAAGCCACAAACTTCTTTCCACTCCCACACTCTCTCTCGCTGTGAGTTGAATTGAATTTCACGCATATGTGCGTTTATACAATTTGGCCAATTCTCAATAATAATAATAACGCAAACACGCAGTGTGAAAAACCCGAAATCAACACAAAACTTGTCATCACATCGGATACATGAAAGACAAGCTCGAGTTGCATTTGTGGAATGCCAGACTAAAAGATTTTCTATAAAGCTTTACCTTTTGTCTAGAAGGAATTTCCCATCTACAGGGTATGTGGGGAAAGGGTTAAATGTGCTGCAGGCTTTCGCCGGCAACAACTCAATTATGTCTGGGACACACACATGACTTGACAGACAGCAAGCAGCGTTATGCATTATGTTCCTTTTTTCCTTTTTTATGATAAGTAGCCGCTGGCTATGAAAATCCTTTGAAACGCACCCAACCACCCACATTTTTTTGTTTCTCTCGTTTTTTCGGCTGCTTGTGGCAGACCAATCAACACCAACAACACTGCGCTTGCCAAAATCACATTTTCCATCAATTTTCGTACATGATTTGCGCAAAATGTTCAGTCGATATCAGCAAAAGGGGTAAAAAGGAAAAGGGGGGGGCTATAAAACTGCAACTCGTCAGGAGTCGAAGCCGCTTAAAGCCAACGGCTGTGGCCATATTCGGTGAGCTTGTGTTTAATACACGTCACATGTTTTGACGTGGTCACGATGATAACCTTTTTTTACAATTTTATGGTAATGCTGCAAAATGTTTTTATAAAAACATATTTTGTAACAGTCCGCAGAGAGTGTAAAAACCAAAATAATAAAAGAGGGCGAAAAAAAAGGATAATAATGCGACACGTTGTCCAGCGGCCCATGCCAAATTGTTGTATTGAAAAGCATTTTTCTTTGATGTTTTTTGTGTGCGCTTCTTTTTTGTGCTATTTTATTTTGGCATTCGGTTACCTTGCTGCGTTAATAAATGCAAATAAAATATGTTTAAATTGCATTATTTAAAAAAAATGGCGTCGTTAATTTATATGCAAATACATTTTTGATAGCTAAAATGTCACTGCAGTCGATACCAGGGATACCGTGGAGGCGTGGCACGGCAGAGGCGCGATTTTTTTGCAGGTATTTAAATTTTATTTCACAGACTTTTTTGTGGCCAACCTGGTTAGCCTCGCGGCAGCGCAGCAGGGCCCATTAATTTTGATAGTTGCGCCATGGCATATGAGAGATATACTTTGATAGACGTGCCATGGAATGAGGATCAAAAGGATGCGATGGAACTGATGGTTAAAGTCCAGTTGAATTGTCATGGCAACGCTTTTTATTAAACATAATTTTATTAGTTGCATTTCATTAATTTGCAGAATTCACGCAATTTAATATTTATAGTTGGTTGACCTCGTTTCTAATTAAACGCAAATATTTGGATAATTAAATGACGCAAATTAGCAGCTCCGATGAGTTGATTGAGCATGGTAAAAAATAAAGCAGACAGCGCTGAGATTTAATGTGGAAACACAGATGCTTATGTTCAAATTAAACTAAAGTTGCTAAAGAGAAAAAAATTAATTGTTTCATTACTAGAATTTAAGAAACGAATTGCAACAAGTCTATTAAAATTAGAAATTATTATTTTAAGATTTTTATTTTGACGTCATGTCGGATTTTTTTGTAAGCTTTTATTTATATATTTTTATAAATATTATTTATCGATTTTTAATAATTCTCTAAGCAAGATATTGACATAACAAAAAATTAACATTAAAATCTTGTTTGAAACAGGTTTTAAAGAATGATATTTTGTTTCAAGAATTCTTTCATAGATTCAAATATACTGAAATGAACTAAGTTTATTGTTATTCTTATCACGTAATTTTTCTCTGTGTTTATATAATGTTTATATATTTATATCACTTTAATTATCACGTCTAAGTCGAGTTACTCTAATATTTTATTAAGAACAAATATTCATAATCCATAATCGATAATTATTAAGCGTTTTCGAAAATATTCCTAAATTTTCTACATGCAATTTAGTTATCGCCCAAAACGCAGACATTATCTGGGAAAATCGTTAGCTAACCGTTCGTTTGGGGATATCTCGTTGGGAACAAAAGCTCTGCCTAATTCACTTTTAATTAACAAATCCCAGCCAGTCAATCTGAATGCAACCAGAACAGAAACTTTGTTAGCAAATGAAAAGAAATTCAATTAAGCTTATTTGAGCGTTAAAAGCCAATCATGTCAGAGCCGACCAAAAAGCACAATGAAAAGGACATGCAAGGACACTGTTCGCAACGCAGACTCATCTCACTTTCGAGTCGATGGAGTGCGGAGTGGGAGGGGATGGGAGGGGAGGGGAGGGTTTGACAGCTTAACGACAAAAGGGTTGCAAAAAGGTGTCGCTGCCTCAATACATGTCTGTGCCTCTTGCAGTTGCAGCAAGTTGCAACTGCAATTGAGGGGATTTGGCCAAAGCCAAAGGCGTTTTGTGCGGAATGCCTTCTGATTTAATTGCACCCTCGAAGTCACTTCCAAATATATCGTAGCACGATGATTTGCAATTTGCATTTCGACGCAATTTCTCCAACTAGCGTCCGTTTTTGCATACCAATTAATTAGATGCGAATGCAATTTTAATTACAGTCCGGTTGCATTTGGCGAATGCATTTGGTAAATTGCCAAACGGACAGATCCGGAATTTATGGTTGGTGTTGGCTTAGTGGCCAGACCGAAAGTGGATTATTGGAGACGTTGCCTCATCGAACTGCCGCAACTGGTGGCAACTGTACGCCTCTGCCTCTGCCTCACATATTCTGGTCGCCTTGATTGATCGCCATCCGTCTCATTCTGATTCCAGTTCTCTTTCTCAGCATTTACCCATACGTCAGTCAGTCAGCGAGTCGTAAATGTAAGCAAACATGATGGTGGTCACGTGTCAGCCATGTAAGCTCCGAGCAGGACACGTGTCCTGCTCTTGTCTTCAACCATTTTTGAAGTGCCCGCCCCGAGAAGGGGGTTGCCTTGGGAGTGGAATGAGAGGCAGGCAGAGAGACTCTTCTTCTGCTGGCATCTTTTTTACTGACTTCTTCAGCTGATGTGCGTGTGTTGTGAGTGTTTTTTATGCGACGTGTGTCGGCGCTAAGCCCAAAAGTTTGATTCGATTTTCGGTTTTTTCTTTTTGCTAAGCACATTAACGCATGTTTTCACTCATCAACGCTTGGCTAAGTGTTTTGGATCGAGCAGGGAGCAGCAAAGGCGTTACATAAATATTTTGTTAAGCCATACGACTAATAAAACGATGGAAGCTGCAGCAGTTGGTTCTATTAACATTGCGCTGCAGTTACCTTATTTAACTTACAGGCAAAGTTTGATTAAATATTTGTGTAAACAATTTGTTTACGGTAATTATTTTTAGCTTCCGAACTCATGAATACATGTTATTATTTTTATTATTCTAATATATAACAATATTCTAAAATATACTAATTACAAAACGTACAAATTCAATTAATTCTTTTGTAATTAGTCTTAGTATCTTGAATAATTAATTTAATTTTGTATTATTTTGGTTTTATTTAAATATTATTTATATAAAAAAAAATGTAAAAAATGAAATGCACAAATTTAATCATTTTATTTTTTGCTGTGTTTATTAACTGATGTATTTATAGACATTTAAAAGAAATTTTAATTTGGTTAAATTAATTTAGTCAAAAAATATATATATTTAATATACAAATATATTATTTGTTTGCAGTAGATTAAATGATTATTATTTATTCAGTATTACTAATATTTAAATATTTCAAATTAAGAAACGCGCTTTTCTTCATCCTTACATTTCCTTTTAATATTTCAGACTATTTAACAATAGAGTAAAAACGCAATCCATTATGAAATAAACCTCTTCACTTAGACGGCACTCAAGATTCAGACAATAACCCCTTCATGAGACACTTTATCAAGCCCTTGAAATCCATTTCAAATGACTTCATTTTGTAATTTCCAATTGAAATATTGCATAAAATGTAAATGGAAAACGTGGCCAGGATAACAGCCCTACAAGCTTGGCTTTATGCATGGTCGAACGCAATTCCTCAAAACAACGTCCAAAATCAAAGCTGTAAAATGGAATTGAAAAAACGCGTTGCGTGTGGCAAGAGGACGCGGCACACGCACAAAGTCCAACAAACAATTGCGAAACATTTACACGGACACACGCAGCAGCAACAACAATACAAATTCGTCAGAAATCAAAATCGAATCAACAGAAAAAAAGCAGAAGACTCAACGTGAAGTTGTAGAGTAGTTTGTTCGCCTCACATGACTTTCGACACCCCGAGGCGGCATTGGAAATGGAAATGGGAGGGGGAAGGGAGGCGAATGTTGCACGCGTCGTCGACGTATTTGGAGAAGCAGAAACAATCACAGTGAAAAGCCTCAGAAATAGTGGCAACAATAACAAACAACAAATTGCCCCGAATCAGTTTGCGAGGACATGCGCCACAAAGGACTCGACGCCTGTCGCTGTTTGCACAGAAGTTTGGCAGCAGCAGCAGCGGCAACAATTATTGCATTTGTTTAACTTTGCCCCAGCACTGCGGGGCAATTATGTTTGAATGCTTTTGTTGTTCCCGTCGCAGCCGACGGCGAGTTAATTTTAGAAAAACAGCAAAGGCTTGAGCTTGAGCTTGAGCTTGTGTCGAGTTTTGTTTTAATTGCTTCGAAAATTGCTCATGCGCTTCATTGCGCCGCGAAGAAGTCCCAAGACAGGACACGAGCTGGCGAGGACAGCGCGGGGTGCTGGGAAAAACAGGATATGCGCCCTGTTGCTGCCGGCAGTGGTCGACTTCTCGTCGTTGTTGCTGTTGTTGCTGCTGCTGTGGTTTGACAGCCGCAACGGCGGCCACTGAGCAAACACTTCACAAACAGCCAACTGGGAGAGGAAATTCAAGTTGGGGAAACTCTCACTCATTGCCCATTACACTAATTGCCTGGTAGAGTAGCAATGTTCAATTCAAAACCGTCGCATAAATCAACTGCATATGACCAATTAATCATATAGTCCACAAAATAACACCTGAACCTCGGATACCATTTTTAATATATGTGTCGTTTTGTGGCTAAGCAAACAGAAAGCGGCAGAAAATAAAAACAATGTGCAAAACCCCAAGCGTAAAAGCCGCAAAACCAAAAATTGGCTACCAAAATCTGGTCCTGCATACACACAGCATATAGTATAGTCCTAATTGATTTATGAGGGTTTTTTGGCCTAACCTGAGTGAGAACCCAAAGACCAAACCAACAGTTTGTTTTTGTTTTGTTTTTGGTTTGTTTGTGTGGAACTCTCTTTTTTAGATATCACAGAGTGCAATGTGAAATTAAGCTGAAAATTACGCCAAATAAATGATTTACGCAAATAAATGGAAATTTATTGAGTCCAACTGTTTTGGGCATACATCATTTTACACCACATATTCCTCCACACATTCACAGCTCCTGTTTTTTCTGGCCGCCGAACGTCATAAGTGCGGGCCACAGCAGCAGCTTGTGATATGCAAATTTACATTCTGCATTGCATACTTTTTGGGGTTCGAACCTCGAACATATTGCGGCGGATTTTAATTAAGCGCAAAGGCAACAAAACAAGCAGGAATTACACACTGTTGTGATTAGGCGAAGAGTAGATGCTCTAAAAGGACGTATGAGATGAGGTAAATTGTTTAACAATTGAATAATACAAATAAATATTATATCGAGTTCAAAAATATGAACATGTAGAATTAACTGTCGAAATTATTTAATATTATTCTTTTAATTTTTCATATAAAAAAGTAAAATGAAAACAGACAAATGATTCAATACAAACAAGGAAAGAAGAAATATTTTATTTTAATCATTGGTACATACAATAAAAAATAAGTAAACAGTAAACAGAATAATTCCAAATACGCAAGTTAAACATTTAAGAATAAATACTTTAAAATTATCAATTTATGCTCAGTGTGAGAATATAACTCATAGAATAGTTTGATTGTATTTAATATTTGGATATATACAAAATAATAAATGTAATCATAAAACAGATTAGTTATTTAATTTTCTTTATGTTAGCAAAATTGAAACCAATCAATACAATGCAATTAATTGTAATGTAAGAACTGATATAAAATTGAATTTATTATTTAATTTTAATGATAATTTGCTCATAGTAGGACTGGAGCGTTAAATGTCAAGTAAAGTTTTAAAATTTATTTTTACTTAATTTAAATATTATATTTTTATTTTCGTTTATTTGATTGCTAAGTATAATTAGGGTTTTTAGTCGGAGCATTTTCAATAGAAAAGTTTTATTTCAGCTTCAGTCAGAGTATTTGAAAATGTCGAAAATCGTCATAAAAAAAAGCTGATATGTAACAGGATTAATGCAGTGTCCTTTTGGTCCTGCCGCACCGCTGATATGTTCTCACATCTGGCGTCATCGACGGGGGTTTCCATTTGATTTGCATTGCATTTAATGAAACATTATTTTCGAATTTGTCTGTTTAATCGTGTGACAATTGGTCAAATGCTCACCCCTTTAGTGTATAAATCAAAGGATTCGATTTCCCATTTGATGTCCATTTATTTTGATTTTTTTTTTTTTGTTTGTTTTTATTTGCAATCAGTTTGTGTTTAATGATTTGCAATTAGGAAATTAGTTTGATTTTTAATTAACATGCGGTTTTGGGGCTATTTTACTTTGTTTTCCTTTTCATGCAAACCGGTTTTTTGTGTCGTCCTTTTGTTGCTGTTGTTGTTGTTGTTTGTGCAAATTGCCACGCAAATCATTTAATGCGTTTTTGTGGTTAGAATTGTTTTTGTTGCCGCAGGACAGCGCGAGGGCAAGATTTGCATTTAATGAGCTCCTAAGTGGATTTTAATTTAATTAATGGATACACTCTATTTTTTGTCGACTACCGACTTTTTAGCTAATTTAATTTAAAGCGTGTTTTAAACAATTTGAACCTCGTTGGAAAAGCGATGAGCTAATTATATATTTTATATTATTTCTAAGCAGAATTAATGTTGAGAAGTTCATAAATTTAATAATAACTTAACTTTCCCCAAGTCCAGTCTGTCTAAATTCTGTCTGTATTTATTTACCTTGTTTTGCTGTTTATCCTGAAGACTTGTCCTTGTCCATAAATTACACCTAAGCCTTTTTTCTGTTGCTGCCTTTCTATGCCACAAATTCATTTAGTGAGTGCATTTAATTAAATCTGCGGCGCATTTAATTCGCCTGCCTCGCGCAAGCAGAGAAAAAAGTGGAAAATCTAATTAGCTTTTGGCTCATCTCGAAGGAACTAATTAACAGGGTAGAAGCAGAGCGCAGGACCCCGGAGGAGGCGAGTCTCATGTTTGATCCTGTACAAATTAACAAATTGTATACTCTTATTAAGAGCAAAGCAAACGGAAAGAACACAAAGCACACAAAATGAAGGCGAAATACGCAACACAAAAAAATCGCAAACGTCATCGAAACCAAAACTCTTCCCTGCCCCAGCCGCATGCCTCATGCCGCATGCTGTTGTGCAACGCCTTGTGCTGCACTCAAGTGGCTTTATCAGTGGCAACCGCAGCTCTCTTGGCAGGATACGTTTGCCGCCCTACCGCACTAATATCCTTTAGAAATTGTTTTTTCTTTTTTTTTGTGTGTGTGTTTGCGATTCGTTTTCATTTTCGGAAAAAGCAAAACGGCGAATGAAAATTGCATTCAATTGAGCGCATTTATTGTTTGAATTAAGTCATGAGGAAAATTCCATTAGGTTGGCAGAGAAATTGCACTGCTGCTCGATGACTGGGGCGTGTTGCAACAGCAGCAGCGGCAGCAGCGGCAGACACATGTGGCGCATTAGAGGCGAAGGACGTGCTGTGGCAAGTGCCTCGGCGAAAGCGTTAAATGGGATTTTGTGCAAGCCAAAAAGGAGCGGCTCGACTTAGCTTTTGTCTGAGGCGCTGCCGTCAGCGACATGCCACATGCCACATGCTGCATGCAACCCACCTGCAACAAGCGACTGGAATATGATTGACAGCTGTGCACGCTGCATTTGAGTCACATGAAATTGAAAGGCATCAGAAAAACGGCAGCGTTTAATTAAGTCCTTTGACTGAAACACAAAACGAGAAAAAAAAGCACAACAAAATCTGCAGCTAGACTCGCTCGATACCCTGTAATCGTGTTGTCATAAATCAAACTGGAATCGATTGTGAAAACTTAATTTATGCGTTTGCTATTTAATGTTTATTTATTGTGGCAATTATTTAGCAGTGTTATCAAGCAATCAATATACCCAACTGTCGGCCAAAGAGCAAACAAATTGCAGGCACTTACAATGTTGTGATTGGTTTTTCCTTGCATGAGTTTATTAATTTCTGTTCAGGCCTTTTGGCCGTCTTTGCTAATTAGGCAGAAACCACAGAGCGGCAGAGTCCTTTATGCAACTTTGCTGCTGACACTTTAATTAATTTCCAGGGACTAGCAAAAGAACTCGAGCTGCATTTGCACAGCGAGCGAGTGGGGAGCAGAGATAAAAGACAGTTGCAGTTGACCAAATTAAAACAGCAAAATGTAAAAGTTGGATTCGGAGTGGCATCGAAGTGGATGTTGCATGCACCCAGACCACATGCCACGATGACATTGTTTGCCATACACTTCATTTATTTGGAATTAGTGCTGGACTGCTGCAAAAAGGGGGCAAAAACACTCGCAATGCACTCAACGCCAACTGCCAAAGAACGAATTTGAATCCTTTATGAAGCGTGGCACAAACAAAACACACACACAGGGACTTGCACACATGCTCATGCATATATTGGCCAAAAGTAGCCTCATCGCCCTCTAGACTGCTCTCCTGTGTGCAGCAGACCAAAAACCATTGATTGTCATCGAATAGCCCTGGTCCAGTCGAGTCCAGTCTAGTTCTGTCCTGGCCAGGATATGCTGGCATAAGGAAAAAAGCAGCTTGAGCTTCGCATGTGACCAAAGTGTCCAGCTGCAGTCTCCAACTCTCTCCTTCTCTGTGCTACAGCAGCTTACGTGTTTTTGAACATTTGTTACGCTACACGTAATGCAATGACTGCGAGTGCGTCCTGTGTGTCCTGTGTGTCCTGGCTGTGAGTCCATGCCACGTCACGCTACACTTGATAAATCTCTAATGCCACTTTGGGTGTGCCAACCGCATTCCCTCCTGCGCCCCCTTGCCTGATCCTATTTGAATTCACCAACTCCCGAAACTCTGTGTAATTTCGGTTGCCTCTGCTGTCCTTGTTGTGTGTCAGGACAGTTCGATTATTAAAGGTTTGGTTGTGTTTATGCCCAGCCACTTGTGTTGTGTCCCTGAGGTGTTTTTCCTGTGTACTTGGCCAGTGTTTAATCAAAGGTAATTAGACTGTAGTCCATTGAGAGAGGGAGAGAGAGATCGAAATGGCAAAGCAGCTTAACGTAAATTGTAAACATAACTTTAGTTTTATCAGGGCCAGAACTACAATTTGCCTGCACTATAAAGTCTCACTCTCGCAACTCTTGCTTCTAATGAGCTTTTCGCCAGTCGCCTCATTTCACGTGCCACTTCCACAAAGCCGGCGACGTTGGCCGCCTAATTCCTTAATTAAAATCGAAGCCTACGCTCTGGCGCCAAATGCACGACGAGGACGAGGCGGAAAGGGCAGTTTCAATGCAAAATCCATTGACTGATTGCAATATTTCACTTTTAAGTCACACAGTGCGCCTGTTCGGCTCTCGTTCAACAAACAAACAAACAGACAGAGAGACAGGACAACACGTCGGCTTAATTTGTATGATCAAGTGGGGGGCAGACGACACTGAGTGTTGCGTTTTATTAAAAAGGACACAGCATGCTGCAGAGCAGAGCCGAGCCGAGGAAAATCAGTGCAACAAAGTTGCATACTGTCGCAGCTTCATTTTAAAATGAAATTTTGCCATCAGAGCGTTGCGAACACTTGACCAGCTCACAGCATCTTGTTGTGCCAAATGATGCCCAGGCAGAGGCCAACGACAAGGACAACGACAACGACTGCGACAGGATGTGATGTGGGTTCCAGGGACACGAACTCGTCGCGCTTTGGCATAATAAATTAACAAATTTGTCTGCACGGAGTTCGCTCTGCGTCTCGATATTCATGCTGGACGCTGACAGGCAACTTGCAACTGGAGCCGACGTCCACCTGTGTCCACTTTTTGGGGCAGCAACTGCTGTCCATTTGGCTGCTGCCAATCATGTCGGATTAATAACAAAACACAACGAGAGCTGGGAGGAGAGCGACCAAATGGAGGTACACCGAAAAAAATTACAATTTCTATTTGCTTTTGGTCGGATTAATTTATTAACTATTTAATATACTGCTATCGCATAACAAATATTGAGTGAAGTTTGTTTGCTTACGTATTAAATGTAATTTCGAAACACAATAATTGGGAATACGTTTTCCTTTTTTTACATTTATTTACTCAAACACTTTTATATATTTATGCATTATTGAATTTGGATTGAAAATTGCCAATAAAAAGATATACATTTTTATTTTAGTATTTAAACTTAATAATATTTTTGTATGGATTATTAAATTTGAATTGTATAAAAAATAAATGGAAATAAATTTTTCTCATTTATATCTAAGTTTAATAATTGCTTAAGTTGTCTATATTTAATTCGCATACAATATTTATATTTTTTGTTTCGTTATTTAAGTTTGAATGAATGGAAAATAAATTGCAATATATTTTCATCCTTTTTGTCTATAATTAATAAATCACTTGTATAATATTTAGATTTCAATAAATGCATTATTTATTAAACCAAATGATTATTACAACAATATTGCTTGATGTTAGACTACTAATTTATTTGTACTCTCGTTTTCTACATTCCTATTTCACAATCTCTACTTTAAAATGCTCATTACAATTAATTCTAGAGATCGTCGTTTTTCTCTCCGTGTGGATGAAGGGGCTGCTTTATTCATGGCTAGCAAGCCGAGCCATTCAAGCAAAGTTGCCACTGACTGACGCAGCTGCTGCTCCCATGCCTGACCACAGCAGTTGGACAATGGCTCCCTGCTTCCTTTACTCCATCTCCATCACCAACTCCAACTCCCTTCGCTCTTCTCCTGATGCTGCTGCCCCCTGTGTGGGCGACTAAATGACGCGTCGCATGTTGCCATGTTGCCATTTGCCGAGTGCCGACTGTCAGTGCATTACATGGCAGTTTCATGCTGACTCTCTGTGTCCCACTCTCCACTGGCTTTTAATTGTAACGGGCACCCAAGTCCATCTCTCCTCCACTCCATCTCTCATCCTGTGCCTCGCCAACGTCTGTCAATATTTTGCGTTTTTCATTGTTGCAGTGAGTTGTGCCATTGCATTTGTTGTTGTTTGAGATTTATGCCCCAATGTGACCAGCACTTTGACTACCCTAAACCCCTGCTCCACTCCACTGTCATCGAGCAAGCAACCGCAACATGTTGCAGGACGCGCGCTTAACACCCAAACGAAACCCAAACGGGCAGCCGACCAAGCGAGCAACCAACTGACGAGCCAACCGACAAAACCAGCCAAAGGACTCGCCAACCTGTGGCCATTGTGCGCATTCCTCAATGCTTAAATGCTGACCGAAAACACTCCACAGCCACTTACTCCAAATACCCTTGATTAAGTGCTACTGAGGTATATGCTTGCTGTAGATTCAATGTTTAGTGAAGCGAAGGAATACCTGAGCTTAAATACAAATAGTTGATACAACCGAAATTATGTTATTCGATTTTTAATTAAATATACTACAGCGTTTACTGCATATATTCATGATGAAGAGAAAATTTTGAGTGAAACGAAATAATACAAAAGTTTAATTCCAAGTATTTAAAATATGAGAAACATAATTGGTTTATTTTCGATTTATACAATTTAGTTTCTTGTTGCTCAATTCATACAATGTTCAATCTAAGAGTTGATATGTATCTTAATTATTTTCTTTAAACAGTAGCTGGTGAAAACTCTAGGCATACACGTAGAATATATTTTATTTATTTTATTATTGCAGGATCGCAAAATATAAATATGCCCTACTTTAAAAATTACGTTTTATTAAACCTATAAATAAAAACAAAACATCTTCAGGAATACAATTCAGAGATTTTCAAATCGTTCTTAAAATAGGATTTAATTTGTAAAGAGATTCAAGAAACAAGATTTCCAAATTTATTTTTTTTTTTTTTGTTTCAGCATTTTTTCTCTGTGACCAACTGCTTTCTGATTACAGGGTATTTAAATGTCGTTAGCCAACAGTCTGTTTGGTTTGCTTAGCTATCTTTTTTTTAGCGTTTCCTTATCCGCTCGTTGTTTGTCCGACAATTTGGTCAGGCGTCAGCTTTGGCACCTGCTGGCCAACGTATCCTGTGTCCGTCTAAGCCCGAAAATCGCTCAGCAGCTTACCCAAATCGTATATACGTGTATATTGGAGTAGTTTCAGTTCTTTTTCTGTGGATTTCCACGCTTCACATGTCTCGTTGTTTAGTTATTTTCATTGGAATTTAATTTTGGCTTTGAAGCTCGTGACATTCTATTTGCGTATGTTTTGGCCGCTCTTTTGTTGCTGGTGTCGAGGCACGAATTTGTTTCGAAAATTGAATTAGATTGGCCGAGCGAACGAACGGCAGCTGATTTGATTGCATTTGGCCGTGCATGTTGCATATTGTATGTTGTATGTTGTAGGTCGCATGTTGCATGTGGCAGTGGCCAAAGGAATTTTTGTGGCATGCAATTTGATTAGCTGCTGCGCGATGCATAAATTATGTCAAATTATCCAGCTGCCCTCCAGGCTAAACCACTTACTAACCGCACGGCTGTGGCTAATTGGACATTAGATTACGGCAACTAATGCACTACATGGCAACCCGATGTTGCAACATATTGTTGCACATACAAAAAACATGAAGTGTGTGTCAATGACACATACAACAGCCATATCAGTTTCCTGTCATAAATTGATAAACAATAAAGCGAAAAATATATTGCACAAAGTAAATTAAACAATAGTTGCTTAGCCTAGTTTTCTACTTGATTTTGTAACTGAATTAGTGTTTAGAAATTTTGTATACTTACAGAATGTTCCGCCTTTGGAGTTTACGATAATCCGATTGCGCATAATTTCGCTAAATTAACTGACATATCAAATTAGGCAGCCTATTTGATTTTATGTGCTCGGCATCAAGTTGTAAAAAAGTTTGAAAGAATTGTGACCCATGTCTAGCAGAAAATTATGTTAATTTTTGGCTGACAAATTTTACGACTCTCACAACAAAATAAAAAATAAAAATTGCACGAATTTTACGACATTCTAATAAGCAAATTTGCGAATTTCGCTTTTTACTTTTGCATAATTAGCCACAGTCGAGACTCGTAAAAATTGGCACGTGCAGCGAGTGAGAGATTTTGGCAACATCTGTCGCGATGCGGGACAGCGGGGATGGAGAAGGGGGTGCGTCATAAATGTTGCAAAAATATAATATGGGAAATTCTAAACTTAAATGAAATGATTAGTGACGGCACATTCCGACTGCAGGCGCGATAAAAATAAAATGCAATAAAATCAGTTTGATTTTTGCAGGGTTGACGAGTTGTTGATTGAATGGCTGAGAGGAGGGTAACATGCTGATATGATGCCAACTGTTTTGCATAGAAATTGTAGAGAGGTAGAGCAGAGAGAGAGAGAGGGGTAGGAATGCTGGCAGGTTCATGCAGCAACGTAGCAAGAAGCTTTTGCGACCTTTAAACGCCTTTTGCAACCGTTTTGGCGTTGTCGCATTTTCCACTTTATTAATTCGCCAATTGACAGACTTATTGCAAATTGAAAACAAAAGCGCGAACACGAACGAAACTCCAAACTCGAAACTCGAAATTCGTTCTGCGCTGCGAGCTATGCAATAAAAATCAAGCCCGCAACGAATTTGTGCAATCAGCTGGAAATTATTTACATGTTTATACGAAATTGAAACAACAAACACACATTGTTCCACATATAGTAGAGAGAGAGAGTCGACATATGCATTGTCGTCCTTTGTGAGCACAACTCAATAAAAGGCGCAAATTTACATAGAAAACAACGAGCGCGGCGTCGAGGCTCCGATCCCACTCATAAATTCCGCAATTAATGATGCAAAAAGTGCGAAAAGAATTTGTGCACAATTTGCATTGTTCCCCCTTGGCCATAAAGACTAGAGCGTGTGCTGTGTTATGTGAATACATATGTTTTTCGGCTATACTTAAACATCGTTCCGGTCGTGTGCATCCCTGGCTAGTTGCCTTTCAATCAAGTGCAGTCTGCGAGTTGTTTAGATGCGATACTAAACTGGAGACAGACCATTTTCGGGAAACTGCTGGGTAATGCTGGGTAAACTACTAACTTTTCAACAATAGTTTTTTATTTTATTTATATTTTTAATTGTTGCAAATATATATTTAACTATCCGCTACTGTTACTACTTTTGATATCTTTTAAAGTACGGAAGATACAAAAATTCAACGACAAATGTACATGCATACGAGTAGTATTAACATATTTAAACCTATGATGGGAAATAGAGAAAAGCAATATGATTTGTTATAAGGCAGATCTGTGTAATCGATTATAAATTACTTATTTTATTAATAACGTTCATTTTATTAAATATAAACTTATTTGAATCATTAACTTAAATAATATTGATCTCAGCCTTTAGAATTTAATAAAATAATATTAAATAAATAAAAAATACTTATTTGATTTTCAATCATTACATTTTTTAATTAAATCCAGTCTATAATTTATTTATAGATATAAGAGATAAACTAAAATTATCATCTACCATAGTTATTGATCTCAATATAAATATTTTTGTTGAAGGCTTTTTGTCGTTACTGATACAATATTTTTAATTTATATATTTTGAATTTTTAATAAATAATTTAGTCGTTTTTGAAATCATAAATTTAAAATGAATCATTGTATAGTATGATACTTTAAAGTTTGTTATTTCCTAAGTTTAATTAAATTATGGGGATTAAATTATGGAGACTTTCGTTAGTTGGCTTTGAAATAAAATAAAAGAGAAATACTAGTCGAATACAAGTTTTCTTATATTCACAATACAGTTAGTCTTTTATCTGCAAATCTCCACAATTTTATTGTAAAATATGCAGAGCATTTGCAGTTCCTGCAGTCCTTGCAATCTCTTACAGCTCGTTGAGAGCTGAATCTACTCTGATTTATGCCCGAGCAATATGTGTGCGGAGTGGCCAAAGCCAGAAGAGGGACTCAGTGAGAAAGCGAGGCGAATCGCTTGGCTTTGCTGGCCAGGAGACAGAGAGCATAACAGGAAGCAGAGCATCAATTCAGGCAAAATACGAGAGTTCTCCTTCGCTATGGCCAAAATAATTTGAATGAAATGTCCATTATGGCTTCCTGTGTGCCGGCAAAAGATCCAACGACGCCAGTGACGGCGACGATGAACGTCTTTTTGCCAGGCGCCAACATTCACCAGTGATTCACAGTGACCACAGGGAGTTGGAGGCAGCGAAGGACGAGAAAGGATGCTCGACAATCCTTTCATGGCCATTGCTTAAGTGCACTTTACACATTCTTTTATTGTGCCGCCTTTGGCACATAAATTCAATTTGACCAAATTGTTTTCGTTTTTTCTGTGCTTCAAGTGTTTTCCTTTTTTTTCTCATTTCGCAATATATTTATATGCAATTTGCATAAATAATCACTTTTACATGTCCTGCATGCTGTGTGCTGCGTGCTATTTGCTGTGTCCTTCGTCCTGACTGCATTTGCAAATGCCTGGCTCATGAAATGCGCATTAAGTTGCTTTAATTGCATTCAATTATGCATCGCAAAGGATATCGGGAGAATGGAGAGAGGAGTTGAGGAGGGGGCGGAGACTCTGCGACTTGACTGATAAGACTTTGGGTGACGCCTTGCGCAAAACTTTGGCGTTTCACTTAATTGCAGTCATTACATTCATGCCATGCAGCTTGCCATGTTATCATTACGTGGAGGATGCCAAAGTAATGCGCCAGCCACGCTGCGTATGCGTAATCTATATGCACATAATCTCATACCATCGATACGTGTGCGTGTGTGTGTGTGTGTGTGTCTACACTCACACCCACAGTATCGTGCATCCACAATGCACACTTGAATAATTTCATCGCGGATTATACTAATTAAGCGCGCCAATACCCAGGCCATTGAGCTGGCCATAGAAACCCCTGTAACTATCTCTAAGTCATACAACTTCCCTGCCCCTCCCCTAGAGGGTCCCCCTCTCTCCTCTCTCTCTCGCTGGTCAGTTGCATTGGCGGCTTCCGCTGCTAATTTCAAATTCATTATCCGCTTATCACGCCCGCGAAATATATCGTTGGGCAGTAGCCGTGCACAGTGTGGCAAGACCTGTAAGAGGCGAGTGGAAAATTAATTGTTGCTAAAGAGCGAACAATGATAACGAAATGAACTGAATAAGTTCACCTTCATCGTTCTCCAATTTTATCAATTTTACTTTTAATTTCGTACTTGATTCGTTTTTGATTACTGATACTCTATGCTGATTTTCGTTTAATATTTATATGACGGCTGTTTTTATATAATAATAATTTGTAAAATATTCAAAATGTATACAGGTAACTTCTGAAACAATACTGCAGCACATATACAAAATCCAAAAAAAATATAAATGTATATGTTAAAATTCGTAAATTAATGATCCAACGAAAACATATTAAAATGATTTAATATAAACGAACAGAAAAAATGGGTTACGATTGAAAGTGAACGTTGAACAAAAACGAACGATGAACAACATAGGGAACAAAATCCAACGGATACATATATATAAATAATTTTAATTTCAATTCGTATCTGTGAATTCCATAATTTGTTTAATAAATGTAAACCAAATATTTTAAATAGATTTCGAATTCAATAAATATTCAATATTTACTCTTCGTTTTGAAATACAATTTATATTTTTATAAATACAATTTCTTCGCTCATTTTTCTTTTAATAAAGACTTTTAAATAATACATTATATTTAAAAATTGTAATTTAGTAATTAAGATAGCGTATTTTGTACTAATTACCTGGCTGACTGTGCACACTGTGCCATTTCTTAGCTATGCTATGAAGATGTGTTCCGAGTTGGCCGCTTTGGGGTGATTTATTTCGTGTGGTTCGATGTTGTTTGGCTGCCCGTCATGTTGGCTTAAACAAATCATTTATATGCAGCGTTTGCAATTATTTGCACTTAATTGTGTGTTAAGTGCCCAGCCAGAGATGCCAGCGATGATGTTGCAACGTGCAACGTGCAACGTGGTGACGATGTTGCCCCCTCCCCAGAGGGGAAAAGCGTTGCCAGTGCAGCGGAAGCGATGCCCGTTGATTGATATCGCATTGAGGCGTGCTGAAAATTATTTGCATTGATAATTCGCTGATTAATGTTTGCCACCGCTGACGAAGCCAGCGTCGCTGCCTCAGTCGCAGTCGCAGTCGACGTCGCTTCCACTCGTTGGTCAGCCAACGTGTCGCGATTTTGGTTGTTGTTGTTGTTGTTGTGTGTGTCCTGTTTGTGTGTTGCGATGTGTAATATTGATGGGCCTGGTTGTTGGCTGCGCTGTTTATTGGATTGGCTGAGGTTTTTGCATTAATGCTGTAAACAATTAAGTGAAGCGTATTAAGTTGGATTTGGGGCCGACTAACTAATTTATGAGCCCAACTCGCAAATGAGCAGCACAAATTCCATTAAAGTCGTATCGCAATGGCTTTTAAAGCGAGGCTGATAGAGAATCATTAGAAAAACATTATAAATTTTTAAGTGGCTTATTAAAAGCGTTCGACAGACAGATATGCAGAGGAAGCATTAGCAAAGCAAACAATTCGATCCCCGGGGAGGAGGAAAAAGCAAATTCGATTGCCGAAATTGAAGAAAAAACATTTTGCTAATTTATTGCGTTTTAATTCATATGCAAATTGTTGGCGTATGCTTGTGGATTTCTTTTAATGTTCTTAAGTAAATAATCAAATATTTAGAGAAAGAGCAAAATCTACGGAAATGGTTTCCCAGGCAGCCAAGTGTGCACATGTGAATATTGAGCTTCATTTGTGCGAAAAACCAGAAATCCAATAAAGCTCCTTGCACAGCAGGATAACAGGATATATAAAGATAAACGCACCTTTCTTCTGGTCTGGCCATAAGAAAGAAATTATTTTTTATTCATGCATTAAATTGTTTTGACTCTCGTTGATATTATCAGAGTTTTTCTTTATGTTTATTGTGTTTTCTTCCCGGCTGCATGCTAATCAAATTACACATTGTGTGTGTGTGTGTGTGTCTCAGTCTCAGTCTCCCTTAGAGTCCTGCTTCCCCTCGGCAGCTGAATCATTTCTCAGCACCTTTGCCATCAATATACGTAATGCCCGGCTCTGTTTCGGTGGCTCGCCTGCAGCGCAATATCAAAAATAATTTGTTTGACAATAAAAGACGATAAACATTAAAATTATGTGCCAGAGATTTTTTCCAGCTCGCGTTGTCAACGTGCTGCATATCCTTAATATGCCTCGTCCTCGTCCTCGTCCTCGTGCTCGGCTCAGACGCTTTATGTTTATTATTGCCAGCAGCGTTTCTGGGGGTTGGAGCCCCAGTCTCAGTTCAGACGAGATCTTCAATGATTAGTCCGCTAAACTCACTCGTAAATTTGTCAAATCGCGCAAGTTATGCGAATAACATTGCCCAGTTTCTCTCCTTTTTTTTATCTACTTTGCATTTTTCTTTTTTTTCTCTGTTGAGTTTCCCTTGGGGGCAGCTTGTCTTGGCCAGCTTTTTTATTTGATTATGAAATTAGATTTTGGCTCGACTGTGCGGTCGACTCTTTTATGCTTTTGCTCTTCGTCGCTGTCTCATTAAATATTTCTACGCAATTTTAGCTTGCTATTTTTGCACTTTGGCCGCAGAATGGAAAACATCAAAAAGCGCGTGAAAACTTTGGCTCAACAACGCAAAATATATTGCTTGAAAATCGCACTCAAACTTTTATTTTCTGCTCATTTTTTGATATTTTTCATGTGCTGCACTTTTTCCCTCTCAGTTGCTTTGACAATTGTTTGACGCTAACGAAGTCGCTTTGTTTTTGTAGGTTTGTTATTTTTTTTTTGCTTGACTCCCGTTTGTTACAACTTTTCAATTGTTTGGCTTCTGTCATTACCTTTGACATGGCCCTGCCAGTTTGTTGTTGTTGTTGTTGCTGTTGTTGCCTTTTCCCTGTCGTCGTCTTTTGTCTTTCGCGCTTTTGTTTCCCCTCCCCTCGCCAAGTGTCACGTTGGCCGCTCTTTGATCTGCCGCAGTTGCATTTTCTATTAATTGTAATGATGGAATCGTTGCAAGCTGCAACAATAGCGACTTCCCTGCTTGCCCCAAGGGCGGCACTTGGCAGTGTGAAGCTGTTGTTGCCTCGTTAAATTTAATTATTATCTCTCAGCATTTGAGAATAATCTTCTAAGTTGTACGGCTTGCAGTTTAAAATGTTTAACATTTGCTACACTTATATTAATTTTTATAGCTGACATAAACTCCAAGTTTAATTTCTTTTTTCAAAAAGTTTTTTGGAAAATGGAAAAACATTTTATATAAAATGTATAATTTCAACTATTCAAGACTTACATAAAATTCATATATATTTTATACTCTGTCGGCATTATGTATGTCTCCTCCTTTTTTTTTTAGTATTTAGTTTTGTTTGAGCATGCTAATAATCAGATTATATATTATCGATCAATGAAATAAAATTACTTTTGTGAGAACAAAATTCTTAGATTTTGTTAGATAAAACAATTTATTTTAATATTTTTTTGAAATCAAAATTGCATTGTATATCTGGCTATTTATATTTTTCCCAAAATCTTTAAACAATTGTATAGTCTGTAAAAACAACGAATTTTAGATTTAAAAATATCTTCCACAATTAAATGAAGAGTGCTTAATTTTTGATCTTCTGTAAACTTCACTACCTAAGACTTGGCCTTGAGCTTTGGTGTGGATTTACAGACTTTTGTTTTATATGCATTACCTCTGATTACAGCTCTTTTACGAAACCTACAGAATTAGCTCGCACTTCCATTCCATTAAATTCCATTAGCCCACAATAGCGAGTCTTGAAGACGTCACTGACAATTGACACAATTGTTCTAAGAGGCAGCTCACATCATAGATGACTCGTTATAAGTGCATTGCGTATGACTGCATCCCAACCTTGACCCACATCTTGAGGATGCTGCTCCGGTGAACTGGAGAGGAGCTACGAAGGGATAAGTCTTCGTCGTAGACCCTATTTCAGGTTCTGTTGCATTGACAACGCCAAGCTGCGGCATGTTGCAGCATATGCAACAGTTGCAACAGTTTGCGATTGACGCACGACCTTGAGCTGGTTTATCGTGGCCACTCGAGTTCCAGCAGCTGTTGCCGAGGGGCACGTCGGCAGCCATAGAGAAAACATTCGAGTTGCTCAGTTGTGCTTAAAGCAACGTGCCACAGTCGAGTTGCGGCAGCAGAAATTGCTTCCACTTAATAAAGCACACTAATGATGACCGCAGGACCAAATGGAATGCACTTGAGCACGTAGCAGGGCAACATGTAACCACTTCAATTCGTTTGTTTGCCCTATTATCATTATACAGTATACGAGTACAAGAAGGTACTCTAATTTACTTTTAATAATGTTGCTGCTCCGTTTTTCGTATTTGTTGCTCTTGAGTATGGCTTTCTGTAAATATATAGTATGCGATTTACCCGACAAAATTGATTTGTCAGTTTGTGTACTTTCAATTACGCCAAGATCCTGCTCATATTTTTGGCTTTGAAGATGCGTCAGTATAAACTAAACTAGAAACAAATATTTGCTCAGGCTGGAAATATAAAATATGACTAGAAAGTCCAATCACTTTATGCACTCACATGTGTACTATAGTGTGTGGCCCATAAAACAAGTCGATGATTGTAAAAAATCTAAACTGTTTATTTACGGGTCACTTTACCCCCAGCTGGGCACACACACATGCACTTAAGGTCCGCTTTCACCACTTTCACTGGTAAAAAAACGAAAAAAAAAAAAGGGTTGCAATCGTGCTCATCTTGGATCGGGTATCATGTGTGCAAAATGCAAACAAAAGTGCAAATTCTCGGGGGAACATTTGATTGAATTCAGACAGTTAACCGCCTCTAATGCGCATTTCTTGATTTCCTCCTTTTGGTAGGCTTCCTTATTTTGTAATCCCCTTTCGCTTATCTGTTGGAAAATATCAAATTTTTAAAATCATCTTGAGGCAGTTGATTTAACAAATGCTATTTGTTTTTGCCGTCTATGATTGATTTTATTACGAGCATTGATTGATGGAGTTTAAAATCTCCCCCTCTCTCCTCGCTCTTTGTTGGGTTTTATAAAATTAAAAAAGCAGCTTAACTGTCCCACAAATACCTTGTACTCGTATTTGCATTACATAAAGAGTATTACACTGAAACGGCAATCATTCCGCCCGCAGGCCTTTTATTTTTTTTTGATCAAGCGCCACGCGACATTTTTCCGCATCGATTGAATAGCGTGAATACTGTGAGTAGATGTATCTGAGTGCGGACAGAGTATGTCCTGGAAGTAGCCTTTGTCTGGCAGATGGCTTTGATCTGTGCCATCTACTTATAGCACGATGCTATTTGAATACCACATTGGGTAGAGACGACAGTGCATTGTCATCGGCATACGACTGGGCGAGTTATTAGTATTGATGATACATCATGGATGGATTTAAAAATTAATATTTGCAGAGAGTTATCAATTTTTTACGTAATTTTGATCATCTCTAAATGTTTGATAATGACCAATTCTAAGCCATTGTGTACATCACAAATTATTTTAATTTGTTTAATTACTATACACAATGAACTACAATAATGCCATCAATGTAACATTTTAATATCTTTCTCCTATATTCTTTGTTCTCACTGACTGACTAGATTAACAACAAAGTTCAAATTCCGACTCTAACTATCTTAATTCGCACATTAAAATTATTATGTAAAAGGATTTCTTTTGGAATAATAAACACTCATTTGTACTTAGCCAAAACATAATTGCTATGGAGGTCCAATTAAATAGGATGCCCATAATGTGAATTGATATATCCTGGCAATCGATCGATGTTTGAACGATAATCTCCTTTTTCCCTACTTGTTAATATTGTCATAACATAAATTGGTAATCACAATTTATTCAGATTAATCATTCTTTGACTATCTGCCCCACAATCAAAGTGAATCAATTTACCAACTACATTATATAGTAAAATAGCGTTTCTGTTTATATCAATTAAGTTATGTTTTTATTACGAATTTATTATAATTAGTTTATGCTTAACACTAAGTTACAATTATCGTTAGAATTACAATTATTTTGCAACCAAACTGGCTGCTTGCTTTGTTTGCTCTGTAAAGTTTTGCTATTGTTGTCTTGTACTATGGTCATGCTCGTGACTCGAAAATGATCTTTTGCTTGTCATTGGACTTTTCGTTTCGGTTCACATCGATTGCTTAGGAATATTGCCTATGAGATGGGCCTAAAAACGATATTGACACACAAATACACGAACATCAACTTACATTTAACAGCAAAATAATTATACAAAAATATTTGAATATATGTATTTCATTTTCATAACTATTCGCTAAGTTAAGAAGCCAACTACCTAAAAATGGAAATCGATGCGATTTGTGATTCGTCGTATTTGTAAATAGACACCAAGAGAGTTTTGTAAAAGTTTTTTTTTGTTATTTTCGTGTTGTTTATAAACTTAAGCTAATTTGAATTGTTATTGCTATGTAGTAGAAAAGTGTTGACTTAAGATTAGTATCGTATCTGTATGAAAACTAGCTGCTGCTTGCACTGACCGACCATCATGAAAGAACTAATCTAAACTTAATTAAATTCATTTAGAATTTCGATTGTAATTAAAGTGTTTAAATAACTTTACCAAAATATGCACTTAAAATATTTTTAGCAAAATTATTTATCACATTTGCGCTTATCCAAACTTTTTTTTTATCAGCCTTTCACGGCGACGGCAAATCATGAAAATCAGTTCTGAACTAAATGTGCAAATTTCAAAAATAAATATATATTTCCTTGGGTTTGGTTTCCTTTGGAAAATGTGTTCACATCAGTTGTAAATACTGTCTCTCATTTTCTCTCCTTTTAGGGCACGCTAGTTCTCACCAACGAAAAGTAATCACAAGTTGCGCTTAGGAGCCGTCAGCCCACCATATATATTTATATAGTAGAGGGCCTTGAATTTGTAGTTGTTTTGGAGATGGGAGTTTACTGCGCCTGCGGCTGAATCTGCACAGTGGCTGTCAGTTTGGCGGACTTTCCCTTCTGCTGCTGCAGATAGAACTGCTTGAGCACCTTGCACATGGCCAGAGCCAGCATCTTCCAGGCCAGCAGCTGCTCCTCCGTGCTGGGCGCCGTCTCCTCGTCGGTTGAGGTCGCTTGACTGTTACTTGTTGCCGCCGCTGCCGCCGCCGCTGGCGCCTCGTAGTCCACCTGGTCGTAGCTGGCATCACTGCTGAAGGCCGGACCATCCACTTGATCGCCGTCGGTGATGTGGCTGGACGCCAGGCTCGCTGCCGTCGCGGCGACGGGCTCGTCCTCGTAGAAGGGAATCGCCATGACCAAGTAAATATTACGTCAATTCGCACGGAACTTCCTTGAGTCTGCCTTTCACTTTGGATTGTGTTTACTGTGGCGTTGTTGTGTTGCTGTTACGCACTCGCTGCGAGCTGTCGTTCTACTGACTCGCACGGCGCCGAGGCAGCCGTATTTATACCCGGGAAATGCCCGACACAAGGGCAGAGACAAGCCACCACCACCAGCCCTCACCCAATGCCATTCGTCCACCCCCCAAACAACGAAAGAGAGCGCTCACTTCCGTGAGGTTTCGCTCTCTCTCGCGCTCTCTCTCTCAACCTCTGACTTGGCTGTGACTGTGCCGCAATGTCAGCTACTTTCTGACCTCTCGACTCTGCATCATCACGTGCTGTAAACGTTTCCCTGAGAGAGCGGGAGAGAGCGCGTTCTGTCTCCGCTCCACACTTGTGGCATCTTACGTTGCGTAGCGCTACGTAAGCGCTTACGTTATACGCAACGAAACTTCCCCTGTTTCGAAGCAACTGCTGCGGGGCAGTTTCCGCTTTCGATGTTCGAATTTTCGAAGTTCGTTTCGAACTTGGCTGTTGCTGTGCGGCGGTTGCTTTGCCTCGTACGTGTCCTTGACCAAATTCCTTGGCATTGTGCTTTTTTCGCCAGCCGTTCTTAGAGCCTGTGTGTGTTTTTACCTCTTTTTCTTGGTTTTATGTGCACGAAAGCAACCTGTGGATATTACGCCTAAACTTGGAATAGTGAAGCTTGAAATAAAATATATCAACCAAAATATAAATATCAGGATAATCAAGTTTGTACAAATTTAAATTTTTCATTTCTTAATTTTCTATTGCAATTATTAATTTAAAATTTATGACTATAAGATACTCTAAAGTTTTGTATATCCAAATCCTTATTTAAATTTAGAACGTCGCCTCTTCGTAGTCGACTTCAATATTAAAAATTTATAAACAGGAATAAATAGCCCAAGGTGTAAGCAGATTTATAATTTTAATTTGGTTTATAATTATACATTTGCTATGAATTCCTCAATATTTAATGTTATTATTTAATTAATACAAATCAGTCTTCTAGTTTTATTCTTTCCATAGCTGCAAGCGTTCCCAGCTCGATTTCTTCACCTTCAGATGTTTGATGCATGCAATTTCTGGTTTAACATATTTTTATATCCACCCAACAATGCTGAAGTATTTCCACATGCCACGAATATTCTTTTTATGAGGCAGCAGGAAATGTGCAGTGCACGACCTCCTCCCTAACCAAATCAATTTCACAAATCAACATAATCAACTTCTCGCCGTAAGACCACACATAATGCACTCGCCAAAAAGTTATTTTCTCAGCGCACAAAAAAAGTGCCATAAAAAAATGTAAAAACTTTTTTATAGTTGCTGCATAAAAAATGTAAAATAAAATGCGGTGAAATGGCAAAAAAAAAAGAAAAACAACTATCAAGAGAAAAGAAAACTCTAAAGGTACAACAAAAGAATGTGATTGGCGAGGTTGGCCAACAAAGGGCAGTCAGCTGGTCATGTCCTTCGATTATACTTGTATGATGATGGGCTAGCGCCAACCTCAAAATCAAAACCCATGATCTAATTTTGTTCAGATTTCAGTTGCAGTTGCATTGTCTATGACATCTGGTATCACTTACCTGAGTGGCCCTAAGGAGAGCAGGGGATATATAGAGAGAGGGGTGCAAGGATACAAATAGCTGGCGAAAAGGAATGCAAAAAGAAATAATGCTCGAAAGCAAAACAAAGAAGAAATTGTTTTCGCTTAAAAGAACATTCAAATGGAAATGTTCTGCTTGGCTCAACACAAACAACAAGTGCAGGCAAACAAACTGCATTTATTTAGTTAACAAAAAAAAAGTATCATGAAGAAAGAACTGAAAGAATAGCATTTGAGTACCTCGACAGAACGTCAGGCGAACACAACAGACAATGCATAAAAGTGAAGTGCGCCGGGGCATGTGATAAGGGCGGGAGAAAGGTGCAAGTGGAGGACAAGTGTAAGCAGAAAAGAAACAGATTCTATGATGAATTCCAAATACTCTTCAATTATTATTTTCACAATTATTCATCCGATAATTTTTTGCTTCCATAAGAAAATGCTAAAATACGTCTAATGTAATTATTTCTTACTAATAAATTAATTCATGTCATGTTAAAATAAAATTATATATCAATATATGTATATTCAATATTCTACAATAAAATTCAACACTTATTTTCCATATCAATCAATTCAGTTTTCACAATTATTTATATGTTACTTATTTTCATCACAAAATAAATGCAAGAATGCATCTGAACTAATCGTTTATGGTACATATTTTCATAAAAATTAATTTTAAATAGAATAAATTCACATAATAATACTAACAATGTATAATTCTTTGTTTAAATTAGTATAAATACAAATTGTTAGTGACGAGTGTCACAATTTATAATTATAGAAATATTTTAAATAAATAAATATATACTTAGTCTGTTTCATATCCCATCAGCTAGCTAACATACCAGTCAAGCAAACAATCTCATGTTCGGTAGGGTATCAAGAGACAGAAAAAAGTGTAGCATAAAAAGCAGCGTCGTCGTCATCGCCTGGCGCACTTTGTTGCCTTCTGGCTGTCAGATTGATATTAAATTATATACCTTATTATCATTTCGCTGTTGTGTTGTGCTGTGTGTTGTGTGTGTGTTGCAATATCAGAAGGTAGCAACACATGTGGGCGTGGCAGGGCACCAGCGAAAGCCATGTTTATTTACAGCTGGCAACAATTGTTGCTGCACTTTGCTGGTTTTACCAGCTCCTCAACTCCATCTTCCCGACTCCTGGACTCGACTCAAAGTCAACGGCACACACTTCACATGTGGCTGCTGCTTCTCGGTTGTATTTGTTGTGTAAATTGTTGTTATTTTTCAACAGCAGACAGAGGGACGGACAGACAGATAAACAAGACAACAACAGCAACCGCTGGAGCAGAGAAGAGACGTCCTCGTAATATGCTTGATGGTTTGCGCGCCCAAGTGACATTAAATGGCAACCATTTCTCGGCTAGGGTTTGGCTTCAGCTTCAGCTTCAGCTCCAAGTTCGACTTCAGTTTGGCTGGCTGCACTCATAAAAGTGGCTCAAGTGGCTGCAAGCTTTAAGGCGAACAGCATTTTAAAGCACTTGCATAAAATATCTATAAGTATTTTAGTTTATTTACATTCTTTTTATAATGGTTATCAAAATAAATTGAAGTAACGTATCTTCGATACCAAATAAATGGGATTAGAGCTTTTGATTGTGTTTCAGTATTTGCTTTTATATTTATACTTAAACTTTGTGAAACTCCAAGGATTTATCTCTGGTAGAATGAAGATGAACTCGTCTCGTCTCTGTATTGTAACTAGTTTAACTGACAGAAGGGCAAACAATGGAGCGAGTGTTTAATGCTATTATTGCTAATCGTTGTGCATTGTGCGCCGTCGACAAGCCAAAAATGAGCCCACTAATTAACAAATTGATTTATGGAAATTAAAATGACAAATCTCCTGAGATCAGGGCTAAAAAACTCATATGCAAATTGTAATGCCAAAATAACAACAACAACCCCTTCGAGGGAGTTGGCCAAAAAACTTGACTTTGCGGTTGGTTTGTGGGAGTCGAACCAACCACCAGAGCTGAGAGACAGACATTTAATTAAGGTGTCTTCATGGCAACATCTAGTTGGGAGTCGAGTGGTAAATGAGTCTAATTAATAACGAAGCATTTGCAACATAATTCATGCGAATTGCAAAACCTGAAGCCGCTCTGTGGTTTGAGTAATAATTTTTAAAGCCGCCTGTCAGTTGGCCTGGCCAATGCCAAGTTTACTTCAAGTGGTTGGAAATTGTATTTATTTTGTTTTTTTTACTGTGGTCACATTTGGTCAGCAGTTGACTGCGATATTTTTGTGATTTTTTCTCAATTCGTTTGGTAGACAAAAAAACAAAGACAAGTTGATGAGTTAAGCCACGGTGTTGGACTTGAATTTATGGCCTAGGCGATATGTTGTTGTTGGGTTTTGCATTTGTAATTTATGCAAATTTGTTGCCTTTTCTTTGGCGCAATTAATTCTCACTCGCAGTCAGTTCAATCATACATCCTTAATCCCCAAAGGATCTCAATATCCTTCAGTCTTGTTCTCAGTCCTGGTCAGAGGCCAAACAAAACATAGATCATCAAGTCGTCTTTTGTTGTCTTTGGGGTTTCATTATAATCGAATTTGAGCGATAAACTTAACAATGTCCGTTTCCTTGGCCTCGCAATTTACATGTCCTGGGCCACCAAAAAAGACGAAACTAAATAAACATTTTTGCTCCGCACAGGCAACAAAAACATCAAAAGCGTATAATTTATGGTTCGTTAGGTCAAGCACAGGACGAAGCTGGTACTTTCTCCCTCCCCCTCTCTCTGCTGTTAGCCTGTCAGCAAGTCACACTCTAGATGCCTGGCCCCAGGACTATTGGTCCCTTGTGTTCCTTATGCAAAACGTCCTTCTTACATCCAGCCATGTGTCGAAAACCTGCGTATTCATCTTCGTCAGCTTCGTCTTGGGTCTGGCATTTACTCGAATGAGGTGTTGGTTTAGCTATTAAATGGAAATTATACAAAAGCCCAAGCACAAGGATCAAAACTTCCTTCGTACTGTGGGAAAAGTGAGCGCCGATCACATGTGAGTTGTGAAATTTATGTGGGCAGCTTGAAGCATTCCACTCCATGACCATAAAAGAAGGGACAACAAGTTTGAAGAAAGTACGTGATTAGTTGGGGGACGTTTGCTGGCCAATACAAAAGCCAAACCGAATTTGAATGAATGACCCAACGGGGCATAAAGGACAGACTCGAAAAAAGGACTGAAGTGGGTGTATTTGAGTGTATTGTGTGTGTTTGTGTGAATGGTCAAATAAGCATAAAAGGCGACAAAAGTGGCACTTGCAACTCTCGCTTACTTTTTGAGGAAAGTTCTTTCAAGTGGATCTTTGAGACGACTCTTTGTGCTGTTGTGGTGTGTGGAAAACACTTTAAAATGCTTTCGACTTGTTACTTAAATGATTAAATGCATTCTTCGGGGGTTGTTTACACGATTCTGATGTTGTGATGTTGTTTGTCTAACTGCCGCTCTACAGCTCAAAAATTTCATATTAAATGTTTTATGACCAGACCAGAGACGGCTTTTTGAATTTGTTGCCCCGTCATTGGGTGTATTTTTATTGTCAGCAAAAGCATTTAATTTAAATTATATAAGAGCAACACTTTTTATACGCCAGCATTTACTTCTCGCCATATATCTTGTGAAGCGTTGCCAATCTAACTGGATACCCTAACAATTACAGCCCAACAATTGAGGCATAACATTAGTCAAAGTATTTGAAATTTAAATAACTAAAATAACATGTTAGTTAAATCACTTAAATAGAGAAAATAAATATTATATTCCTCTATTTCGATCCATTTCACATAATTATTATTTCATTTAATTTTATGATCAATGAATTTGTAAGGTAATCTTTTCATAAGCTCATCAAAATAAAATCACAATTTAATTATCCAAAGTAACTAAAAGTTAGAGCATCCAATCATCGTTGTTTGCATCGTTACTCATCCCATTTTTTATTCTCCTGGCCATTCAAAGTAAAAAGGCGACATTAAAATTATTTTTTATCGACATTTTATTTGCAATTTTACTTTTAATTTTCTCTTTACACTGAGGGTTGGCAACATTGTGGAACGTGTGCGAATATTGGCTATAGGAAAATCTGCAAACGGTTTTTCCTTTTTACGATTGGAAAATATTTTAGTTTCGTTTGGCTCTTCATTTTTCTTCTTTTTTTTTCTTTTATTGCGCATTGTAAAAAGTATTCATTTTTTAGCTTTCATTTATCTGTGCTCGTTTAATTTTTAATATAAAACGCGGCAATTTCCAAGTTTTTGTAAAGCGATTTTTAATATGCCACATAAATTGTGAAGGATTTGCAGCAACGGTTGATTGAAATTTATTGACAAAGCGCAAGAGCCAAAGCGGGAAAAGAAAATAAACCTGATGCCAAACATCAAATAAATTCAGCGCTCATAAAATTGTCTACGCCAAATCCATCCAATATATCAAATCAACCTACGACTTTGACTCCTGCATTCATTCGCCGCCCTCACACATGAGAGGTGTCTTTACCACTGACAAATCGAGGCAGAGGGCGTCCATATTTGACTACCAATTATGAGCAATTGCCACCTTCCCCCGAGTACACTGCACTCTCCCACATGTGAGTGGAAGAAACACTGATAATTTATTGCACATGCCTACACTCGAGTACAGATACATCTGTAGTCACATATTCATATTCATATTCATATTCGTACTTGGGAATACATTGTCTCTTTATCCTTTTCGGCTGGGCGATGATTTGCAGCCGCTGCCACTAAATCAAGCATGAAGCATTTGATCACGTTGAAGCAGCTCCTTAAGCCACAGTGTGTTCACATAATAAATGAATTGTTTATGGACTCACAGACTGCGACAAAGCGTCAATAGAGTCCGTTTGACAGTCTGTCGACCGTATTGCGACGCTGGCAAAGTACGATTAGGCCTTCTAATAAGCAGAATTGTTCACAGTGAAATCATGTTAAAGAAAATCAGGTCAAATGATATTAAAAAAAAGGCAGAACAAATTAATTCGAATAGAGTGTTAATTATCTTTGGGACCAACAAAAAAACAGCTTTTGTTTTAAAATTTTCCCCAAGAAGTTATGATTTTAAATTAAAGATTCGTTACAAATTGTTGTATTAACATAATGGAAAATCAATTTTTTTAATTCCCATTTAATTTTAATTCGTCGCATGTATGAAAAAATATGTTTCCCAAATTATTATTAATTTATTTTATTTTAAAGTTGACTATCACAAGATTAAAAAAACACAATAAATTGTAAAAATGGAGATAAGATTAATGCTATAAATTGTATAAAAATTGATTACTTGCTTAAAATTAAAAAATACAAATTTAACTCTTCAAAACAATTAAGTAGTTGCAGAACTAATTTATTATTTTCTATTATACCGATTTTATAAAAATTCTGCAGGCTATAAATATCTAAATAAACAATTGCTCAAATTGAGTTGCCAACTTGTCAAGCATTGAGAGACAAAAAATTCCGTGTAGTGTATTTACTTAATATTAAAAGTTGTTTGCACAACCGAAGTTGACAAAAAAATTGTTTAAATCCATATACAATTGTTACAATATTATCGGAAAAATCTTCTTAAACACTCCAAGCTAAATAATCGTCAGTAATGTGTTGAAATTAGTGATTACTTGCAGTAACAGAGTTGTAATGCAATCCTGATAACAATGTTGCTGAATGTTACATATTTGTGCAAGCATTCATAAATACAATATTCATTACGCTTCTTTTGACAGACTGACTGACTGATTGACTGATTGACTGACTGACCATGACGACATTGACAGCATGAAGAGCGTGCAATTCATTTGCTTTCAATGGACATCGTGATGAAATTCAATATCTGCCCAGTCACTAGTAACAGAGCAATTTCCCTCCGTGTTCCTCCTCCTCTCCGTAAATGTCTGTCAATTGCCGGACATGTGTTGTTTGTTGTTGTTTGTTGCTGTTGTTGTTGTTGGCCACACGTTGCCACAGCCCTCAATTAAAAAGGGCCGAACAGCAAGATGGCTGGCAATAAGAGAAGAAAAAGAGTTCAATGGATGGCTGACATATTCCTTTGTGTCCTGTGTGTGTCGCGAAGAGGGCGGCAAAGGGAAGCGAGGCGCTCATGCAAATTGTCGAAATATTTTCAACTGACCAACAATTGAGTGGTGTTTCAGCCCCTTCCACCGCTTCCCCCTGCCCTCAGCCAAACCACCCGCTCACCACTCACCTTTCATGTTGTTGTGATTGGTTTTGTCTAATGGAACTCGAGCGTGGCAACAATTTCATTGAATTGGATTTCAATATACGACTTTATATGTGGCACAAAAGCCGCGTTACTTTTTGATTTTCTCTCTTTTTTCCGCCCCGCTCCACTCTCCCTCTCTCGCCATTGCCATACAATTCGTTGGTCATTAAAAAGGACACGTGCATTGAAGCACGTGACTAACTTAGGTCCTCGCCAATGGAGCTGGACACGCTTTTGTTTTCACTCGCCGTATAAACTTACCCAAAATTGTAGCTCGCTTGTTTGTTCCTTCCGGAAAGTGGAGAGGAGAGGCGGCTGCTTGAGAAATACGCTTTACAATGGGCGCTGTGTAAATATTTGAGCCGAACTTGACACAATGCGAAGCGTTTTTCGCTTAATTTTTGTACAAATACATTTATTATGCTTGTGGCTTGGCCTCTCATCGAATGTCGAACATTGTATGTCGGGTGTCGGTTTCGGTTTCGGGGATCCTTTCAAGAGGGTCCTTGCATTTCCGGCGTGTGACCATCATGTTAATTTGTTATTAATTGTCTGCTTCGCTATTATTTACGTCTATTTGTTTGGTCTGCGGCTCGTGGGCGTTGCTATCAGTCGCTGTCCAGTTGATTTCTGTTTTGATTTCGGTTGCAGTTGCGCCAGTTTGTCGGTAATGTGAGAACAAACTAAACCCAATGCGTGGGACAACCAAGAGATTGATAAGTTTCCCTCTCCCAACAAGTCGCTGTCGATTCGATGCGGTTTAAAGCAATTTCCCGCATGCAGGCGTAACGAATGTCGAGCGACTTGCATAAATTATGAAAATATTTTAAAATGCTGACGACCTCCAGCCTAAGCCCTTTAAATGCAGATCGAGCGAGAAAGGGTTTAACAATCGCTTGACGCGGGCGTGAAAAAAGCGCAACAACCACAACACATCAAAGGACCAGGGACCAAAAGGATTCGCCCACTTGCCAACTGCTGTCTGCCTGCCTGTTTTGAAGTGTCTCTCTGTCTCACTCTGGGGTTTTTTGGCCATCAATGTCAGTCATAAATTCATCACGGGAATCTGTTTTGGGTTCGTGCGGTCACGTGACTCAGTTAGATAATGTTTGACGTAAAAGTTTATTAATTGCTTAAATTAAAACAACGAGATGAGTTCTCGCCCTTTGGGGGTTGCTCTGACTACAAAAAGTGTGAACGGAGACTCTTGTTGCCACAACAACAAAGTACAATAGAGCCGCAAAACACAAACTACTATTAGCAATTTTGTTAATTGTGCAAGTTTCAATATGCACCAAACGCCGCAGGAGATATCCTAGATCCCTGTGGGCTGCAAGAAAAGTTGCTGAATTATGCAGAGACATTATGTTTTAACTAGGGAAGCAGCATTTATTGTTTGTGAAATTAATATATAATAATTAGAAAATAAATTAAATACAATTTAAGTAGCTATCGTTTTATATTTAATATGATAAAATTATGCTACTAAATAGAACATAATAATAATAAATAAAATGTAAGTAGCTATTCATTATCTTTTGAAATTTATAATATTTTAGGATAGATATTAATATTTTAAATCCAAGAATGAGTAATAAATGTAAAAATAATTATAAATAACGCAAACTAAAAGAAAAAAAATTTAACTAGGTTTAGTATTAAATATTTTTCAAAATATTTTATATGCTATTACTTAATGTTGATATATTACATTTATATTTTAAGTAAATATTATAATTGATATAATTTTATAAGATAATTTCTGTTTAATCAAGAATCCAGTGAAATTTGAATGCATTATTATCTAGAGTGACTGGACAATCGAAAATTTAATAAATAAACAAAATCTATCATAAAATGTAGATTGTATAGTTTAAAACAAAGACTGAATAACTCTTAATGAATACCTTTATTTTCGAGATATTTAATGTGGCTGCCCTCGTGTTAAGTCAAACGGATTCGCATGTGTAAATTGGGTTTGGGGAAGCTTACATAAATTCAGCATCATCATGACAATGTCACGAGCAGCTTAAACAAATATAAATCCTTGTGCTAAACACATGCCCAACATTTAGAAGACAGACAATAGGAGGAGGCGAGACAGTACAAAGGACATTGCGCAACAGAGCACTCGACGCGTCGTCGTTCGCTTCATGCGCAGACACACAAAAACAAATAATTACAAGTAAAAATCGCTGGCAGGATAATGGCGCATAATGATGATAATGATAATGATGACGATGGCTACGACTATGATGCTGATGAGCAAGCAGTGCCAGACGCTGCTGCCAGACTCGGCAATTAAGCATTTTCAATAAAATTTACACCTGAGCTCATTTTAATTGAGTTGCCCTGCCGAGCAAAGCCCTCGAAACGAGACGATCCAATCCATGCCCAAACCCGAACCCAGAGACAGAACCAGAAAAGATAAACTTTGTTTTCCAGCTCGACTCTCCACTTAATTGCCCGGACATGTAGTTGAAGTTGAAGTCTGTGCGTTTTTTTTTTCCTTTCTTCAATTGATTCGTGCTTCAATGTAGTGGAATTGATTTGTGGACGAGTGGCCACGCCCCCATCAACAAAATTAGTTGCAATAAATAAGAAAAAAAATTGCAAATTCGCCTGGGCGACAAGCGGACAAGTGAAATATTTTTCAAAAATTTGCATAGACACGGGGAGAGTTGCAAATTTGCATATTCCACAAATAAGTATGCCGTGTTATTATTACACAAATACTCTAAGTCGGGAAAGGTATATCTCCACTGTCAACTGTTTCCGCTTCATGGAACCCTTCTGCGCATCTGTTCGTCGCCCATGAAATAAAGAAACCTTTACTGAGTTATTTTTTTCGATTTGTCCTGTTGCCATTCTTATGACAACACCAAATTCTTGCCGCAATAAACATAAATTGGCACAACCGACCTCCCCATCCCCTCTCCTTATGCTCGCAGCGAATGCAACCCCGATGGAACTACTGAAATTGCTGGCAACAGTCTTCTGGATATGGCCCATAAATGTAGCGCATGCAAATTTGTTGCCTGATTTGTTCATTTGGTTTCAATTTGTGCTTTCTGGCGATTTCCTTTTTTTCTCATTTCTTATTTTCCTTATGCTGCTGTCGCTTCAATAAAGTTTGCACGGATCACATTGCATTCCTCAAATAATTGCAATTCCCCCAACTAGTCCCCTGGCATGTGTGTCTGCTCTGGCTTTGGTTATGGTAATTTCTTTTATTTTCACTGATTCTCTTTTTTGTTACATTTGAGCCTGTGTCTGTTATTAGCATTTGACTCTTGATTGAGTCTAATGTTACAGCAAATTGCTGGCAAATTGCAAGCCAAGAACTTATTGAAAGCAAACTCGATATTGAACTGGAATGTTTTCTCTTTTGTGAGTGCAAATCGAAGAAGGAGCAGGAATAATGAGGCTGTGAAGACAGGGGAAAAAAGAAATTTAAAACAAATAGTTTTACTCCTTAATAAATAGATTACCGAACGAAGTAGATTTTTTGTTTTTATTATTTTCAACTTATTGAAAGCGAACTCGATATTAAACTGGCATGTTTTATCTTTTGAGAGTGCGAATCAAAGAAGGAGCAGAAATAATAAGGCTGTGAAGACAGGGGAATAACGAAACTTAAAACAAATAATTTTACTCCTTATAAAATAGGTATGTTTCACGTACTTTCAATTAAAATACAGAAACTTACCGAATTTAGTAATTTTGGTTCTATTTTATTTTCAACTTATTGAGAGCGAACTCGATATAGAAGAGAAATGTTTTATCTTTTGTTAGTGCGAATCGAAGAAGGAGCAATAATAATGAGGTTGCGAAGACAGGGAATAAAGAAATTTAAAATAAATAGTTTTACTTCTTAAAAAAAAGATATTTAATTCACGTACTTTCAATTAAAATAAAATGCATTTACTTTCAACGCTTCTTCACCCATTCGTCTTAGGAGCAGCTGCTAATCGCATAGATTAATTTGACCCTTTTCTTAGATGCGGTTCAATTTAACGCAATTAAATTTGTTGCCTGCCTTTCAGCTGTGCAATTAAATTCAGCGTCGGTTTTAATTATATTTTAACAAATTTTAATAAGGCAACCTTAAGGGCGCTCGCACCACATTTTTGCTGCTGCAAAAAATTGTTAACAACTTCAATTAAATTATCAACTTGCAGCACAACCCACCGCTGGGCGGCCATTTAATTACGAATGCAACAACAACAATTCAAAACGGGGGAAAAAATGTGAAAAAAAGGAAGAAATTTGTTGGAGTGAGTAAAAGTTTTTGGCCGTGCGGGTTTAACTCAATTTGAGTGTGAAAAGTTTTACCAACTCTCTGTCCCGGCTGCGGCATTAAAAATGCTGGCAACGCTTAACGCGGCTTAATTGTGGTCACAGGTGTTGAGGGCAACATTTTTATCGTTCTGTTCACAGTTTACAAAAAAAGTTGGCCCTCTAATTTTTTGGGGTGAGTTTACTTCCCTCCCTCTCAGCCCATTTCGCTAAAGACAATTTTTATGACCTTTACGATTGTTTGCAGAGCCCATTGAAATGGCTTTGATTTTGGCATCTTGTAGAAATCTGCAATTTATTTTTTGTTTGCATTAGCCTCGTAAAAACATGCCCGAAAAGGTAATTTGATAGGTACTCCTCCCGATTCGCTGTTTTGGTTCAACCCTTCTGTAAACTCAACAGGATTATAATAAACATTGTGCACTTTGCAGCGTTCGCATTTTTTAATTGCTTGAAATTTAATATTTTTATTTTTCGCGTTTGTGTTTGTTTTATTTTATGCTAATTATTTTTGTATTTTCCCCATTTCTTTTTCAGTGTTGTTTTTTTTCATATTGAAAGCCAATTATAAAATTGAATTTTTGCGTTGCCATTGAAAATGGCTTTTTGGCGTTGGTAATCCGATAGCCGCAATTAGCAGCAGGCAAGCGAGAGAACCCAATCAAAGAGGGCGACTTGGTGAGGCAATAAGCTGATTATCAGACATATGATTATATGGCAGCTTGTTGCATGGTTAAGCGAATTATTAATACAAGCATATTAAATGCACATTTGAATTACATGGCGCAGAGATACATGTTGCAAATTAACAAATCCGCAGATCTTGTTAAGAACTTAATAGCATTTCAGATTGTTCATAAAAACTATTTTTAAGACAGTGATATACACAATTTTAAATATGCCAAAGTGACACAAACATAGTAATGAAGAAAGTATTTATAATTGTTTAATATATAAATAAATGATTTCATTTAATTGTAAGATTGTAAGAGTGACAACTGTAAAAGTTGTTTTATTTTCAAATATTATTTTTAAATTTAAAAAAGCGTTCCAAAACTAAAATATTTATTGTGGCAATACCTTTTTATATACATACCTTCTTAAATTGCAATATGACATAAAACTCATTCTGTAATTTCTCAGTGTTTAATTTATATATTAAATTGACTCATTAATAGGGCAATAACTGTCCGAAATTGCAGCATATTCAATACATTTCATTCATAAAAAATAAAGCGATGGCTGGCTGGCAATTGTAATTAGATTTACACCTGCCACAATGAGGTTGAGCTGTCGACTCCTCTCACGAACCACTTTGCAATGCATGCAGCTATTTATATTTATGAGCTGAGCTGAGCTGCAGCTGACCTGAGTTAAACCAGTTCGGGACTAGTATGTGTGTGTATTATAATTCAATAACGTGAAATGCACTGGCGCTTGGCTTTTTTAATTGCTTTTCAATAACACGGCCACAGTGTGCTGGGCCTGGTGCGCTGATAAGCCGCAGGATAATCGCGTTGCCAACGTGTTAAAATGTCGAAACATTTTTCTCGTGTTGGGCTAAAATATTCACGAAGTGAATTAAAAATTGCTGGCTAATGCAATTCGCTGCGGAGCGCGCTAATTTAAATTTTTGAGTAGCCGGCGCCACAGTGCATACAATAAATGCGCAACTGCCCCGTGTGGTATGCAACAAATTGTTGCATGGCCAAACGCTCTCCAAACTAATGCCGCGCCCCGCACAACAATGTTGTGTTGTGTTGTGTTAATGTTTACACATGTAGTCTCCAACTTCTGCATATGACACGGCCACAATGGCATCGGGGGTCGACGTCGCACGGCTCGTTGATTTGCCAAAAGCAGACAACATTCGAGTATATCCTCCTGCGAATATCCTGCCCGGCATCCGCTCCTGCCACACAACCATTCACTGCACAAAGTGCATCAGTTGTGCTACGTTGCACTTTCGAGTGCTTGCCACTCCCTCGATATCCAACTGCCGACTGCCGCCTGTTGGGTGTCGATAGCAGCCTTAATTAAAATTAACATTTTTTGCACAAAACTTAACAACTGCAGGAGGCCAGGGATCAGGACACTCAGCACTTCCTCCGAAACCCGCTTACATTGTCAGTCGTGGCGTGCGCTTGATTTTAGGCCAGAGTTAACTCAATTTGTTGGCTCAACAGGGCCAAAAGTGGAGCCCACTTTTCCCTTTGCCACACTCGCATGCTTCTCGATTGATTCTGATGATGGTTATTTAATTTGAAGCGTCAAGTGGGCGTTATTGATGCGGCTTAGAGTGCTTTCCAGCAGCGAGAGTTGTCTCTCAACTTTGTTGATGCACGGGCATGATAAATGGCAACTGACTAAAAATAAAAGACGTAGAAACTCAATGTCACAGGGTATTGAATAACTTTTAAATTTATTCAGATACAGCGATTCCAACTGGATATTTTTAAATTTTGAACGAACATGGCGGTAAAATATTTTTTCTAATAATCACTTTTCATAGTAACTTCATTTAAAATTAAAAAAAAATTGCGTTGAAAATTAGTGTAGTAGCATTTTGAATAATTTTAATAGATCACTTGCAGTGAGTCCTTCAGAATATTTGTAAATGAGTTTATTAAACAATTGTTTCAGATATAAACACATTATAATATTTAATTAATATACACTGCAATGTAAAAAGGAATTTATTTTATGAACACTTTCAATGCGTACTACTTTTATAATTATTATTTTCAATATAAAATACGTTATATTCTACAGACAATTGTTATATTATTTCACTTACGTCCAACTAATAATTATAGGAATAAATTATTATTTTAATGAAATAATTAAAATGTAAAATAATTATCAATAAGCATATTTACATTTTCTCTGTTTATCATTGCGTATTGCCCTTTTTCACTTACCTAGCTTGTTCCGATGGAAATACACATGTAGCTGCCCATTGACCATACCACGTAACCATATTAATGTTCAGCTCATATTTCCATTTAGTTTATTTGGCTTTTGAAAATGCATTTCCGTTGCACGAGACCCGCCGGCAGTGCAGATTACAGGTTGCAGGTTGCTGGTTGCACGTTGCAGGCCAGCGCATGAGTAAATATCAATATTTACACCTTTAATTAAAAGCGCTAACAAGGTTATTTAGTAGATTTCAGGGGCGAGGCTCTCAGTTGTCGGCACTCAGTGCCAAGGGGAAGTCTGACGCGTTGCGAAAAGCTTTTAAGCGAAAATACCAAACATGAAAAACTACAATATATGTACGTGTGTGTGTATATACATATGTACATATATGTATGTATATGTATGTATATAAATTTTGCAGGATCTACGTTTGCTTTCAGCTTGGGCATTAAATTGAAATCAGATTTAAAATTTGGTTTTAAATCAAATGTATTTTCTTTAATAAATATGTTTTTTTAAAAATGTTGGAATTTAGTGAATAATATTAATAATTTATATTATTTATTTATATCAGCAATAAATGTACATAACAAAGGTTGATGAAACAACAGACTGCCACATTTTAATAACTACTATGTTTACCAAAGAATTATTTTACTTAATGACCTTTTACAACCCAATATTACCCCAAATCTAAAATACACCATACCACCTTATTACAACGATTTTCTTTATATTTAATTGTTCAGTTTCCACTTGTGGATACAACTTGCTTAAAAAAATATACATTTTATAAAAATTAATTAAATAGGTTCTAAATAATTTGTATAATGGAATGATTCATAAACTCATATACAACCATAAAGTATATATTCTTGATCAACTGCCCTAAAAATCCGGGATTATGAACGAAATATAGAAAAAGGGATAAGATGGGGAATATATGCTGAGTTAGACAAAAAACTGAGCATCAGTTGCATGCGATATTCTGCAAATTGCACGTTGTTAGTTGTCCCCGAGGACTTTTGCTCACTTGGAGTGCATCTGTCTGTCCGAGTTTCTGAGTGCGTCTAAAATATTTGCAATAATGCACGTGTCGATGGCGGCCACAGTGCAACACCCACTGAGTGTGGTGACATTAAATCTGGACGACGCCGCCCGCTGCTGTTGCATGTCGTTTAATTAAAAATGCCCCAAAAGCATTTAGCCCATTCCCAATTGCCTGGGATGCAATGGATTCATTGATGCAGCAGCGTTGACAATTCTGCTGTGTGTGTGTGCATTTTTAATGAAAACGGAAAGCAAATAATCAGGCAGAGCGGAGATGGTGACAATCTCTGGCGGGGATCAATGCGCAACGGTCAAGCCGGGCAAATGGGAACAAAGCCAAGGATTTTGCATAATAAAAAGTGCAGCTTGTGGAGCGTATGAATTTAATGATTTAATCACGAGCAGCCCTGCGGCAAGTGGCAAGTGCCACGCCTTGTTGACACTGCATGCGTGTCAAGAGAATTTGTCAAAAAATGCAAGTGGCTCAAGGGAAATAACCAAGAGGAATTTCAAAACCCCCCAACTCCTCTCCTTTGCGCAGATTGTCGGATTGTTGCCCACGGGGCGTCGTTGCATTCTGCATACAACAAAAAAGCTATTGACTTGTGCGTCTCGAGATTGGCAGGAAGAGGAGCCTGCCAAATGCTGGCATGTGGTCAACATTTAAGTGTAATTAATGCCCGCGGCCAGTCGGAAGTTGCAACGCCACGAATCCTGTCCAGCGTTTGGCTATGAAAAGCAAATATTCGAAATATTAATTTGATTAGCGCGTGGCGCGTTGCAAATGCAGCCCATTAATGCCACAGGCATTGCAGCTATCATATCTGAGTGCGTCGTTATTTTTGGGGGCTTCTAAAATGGCAAACAGATATTTCTTCACTCGCAGACCTTTTTCGCTTTCGAAATCAATTAAAATCGAAGGCTCTCCAGAGAGTTTCCTTTTCGTTTTCTTACTGTTGCTTTTGAGTGATTATTCTACTAATTAATAGTTGTGTGTTCGAGAAAAGTTTTTGCCTTTGAACTGCCAGAAACTTTATGCAAATTTCCATCAAGTTTTCTTTACATTTCTCGCCGTTTTCTTAGACCCCAAATCAAATTGAATTTGTTCCATCGCCACCACCATCAGCGAGTTAACCAAGTGTGGCCGCCACATGTGGCATAATTACAGGCGTGTCGGGATCCAACTTCATCTATAGTTTACGAAAAGTCAATTAAAGTCTGGCACTTTAGTTCTTGGCTTTCAAGTTGGTCCAGCAATATTTTCCTTGCTGTGGTCTGTGCGATTGACACGCATTAGAAGAAGTCTCTAAGCTCTCAACTCTTTGTGTTGGCTGAGTGATTGACAGCTTGATTGATGCTGTTGATTGCAAAGCCTCTAAAGTTTGTCATGTGTGTGGCCAACTAATATACAGCAATTTCATTTCAATTCATCAGATCTGCCTTTAGGTAATATTAACATTTAGTTTACCGGTAATAATTATTTTTGTGAAAAATCGAACAAGTAAAACATAATTTGTTTCTAGAAATTTCGCTTATTATTTAATCCACATAGCTATATGGTTACAACAGAATTTGTTTTATATTTTCCTTAAATTCATGTTGTTATTTTCGGTTTG